>LR999966.1:10000000-11250000 GCA_905220375.1 Tachina fera
ATAGCAAAGAAAACACACAAGAAATAACTGCCATTAACAAAAAAAGTTAATGAAAGAAAATTATAAAAAAGATGAGCAAAAACAAATTTTAACAATGGACAAAAAATCAAGGACATGTCCCACAATGTCGAAAGAAAATATACGACAGACAACTTTTATTGAAAAGAACAATAAAATGAGAAATTTTGTTTTTGTTTTCGAACGTGATCCATCAACATGGTGGGATAGGTCATCTAAAATAACATAGAATAGAAGTTAGAAAAATGTGAAGGATTAAATGGAATACAATTTTATATTTCCTAAAACAAAGCAAAAAATCATATGTAGATATTTGCTTTGAATCAAAAGTGAAATTATTCTTAAAATTTAGCACTATATTTTGCCGAATTAAAATATCTGCGATTTACCTACATAATATGAGTGGCAAGTGTGGCAACGCTTAAGCAGATGATACACGTACACAAAGAAATGCCATATCAAAAAGAAAGAAAGCTGCTGCACTTTAATAAATAAGGAAATAAAATTATAATACAGTTAATATTTAATTAAATTTTATTAAGGTTTCTGTAAGCAAAAATTGATATAAATAATGATTATTATGTTTTAACATAATCTTCAGCACTCATAATGCTCAGTGTTGCCAGCACTAAAAAAGCGATTTCCTGCTCATATAAATATGTAAATAACGGTTTGTAAAAGCAACAACAATGCGTGTTGCCATATCGTTAAATAACGTGTATAGATATTTGTCGTCTTCTTTTTGCACAGCGCAAACAAACACTTCGAGAAAAAGTAGATATGCGTTATTAGTAAATTAAATTTTCTTTTTCTCCTCGAATTTCAATAGATCAATCAACAAAATCTCATTTCTAGTGTAGAAAAGAAAGTTCGTAACTAATTCTCCATTTAATTCTTAGCATTTTTTGCTTTTCAAGTATTGAATATTTTTGAACTAATAACTTGAAAATAACCATGAATTTAAATTTTTCAATAGAAAAAGCAAATCTTTAATTAATCGTATAATAAGTTTTAATTAAAGGTTAATTAATAAAACAGAAATGCTTTTTACCCACATACATACTAAAAAAAGCCACACTGCCGTTTACCATCTAACAAAATAACAGAACCAAATTTGTCCTTAAACATTAAATAAAGCAAATTGATTTACCAACTTGAAACATAATGCAAAACATGATTAATACTTAGTAAAAAAAATTTTTTTTTAAATTTGTAAAAATTAAAGATTTTTTTTTATAATAAAACTTATAAACTTTTTAGTCTTTAAGCAATTCTTCTTCGGAATCAAACTAAAAATTAATAAAAAAAAACAACAACAACAAGAACTTGTAACTAAAATTATGTAATAGAATACTACTAAACAAAAGAAAAAATATTTAAACATTGTTTAAAAAAATTTAATTAATTGGCTTAAAAACCTTTACACTACATTAAAAAGAGAAAAAAAACCAATACAAATTAACATTTATAGCCTTTGTTTTGTTTCCTTAAAATATTTTACTTTAATACATAGATAATAAAAATATAATTTATTTTTGTTTAAATTTGCTTCAAAATTAAAATATGAACTTTTTTTTTTTGTTAATTTGCTTTAAAAAATACAACGAATTATAATTTGCTAAATTCTTTAAAATTAAAACTTTTATAAATAACCTTAAAAAACATTAAATCAAATACTAAAAAGTTCAAATGAAATAGTTTAAATAATAATAGTAAATATGTTAAACCCCAAAATCACGGCTGCCCCCCCACATGCCTAAAAATACAATTTTACCATAAACTGTTTTTTAAGCCCAAAATTTATATTTTTTTTTGTTTTTTATAATTTAAGCTGATTTTTGTTTTTAATTTAACAGCAAGAAATTTATATATTTTTTAATGTAAATATATTAAAAATTTACATTTTTTGATCAAGGCAAAATAATATAAAAAATAAAATATTTATAATAATTTTAAGCATACCGAGAACAAGACAGCGGTAACTAACTGGAGACTGAGCTACAACATTTTTTTAAGTTACCGTTTTGTTTTGTTTTAAGGTATTTCAATATACATATAAACAAACAAGCAAACAAAAAAAAAAAAAAAAAGAAAGAAAAGAAACAACAACAAAGTTTTATAATAAACTGTATTTTTTAAGTTAACCCCCCAACCCCTTTACGAAAAAAAAGTTACAATAATATAGCAGAAATATGTATGAAAATAATGCAAATTTTCATTAAAAAAAAATTAAAAAGTTAAATTTTTGAACTATTGCTTTAAAAACTTATATTTTTTTCTTCTAACTACATACACATTTTGTCTAAAGAAAACTCTGCTTTAAACAATTTTGTGTTAATTTTATTCTAATTGCTTATCTATTGAAATATACCCTTTTTATTTAATTTACAAGATTTGATTTAGTAATTCTTATTCATAGTTTTGTTAATTTTTTTATATTATTATAATTTTTAATACTATTTTTTAAGATTTGTAAATTATTGAACGGTTTCTTCTGTGTGATAGTAGTTTTTAATTTAAGCCGTTTAATGTTTACAAATTAATATTATTATTATTATTATATTATTTTATTATAATTTACCAACATTTTTTTATTTTCGTTTTTTTTACAATTTTAAATAAACTTTAATATTAATTTTACTTTTTAAAGTATCATATATAAGTTGTAAATCATTTAAAAATCAGCAAAAAAAAAACGGTAAAAATATAAACAAAAAATTATTAATTATTGTATATTTATGAGAAAATACACTAAAAGAAGTAAATTTTTATTAATTTTTTATATTATATTTTTTAATATAAAAAATATTTTGAAATTTTTATTTTATTTTAATAATTCTTAAAGCATTAATAGTTTTTATTTAAACACATTAAGAATTTAGAGAAACAATGTTTTTGTTTTTTTCACAAAAAAAAAGAGAAAATGTAAAACTTTATATATTTTTTAAAAGAAAAATATAAAAGTAAAAAAAAACGAAAAACGAAAAGTAATGCTGTTTTTATTTCTGTGAGCTTTTGTGTTATTGGTTTGTTTGATTTATTATATTAATTTGTTTATAAATTCTTTTTAATATATAAAATATTTCTTTCATTTCTTTTTTTAATGTCATTTTAAGTTTTCTCTCGCAATGATGTTTTAACTAATTCAGTTCGTATACTTAGTCTTCTTCCATAAATGATTTCCACTATTAAACTTTATAAGTATGTATAATATGTGATAAATTTATGTCCTGGCAACAGTTAAAATCCATACTTAAAAAATTTCATCTACGTCAATATAGAATACACAAGTGTGTTTGTTGTAAAAAGTGTGTGAGAGAGCACATTCCACAAACAAATGTACGTATGTATGCACACTCTGTTTACAACAAAATTCTACATCTACGTCACATGCAGAAAATTAAACAACGGATCTACAGTTGCCATCATAATGAGTGTGCTGGAAGAGTGCTACCGGACTATTTTTAAACTATACATACCGTTAGGTATTTAAAAACAACAAGTGACTGCGATTTATTTAATTTTCACAATTTATAATAATTCATTTATATTATTTTACATTTGATTTTTATTTAGCAATTTGTTTAAATTTTTTATTTTTATTAAAAAACAAATAAAAATTTTCAAATCAAAAATTTTTTTAATAACAGAATTTAAAACAATTGACAATTTGTGCCATAATTGTACTCAGAGCCAAATTCATATAAGGTATAATCGACTCAATTTGCATCCAACATTCATATCGTTAACAAAATACAAAAATTCTAAGTGTTTTTAATAAAAATTGCGTTTAAAAAAATTTTGTATCAATACTGCATCTTTTTTATTTAGTTTTTTCCTCCTCCTGTAAGCTATGAAAAACATGAGTTAGGGCCTTTTCGTATTAAGTTAACGATATGTATATTCGAAGTACAAGCTGCGAACATAGTCGCCTAATCGCGAAGCCATAATAGATGGTCACAAGAGATTAGTTGACTATATTTGCCGGTTGCAATTTCAATATACAAAGGCGAATTGAGAAGTTATCAGTTGATCGTTAGATGTTGAATTGAGATCATCTGATGTGAATTCGCCTTGGAATATATGTACATACGTTGGATGTCAAAGCGAATTGAGCCGAGCATACCTTATATGTATTTGCTTTGGGTTGCAACCACCTATTATGGATTTGCCTTGCTCAGAGAAAAAGCTAGTCCGAAGTCATGTGCTGACACCTGGTTAAAAAAAATATACATATACATATATATATTGCTTTAACCGACAAGGAATATATGTAGTTACAATATGCTAATTGATTGCAAAGTCGTAAATTTTTTGTTATATTTATTACATTGATACGATTATGGTAATAGAAGTTACTGAATTTAATTTTTTACAACAATACAACAACCATAGGTTTGTAAAGAAACAAAGATATAACTTGTATTTATGTATGCAAAACCAAATCTTAGGAGTCTTCTTCGATTTATTTTAAAAATTTACAATATTTTGTAAAATTTAATATACAATTTCAGAAAGATACTGTTTTTATTTCCTTTTAACAGGCGATTTAACATAAACAGTGGGTCTACTCTGTAGTTGGAAATGAAAGAAAATTTGTTCAAATTCGAAAGCATTTTCTTTCCTTTCGAATTACCGAGTACACCACCAGCTGTTTTTAATCAGCTTCGAAAATACTCATGTTGCCAGATAGGAAAAAAGGCGATTTGGAAATCGCTTGATTTGTAAGCACATACGTTTTTCCATATTTTCGTAGTTTCCGGTGGAAAATTGATATCTGAGCGACAGCTTTTATGTGATTATTCAAAAATTAAACAGAAAAGTAACAAAAATAAATTGTCTTTTTCAGTTTCAGCATAATATAAAATTTTTTATGTGTTTTATTAATTTAATATGTATTTGTAATTATTTTCTAAACAAATTTTATATAGAAAAAAATTTTCATTACAAAAATAAAATTCATATAAAATTTGTCAATCCTTAGCGTTGTGTTTTACAAAATAAGGCCCTAAAATTTTTGCAATAAAAAATTTTTCAACTCAAATAAGGCTCTTACTAATTACTTTAACTTTATTTTTAAACAATGGAGAATACTTATTTGTTTTTTTTTCAATTGCAGTTTTAAGCCAATTATTTAAACTTACAAGCCAAATAAAATTTACAATACATTTTTTATAAAATAAAAATAAAACCAAACAATATTTTTTAAATGTGTGTATAATTGAATAATTAAAATTTATAGAAATATTTGAATAAAAATAATAAAAGGAAATCTACCTCAATATTCATAAATATTATAAAAAGGAAATCATATATTTAATACAAAACAAAATATACTACATACATAGATTACATACATACTCGTACATACATACATATATTTGTGTAAATCCAAAAATTAAAAAGTTTAACAAAAAATTAAAATGCATTTACATAAAACCAAAAATTAAACAATTAAGTTTTCACATCAATGAATTTCCACTTTTATTAAACGGTCATAACTATGACCTAAATTACAAGGACGAGCCCCGAGTTACCCGATATAGAAAAAAAAATAAATAAAGCTCTCAAATAACAATAACATATATGTATATTTTTCCAGAATACTCCAGGGAACTGCCAAGCTCTGCAAAATCTGGTTAAATAATTTTGGGTTGGCTCTCGTAAGTTTCTTACAAGTAACTACTAACAAAAACTAAAGTTTCTATTTGAATAAACGTATTTCCTATTTAAGAAAAAACAAAAAATAACTAAAAACTATTTAATTTTATGTTGCGTCCATAATAATTTAATTAATAAATTTGTTAAACACACGTAGCCATAATAATTTGATGTTTATTGTGCAAAAATCAAACAAAACCAAATTTTTTATTAGAAAATTAACCATACATACCATAAAAAAGGAAATAAATAAATGAAATTAAACTAAATCTAAAACAATAAATTTGATGAAGAAATTATAAAAAGCACTACATTATGAAAATGAAAATAAAACAAAAAGTAAAAATAAAATAACTTACATGTATTCCTAAATTTATTCCAATCAAAAAAAAAAAAAAAAACTAAGAAGAATTTAAATTAATCAGTAATTTGTGTAAATGTATATTTCTTTAATTCAACCACTAAAAAAATTCTTTGAAAACAAACATCCATACATACATACATGCATACTCACTCCCCCATAACGTAAACAATTAAATAAAATAAAAAAAAACAATTAGATTTTTTTGTGTAAAATTATATGTCAAAATTTCCAAATGAAAACCACCTTAACTTAGGCATTACTGAACAAGAAAACCCAAAATTTACATGCATACATACATACATATATAATATAATCAACCATAAATACCTTCAATGTACATCCGTGTAAAATGTAATAAAATATAAAAATAAAAAAAATAGTTAAAAATTTTTTATTTCAAGAGAAGTAATGCAGCAACATTAAGGTAATGTAAAACAAACAATGAATAACGGTAATTGGATAACGCGAGATTGGCAGCACTGTTAGCTGAATAAATATAAATGAAGAGCTGCCATACCAATTCTTTGTGCTAAATACAGTTGGATTTGAAAAAGTTGAGGCTAGCAGTGCTTATTGTAAAATAACAGTTAAAACTAATATACATATTTCAGCAGATAATGGATACAATATGCCTTTTCTGAATAACATGACACATATGAATAATGTACACACTTTTATGTATGTATGTGTGTACATATGAATAATATACATATAAAAATTATGTTTTTATGAGGATTTATATACAGCATTACCATATTCTTAGCCAAGTTGCTGTATGGGCGTAAGAGCCACCACAAATTAGTGCAAAACACACTACATATGTATGTACATTAGGGTGGCCATTCTATTCTATGTATGAAATAATTTAATAACTATAAGCCCTTATTGTACATGCTAAATATAAAATTTTTTGTTATTCTGTTGGTTATTTTCCTTATTATTTTCTGAATTATTAATTTTAGCAAAAAACTTTCTTTGAGACGTATGTTGTACACTAGAAGAGCTAAAATATTTCCATATATCATATTCTTGTTAAATCATTTTTTAAAAAGATAGTCATATGCATAAAATTACATTGAAAAATGGGCTTGAGGGCCGGAAGCACCCCCTAAAACACAACTTATCGCTATGAAATTTTTTTGTATTTGTTTTACATAAAACTGAACCGGAAAAAAAATTCTCCATACAACTGACAGCCACTCTAATCTACATATTTACCGTAAGGTTAACATCACTGAAAAAACTACCCCCACTCTCTTAATGAAAATAAACTCTCTGAGTAATATACGAAAATAAATATACACCCATATACATATACAGTATTGTGCAAAATAAAAGCATCAAACTTCGCAAAAATATATGTGGAGACAATTATTTCAGAATATATAACAAATATATCATGAAATCATTGAACTGAATTTTTTTTCGTTTCCAATAAAAGATACAAATAAAGATAAAACCATTTGGATTGCATTTTATTTATTAGTTTGTTCGGAACGAAGGAGTATATATCACAAACGTAGCGTGAAATTGTGCGTGACAGATTTAACATGTGCGTGACGATGTTAAAAGTTAAACAACTATAATATATATAATTCTGTCAAATTTGTATAGCTATTTATATAATCTAAGATAACTTCTTATAGCTGTAAAAAAAAATACGAAAATTTTATCTCAAGTGGATTCGCAGAAATCTAAAATATAAACTGACATCATAATTTCAGAGTATAATTTTTGTAGCGCGTGCGTACGCAACATTTTGCTTTATATCAACGAAAACTCGTTTCATACACAATTTACACATTTTAAAAACGGGTACAAAATTGAATAGTTAGAACCTAAATGTACTTAAGTAAGAAAAACTTTGCTTAAAAAAATCAGCTATAATTATACGCACGCAGTAGCAGTGCGTGACATGAATTTCATGATATATAACGTTAACTTAATACGAAGAGGCCCTAACTCATGTTTTTCATAGTTTACAGGAGGAGGAAAAAACTAAATAAAAAAAGATGCAATATTGATAGAAAATTTTTTTAAACGCAATTTTTATTAAAAACACTTTACAAATTAGTGTCATATTAGTTTTATTAAAATAAGGGAGGCGTATCTAGTAATAGTCTATTGAAATATGCAAAAATATTGATTTCGAAAAATTATGATTTGGGGCCTTTTCGTATTAAGTTAACGATATAAATGTATATTATATTTTATTTAAATTTACATGCTCTATGTAACAAATTAAATAAAGACAATCGGCTGCATAAAAAAAATAAATTATTTGAACTTCTTACTCAATTTTAAGTTAAATAGAGATTTGTTTGCTCTATTTTGCTCAACACTGTATGTGTATATAAACATTCTACAATGTAGAATCTACAAGAACGTTTGATTTTCAATTGTAATGTCAGTAATAAACGAGCTAGTAAATGGTTAAAAACGCAAACGCGCTTGAGATAAAGACGAAAATGAGAAAAAATAATATTTAATAAAAAGCACATTTTCTTTTTTTACACAAGGGTTCTTCGTAAGAACAATTAAATATACATACATACACATACAAAACTTACATATTTCTTAATATGTTCAACCAGGAGTTCTTAAACTAAGAAAAAAGTCAATTCTTAATCGCAAAAAAGTGGAAGTGTATGTGATATATTAAATGATTTAAATTATGCACAAGATAAATACATATGTAATAATAGAGAAGATACAAACGAATGAAAGTAAGGAAGCAATATAAATATTAAAAAAAAATCATTTTAAATACAAAAGAAAAGATCATAACTACATTTATGTTACTAAATACTTAAATAAATTCATAATGTGCCGGTTGTAAGTGTACATATAGAAATTATGGAAAAAAACCTATCTACATAATGTGTAGATAGATTCTATAGATACATAGATACATACATATAAATGAAAGAAAATTACACAAAATTTACACAATAAAAAGTGGTTATTAGGTATTTTTTGTTGATTGCAAAAGATGCGGGAGGGAGCCTTAATAATTTATAGTACTTAAAAAAAGATTTTTCAATTAAGTTGTTAGGAACCGACTCTGAATTAAGAGTTTATGATTTTATTACATATTGTAATTTCAATTAATTAAAAATTTTCTTTAAGAATGCAGATACATATATACATAACTTAATATATAAAGGCCTTACTCATTATTTTTTTGAAATCGAGATTTTTGCATTTTTCGATACATCACATGCATGTTCATCTATCGAAATATGTATAAAAAAACTCGATTTAGAAAAATTAAGGAGTTAGGGCCTTTCTTTATAATGTATGCATACACATAAATACATGAAATATGCAAATACATACATACATACACGCATATGCACATACTTTTGTTTATTAAAAATTTTGTTTTCATATAATTTTTTTTCTCAATTGTGTTTTGTTTAACTTCCTTTTTTTGTACTACAATGCATGCACATGTTTTTTTTTTGTTTTACTTTGTTGGTCTTTTTGCATCTGCTCAGCGCTAGAATTGAAGGCATCAGTTGCATTGCTTAATAAAGTCCTCAATTATGCCTAGTGTTGTTGTTGCCAGTTGTAGCCTCATGGTTTGTATTCTACATATATGCAAGCCAACTTACAGTAATATTTCATTATACATAATTACTAAAAATAAGAATAATTTTATTGTTCAAGCTGCTCAAATAAATTATTTCTTAACGAAATAAATAAGTGAGTATGCGTTATAAATAGAAGAATTTATCGTATTCAATAATCTGCATGGATGCTTATTTTGGAAAGAGAATTAAACATGTTGAGCAACATTTTAGTAGTTACAAATGTTTCTAGTGAAACAATGTGGCTAAGCACTGTCGAAGTTGCCATATGCTTATTTAGATACAGTAGTGGTCAAAATGCATGGAACTGAGATATTAATTATATCTTTATTAATTTATTATCTTCTAATTACTTTTCAATTCATTATTTTTGGAATTTAACTAATTCTTAATTTTAATGAAGAGAATTTTTTTTAAATTCCCTCACAAACACATGATCTCCAATTGCATAGTACTATAAAAATCATGCATGTTTCCCCTAAAATCAAACTAGTTCGTCATATTTTATTCATGTTTTTTTTTTGCTGGATTCTCTGGAATTTTTAAGGCCTTATTCACAAAGAAATAACTTTGGTTTACAAAAGGTTTACAATAAAAATTTGACATGGAAACATATTTGTTAAGAGTTTTGTAAGCCTAAATTTATTTTTTTTTCTGAAAAAAACATTCATTGTCTGTTTTCGAAATATGTACACATGTACATATGTATCAATATGTATGTATATAGCTGCACATGTATTTATGTATGTATGTATATAATTATGTATGTATATAATTAAGTTTTCAAAAAAATTATCTGTAACGATAAGTAAAAAGCGCTTAAGTCACATTTTGCAGTTTTGTGGGAGAGCACTTTTAAGCCTTCAAGACGATTTTTAGAAATCTTTTATAGTTAAATTACGGAATTTGGTGTTCAATTTGATTGAATTTAGTAAAACAACGTTATGCACACTATAACTAAAGTATTCAATTTGAAATACAGTTGAACCTTGATTGTTCGGGGCTCTATCAACCGGCTTAATCTTATCTTTTCTTGACCTTCATTATCAGTAACTTTGCCTTTGTTATTAGTGTTTCCATTTTTTATACCTCTATTAACAGTGCTATGATTGTATCTATTATCCGTGAAAAAATAAGATTACAAACTAAAATGTCATGATTTCAGAGATTTTTTATTTCGGCTTAAAAAATAATTAAGTTTATTTATATAAAACTATATAAATATAAAACTATATCCCCAATTTTCAGTAGTAGACTTTTTATATACATATGCAAAAATAATTTTTAAAATTGGTCCACAAATGACAAAGTAATGTGATAATCCATTTTTTGGTGGGTAAATTTCGCCCAGCCCCCCACCCAACATTTAAAAAAAATTAGTGCACCTCTTCCATATGCAAGAAACATTTTGAAAATTGGTCTAAAAAGCACGAAGTCATTTGATAAACAATTATTCGGGCAGACAATTTGCAACACCCTCTCCCTCCCAATTTTGCAAAAAAAAAAATTAGGGAACCTTTTTTTCATATGCAAAAGTAAATTTTTAAAATTTGTTGACCAATTTTAAAAATTTCTTAATAGCGAAATTATGCTCGTTTAAGTTATAAAACTTGTTAAATAGTATAATACATTTTAGAGTCCCAGTTAAATGTTGTGCAGATTTCAGGAAGAAAGGCCCAGATGTATGGTCTCTTATAAGGTACAAGCAAACACAAACACATATTATGTTTTATACAGATACATATATATGTAGTAGATTTAGTCTTTTGTACTTTTAAATAACCCTGTTAAACGTGTTTTCCAAATAGGACCGATTCCGTAATCGACATTCAACTCTATGCCAAAGCATAAGCTTGCTGTGTTTGCGCTATAACTTCCTGAAAAATTAATGAATTATGAAGATTACGGGAGTGCCATTAACCCAAAATTAGCTTATCTTGACTTAAGCATTTCTTTCTTTTTCCCACGGATATTTACCAAACAATTGTACTTTTTGAAAATAAAACCTAAATCTGTGTTTAATTGTAATTTAAAAAATTTCTTATTCACCAAAATTAATATTTTTGCAGAAAATGTTATATAAAAAAATAAATGTAGGTATTAACAAAAGCCGGAAATTTTAAACTAAATATAAAAAGCTTTCAAACATACGGTATGGCAACTCGGTTTCACAAATGAACGTCTATTTGTTGTTTGAAAACAACAGTAACTATTTTCAACAACAACAAAGTATATAAACACCAATTATAAACCAAAGTGTGACCAACGTGCAAAAAAAGAAACTGTACCAATATAAATTTTTGTGTCTTAATAAAAGAGCAAAATAATAATAAGAAAACACCCACCTACCCTTCTTCAACCCTCTTTACGTGGTTTCGCTAAACACAATTTTTACAAAATAAAATAAAATAAAAAGAAACAAATTTAACAATTAAGAAACAAAGCCAACAAAAAGGAAACACCAATTAATTCTATCTACAGAAAGGAAAAATAAAAAAAATAAATAAATAAAAAAAATTTTACAACATGATATCGTACATCGAGCTGCTTGGTTTAATTTTCTTACTAATGTTGCCATTTTTATATGAAACTAATCATATATTTCGTTATTATTTTAAATTTTTAATATATTACGGACTCGTGTCATTTAATTCCATCGTGCTAATACCGGCATTTCTAATTCGTCCCTGCGATGTGCGCAATTTACTGTGAGTATTATTAATATTTAATTATTGTTTGTTTTAAATTAAGTTCAGTGCAAGAAATATGTGCATATGCATGTAAGTGTCTCGTGTGGGTTAAATATTTTCCAATTGTTATGTGCAAAATGATAAAAATCAATATTAAATGACCGTGCAAAATATATGTATATATGTGTATGTATGTATGTACATACTTATGTACGTACATATATACATATGCACTTAAGTGCTTTTGTGTGTTCTTTTTCTTTGCAGTTTAGGTGTTGTTCGCTTCGGCACATGTCTTATTTCTTTTTCAACAGCTGTTTTAGTTCCTTATTAAACAGTAAATGAAACCCTTAATACCTGTGCAAAGGAAAAAATCATCACACGTACATATCGTTACGTTAATATAGAAACGCCCTAACTATTATTTTTTTTTTTTTGCTTATTTCGCTATGTGAGCGATCTTCTGATGTATCGAAATGGGCAACAAATTCGATTTGAAAAAAATAATGAGTTAAGACATTTCTATATTAAGGTTGGTATATTGCTTTTCATTTAATAATGAAATGCAAAAATAACAAAAAAAAATCTAATTCCTATAATAAGGCAATAAAAAATGTTCATGTGTACAAGGTTTTGCCATCCACTGTAGTGCTATTTGTCCAGAGAATGTGACATGACATTTCACGCTACCCAAGAAATTTTTTAAGTACATACTTTAATATTAATTAGATAAATTCATTGCATGTTTACACTGAGTGTAGTTGTTTTCTTTTTCTATTCTTATTAATGATAAATGTAACACCTGCATTATGTCGGGTTTATTAATGCGGAATAACTTCCTACTAAAATAAACGATTGCCCCTGTTGTGTGCTACTTTTAGTATTTTAAAATATATTTGGGCTACATGAATAAAATGGTCGCCTGTATTTGCACGACAAAATTTGTGCTTTGTGCTGCCCTTGCCACAACTTTTTCGACTAGTCTAGTGTGGTATAGCGAAGATTTCGGTACGAATATTAACCTTGATATCGTGTTATAGTTTTAGGTTTGTTGGCATGTAATTTGCTGTTTGAATAACTCCAAAGAAGCATTCTGAATGCATTACATTTAGAGATATGGGTGCTCAATACTCGCACCCATATTTAATATTACACGTCATCTTGAATTGCCCTGAGTTCCACAGAAAATAGAAGACTATCGGGGTGAAACTTTGAGATGTAACAAGAGGATTATTACTGGTGCAACATCGTCTTAGTAACCGAAAACTGATGACGGACTTCATTCTAGCCTTGCGGAGTTTAGGTTAGGTTGGAAGGTTGCTGGAATCAGCTCACTTGATTCCAAATAACAGGCCGGTTGTTTTGTTTATTAAAGAGAACTAGCGCTCAGAAAATGAATGCTTACTACTATCACTAGGTGATACCATCTTTAAGAAAGGGATAGTGATAGAAAAGACAGGTGGTGAAAGAAGAGATAGAGGAAAGCTTCATTATTTTATAACACTGCTTTTAGGCTCATTTCTTTTTAATAAGCGCCTCTGGTGTCAATGAGACGTATTAAATTTTCGAGACGATATCTTCGTTCTAGTGACCAAAAGCCGTTGGCGGACTCTTGATTCCAACCCCATAGAGTTTAGGTTAGGTTGGCAGGTTGCTGAGCAGAGAAAGTAAGTTTTCAGCTCCCTCAGGTCCAAATAACAGTTTCTTTTGTGATAACAGTTTCCTTTGTGTTACCTTAGAGTAGGAAAGGGATAGTGCAAGTACAGATAGATAGAGAGAAGAGAATCTTAATTAATTTTTTAGTTCTGACAACTCTGTGTGCGATTTGTTGCAGCGCCTCTGGTGTTAAGTGGACGTATTACTTTAATCTATGTAGCCATTTTATTGGTTATTTTACTTCACCGTAGATTAATTGTTACAAATATCGAATAAAAAGGGTTCTGCGATATACATTAGCATCGACACTGACGCATGTCAGAAAAAAACTATACTGTTTATATGACTTTGGTCTGGCCAGTGTTTGAACTGGGGCTTTCTAACACTGTCATTTGCTTTGTAGTTAAAGCACTAACGTCTTCTGCCAACAGCAAGCCCAACCCTAGAGGAATTTAATAGATACGGCTTGCCATCGGCAAGTAAGGACTGACACTGCTTCGTCAGGTGATGGCTGAGGTCTTCTTTGGGACAATCTAAGCCGTCGCTTATAATAGTGTAGGAAAAACCTTAGGCTGGCGTTGGCTGAAATATTGGTTAGCACGTTGAAGGTCCTGGCTTCCAGCCCGGTATCCGAAAGTCATTAAAATAACACCACAAATTTTTCTCATGTGCATTAGTGTCTCAAGTAGTTGTAGAAAACTTAACGTGACGAAGGCTGGTCACTGAACTACTCCGGCTTTAGCGGATACCAATCCTGATGTAACATCAGGGCGCCCTACTGCGTCGGTATTGTGTAGCAGAATCATGGACGAGGTAAAATAACCAATAAAAAAATTTTTACTTCAAAAATTTAGTACGCCTCATTGACACTAGAGGCGCTGCAAGAATGCATTATGAAAAACAAAACGTTCAAAAAGCAGAGTTGTAAAAGAATGAAGCATTCCTATATATCTTCCTTCACCACCTGTCTTAGTAGCTGGATGTAGCTGTCTTGGATGTATAGTGTCCGACCTATGCTAGTGATTGGTCAGACGCGGTTATGGGAGGATTGAGCTGAGTACAACTACTTCTGTCGTTCGTTCCTTCTGTCAGTGTTTTTGGTAGCAAACGCAGCCACTATGTAAGGTCCTCCAATAGAGCTGGGTCCAACTCGTTCAGTCGTTCATTTATATATGTATATATAATAGTGTGATGATATTCAAACTAACTTAAAACTTGATTGTTAAGTAAAGTAACCTTTGCTGACATTCACTATTTTATATATTTTTATTTTTTTTTAATTTTGTTACAAAATTCTTTGAATTTTAAACTTTGAACGTTCAGTTGCTAAGTTTGCTACTGTAAGTTTTTTTTAGCTAATTTTATCTATTTTTTACTGTGCTCCAGAGGAATATATAAACGCTGTATAAAGTGTTTTCATCATATGAAACTCATGAACTCTATGGAGTTAAATGTTTAAAGTTCAATATGCCAGACAACAAAGAGAATCTTGAACCAAGTTACAAATTTGAAATAGTTTTCTTTGCCATTAAAAAATAATAATAAATACTCCCTTTAACTATAAATGTATTTTTCCTTACAAGAAAGTTTTCTTTTTTTTGTTTTTGCTATGCTTTCTTTTTTGCCATTTGTAATTCTCAAATGGAAAGTAATCTATGACGTTTAATAGCACTTAAGTTTAATTGCAATCGTTACAAATATGTATGTATGTACTCGTATATACTTTTGACATTTGTCAATAACATCTTTAATACATTTCTACTACTTTGCATTTGGCGATATCTAGCTATTGAATTGAAAATAGAAAAAAAAATTAAGTGCTTAAATAATGCAAGTGACAGTACTGCAATCGATTTAATTTTTCTTATATGCATACACATATCGTTGACCCAGAATAGTTTTGCTCCACCGACCATTCTTAAAAAAAATTAGTTAGGTATGGAATATATATATTTTGAATACCCTTTTTCTGAATCAAAAACCCGTTTCACGAGATATTATTCATTAATTTTGCTCCATATTCACTATTTTTAGATTTAATAAGTATTCTTTTGCTATACACGCCAGCCACTCCTTGGCAATTGAGTCAAATTCTTTATACAAAAATGTACAAAGTAAAGTTAACTCTTGTTTTGCTTCATTTCTATAAGAAATTAATAATAAATAAAGAAGGTTGCATAAGAACAATTCAACGTCGACTGTTGAGCAAATCCATTAGTCACCCAAACGCAGCCGCCGATTATATGCTTTAATATAAACTTATTAAACACTAAAATAAAATAAAAGAAGCCTTAATTATGCATGTTTGAGTATTAGCAAAAATCATTTAATTTCATTATTTATATTAAATAAACTTTAATTAATTATTTTTCTTGTGTAAGTGTGTAAGCGGATCGATAGTTAAAAATATTACGGGGGCAGCTTATTGGTCGGCGTTAAACGATCTAGTTATTTCTCCAGACAGCAAGAAAAATAAAAAAATTCTCAATTCACAGCTGTGACACAGCAGTTAAGCATACGTAAGGAGCACAACAAGCTACTTTTTGAAAATAAATTAAGAAAACGTATTTTTACTTTTACAATAAGGTAATATTAACTTCTAACTTCATTGATGTAAGTTCAAAAAAAATTTAGAATTTTCTTCAATGCATGTATCGGAAGCAGTGGCGCAAATACAAAAGAAATCCATTATGTAAACCTTCTTAGTCGTTTTTCTCCACTCCCAACTTTGTGGCATATGGGCTAAACCTAACCTATTCTCAGGCGACGATATATCAATGAGTAAATAGAAATTAATCTTCCACCTCTTAATTAATTTAAGAATTTAGGTTTTTAAAGTTGTCGTACGATTTAACTTTGAATGTTATTTAGTAAACGTGTCAGCTGTTATTGCATTTCTCTTTGCTCTCTCTGAAGTTGACATTTGCCATATAAAAATCTATTTTTTGTAAATTTTTACGTAGCAAACGTTACCATTATATGTTCAATAAGCATCAAAATAGTTATTAAGTGTCACGGATTTTGTCAGCTGATATCAGTGTTGCAATATTTATTTTTCAAAAACCTTCAAGTCAAGCAAAAAAATCTTTTTTTTATTAACAATCTTTTTTTATTTACTGTGTAGAGTATGTGTAAGATTATTATAAAGCAAATCAGAAAATATGGAAGTAGTTTAGTCAAAAGACTCCTCAATAATATATTAAAAGTACCAAAAGTCACATGCTTAAAAATCTTATTTTTATCTAAGAAATCTTCTTGGTCGTTTTTTTTCTAAAAACTTCAAAAATAAGATAATTCGTCACATATGTTAACACTGGCTGATATGCAATAGCACGATACGATTTGTTTAACGAAGCCATAAAGGAAAATGCCAAGGCGAACTGATACCAGGTGGTCTGGATTTGCAACTCTGGATATTTGTTAATGGAAAATTTGCTGCTGTCAGAAAATTTCCGAACGTTTTGCTTTGATTTGACACCACAGAAATTAATTGATTTGAATTAGCCTTAGAAAATACATTTATATAAGAGTTTTAAAACTTTAAGTGTCAACCTGGAATAAAAATGAGGTTAAAAACATTCCCCTCCTCTCCCTAGTACAAATTTCAGGTATTGAATGAATTCAGAAGATTAATTAAATCTCCTACTGTACACATTGTTGTGCAACACTTTAACCCTCTGACTCTTTTTCCTAAGAGCCCTTTTTGTCCTTTTCTCAAAAAGAACTTATCATAAAAATACTCTTAAATGAAGATATAATGAGTTAAGATGGTTCTACGAAAATATTTGCCAAACAATTCTACTGTAGAGCTCCTAAATACTACCAAATTCAAGTTAAAAACCAGATATAAGTCTGAACTAAACATTCATTCAAGGGTTAATTTTGTGCTTATTCCCAAGTGGTTAAAACCTTAATGTGCCAATTAGTAAATTAATTACAATTACTAATGGAATAGTAGACAGAAATAAAATATTTATTAACATTTTTATAAGTTTTTTTATTCTTCATATTCCCATTGTAACGAATTATAATTATAGTTAGATAAATTGTTTTTGACCTGCTGTCCATTTTGATTGATTTAGATTTTTTTTTGGAAAATAAAACTTATGAGCTACTCTGCTGGAATAGCTCAATGCACTCCACCATTTGATTCCATTTAGAATCATGAGAACAATAAGCTACATTAGCCATCTAAATTTCGTTTCGACGAAACCCGCCATTATAAAATCTTAATTCATGTTTTGAATGGTAATTCTACAATTTATGTTGATACTTGGTTTTTGAAATTATAGTAATTTACAGCCTTATTTATAAAAACTAGGCTAAGGCTTTATAAAAGGTTTTTAAGACAAATTTTCCTACAAAATTTTTCTTATTAAGCCTTTATAAAGCCTTAATAAGTTTTAATAACAAGGCTGTTAGAATTTAAGGAAAATATATTAGAAAAGCATTTCTTGTGAATGTTATTGTTGATACTTGTTGTTATATACATACATACACACGAGTATATATGTATATCTAAAATTATTTAATACAATATTAATTTAACTCCTACACAAAATAATAATAATAATAATACTGCCGACGTCTTTGGCAAATTTCCCATTAGGTCATTTGCTTTTCATTTCCTCCGCTTGCACTTGAACTAGTTCTTTTATATTCAAATGGATGTATGTATGTATGTACATACATAATTATAAATACACTTTCAAAGTTAGTCAGATATTGACAGAAAATATTTGTATACTTTTAAAAAATATAAAGACAAATATACATTCGAATGGTGCTTATTTTCGAAAAGTGCAATATTTAATGCGGCAATTTTTTTAAATTATTCCTTTTAGTAAAAAATCAACAAGTTTAAAAACATTATTTATTTATGTGAGACATTATTTTTTTTTTTTAAATTAAACTACATGTGGCAGTTCCAAAGGAATGTCAACTTTTTATAGCATGCGACACCAACCAAAAATGCTTGTTTTTTTCAAAGAAAACGAAATTTTTTTTACTTCTTTATATATTTGTGAAGGCCTTCAGCATATCTACGTTAGGTAAAATTTTAAGGAAAATTGAGTCACGTTGTTCAGAAATACAATGTTAATTGCTTGCTGTCGCACGATACAAAATAATGGAATTTCTCGGAGAATTCCCCATATAGTGAATTTTAGTCAGAAATTATTTCTTAGTCGGGCTTAAGTTCAGTAATTTCAATTTTTATTGAATGAAATATTTTTATTAATTTGAAATTTATTTGCTGGTGGTTCAGCTTGGCCTATATGCATTTCATTGTTGCTGTAACAAATCATCAGTAGACTTCAACCACACATTTTGAATAGTCACAAACCTCTTATCTTATGCACAGACTTTTAAGAACTATTTGAGAATTCACAAATAATAATATTTTTGAAAATCACAAAAGAAAAAATAAGCATATAGTAGGCTTAGAAACTCATAATTTCTTAAATATTTGTATTAATTTAATTATTTATTTTTATTACTCGTAACAGTCTCTGAGTCGCTGCTAGAAGGGTAAAATGTATAACTGACCCCAATAATTTTTTCTCCCCAAAACTTTTTTGGAATATATCAACGTATTATAATACCTCCTTTAGGGTGTTTCCATACAAAAATAGTATGTATTTTTATAATATTTTTTTTTTATTAGCCCCAGGCTACCTCTAGAAGATCTAAATGTATAGTGGACCCCAATTAATTTTTTCTGCTCTCTCCCCTTCTTAGAAGGGCTACTATACATAATTTTTTTTTTTTAAATTGTTGGCCCCATCATACCAACTAGCCCTAGAGGAGCGAAATGTATGACCGACCTAAATGAATTTTTTCTTCGATATATATGTCTTCTAAGCTCACCAACCTCCTATCACACCTTCTTAATGGGTTCCCAAACAAAAATAATATTTTTATAAAATTTTCCCCACTGTCCTAACTAGGCACAGGGTGCCCCTAGAGGATCCAAATGCATGACCGACCCAAATAAATTTTTTCTCAGCCATATATTTTCTAATCACATCAATTCGTTATCTCTGCTCCCATATAAAATTATTTTTATAAATTTTTTCCCACCATTATAACAAGGATCAAGAGTGCGCCTACAGGATCCAAATGTATGACCGACACAAATTAATTTTTTGCTCAGCTCTATTTTTTCTAAGTACACCAAGGAGGCGCTCATACGAAAATGTTTTTATAAATTTTGACCCCAGCATCCTAACTAGTCAAAGGGTGCCTCTAGAAGTGCCAAATGTGTGAGCGACCCACTTTAATTTGTTATCCTTTTTTTTAAACACACAACCTTCTTTTATCCCTTTTTTCATGAAGGCTCCCATACAAAAATAATTCCCTTATTACGACTTCGACTACAGCATTTTTGTAATAGATTAATGATAGATTAATAGTTTTTCTTTAATCTATGACAAAATTTTTATAATCGAATTCGAAATAAGCCAATCACGATATGGGGAATTATTGTTGTATGGGAGCCTTCATAAATAAGAAGTTAGTGTGTTTATAGGAGCCCTTACATTTTTATAAATTGTTCCCACCATTCCAACAAGAGTCAGCGCGCCGAGCCACATTAATTTGTTCTCCCTTACATTTTTTAAACACACCAGTCCCCTATCTTACGTCTTTATAGGGGGTTCCCAGGATCTTGAGCTCATATTCTTTTTTCTCTTTTCCCCTACAAAATCAAGACTTTGCAAAGTAAACTCTGCTTGTGTAAAACCAATCTTATGAACCAAAATGGCCGCTAGCCAAAAATATGTCAAAAGTTTCTTATGTTTTGGTTTTATTAAGGCTACAGTTTGAATTTTGGAATAAGTCAAATTACATGTAATTATTTTTTAAGGTACAAATAACAACAAAGATAATTGTAAATATTCCGACAAACACTAGCAGAACGGAACAACGTGTTGTTTGTTTGTTTCACGCTTATAGCTATAGTATGGTAAATATTAGTGATGTAACGAATGTTAATTTTTGATATTCGAAAATATGAATACGAATATTTAAAACGATATTCACGAATAAGAATATTATATGCAATATGAAATATTAAAAAATTGTTATGAAAAAGGACCTCACACTCTTGTGGGCGTACTTTAAAGTACCCAAAACTTTAATGATCGTCATTGAAGATTATTTGAAAATGATACACAGCACACATTTCTATAAAAAAAATTAATGTATGTATTTGTACAAACTAAAATTTTTAGTCATTTATTTAAATTTCGTTTAAGATTTATGCATTTATTTATTTAATTTCTTTGGAAAAATATTCGTATTCGCCTGAAAATGGCCGAATATTCGACAATTCGAATACGAATACGAATATTCGTGCATCACTAGTACCTATTGATCAACTTATGATTTATTTTGGTTGTAATCAATTATTTTGTTAGGTTGCTTTGCAGGTGAATTTTGGCAAATTTTTCTTTAGAAGGAAATTTTGCGATTACATTGAACTCATATCCTCTAAAAATTTGTTTCATTCGATTCAGCAAATTTCAATTATAGAATTCATGTGCGTCGTTCTTTTTAAATCTGGCAAAAAAAAATAATGCACATAAAAATTAAATTTGGTCTGGCTAGATCAAGTGAAGCATGTAAGGGTTAAATGTTTAAAAGATTCCATTATTAGTTTTCAAAATGTAAATGAGTTCTCTTATGAAATGTGTTTTGAAATTTACGTCACCACTTCGCAGTGAAGGCGGCTCAATTACAGATTCCTTAATTTTATGGGGCCTTATTTCAATTTCTTATTTGAACGTTATTTCCTTGGGCTTTATTTTATAGCGCCAATAATACAGAAAAAAAAACAAACAAAAGAATATACAAAATGGTTTCATTATACGAGTACATAACTGTAATTGAGCAGAGACACAAAAGTAAGGCGTTGCCACAAAGTACATATGTATTTTTAACAACTTAAATAAGTCGGTATTCCCATGTGTGTGAAGATAAATATGCCGAGTTAAATATGTTTCGACGTAAAGACTTACGTTACAACATATTTAGGTGTGAAGATAAATATGCTATGACGTAACGACATATTAGTTAATTAACTAGTTATATGAAAGAAAAACACATTTAAAAAGGGTTTCGCTCATTTTTATATTGCATTCTGTCGGAATATAACTATGTTTAATAAAAATACAATTCTAAAAGTAGATTTCTCAAAACGTTTTAGAAAAAGTCGCCTTCGGTAATAGGAATATCTTCTGAGGGATTTTGGCCAAACCGGCCAAATCCACCTATTGGGGAGTAACAACCAGGACACTAGCTACAAAACGCTATATTTAGAATTGCTAAATTGAGTTTGTGAAAAAAGTTAAAGCTCATCTAACGTCGCTTTTGGTCCAAAAAACCTCTGAGGGATTTTGGCCAAAGTGGCCAAATGAAGGGTTGGCATGCATTACCACCTAATGGAGAGTAACAACTAGGACATTAGCTATAAAACGTAGTAATTAGAATTCCTGAATTGAGTTTGTGAAAAAAGTTACAGCTCATATAAAGTCGATTTTGTCAAAAATTACCTCTGAGGGATTTTGGCCAAAGTGGCCAAATGAAGGGTTGGCATGCATTGCCACCTAATGGACAGTAACAACTAGGACATTAGCTATAAAACCTAGTAATTAGAATTCCTGAATTGACTTTGTGAAAAAAGTTACAGCTCATATAAAGTCGATTTTGTCAAAAACTACCACTGAGGGATTTTGGCCAAAGTGGCCAAATGAAGGGTTGGCATGCATTGCCACCTAATGGACAGTAACAACTAGGACATTAGCTACAAAACCTAGTAATTAGAATTCCTGAATTGAGTTTGTGAAAAAAGTTACAGCTCATATAAAGTCGATTTTGTCAAAAACTACCACTGAGGGATTTTGGCCAAAGTGGCCAAATGAAGGGTTGGCATGCATTGCCACCTAATGGACAGTAACAACTAGGACATTAGCTATAAAACCTAGTAATTAGAATTCCTGAATTGAGTTTGTGAAAAAAGTTACAGCTCATATAAAGTCGATTTTGTCAAAAATTACCTCTGAGGGATTTTGGCCAAAGTGGCCAACTGAAGGGTTGACATGCATTACCACCTAATGGACAGTAACAACTAGGACATTAGCTACAAAACCTAGTAATTAGAATTTCTGAATTGAGTTTGTGAAAAAAGTTACAGCTCATATAAAGTCGATTTTGTCAAAAACTACCACTGAGGGATTTTGGCCAAAGTGGCCAAATGAAGGGTTGGCATGCATTGCCACCTAATGGACAGTAACAACTAGGACATTAGCTACAAAACCTAGTAATTAGAATTCCTGAATTGACTTTGTGAAAAAAGTTACAGCTCATATAAAGTCGATTTTGTCAAAAATTACCTCTGAGGGATTTTGGCCAAAGTGGCCAAATGAAGGGTTGGCATGCATTGCCACCTAATGGACAGTAACAACTAGGACATTAGCTATAAAACCTAGTAATTAGAATTCCTGAATTGAGTTTGTGAAAAAAGTTACAGCTCATATAAAGTCGATTTTGTCAAAAACTACCACTGAGGGATTTTGGCCAAAGTGGCCAAATGAAGGGTTGGCATGCATTGCCACCTAATGGACAGTAACAACTAGGACATTAGCTATAAAACCTAGTAATTAGAATTCCTGAATTGACTTTGTGAAAAAAGTTACAGCTCATATAAAGTCGATTTTGTCAAAAACTACCACTGAGGGATTTTGGCCAAAGTGGCCAAATGAAGGGTTGGCATGCATTGCCACGTAATGGACAGTCACAACTAGGACATTAGCTACAAAACCTAGTAATTAGAATTCCTGAATTGAGTTTGTGAATAAAGTTACAGCTCATATAAAGTCGATTTTGTCAAAAACTACCACTGAGGGATTTTGGCCAAAGTGGCCAAATGAAGGGTTGGCATGCATTGCCACCTAATGGACAGTAACAACTAGGACATTAGCTATAAAACGTAGTAATTAGAATTCCTGAATTGAGTTTGTGAAAAAAGTTACAGCTCATATAAAGTCGATTTTGTCAAAAATTACCTCTGAGGGATTTTGGCCAAAGTGGCCAAATGAAGGGTTGGCATGCATTGCCACCTAATGGACAGTAACAACTAGGACATTAGCTACAAAACCTAGTAATTAGAATTCCTGAATTGAGTTTGTGAAAAAAGTTACAGCTCATATAAAGTCGATTTTGTCAAAAACTACCACTGAGGGATTTTGGCCAAAGTGGCCAAATGAAGGGTTGGCATGCATTGCCACCTAATGGACAGTAACAACTAGGACATTAGCTATAAAACGTAGTAATTAGAATTCCTGAATTGACTTTGTGAAAAAAGTTACAGCTCATATAAAGTCGATTTTGTCAAAAACTACCACTGAGGGATTTTGAGCTGTAACTTTTTTCACAAAGTCAATTCAGGAATTCTAATTACTACGTTTTATAGCTAATGTCCTAGTTGTTACTGTCCATTAGGTGGCAATGCATGCCAACCCTTCATTTGGCCACTTTGGCCAAAATCCCTCAGTGGTAGTTTTTGACAAAATCGACTTTATATGAGCTGTAACTTTTTTCACAAACTCAATTCAGAAATTCTAATTACTAGGTTTTGTAGCTAATGTCCTAGTTGTTACTGTCCATTAGGTGGCAATGCATGCCAACCCTTCATTTGGCCACTTTGGCCAAAATCCCTCAGTGGTAGTTTTTGACAAAATCGACTTTATATGAGCTGTAACTTTTTTCACAAAGTCAATTCAGGAATTCTAATTACTAGGTTTTATAGCTAATGTCCTAGTTGTTACTGTCCATTAGGTGGCAATGCATGCCAACCCTTCATTTGGCCACTTTGGCCAAAATCCCTCAGAGGTAATTTTTGACAAAATCGACTTTATATGAGCTGTAACTTTTTTCACAAACTCAATTCAGGAATTCTAATTACTACGTTTTATAGCTAATGTCCTAGTTGTTACTGTCCATTAGGTGGCAATGCATGCCAACCCTTCATTTGGCCACTTTGGCCAAAATCCCTCAGTGGTAGTTTTTGACAAAATCGACTTTATATGAGCTGTAACTTTTTTCACAAACTCAATTCAGAAATTCTAATTACTAGGTGTTGTAGCTAATGTCCTAGTTGTTACTGTCCATTAGGTGGCAATGCATGCCAACCCTTCATTTGGCCACTTTGGCCAAAATCCCTCAGTGGTAGTTTTTGATAAAATCGACTTTATATGAGCTGTAACTTTTTTCACAAAGTCAATTCAGGAATTCTAATTACTAGGTTTTATAGCTAATGTCCTAGTTGTTACTGTCCATTAGGTGGTAATGCATGCCAACCCTTCATTTGGCCACTTTGGCCAAAATCCCTCAGAGGTAATTTTTGACAAAATCGACTTTATATGAGCTGTAACTTTTTTCACAAACTCAATTCAGGAATTCTAATTACTACGTTTTATAGCTAATGTCCTAGTTGTTACTCTCCATTAGGTGGTAATGCATGCCAACCCTTCATTTGGCCACTTTGGCCAAAATCCCTCAGAGGTTTTTTGGACCAAAAGCGACTTTATATGAGCTGTAACTTTTTTCACAAACTCAATTTAGGAATTCTAATTACTAGGTTTTATAGCTAATGTCCTAGTTGTTACTCTCCATTAGGTGGTAATGCATGCCAACCCTTCATTTGGCCACTTTGGCCAAAATCCCTCAGAGGTAATTTTTGACAAAATCGACTTTATATGAGCTGTAACTTTTTTCACAAACTCAATTCAGGAATTCTAATTACTAGGTTTTATAGCTAATGTCCTAGTTGTTACTGTCCATTAGGTGGCAATGCATGCCAACCCTTCATTTGGCCACTTTGGCCAAAATACCTCAGTGGTAGTTTTTGACAAAATCGACTTTATATGAGCTGTAACTTTTTTCACAAACTCAATTCAGGAATTCTAATTACTAGGTTTTGTAGCTAATGTCCTAGTTGTTACTGTCCATTAGGTGGCAATGCATGCCAACCCTTCATTTGGCCACTTTGGCCAAAATCCCTCAGTGGTAGTTTTTGACAAAATCGACTTTATATGAGCTGTAACTTTTTTCACAAAGTCAATTCAGGAATTCTAATTACTAGGTTTTATAGCTAATGTCCTAGTTGTTACTGTCCATTAGGTGGCAATGCATGCCAACCCTTCATTTGGCCACTTTGGCCAAAATCCCTCAGAGGTAATTTTTGACAAAATCGACTTTATATGAGCTGTAACTTTTTTCACAAACTCAATTCAGGAATTCTAATTACTACGTTTTATAGCTAATGTCCTAGTTGTTACTCTCCATTAGGTGGTAATGCATGCCAACCCTTCATTTGGCCACTTTGGCCAAAATCCCTCAGAGGTTTTTTGGACCAAAAGCGACGTTAGATGAGCTTTAACTTTTTTCACAAACTCAATTTAGCAATTCTAAATATAGCGTTTTGTAGCTAGTGTCCTGGTTGTTACTCCCCAATAGGTGGATTTGGCCGGTTTGGCCAAAATCCCTCAGAAGATATTCCTATTACCGAAGGCGACTTTTTCTAAAACGTTTTGAGAAATCTACTTTTAGAATTGTATTTTTATTAAACATAGTTATATTCCGACAGAATGCAATATAAAAATGAGCGAAACCCTTTTTAAATGTGTTTTTCTTTCATATAACTAGTTAATTAACTAATATGTCGTTACGTCATAGCATATTTATCTTCACACCTAAATATGTTGTAACGTAAGTCTTTACGTCGAAACATATTTAACTCGGCATATTTATCTTCACACACATGGTATTCCCTACAATGTTGCCACCATATACATATATGTATATTTTATTTTTAATTTTATCGCACAGTTGTATGTAATAATGGAAAAAATTTAAGGTCACTTTATCACCATTCACTTTAGCTAATGTTAAGGTTATCGTTAATTTGTAATATGAAACGGCCCTAAATAAAAAACAATTAGGCTTCCTGAAAGTTTAAAAGAAAATTCTAAACAATTTGTAACACAGCAAAAAGGCCACAGATTTATTCTCACATTTTCTTAAAAAGAAAACACGATACTATTGTGGTTATTCTCACATGATTAATTCAAATAAATTTGATTTATTTTTTTAATGTTTTAATTTTGAAAACAATAAAATGTGGGAGTGAAATTTAATCTTAATAAAATACTTATAGAATTTAAATTAAATTAAAATATTTATGTATGTATGTATATTAAAAGTGTTAGAATAAATTTCTATTTTGCATGCTAATTATTTTTGCTTGTTAAGGGGGAAAAAACATAAACTGTTTTTGAAATTGAATATAAAAGCAAAAGAATAATAATAATAATAATAACACTGTAAAACAAAATCAAACTTGTTAAAAAATAAAAATGTTATTAAGAAAGCTATACGTTATGTATACCGTTTAAAGTTACCCGCCTTTCCCTTGGCCTTCTTATTCTAGTGAACTGTTATGGAAAACCATGAAAACCTTTCATTTTAGCTATGGAAAGTGTTCAACATTTTTATATATATTTATTCTGCCTAAAAGACCGACTTCAATGCAAATATCTGATAGAACATTTCCGAAACAAATTTATGGAATATAAAATTAAATTTGAATGGGCGTACCTCAGCCCATTTTTTAAATGCAAGATTTTGTGTTTTTCAGAGCTCAGAGTGTGTGTTAAGCTTTGTAAAAAAATTGTTACAGTAAAACCACTTAAAACAAAATATTAATTTTTAATTATTAATTATTTAGTGGGGGCGCAACTCCGCCCATTTTTTCAAATGGAAGCTTGTGTCTATTTTTAAGCCCAAGGTGTGTGGTAGTTTCGTAAAGATTGGTTAGTAGAACCACGTCAAATATAAAAATAAATTTTAATGGGCGTAGCCCCACCCATTTATTAAATTCTTAAATTGTGTAATTACAAAAACAAAAAGGGGTTTGCTAGGTTTCGCAGCAAATAAATAGAATAACATGAAATCAAATTTAAAAAGTTTTTGGGCATGTCACCGCCTACTTTTTTTCACAATGGGCCCAATGGGAAGCTATAGCCTCTCAGACCAAAAAAGAATTCTTAGAATCGGTCTAAAATGTACCAAGTTATGAAGTAACACACCAAAAAAATAGAGAGAAATTGATAATTTCCTCCTTTTTTTTAAAGTCGGTTAAAAATTCTATAAGGAATATTTTTTGTGGAAAATTTTAACCCTTTAACTCTTATACATACATAGGTGTGAGGCTTTTTTCTTTAAAATATAATTTTATAACGTATATTCTTGCAATTTGTACAAAGTTTTAATATTTATTTAAATATTTTATCTTTTCAGTTGGGCCAGCACTTTTTGCCATCGAATAACAGATTTGATTGGCTTGAGATGGGAGCTAAGAGGCAAGGAGCACTTGGAAAAAGATCGAGCCTGCATAATAGTGGCAAATCATCAGTCCTCGTTGGATGTATTAGGTAAATAAATTGAAATTTTTAAAAGATTTAAGGCTTAAATTAAAAAATTGCTTTTTATGTTTATTAAACATACATCAACTGACACCCCACACACACAGAAAAAAAACAATGTAGAATTGTTAAAAATAGGGTTAATTTTAGCTTTTTTGGCAATGATTGTGCTTCATGTGTGTTTCATGTTAATTTAACATGATTTATAGTAATTGTCACAGAAAATGTTCCTATTGAAATAACATTATTTCACGTTGAATTAACATTTACGCACTGTTAAAATCAAAATGATGAATCATGTTGACTCAAAGTTATTTCAAAATTAGATCAACATGAATTTAACTTAATTTTATAATTGTATTTTATTAATTATTTAACTTACGTGCGGTTGACATAGACATCAGAAAAATTTTTGTTTATAAATTAAATAATTTGCTTCCCCGGCCAAGATTTGAACTCGGAACTCATCGCGTGGTAGTCAACGTGCTTACCCCTGCAGCCACAACTACTTTAAATATTTTTAAGATACACACTAAATGTGTACCATCTTGAATTAAATTATAGTTTAACATTATTTCTAGACATTTTACTTACAATTTGTTTGAAAAGTTTTAGTTTTAGTTAAAAAAACAAAATGCTTTGACTTGAAAAGTTTTAGTTAAAAAAAAATACAAAATACTTTGTTGACTCCAGGATTCGAACCTGAGATCCTCCCAATGCAAGACTAATATACTGCCTATCAGCCAGCAACAGTTTGTTGACAACAACAACTATACAAAAACAACCTACACAACTAAGCACAAAGTGTATTGCAGCTATGAACAAAGCAAATAAGCACCAACACAATCAAACAACATGGTAAATTTAATGTGATTTTAATGAATTTTA
Source organism: Tachina fera (assembly GCA_905220375.1). Lineage (NCBI taxonomy): Eukaryota > Metazoa > Arthropoda > Insecta > Diptera > Tachinidae > Tachina > Tachina fera. The sequence goes on from LR999966.1 coordinate 10,029,354, forward strand.
ATTAACCTTTGGCATGTTGATTTTACATTGGTATTTTTTTCTGTGTGCACAGTGAACCAAACACAAAGAATGCGACCTTCGAAAACAGTTAGTTGTTCCGTTCTGCTAGTGTTTGTCAGAATATAACTTTGGTGTTATTTGTTCATTAATAATTATCACATCTAATTTGGCTTACAGAGCCATACGAACTTTAGCTTAGCAATAATAATAATTAAAATATAATAATTAAAACTAACGTCAGTTTTTGTTAATTTGCTTCCTTTAAAATATTTTTTTTTTATAATTGCAGCACATATATTTTACTTTCTATTTTTTTCAGAATAATTATATAATTTTTTTTATAAATTTTTAATTTTTCAGGCATGTTTAACATTTGGCATGTCATGGACAAGTGCACGGTGGTGGCTAAGCGTGAACTGTTCTATGCCTGGCCCTTTGGCTTGGCCGCCTGGTTGGCCGGCCTAATCTTCATTGATCGTGTGCGTGGTGAAAAGGCCAGGGATACCTTAAATCAGGTCAATAGTAAGATTAAAAAACAAAAAATTAAATTATGGGTTTTTCCCGAGGGCACACGACGCAATACCGGCGAAATACATGCCTTCAAAAAGGGCGCCTTTCACATGGCCATCGATGAGCAAATACCCATCTTACCGGTGGTCTTCAGCTCCTATTGCACTTTTCTTAATGACAAAAAGAAAATACTTAATGCGGGCAATATCATTGTGACAACTTTGCCGCCCATACCAACGGAAGGCTTAACCAAAGCCGATCTGCCCGAATTAATGGAAAAAATTCATAAACTAATGCAGGAAACATTTAAGCAGAGCTCAAATGAGATCCTGCAGCGTTATGCTACAACAAGAACTAGAAACAGCGCATCCTTGGATGTAAAAACAATGCAAACGGCAGAAGCAGCAGCAGTAGCAGCTACACAACCTGTCAATTCAATAAGTTGTAATTTTAGTTTTATATCTACGGCACATAAAACGAATTCATCAACGCCAATGGCCACAAGTCAGGCCCAGGAAATAACAACAACAACAACAATAACAACGACATTAGTAGAAGACTCTGTTTCAGATTTTAAGGATCCCATAATTAATAAAAAGATTCAAGCTTTAGTGCGTTAGAAGAAAAAAAAAGTTCAGGCATACACACACATGTACACAAGTTACTTTAATTAAATTAAGCTACAAAACACCCAGTGTCAAGGATGAAGGACATTCAGATGGAACGAAAATCTCTTATCAGAAGCACAGATATATGTATATTAATAATATCAATAACAAGGCGAATTGAGAATCAGGTGGCCTCCTCATCAGCTGATGATGATGATGATCAGCTGTTTGAAGCCGACCCCAACTGTCAAAAACTGTTTTTTCTAAAACGTTTTAGATAAAAAAAAGACACTGAGATTCAATGTTTTTGACAGTTGGGGTAATTTGAAGCCGGACGAACTACATCGAGCAATAACCGCCAAAAAAGCTTAAGCGAAAAATTTTGAAATCACTTTTTTTATGATTGCAGATAATCGTTTTCCGTCAAAAAATGAAGTTCTAAAAAATATGTCACTTTAGCTTTTTTAGCGATTATGGCACGACATATTCACTCTTATTCCATTTGTCGACATCGACTTCACTTTAACACATAGCAAAAAACTGGGGCTTGTGTACGCGTTGTCGAAAACAAAAGACTCCTGTTGGCAGGTTTATATTATTTTCTAGACTTTAGGGAACGGAAATATATGGTTAGTAGTACAAAATTGTCCCCGCGAGCGAGATTTTTGTATTTTTTTTAACATATTGTAGAGCTAAGGTCACCTGTCTATCAGTTCGTCTTTATCAATAATTAACTGGTTTTATTTTAAACAACGAAAGGTTTTACAAATAATTTTTAATACAGACAATCCTTAACTAAGTTTTAATAAACATTTATGTATGTATATTTTCCTGAAGAGAAAACTTAAGAAGAATATTTCTTTTGTTTACTACCAAGAATTAATGAAAACGAATTTTAAATTTAGCATTTATTTAGAGTATTTTTGAATAGGTTCGATTACGTGGTAAAGAGTAGAGAAAATGAATTTTATAATATTATGCTGCGAACACAAGTGGGACAAACGAATGACGAATTTTTTGTTGCGAACTTTTTATCAGAAATAAAACACAATGATGCATATGAAAATAAACACAACATCGACGTCGAACGAAATTCGTTGTGCGTGACGAACTATTTTTTACGCCGACGAACGACGAAAACACAAATTTTCTTTGTCACTCTCTCTCTCTCTCTCTCTTATTTTACAAGCAATGAAAAATTTTTATGAATTATAAGAACTGTTATTTATTCGTGGTTGTTGTACTTCACACGACGAACTTAGTTACAAGTTCGTGGCAGTAGATGAAATTCGTCGTTCGTGGCAGTTGTGTTGCTATCATTAGACATGACTACTGTATATGGTTTTCTTTCAAAAAAAAAATTAAAAAAGCAAAATTTAAGAAGCTGTCTATAGAATACTCAGAAACAAATATTCCCAAAAATATTTACATTAATTGACAACACATCACAGAATACACAGAAGTGAAGAAAGTGACAGGTAAAGACAATTCCAATCAGGTTTTTGTTAAAACTCGTGGAAAAAAGAGAAAAGTATAGTGTATTTGATACTGTAGTGTATTAGTACTTACCAATTAACACAGCTAATAAAAAATGATTACACTAGAAAGACGTAGCAAAACAAAAACGACGACAAAATTTTAGGCAAAACGAGACAAACAGAAAAACACCCTTATCTTCCGTCTCGTGCCACTTCTGTATGTTTTGTGAACACATCACAAGAACACGAGGACAATGAATGTGTGTAGACCTTCGAAAAACCCATGCTGTTCTGGAATTCTGCTAGTATTTGTCATAATAATTTACTATTGTTATAATAATTTACAATTAGTGCAAGTAAATAAACTTTAAAGATTATGGCATGTAATTTGGCTTAGATAGCCAAACTTTAGCCTAATCGAAACAATTAAATTTCTACAAAACAGTATTAACTTCAGTTTTTCACTCATATAATGTATGTATTTCACAGGATCTGAGGCTATACTCTATATTTATCATGATTATAATATTTCCTTCACATTTCTTCTTTTATCACATTTATCATATTTATTAGCTGTCATGTTTTTAAGATAACCAAAATAAATCGTTTAAGCTTAAAAAGCTTAACTTTTCTTAAGTCACTAATAATCCCAAATTATTACTTTGCTTATTCAGTAAATGTCTTTTTTTTTAATAAAAATACATTGAAATGTATTGTTGAGGGGTTAGCTGTATCCTGTGCTTATTTCACTGTTGCTAATGCAGGTCATCAGGGAACCTTTACCCAAAAATTTCTTAGAACAACCAGAGTTATTATTTTAAACTTTCATTTAAACAAATGTGAAGTTCAACAAATATCAAAGGTTAAAAATGAACTCAATAATCCATGAATCAAAAAAAAAAAAAAAATAAGATCGCGCACTCAGCCCTTCAAAACAATTTTCTACTGCGATCTACGTTCGTCATCATATAATACAAACGAATGTTTGTTGTAAAAAGTGTGTGTGTAGAGAGAGAGAGAGAGAGATGGAGCATTTTCCATGCACAATTCTACTTTCTTTAAAACACATATATATTCTATGACTGCGTGACACAAGCAGACAAAATAACTGAACTGGTGAATGCGCAATCTTGTTTTTTTGATTCATGTCAAAACAGCGGGGATGCCTTCTAGAAAGCCTCTGTACTTCTTCTTTTGGATGTAGAAGGCCTGCTCGCTCCATTCCATATTAATTCATATATGTATTTTTAACACACATTGTCATTGCGTGGCAGGCCTTCTGTTTTTGCTTCTTTCGCCAGAGATTCTGGAAGGCATTCACATTAATAGTAAAAAAACAAAACAAATCATTTTATTCCTTCTTTTCTTCCTTCTCATAGAAGGGAGTGTGGATTGTGTATTGTATATTTTATACGAAAGAGTCCTTTAATAAGGCCTGCACCAAGAAGGTCTTGTGAGTTTTACCGCTGGAAAATAAACAACATGTTTTTTTATTTTCTTACTTCAGCATTGCTAAATTGACTGACTTTTTTTCAGCTCGAATTGCAGTTGTAAGAAAGTAAAAAACAACAACAACTAATCAGTGCTTTTTCAAGTATACAGTGTTGCCACACGAGTATTTTTAACTGGGTGCAGTCAAGTTAATAATTGATGATTTCTTTTTGGGAATTGATACAATTATTATATTTTATTTTATTAAAAATGCAAGTTTGACATAGAAATTTTCGAAAATTTGTTTTTATATTGTAAAAGAAGAAATAGAATTCGATGATGATGGGCCATTTATATAAAATTTATGTGAATGCATAACACAATAATAAAGAGTTTAAAGTTAACTTTTTTTAACAATATACATAATTATTATATGTACAAGAATTTGAGAAATACACACACACACATATATATAGTATATAATAAAACAATATTAACCAAAATAAACTAAAAATATATATGTATATTATTAAGTACTATATGTTTAAATTGAAAAAAAATATTTATCGCTACTTAATCTAGAAAAATCATGATGACGATTTACCAGAAGTTAAAATTAAAACTTATTCAAATTTGTATAAAACTTTGGGATTTTGGAAAGAAAAGCTTAATGTAAATTTTTGTTTATTTTTCCATTAAGCATCGACGGTGTTCTACACATACTAACAAATTATCTCGCATACTATATAAACATGCTTAATAAGCTTTTTGATCGTGTCTAGGGCCCTTAAGGTTTTTTGTTTTAAACCGACTTCAAAAAAAAGGGGGAGGCTAGCAATTCATATGTATTTTTTCTTTTTTTTTTGACATTGTTACTTCCTAGCTCGGTACATTTTAGGACATTGTAAGAAAGTGAGCGGTGACACGCCCATAATTTTTTTTATTTGATTCTATGATATTCTACTTATTTGATTGTTGTGAAATTTAGCAAACAGGTTTGATTCTTGTAAATACAAAATTTTGAAGTTGAAAAAATGTGCGGGGCTACTACCATTAAAATTTATAGTTATATTTCACGTGGTTCTACTTAACCGTTTTTACGAAACTTACCAGACACCTTGAGCTCTAAAATTTTCATAATATTCCATTTTAAAAAATGGGCGGAGTCACGCCTATTAAAATTTATTATTTTATTTGAAGTGGTCCTACTTTAGGCGATTTTTACACAAATTAACACACATCCTGAGCTCTGAAGACACACACAATATGTATTGAATTTAAAAAAAGTGGGCGAAGGAACGCCCATTATAATTTAATTTTATATTTAACCTACTTCTTTTTAACCATCAGATTTTATAATCTTTTTTTTAACGAATACTTCCCGTTTTTTTCCCCAAAACTGTTCTATCAGATCTTTGCATTGAAGTCGGTTTTTTTGCAGAATTATTATTTTTTTCATTTATTTATTTTAATTGTTTAGACTAAAATAGTAATTAAATGAATGAATCATTTAAAAATATAAAAAAAAATTTGTATGGAATTTGCTGTTTTTTTTTGTTTTATCAAATATTAAAATAGTCCTTACAACCATCTAAATATTTTATATTAAAAATAAGACAATACTACTTCAAGGAAATGTAACTAAAATGAGTGAATCGCTAGAGGAAGCTAATGAATTAAAATAGAATTTTGTTTTGTATGCTTATTGTAATAAAATGTTTAATGGAATTGTATTTTTTGGTTGCTGGCTGTGTTTTGTTTGTATTTATTAAATTTTGTTTTAAATTTTCATAACAATATATAAAAAAAGTATTAATTTTATGGCCCTTTTCACAAAATACAATTAAAAGCTAACAGTTCACGTTAACTCTTAATCAAGCATTGTGAAAAGGGACGTTATTAGTCACACTTTAAAATTTAATACTAATACATTAGAGTAGAATTTCTGCTCCTAAAAAATACAAGTTTACTGTGCGGCTTTATCAAAACTAGTGCATATACATATGTACCTGTTATATATGTACATACATACATACATATTTATTATTTGCTTAATTTTAATATAATTTTAACATCAACTATATTTGTTTAAGCTCTATTTTAAGTATTTGTTGCAAATTTATTTAAACCTTATTTAATACATATTTTTACTCACATACATAAGTACATATCGGCCATTTACTATAACAATGTCATAACTCCAAAAAAAACTAGTTTGCCAGAAAATGAGTTTAAATTTTTCAATTTACACGCAACTTAATAAAAAAAATAATTTTTCTCTCAAGAGTTGAAATTTGAAAAACAATATGAGAATTACTGCCAATTTATAGAAGACAAGCAACAATTCTCGCCTGTTAATTTATATTGAAAACAAAAAATAAGCACTCAAAAATATTTTTGTTTTCAATATAAATAGGCAGGAAATCGAGAATTTTTACTTGTCTTTTATAAACTGCCAGTTAATTATTTATCATTAACTCAAAAATCCCATTTTTTTAATAAGACGTTGTTTTAGTAAATGAGCGTTATGTATATTCAACACTGATATTTATCTTAATTGTATGTAAATGTTTAGTTTATTATTAAAAAAAAGTTGTATAAATAATGCTTAAAAGATATGCATACATACATACATACATATTTAACACTAAGATATAAAAATTAAAGAACAAAAGTACATAATTTAATTTTTTAACTGAACTTTTTCCACGAACTTAACGAAAATAAAATAAAAAAAACTAACCTTTTAAAAATATCTACACATTTTATTTATTGTATATTCTAACAAAAAATTAAAATAAAAGAAGAAAACCAATATTCACAAGTATGACATCGGAGGTGTGCTAATTTGTTTTATTTCAGAAAGAAGAAAAAAAATCCCGGAAGTGCCGCAAAATTTCCAGTCCCGCGGATGTATTGCGGCGATTTGCGGATTGCGGGAATTTTTATACATAAAAAAAGTTTACTGTCTGAATGTAACTCTTATTAGGCAATGTTGCTTGTTTATATGTTTTTACAAATTTTTTTCTCGAGAAAACTAAAATTCATCAACTTGAAAAAATATGTACAAATAAGTTTATAAATGATGTATGTATTTGGGCATTATTTATGTTTTTCCACATAAAAAAACTATAAACTACAAGTTTATGTATATAAATTTTGTTTTAATGGAGTATTAAATATGTTTTTATGTAAACTCCCTTCTGTTTTGCAAGGGAAATATGTTTAGTGTAAGAAGCAAGTTCAATTGCGTTCATAATAGAGTTGAGCGATATTTTGAAACCTGTTCTTATTTCATAATATAATAGAAAAAATAAATAAATAGAAAAACCACTAATCACAACTGTGACTGAATTTATCAAGTAACAGGTTTTGGAAATATAGTTCTTTTATACAAAACGTGATTGTTCTTATACGCTTACTTAACATTAGATAAGGCTACCACATGCATTTTTTTATACCTTCAGCTTTAGTCGATAAAAAAATCGTCAAATCGTCTTTTCTGGCAACTATGTACATCTCACATGTTCATATTTGCAAATTTTTGTCTCTCTGCCTCTTATGCGAAACTCTCAATATTTGGACGGGGTTAATTTGCTAATTGTTTGTTATTCTCGCTCTTCTTATTAGTATATATCAAAATACCAATCCTAATAAAGACTTTTTAATCAGAAGAGCTGAAATGAGTTAAACCGTGATCACAGTCACACAGTCTAAACACAATGTTTGCGGTGCGGTGCGATTTCTCGTTGCGGGAGAGAAAAATAAACATAATACAACGGAAGACGGCGAACACAGCCAATTGTTCAAAAACTACGGCAACGTCAGCAAGAGACAGAGTATCAAAAATTGAGAGAATAAGAAACTCCGCAATGAAATTAAAATAGATTTTAATTTTATTCCGTCCAGCACTGCCGTTTTTTATTTCAAAATCGTATGGAAAACCGCACCGCAATAAATAATCGTTACATTGTGTTCAGACTCACAGTTTAATTTCACTGCTGCTCTTCTTATTAAATTTTCTCAAAACAACAGAAGTGCTACAAACAAAATACTGCTAAACTGTGATCACAGTCACAGTTTAAAAGAACAGCGATTGTGAAATCACATTCACAAGGAGCATTATTAAAAAATCACGTTATCGTTCATCACTAGTTCATAATATGTACCTACCTTTTTCCCCGTGGAGTTTTTTTATTCCCGCATTTGGTAAAAAGAGGGAAAAAACAAATTCATGATAGTAGAAAAAAAAGGGAAAAGTGAAAAAAAACTCGCGCGGAATTTTTGTTCATGATTGGGCTGACAATTTTTTTTACAAAAACCATAAATATCTTTAAAATGTATGGGGGCAATTATGAATAAAATTCCACGAGAAATATTTCCCGGGGAACAATTCCAATTAATAACAAGTAATACGGAAAATAAAAAATTCTAATTGGAAAACGGAGAAACTTCTCCCGGAATTTTATTCATAACGTTTGACCTGCTTGTCTTCTTTTTTTTTTTGCTAATTTTATATCAAAATTAACTGGCAACATTGGGTATGTGGGTAGTTATAATGTAGTATATCTTAAGATGCCTCTTTAATATAAGCTTTTACATACTCATACATAACGGCGGGAGCAATTTTTTTACTCCTAAAAGTATGCCAAGATTGTTTTCAATACTTATGCTTAAATATTATTGTGCACCCTGTAATAATGCCGTGCTAGTGGCAGTACTGGAAATAGTACTAGTGTAGTACTAGTGGCAACGCTAGTTCAGCTGACACAGACGACTGGCAACCAAGGCAGGCATATTATCAGCAGGAAATCGAAAATATTAAAATAGGAAGAACAAATCTGCTATTTAACTCTTTCCGGGCACTATATGAAATCGACAAAAATTCAAGAAACTGTTTATATATTTGTTTTTATTTCTTTAAGGCAATTTAATTGAACAAATTTAAAAAAAAACTTTTGTTTACTTAAAGGATTCCGCTCAAGGATGAGGTATGATTTTTTATACCACCTTTTTTATGAAGTAGCTTTATTTATTAACGGTCTAATTCACAAAAAATATTTTAGGTTTATTTGACAAATTTCCCATAGAAATATTTCAAATAAGCGCTTAATAAACGTGAAATGTTTTTTATCAACAAGGCAGATAGTGTCCACACCTGACACCTGATGAATTTATATCATAACTCGTAACATACGGCAGAGCAACTGTAATTTTTTCATTTATATCAGCAAAAATTTTAGACTTTGATGATTTTATAATTTGTTGGTCACAAATAATTGTTTTTCCGACTTTTTTAAACGAAAATTGTTTAATAAATAAACGTTAAATGTACAGTAACATATAAAATTACATTTGATATCAACATGAATTCATCAGGCCGTGAGCTCTGATGATTTTATCAAAACGCTGCCATAATATTAATAAATTGAGTCTATACGTGATGAATTTTTATCATGAGATCAATTTGACATTCCTCATGATATAAATTCATCAGGTGTGGACGCTATGTTATGAAAACAATTAAAGCTGTATCTCGTTCTACTTAAACAAAGTGGAACATCGCAAGTAGAACACATGCACTGAGTTCTTCTCTGGTATGCTGTGTTGCAACATCTTCATAGTGTGGTGGATTTCTTTTCCAAAACAACTTCATCCCCGATCGTTTCTAATATATAGGAAATATCACTCACTGTTCTTGAGTTTTTTGCTTTTAACCATAGATATAATGCGCAGTGGTATAATTTTTATACCATCAATTTTACATCTCCACTACTTCAACATTTTTATATATTCATCTTCGGAAATTTCTATTTCAAATTTTATTTATGATAAGCTTGATTGTTACGTTTTTTACCCTTTAAAAATGCTTCTCCGTGGACTCGAACATTTGCAAATTAATAAAAGTCCCCAGTGTAATAATTAATTAAGTCTTCTAACCAGAGTTGTTTGAAATATTTATAAATGCGGCTGTTAATGTCAGATGGCTTATGAGCCGCCGCCGCCTATTTTTTCCTAAGCCGCCGCCCCCGACTTTTTAAGACGGCTTGTTTCTCTGCTTCTAACACAATCTGTAAAATTCATGTTGCTGTTTCTACGTGCTTTTAGATAATTAGATAGGCCGTTATTTTGAATTTCAGAATTACTGTGTAACGATTTTTATGCTGGTAATACCGCGTGTAGTTGGTAATACAGTTGGTTCTACCACGTGTTTGAACCCTTATGTGTATGCGTATACGTTTAGTTCTTTAGCTAAATACTTCTTTTTTTTTTTTTTTTTTTTTTTAATACATTTATTTATTTATTGTATCTTCAATTATGAACTAACAATAAGTATTCAAATCTTAAATTTAAAATATAAGTATTAGGCCCGACCACTGTCGGACATAAACTTAGTGATAGTTATAAATAATACATAAGTAGTGATAATCAAAAAAAGAGAAAAAAAAAATATTTTCAAGCAGTCCCATCTGGAGTGTTGAGTATAAGAGCCCTTGTGTCCTTCTTTTTCAAGCGGATGTGGCCAGTAAAATTCAAGATGTTACGAGCAAGCGGATTAGGATGTGACTCGAGTTTTGTTAAATATTTGCCTGCATATTTTGCTATTTCTTCAATCACTTGTGGCATATTCAAATCACGATGTAGATTTGAGTTTTTGATGTACCATGGAGCCGATGTTATCAAACGTAAAATTTTGTTTTGCCTTCGTTGGATTCTCTCGACGTTAGAAGCTGAAGCAGTGCCCCATAACTGAATTCCGTAGCACCATATTGGCTTCAAAAGCGACTTGTATAATAAGAGTTTGCAGTCTAGGCTGAGTATTGAATTTCGACCAATCAGCCAATATATCTGAGTTAGTTTAAGTTTCATTTGTACTAGCTTTGAGTCAATATGGTGTTTCCATGTAAGTCGTCGATCAAGATGTATACCAAGGTATTTTACATGTGAATGCTGAGGAATAACTTGATTGTTGATTCGAATTGAGGAACAAGTATCTCTTCGCAGGGTAAATGTTACCTGAACACACTTTTGCTCGTTTACCTTAATTCTCCATAATTTTAACCATAGTTCCAGTTGACTAATATGTTCTTGTAGATATCGGGAAGCCTCATGAGGATTTTCGTGCATACTAAGGCAGGCTGTATCATCGGCAAACGTAGATGTATGGATATTACTGCTCAGTGGCATATCACAAGTATAAATCAAATACAAAACTGGCCCCAGTATGCTCCCCTGTGGCACACCGGATGATATAGTTTCGGGCACACTCATGAATTCTACTTCTAGCATCTAGATACATAGTTCTTTTTATTTACAAAAACATTTACATTAGGTCTGTTCGAATACTTTTTCCTAACAATATTTTTAATGCTACTGTTTTCAAGCACGTTTCTTTCTATCTTATTTATCAAAAATTATAGAAGTACTGAGTCTAACGCAGTTGTTTATAGGAAATTTACTACACAACGGAAAACACTTTCAACACTTGACTAGTGGCACTTAAGATTAGTTCAAAATAATATAAATATGTATTTATATCTACGTTTCAATTTCAAGCACTTGGCATATTTTTTTTACTAAATATCAGCTTTAATCTACATACAAAAGTGGCATTTAGAACAATCCAATCAATGTATGGTAACATATCTCAAAATCGTCGTGTTTAAGCTCTTAAGCACGATTGAGGCGTTAAAAACGTATGTAAGTGTGAACATAGTATAAAATAATGATCCTGCAATTAAAATTTATTTTTTTTAATAAGATTTGCTTTAAACGATTACGAAATTTATATTAAATTAATGAAAAATAAGATGGATTTGAGACACTGATTTGTATTGGCCAAAAGATTAATATATGCTGGAATCGAAAAAAATCTGGTATGATATGGAAATCGACCGAATTCAGAAAACAAATTCCTCTTAAACAAAGCTTACTGATGATTCCAATATTTGGCTACTATTATTATTACTATTTCTGGTCAAAAATATAAGTCTTAGGAATTACGGATTCTGACACTATGTGAACTTAAAAAAATTTAATCAATATAAGTAATAAGTTGATAATCACTTCTACCATATAACCCAAAAAAAATATCAACGAGTGGTTGGGTTGCGAGGAGGCCTAAACCCGTTACTGGATATAATTAATTATCAAGTATTTATTCCCAAATGCTTTTTGAGCCTCAAAAATAATATTTTAATGTTTTTTTATTGGGAATTGTTACAATTTAAGTTTAACATTTATTAACGCACTAATAATCCCAAATTATTATTTTACTTATTCAGTAAAATAATTTTTTTTATTAAAAAATGCATTAAAATTGATTATTGATCCAGCTAAGCCCTCAATAATCACTTTCAATGTATTTTTAATAAAAATTTATTTTACTGAATCAGTAAAATAATAATTTGGGATTATTAATGCGTTAATAAATGTTAAACTTAAATAATTTTTTATATTTATATCTTATTATAATCAGTTTTTCAAATTATTGATCAAATATACACACAAAATGTAATGTGAACAATTAAAATATTTGTAATATCAATTAAAAAATTAATTAAATTTTCACATATAAACAATTTTATAATATTATTTTAGTTATTCCACTAAAATTAATTGAATCAATTAAATTCTTAATTGAAAACATTAATTGGTGAATAGTTTTTTTCTGTGTACATATTGAATTAAAATGCACAATATAGATATTATGTAACTGCCTTAGACTTACCTAGATATTATGTAGAATATTTGAAAATACACATTCATATGTAACGGCTGCTTTCACATCATTAAAAATACGAAAAACACTAATGACCTTTTTTATTTATTATTTCATGTAAATGAAATCTTACATGCACTTTTTTATTTTAATTTTTATACATACATACATACATACGTATATACATATAAGTATGTAACTTATGTGCATATCGCACTTGATCAACGAGAGAGTATAACTCGAAATTCTAAAATTTTCTGTAGAGGCGAAAAGCTGTTCGCCGTTATATTTCAAATGAATATGAAAATCCAAACATGTAAACAAGTTTCATTAGGCAATACATATCAATATGTATTTAACTACACCACTGTTCCTTGATATTGATCGTATTCTAAGTGAAATTCTGAATTTCAATTTAAAATTGAGAAAATTTCAAATGAAAATCTGAATTTCAATTTAAAATTGAGAAAATTTCAAATGAAAATCTGAATTTCAATTTAAAATTGAGAAAATTTCAAATGAAATTTTGAATTTCAATTTAAAATTGAGAAAATTTCCAAAAAAAATCAGAATTTTAATTTAAAATTAAGAAAATTTTAAATCAAATCCCCAGAATTTCAATTTAAGATTTTAGAAAATTTCAAAACTAATTCTGAATTTTAATTTAAAATTGAGAAAATTTCAAATGAAATTCAGAATTTTAATTTCAAATTGAGAAAATTTCAAATGAATTAAATTTTTAACTAATTTCCAGTTTATAGAAGACAAGCAAGAATTAAAGAAAAATTTATTTATATTGAAAACAAAAATAAAGTATTAAAATTTATTTTATTTTATTATTTGTTGTTTTCAATATAAATAGACAGACGAGCATTTTTACTTGTCTCCTATAAACTGGCAGTAAGTAAATTCCTAGTGAAAATTAGAGTTTCAATTTCAATTTAAAATTAAGAAATTTTCAAATTTAAATGAGATTTTTAATTTAAAATTGAGAATATTTTAAATGAAATGAAATTGAGAATTTTAATTTAAAATTGAGAATATTTTAATAAATGAAATGAAATTGAGAATTTCAATTCCATTTCATTTCTACTCCAAATGTAGTTGATAAATGTTAATTTTAAATTAAGAAAATTCAAAATTAAAAGTTGGAAGTTTGAATTTGCTATTGAAAGAATTTTTAACAAAAAATAACAATTTTTTTTAATGACAAGAAATACTTAGGGAATGAATTATCGGAGCTTGTTTTGGTATGTGCCAACTCTGCCTGCCACAATCGTCTAAAATGAATTTTCATTAACTCTCCAGTTACACTTTTACGACTGCTTAATCAGATTAAAATTATTCAATGGTAATGTGGTTAGATTAGGAAGGAGGAGACCCAATTAAGTAAAAATGTAGAAGAGCAGAGGCTTGCTTATCTTTTTAGAAGCGATAAGTAGTCTTTAAAGGAACTATTAGAGATTAAAGTAGAACTATACTTTTCACCAGCCTGCTATGGATATTGAGGATCAATAATAGTTGGTCAATTATAATTAAATTTGTACTACATTTCTGTGGCAAAAAAAAGGAAAAAGTGCTTTAGACGTAATTTCGAATTTTCTTAATTTAAAATTAAAAATTCTAAACTTTATTTTGCATTTTCTCAATAATAGGAAAACAACTACTTTTTAAGTTACTGCATTTTTTGAGAAACTTTTCAAATATTTTTTTTGTGTTATTTTGAGCTATGACACTTTTGTTGCAATTTTAATACAATTTTTAAATATTTTCTTTAGCAAAAGAAAATATGTACCTATGTATGTAAACAACGAAATTAAAAAAAAAAGATGTTAATATGCCTAATTAGGAGTGTCGTATTTCGACTATGATTACAACGATTTTGTACTAGACTAAAGAACATTGCAACATTTTTTCTTTAATGTAGTACAAAATCGTTGTAATCATAGTGGAAATACGAACCTCGTAATTAGGCCCAATAATTTTTTACTTGAATAAACAAAAAACATTTCATATGAAAACTAGCTGAGCCCGGCAAACGTTGTCTTACCCTCAAATTTAAGAAATCGTTCATCATTAATTATTATAATCTTTTTTTAAATTTAAATGATAGCATTAAATTGAGTCCGTTAAGAGTCATTTATTGGTTCAAAAACAAAATAAAAAAATAACGTGTATTGACCTGAAAATGTTATGAAAATTTCAGCTCCTCCATCCACATGCCTTTATAGTTCAGAATATCATGAACAAACACATAAAAGGATTTTAATTTTTTTTAACTACAAATTATTGCACACAGTGATCACTTATTGGGTCAAAAACAAATACAAACCCGTTCCGGGTATTTTTTCCAAGTTTTGTTTGAAAATTTCAGTTCCACGGCTCTTATATTTCCAGAGATCATGAGTTTATAATCACTAAAATAGCACAAAAAATGGCCAGAACATTATTTTTGAAATGCATAAATGTGGTCAGTTGATTTTTGGTAATAGTGAAAATATTTAAATTTCGAGTTAATATCCTCTTGTTGATCAGGTGCAATATGTATGTATGTATATTGTGGGTGTAATTTTATTTTTTATTTGCTTTCTTTTTTAAAATTAATACAAATGATCACTTTCTTTATTGCATTTAATTGACTTTTTTATTTACTCCCACACACACACACGTATACATACATATGTAGGTATATTATATGCATACATTTCCATGCACTTTATTACGAAAACTTCACTTTTTTATATTTATATAACACTCATTAACTAACCAATATTCTATGGCTTGAATCTTATAAGCCATACTTTCAATTTTTGCACACAAATCTTCTAACCTTGAAAAAGGGTGCTCTGCCGGCACACCATACTAATTTCTGAGACTCTTCTTTATTTAAAAACACATACTAGCGCACTCACACCGACAAGCAATCAACAGACTTTTTGTTGTAACGGCCATTTTGCTGAACATTCAATAAGCATATGAAAGAAATTTTATATTTTTTTCAATTAGATTTTACGACAACAATTTAACATTTTCCTTCATTCTTTTTGCATTTTTTTATTGAAAACTTATTAAAGAACACTTTTTATTATAGTTTTTAGCGGAATGTAGACATTTTCTTTATTTATTAACAGCAAATTGTTCGAACACATTTCTTAAGTAATACACGCACGCACTTGTTGAACGAACCAAAACCAATAAAAGACTGAGATGCGTGCAATAAAAGTGCATGCATAGGTAAACAAAATAAACTTGGGAGAAAATGTAGGGTTGCCAGTATTAAGTTAAGTTGCTGCTTGTTGAGATAAATCAGCAATAAGCATACACACATACATACATATATATTTGTGGCAATATGGAATAATAGCTTAAGTAGAGTTAAGTAAAGCAGTATTTTTATTAAGTTTTTAAGTTATTAAAATGCTGTAAGTCGCGATTCTAGTTTTGTGTGATACTTACTTTCCATATGCAAATTCCAACTAGAATATAATACAGCATAATAAAGCAACATTTTCTTAACTCTACTATTCCTATACTATACTATTTAAAATTGGCAAGCGACTAAAATTTTTATGGAAACGGTTGCAATAAACAATTCTAGTTATTGATCTTCAATGCTTTCTTAATTTAATACTCGTTTTACAGTGAGTAGCAATTTTTTTTATTATTTCAATTGCAACTTTTGCTGGAGTAACGTCCCTTTTATTAATACAGATTTCTAGTTAAACGAATATAAATAATAAGTAATCGCTTAAAAAGCGATACGAACTTTAGCCCGTTCATATCATAAATATAGAAACAAATCAAGTTCGAAAAATAATAATTAAAATTAATAAATAATTATGCTTAGTAGAATTATTGCGTCTGAGAGAGAAATTTAACCGTTGTTGGTGTTTTGTTAAGCTGGTCGTTGATGTTACTAAAAAAAAGAAAAATACTTAAGCGATTAAGGCTGATTAGTTGCCAATTACTTTGGTCAAGTTTAGAAAATTAGAGAAGCCATTTAAAATAACATAACGTTCTTAATAAAAACTTTAGTTTTGTATTTAATCATTTATTATATTTCTATATATGTATGTACATAAATACATATAGTCATAGTATATTTATTACAAATTATTAAAAAAAAGAGAAACAAAAGCACTTTTCAAACATTATTCTTCAATTAAATACAAAATCAGTTGTTGCAAAAAATAAAGAAAGAATACACAAAATCAAAATCTACTTCTTCAATTGCTGTATAACACGTCCACGTCCTGACGCTGTAGTGGCATCTGATATATTTAATGTATAGTTGGATAGCGAACCACGTCCTCGTCCAAAGCTAGCGACCGAATTAAAATCGTCAAAATCTGAGTCATCTTTGGCAAAATTAATGCTGAAATCTGTAGTATCCGGTTCACGTGGCACATTGCGTGAACGTGATGACCAGGGATTAAGGTTCTTGCAATCATCATCCAGTATTGCATCTGAGGGTGGGCTCTTGTTAAATGTTCTATGGGTGGCGGAATTGTTTTGTTTCGGCACCTTCTTCTTTGCTCCCAAAGCAGGGAAAGTATCACTATATGTTTTATTATCTCCATCTGATATAGCAGATTGATGGTCATCGTAATATATTTTACTGCCGGAAACAGCTTTCATGGCGTACGAAGAAGTTGTTCCCATTGATAAAATAGAAGTATTCTCGCCACAAGTACTGGGCGCTGGTGTTATTACAGCATGTAAATTCGTATTTAGAGGACAGTGGCGACCTGCTATCAGAGGTAAGGCTAAATCACGACACATATAATCGGAAAACATATAACCCCAACGTGTTACATACGATTGAGTACAGTATTTACTTCTATCAATATCTTCGTGATACTGAAAGAATATAAACACATGGTATTGGTAATTTTCAGAAAATATTAAGTATACGGATGAATTGTACCTGGCAGGCAATACCAATTTGATATTCAAAATAATCACGTTCGAAAAATGCATCAGTTATGTAAAAGTTGGACGGTTTTTCAATTTCACCAGCTTCACAAGTCGCTTCTTTCATAATGAAAAACAAGTATTGTATAGGATAGATCTTTAAATCTACATTATTAGCACCCAGATCGGCTTTTAGAAATTCTAGAACAGATTCCACAATATGTATGCAATCACGATGAGTGTATACAGGTGGATAGTCATTTGTTTCCTCGTCCCGTACAAAATTCAATATGTCATTATAAAGACTCCCCAAGTTTTTTTGACCCAAAGCATTTGGTGGCAAGGGAAGATTGTGAGTGCTCTCGGAGTGATGTTGAGCTTCATATTGATGACCATATATATTGACACCTGGTAAAATGTAGTTTAAATTTTATTTAAAAAAAAGAAGTTTTAAAATTATGTTTCCTCATAGATTAACCTGGATTAATTAGTGCTTGATACATGCGTTTAACACCATCTTTGAGTGAATATTCACAAACAGAGAGCTCAGCTGGGACGTACACTCCACCCTTAAGGGTTTTTGTGAAATAGTTCACCATTATAAAGTAATAAGATTTATGCTCAAGTTCTGCATTCTTCACACTGCGATTGACGGTATTTTCAATATCTCGTTTCATTTGACGTTCCTTGTTCTCCAATTCCTGTTTCTCCTTTTCCATAACGGATAAAGGTGTGCCTGTGCATGTAAATTTTTCAACTTGCTTGCTACTTTGAATCAAAACTTTTTCTTCTTTGGCTCTTTCTTTATATGGAGCACGATCTTCGGTGGACATGGTCTGTCGGACATAAGACACACACATACACATACATATATTAATATATCGCCAGCTTATCTCATTATGAAATACTTACCGCCCATACTTTACCAGCTTCAGCGGTGGCTTCAGCTAGAGACATATGTTTGCCATATTTAGCTTTCCATTCGAATGTAAAATTCATGAAAGCATTAGCGACTTTCTTTTTTGGTGGCATTTTTCCTTTTGTTAAAGAGTATTCCGCTCTGTTATTATAACGGCACTTATATACTAATGTATGTGATATTACAAGAAAAAATCTCAAACTCCAATTTGTTAAAAAAAAATTGCTTACGAATCACTTTTTCCCAGAGTATAGAATTTCTGTTTATATAAATTTGTTTGCTTACTTTGCGATTTGTGAGAATTCGGTAATATTTAACGACTTTAATGCTAACTACAGCAGAAATTTCCGATCGGAATATTTTTCAGCTTTTCTTCACCAAGTAAAATCAAGATTAGAAAACCACAAGAGAACGTTGACATAAAAAATGTAATACAACTGTTATACATTCACTCGAAGCAGATAGCCCATATGAGAAAAGGTAGTATACCCAGTTTGTCAGTAATAAAAAAATTAGTGCACAAAACCCTATAGATGACATTTTCTGAACGGTATATGTAGGTATACATAGACTTTATTACAAATATTACAAGCGCAAAATTAGTAGCGTGTTTCATGAAATTTTAAGGTTGGAATCAAATTTAATAAAAAATCTATTAAAATTAAAGTCTACTTTGTGCCTATGTAAATATGATTATTATTATAACTCTAGTACTGTTTTTAATAGCCTATACATTGAAACAACTATAGAACTATAAAACTAGAGTGGAAGAAAAAACCTTTCGTGTTTAAAACTACATACATACTATGTATACAACAAATTTGCACTATTTTCTTTTCTAATCGATTTACAAGCAATTTCACAGACTAGCCGACAAGCATCGAAATAAATTTACCACTCACTACATTTGGGTCTTACACAAGGTCTATTTGCATTGATATAATAAATACAATTAATTACTTCTAAGACTAATTATCTATAGGCTCTTCTTTAATTTCAATGTCATCATCTTCTTGATCCTCTTTACTATTTTCATGCAACAGAACATATTCCCTGGTGCTGAAGCCAAACTTTACAACATCCTTCTCCATTAGTTCATAATATTTGCGAGCATCAATACGCTTATTATTCAGGAAAGTCCCGTTTGCCGATTCGAGATCAATTAAATACAAGCGTACACGTTTTCCTTGAGAACCATCTTCCCTTTCGAATGGCACTAAGCGATATTGTAGAGCAGCATGTTGTTTGGAACAGCTTGGATGGTCAACGGCTAAATCGGCTACTTTACGATCACGGCCAACCAAAAAACAACTTTGACGATGGATGTGCAAGACTGGCAGCGCAGTTTCACCTTTAAAAGGGTATAAACGCCAACGCCGCTTAGGCTTGCGTGCTTCTAGTGGTTCGGAATATTTTATTACCACGCCGTTAACCGTATTAGTATCTTCGGTTAGAGCACCACTCAAGCCAAAATTAGGTTTTTCCTTTTCCTTAGATTCTTGATTATTTTCCGTTGCTTTTTTGCTCTCAGAACTCTTACCCCATTCGTAATTATTGTCATCTTCATTTCTGAAACGTTTGCCAGCGCCTCTCATTCTATTGGGAGAACGCTTTGTGGAACCGCGCTCATGATGACGTTCCCTTGACCTTTCCCTCTCTCTTCTAGGGCTGCGACTTAAAATAGAAATTAATTATTATTTTTTGTAATATAAAAAGCCTTACTTACTCTCTTCTTTCATATGAGCCGGCCTGATCTTTTTCTCTGTTTCTGTTATCCCTCCTGTCCTCACGTTGATGGCGTTCTGAGTCTCGGTTAAAATGATGTTCTTGTGACCTGCCTCTATTATGACTGCGACTTCTTTCTCTTCTTTGCTTTTCACGGCTGCCTCCTCTTTCATGCCTATGTTTTTCCCTACTACGGCTTCTAGCTCTTCTTGGTGGACTTTCCCATTTGGATTTGCTATTGTGTTTATCCCTGTCTCGACTACGCGATCGATCACGTTTTACTTTTGAGGGTGAAAGTGCTGGTTCCTTCTTCAATTTTTTCTTTAACTTTTTATCTTCTTGCTGCGAAGATGTTGATTCTGGTGATGAATCCATTAAATCATCTTCTGCGGAATTGTGTTTGGATTTTTTCTTGGCAGTCTTTGCCTTATTATGCTTCTTCTTTTTCTTATCTTTCTGTTTACGTTTCTTTTTTTCATTTTTCTGCTGTTGTTCCTCATCTGATTCGGAGGTACTGGACGCTTCATCACTACTTTCCGATACGGAATCACTTGACTTGTTGGATTTTTTAGTTTTAGACATTTTTTCTTTTCTAAATTACGACTCTTTAAAAACTTTATTTTTATTTTCAATGAAGTTGTCAAGAAAATATTGTGCTGCCAAGTTTCATAGAGCAGAGAGAGAGCGAGGTCGTGTGAAATATTATTGACCGCCGTCAATAATTAGTACCGACGGAATACAAATAGTGCAATCACAAATGATAACTTGGTCATTATATTCTATGATAAATCGAATCGGAATAAATTGTGAATAGGTATATAATATGCATGAACAGTGCAGTTAATAATATCTAATTCTTCAAATTATTTATTATTCTTTTCGGCTGTAAAAGCTTGAGCTTGTTGAAGCTTGAGGTTTTGGCTAATATAATGATACGGTTTGGAAGGCATTGTATTATAATTTTACGCGCTGCAAGCAAAAATGCAAAATATGGTTTGTTGCAAGAATTATTTTTTTAAATATGTGTGCACTTTCAAAATTAATGCAAGATGCAGTGGTAGAAGTGGAATTTGACTTCATGTGAAAGTTGTTTGAAAAAACTCGATTGTTCGAAACTTATTGATTAACTACTTTCCAAATGCAACTCTATGCAAAATTCTAACTGTAAATTGTTTAATTGCAAAAAAAAGATAAAATAAACCTCGTTCGTATACAGCATAAGGAATAAAAAAGAAATTTTATCGTAGTGCCCAAATTTATTAAAAACTATGAATTTTGTCCTTAAAATTATTTTATACATGTTCATAATTGCCACTGATATTAATTTAACGGTAGTACGTTTGATCTATTATTTTTAAAATAATTAAATATGTAGTAAAAAATTAAAAAATGTTTTCTATTCTAGCCTTGGCCATTTTTGAGTACTAAAGACAATTCCAACATGAAACAACCTCAAGCGAATGTTGTACCACAAACGCGTATTCCACGACAAGTGGTGCAACCCACATGGTTAAATTTTGGTGGAGAATCTGTTGTAGTAGATCCAAAAGTTCATGTGGATTCACAGGCCTTGCGCGAGACCGAAGCGATACGAAAAGTTATACAAAAATCTGTAGAAGAAGACACCTTTGCAGTTACAGATGAACAGGTGGTTAAGTATTTATCAAATTTACATAAGTATGTATGTAAAATTTCTTTTTAATTTAAATTTCAGCAAAGTCTAAATAGTGCTACTGATGCACCTTTCGAAACAACTTCGCCATCTTCAAAAATTAAGACAACACATTCTATGCATGCCTTATCGAACTGGCATGTTCAATTGCGTAATTGGATTAAAATTTTATTTAAGTTTTTTCGGATCTAAAGGCTAAAAAATAATCATATTCTTGTGCAAATTGTACCTGTAAAGAATTTTATTGTAGGTCACATTCAAGTATAGTTTTATGAAGTGTGTGACTTGCCAAGAATAGATATAAAGCTTCCCCGATAACAATTCGTATTTTCGAAATTTCGAAACTAATGTGCTAGTATTTTTAGACCTGCATTAATGGCACTTTTTCTTCTTTTTTATAAAATTATGTTGAAATTATTTAATACGTTTTTATTATTATTTCTTTGTAAGTTTTAATTAATCTCTATTTAATTTTATAAAATAATATATCTTTTTTTATAAATAAGAATGCCTTTCTTTCTGAATATTGATATTTCCTGTACCACTTAAATATTTATTAAGAAATAAAAAAATTTTTCTTCAACTGAAACTATTTATATTATTTTTAACTTCTTACTGCCTATTTTTTTATTTCTGTAGTAGCCTCACAAAGATCTAGCGAAATAATAATAAAGAAAATAAAGAAAATTTTTATGTAAAAACAAGGGACCTTAAACTTAAGGTACGGCCACACTTTTCAAACATTTGCCCAAAAAAGCGTAATCACTAAATACTAATGAAAAATCTTTCAATTCAGAGAAAAGTTTGTCAAATTAAAGAGTAGCTAATAATTTTGTTTTCTATGACAGTATCTATTAGTTGTGTTCGAAACTGTTTCATTTGATAAACAAGTGTCTGGATCAAAACTTTTTTCATTAATGTTTGTTAGTTACGCTTTTTTGGGCAAATGTTTGACAAGTGCGACCGTACCTTTAATTAAAATTATGCGTAATAATTTACTTTTTATTCGACTCTAAGGCCGCTCTTACATCTGTGTGCCATGTGCCACACAAGCGTAAAAAAAGCGTTACCAACAAATTACTAATGAAAAACTGTATGATTCAGACATGTATGTATTTATTAACTTAAACAGTTTCATACATAATTAATAGACAATTTTATAGCATCCAAAATGATTTCAAACTATTTAAATCAATAAATATATGTCTGAATCAAACAGTTTTCCATTAGTAATTAGTTGGTTACGCTTTTTTGGGCAAATGATACACAAGAAATGCCAGATGTACTCAGCCTAACAAACTACCTAAATAATCGATTCTTCGTTGTATGCATCACTAAACATAAATTGAAAGCGAAATTAACATGATATTGCCAACATAAAATTAAAAATAAGCAAAATTGTTTAATAGTTAATTCATTGATATTAATCAGTTATGAATACAAATTTTTAATAGAGCTTTTTAAAGAAGCAAAATCTGTTTCATAAGTAATGTACAGATTAAAGCTGAAATAAGAAGAATTATTCAGGGCTATCATAAATAAAATTCCGCGTGAAATTTTTCACGTGGAACAATTCCAACTAATAGCAAGTAATAGGGAAAACAAAAAATTCTAATTGGAAAAGGGAGAAATTTCACGGGAAATCTTATTCATGATAGCCCTGATTATATATTTTCACTGAACATATTTTGGAGTTTGTTGGAAAATGTGCGATTTCCCATAACCCAACTTAGGTTCTTTTACGGAAAGGAAAGTTGCCCACATGCACTTTTTTATTTATCTAAGAACGAAGAACAGCTTTATCGAGATTGTAAACATTTTTTGATATTCATAGCAACTTAAGGAAATAGCAGTATTAAAGAGTGGACAAGTGGGCGTGGCACCTCCTATATATAGAAAAATTTTTATTTTGAAATATCTTGGCAACTAATATGGTAAAATACCTGATATTTTGCAGGAGTTACTCCCTTTTTTTCCGACTTTTTCTTTGTTGTTAACAAAAAAAAGTCGGAACAAAATAAGTAGGCGTGGAACCTCATTTTTTGAGTTAATGAACGCTTTCCAATAACTGGTTACAAATTCGTAAAAATTTTTATTTAATGAAAAATTTTTTTATTTTTTTTTAAATTAAATTTGTTTGTTATGAAATCAAACAATTTTATTGCATAATATTTTCAATCAGTGAATAAGAAAACAAAGTTCTGTTTATGATTTCGTAATATATGTAATTTTTTTTATTGTATAGCAATTATTAATTATAAATTGTTTAGGTTTCTTGTTCATTATATAATTAAATATTGTATTATATTTTGTTATATGAGTTTAAATCTTTAATGGTATGATTCATAAAACCTTTCAGCATCTTAATCAAATTAATAAATAAATGCATTTATGCCATTTATTTTTTTAAAAAAGGTCAATGTGTTTTTTTAATTAAAAAATAAATTAAGAAATTATATGATCTAAAGTTTTAATTTTCACTTCATAATGAACACGTCACTTATATAATTCTTTAGAAGAGGTCAAAAATATTAGAATTATTTCTAGAAAAGAAAATGCTATACTTTGCAATAGGCAAATACCTAAAGTAGACCCATATCGAAATAACGATTTATAACTTCAAATATCCTTAAGCTTAAGGTTTTTAAATTTTGAGTTGCCTTAATATTTATATATGTATGTATGTATTTATGTTTTAATAAAATTTTTTAAACCTGTTTGGTTATTTAATTAAGCTTTTTAGGTCCAAATTCACAGCCTATAGTTAACTAACGAATTTGATTTAATTAACGATTTGTCCTATCAATATCATTAGTCCTAGTTTACACAATGCAAGTCTTATTGCTAAGCTGATTATTTTGTTAGGAGAGAGAGCCGAGTGGCAAAGAAACGGTTCTGTTCCCCTCGTCGCTCTTTCCCACAATCTTATCAACTTAGCAATAAGACTTGCATAGTGTAATTTTGGACTTAGTTAAATCTCCTTCATTAGTTAACTAAACACTTTTTATTTTATTTAGCCCTAGAAGATGATATTGGCTAGCGTTTAACATTTTAAAACATCTTAGAGCATTTTTTTCCGCATAAAATAAAAAGAAATTATTTGTTAAAAAGTTTATATGTAAGAAATTTATTATTCGACATATTGTCATAATTATACTTTAATTTTAAATTTATTTGCTGGTGGTTCAGCTTGGTCTATATACGTATTTCATTGGCGCTTGAACCAAATCATCAGTAGACTTCAACCACAAATTTTGTATGAGTTTCAAAGCCTACTAAGCTTATTTTGTCTTTGTGATTTTCAAAAATATTATTGTTTTGTGGATTCTCGTATAGTTTTTGAAAGTCTGTGCATAAAGTAAGAGGTTTGTGACTGTTCAAAATTTGTGGTTGAAGTCTACTGATGATTTGGTTCAAGCGCCAATGAAATACGTATATAGACCAAGCTGAACCACCAGCAAATAAATTTCAAATTAAAAAGTTTATATTGAAAGTTTTACCATTTTATTTATTTTTAACACTTGATTGATGTAATTTACCTCCGTAAATGTCCGTTTTTATTTTGCATTGATTTTTTTTGTCTTTCGGAAACTGTTTGCCGCAAACTTTGTTAGAAGTTTTTCAGATTGTGTTGGAGGCATGGAAAAAGTTAAACAAAGAGATTTATATATTATGATTTTCAAATGACGCCTTCATACATATGTAAAAGAAATAAAAAAAAATAACTTTAGCAAATTTGTTGCATGTACAACTTATTTGGTTTCTATTTTTAATGCAGTAAAATATAATAATGTTTATTTGTAAACCAAACGGAATTTGTTAGTATCCCACTTGTTTGCTGGTTAAATTTATTGATGGAAGCTTTAAATTAAAAGAAAATTTACAGATTGGCTCACGGTATCGACATAGAACGTTCAATCGACAACTTGTATTGAAATCAAGAAGACTTGCTTTTGTTTTGAATATCAGTAGTCCATTGAACGTTTTATGTCGACATCGTGGGACAAGGCATTTAATAGGGGAGGGGGCTCGAAACACACCGATGCGACAATAAACTCAAAAACTGAATTAGAAGGAAGCATAAAGGCTAAGTTAGCCGACTGTAATGTAAAGTAACTGCAACAGTAGGAAACAGCTGATCGATATTGTTATGTGAAAAGTAATGAAAATGGTTATAGAGATGTAATGTAACGTATAAAAATATCGATAAGCTGTTTCCTACGATACAGTTACATTAAAATACAGTCGGCTAACTGAGCCGTAATAATCCATAAGTTTAATTTAATTCTTACTGAAAACATGAGAACGAATTATAGACGCAGTAAGCTTGCGGCTAAACGTTTAATAAATTGCTTTAAATTTTTTCACACATATATTGTTTGTCAAAATTTTTTAAAATTGAACTTGTGACGTAGGCTGCAAGCAATTTGATTTGCAATTTTATGTTCAAAATGCCGTCGTCGAGGAAACAATTAAAAATTTTTGCCTAAATATTTTATTTCAGCAGAGAAAATAACTTCTGTCTTAATTTTTTTTTGCACACACAAAAGTTATTCAAAAACAAAAGTTAAATTGAAAGAAAAATTTAAGTCCATCTGGTATTCAATACCCAAATGTATGAGTGTGGTGGTAAGAAAGTGTGAATGTATTAAACTTTGAAACATAAATTGAAGCAAAAAATTAACGTGTAGCCTCCGTGTAGCCTCCTAGTAAGAAGAAAGTACAGATTTACCTGAAGAAATATATGCCAGCCAGGGTATCGTCTATGATATGAACTGAAACATACGCAATGCAAATACGTTTTTTTTTGACTGGCAAACCATAGACTATATTACTGCTTATACTTTTTGAGATTTAAATTTTTCTGAATCATTTTAAAAAAAACTAATAAAATCGATAGAAATATTTAATTAATTTTTATTTGATTAAACGATGCAAAATAATACATAAACATTTTTAACAAATAAATACAGAAATACAATAAGTAATATTTTTAACAACAAAAGGTAAAATATAATTTTTGGTAAAGTAGTTTTTTATTTTTTTATATATGTATTAGTTTTACAATTCTTAAGTATTATATTATAGCTTTATTTTTCTATATTTTATATAAAAGCAAATGCCCATTCGTCTTACAAAACTTCCAATTCATTAAGCTCAAGTATACGCCGCTCAGTAAATATCAAACATTTCAACAAATATTATATATATGTATATATGGCAACCTTAATCTACTAAATTTATTTAGTACCTTTAGTCCAATATGGCAATGCTGTATACTAGCCATGTGGCAAGGTGTGTATGTATGTATGTAAGTATGTATTTATTAAACTTTTATTTTTGCTAGAAATTAATTAAATTAATACAAATAAATAAATGTAAATGTATTTTATGCCATAAAATAAATATTAAGTGCAAAATGATATATTATATGAAATATTATTAACAAAAAATAGAAAAAATTAACAAAGATTAACTGGAATGCTATTATAAACCTGAATCGTTTTTAAAAATTTTTTTTAAATATGCATTAATATGTATTTCTTATTAATAAAGGCTAAAGGCTCAGTTAGCCGGTAGTAATGTAAAGTAACTGCAACAGTAGGAAACAGCTGATAGATATTCTTATGTGAAAAGTAATGAAAATGGTTATAGAAATCTAATGTATCGTAACCTAATTTTCATATAAAAATATCGATCAGATGTTTCCTACATTGCAGTCACTTTACATTATAGTCGGCTAACTGAGCCTTAAGAACTCAGTAAGCCGACTGCAACGGACTGCAACTGCAACAGTAGGAAACAGCTGATCGATATTGCTACGTGAAAAAAGTAGTATGAGAAGTAGGTTACGTTACATTACATCTTTTCACATAACAATATCGATCAGCTGTTTCCTACTGTTGCAGTTACTTTACATTACAGTCGACTAACTGAACCTTAAAACTCACTATCCTACACAATCATACGACTTACGAGTAACTGCAAACCTGAGCTAATGAATTAAACTCCATCATCATACCAGGGTTGTGTTTTCTAAAAAGTCATACGATTGTGTAGAATAGTTAATCCTTAAGGCCCAACTATAATATGAATAAGCTGGCTTAAGCTAATGCCAGAATTGAACGATAAGTCTGTCAAATATTTAAGCAATTCAGATGTGACTTTTAGGTGGCCACAATGTACCTAAGTATTCTTTAGCCACAGCTGCACATATACGTATTGTTCACAATTTTTAGTAATTTTGTTTCTTCTTAAAACTAATAAACAAACGCAATTCAATCAAATTAACTTGTTGGAATATCCTAATCTATTAAAAATTCACGTATAATTATATCCTCCACTTTATTACTTGTTTTATTCGTTTTGCCTACTAAAAAGTACAATAATGATCGTACATAAATAAACTCATGTGTATGTGTGTATAGGTGTATTGTAAAACAAAGAATGAAAATAAAAGTTTTGCTTTGTTTTCTGAGTTTCAAATAAGAAACAATAAAAAAATATTTAAAATCAATGAATATTTTCTGATGATGTTTGCTTGAGTTTAAAAAAATACACAAACCGTGTTTTCCGTACGGAATATGCGTTCAGTTTGGCACTTAGCTTAAGCAAATGACATTTGACGAAACTTGACGAAATGCTCCATAAGTACATTATAGTTTGCCACATACGTTTTATATGTAACCGCACAGTTGCTTAAGTTCGCTTATTCACATTATAGTTGGGCCTTTATCATTAATAAATTATTATTAGTAGTGCACAAAATTCGGATGAAACTAATGCACTGACTATATGCTATAGAATAAACTTATAAAAAATTCTTACATATTTGCAAAAAAAAGTCTTAAGATTATTTAATTTATCTTAGCTAAATCCAACAGAAATGAAAACAATATTCCGTTTTGAATTGTTTTAGAATTCATTTCTCTTCAATCGATTTCAACTTGTATTTGAATTGTAAAAAATATTTAGAATGTATTAACAAATTTTTTGAATTCTAAGAACTTGTTCCCTCTTTTTAAATTTTTTTTTTGCTTTAACAATTAATAAACTCGTACATAAAACAGTCAAAACCATGTAACTTCTTAAAACTTTTTTATTTTATTTTTATAATCAACAATCAATATAAAATTGGAGGTTAATTCCGGCATTATCGAATGTATGTATATATTTCTATTTTAAACTCTATTGAATGCCTTAATTTACCCCTCCCCCCACCACCGTTACATGGTACTGCATTTTAACTAGCGAATTATTCGTTCTTATCGCGAATAAAATTTGAATATTTTATTCCCTCGGAATTTGTCTTTTGTCTGTTCGGTGGAAAGCAAAATTCCGCTTTAAGAAAATATTCCCTTTTCACTTCCGATAAGAGTGGTTATATATTATATATATATTTTTTTTTCAACATCTTCTGGTTATTTTTATAAAACGATTTTTTTTATATTCAATTATATATTCTCCTCGGTATTACGTTTTTATATCACGATTTTCACTCATTGTATTTTATCTGACCTCGTCAATGTCTTCGCCTTCCGATGAGCTACGTATGGTATTGTATTGTGAGTTTCGACTACGTAGCATGCGTAGAAAACTGCCCACTGCAAATATGGTCCTTCGATGCCTGTGAAATATGCCCTGATAGAGGGCTTCACGCAAAGTTTTACGATCTTCGACGTCAACGCTGGACGAAAGTGATGTCTGTTGAGATAAACGACCTAGAAAAGAATAAAAAAACAACAAAAATTATTAGTAGTATAAATTTTCCAACCCTGGAAACTTTGTATTGGCAATGCTGTTTTCTGTTACTGTTACTTTGGATTTAAATTTTACCTTGCTTGTTAAGGACAGTTTGAAAAGTTCTCTATGATACAAAAACATGTGTTGCATGCCATACATTAAGAACTCCAATATTTTTTCCTATTAGATTATGTTAGGTTATGTTGAAACTCTTTCCAAATCCTCTATAGGCAATCAATCAATTTAAGATTACACTTATGCTTTTAAAGCGCGTTGTGCGTTCTTACGAGATAT
This sequence comes from Tachina fera, assembly GCA_905220375.1. Taxonomy (NCBI): domain Eukaryota; kingdom Metazoa; phylum Arthropoda; class Insecta; order Diptera; family Tachinidae; genus Tachina; species Tachina fera. The sequence continues at coordinate 10,059,370 of LR999966.1, forward strand.
ATCTAAAGGAAAGGGATGGGGAGGGGAGGGAGGAAGTACCCTATAAAGAACCATAAAACCTATCAAACTTAGTTGGGTTAGGTTAGTTATTATACTTAATATAATTTCTTGGGATTTTCCCTGTCTGAATCCTTAAGATATTTCATATCTGGTATATTTTCCACATGGAAGATTTGTCTGAATGCTTAACAGGACACAAGTAGTGCTCGAGAGTTTCATTCCTGGCAAGCTCTACATGTGGTATTGTCAACAACACCCATATGAGTCAGATGATTTTTTAACTCACAAAAAAATTCCGAAGTGTTGGTCCCTTTTTAAACTTATAATCTCTGTAAACTTATAATCTTGTTGCGTTACCCAGATGATGCCCTTCTTCCATCCGAGATTACGAGTGTTTCGATAGGAATTTTTGGATTTTGGAGTTTTCGCTTGCGTTGTCTACCTGTTCGTGGAAGAGCATCCAGGATTAGCGTTTATCCTCCTCCCTTATTTTGTTGCTGTATATTCTTAGTTTCATTTCATAATCATCTCAGTATACTTTAAGTTTTTTCCATCTGGTTCTGTTAAAAAGCCTTCAAGGTTTCTTTTCCAAGATTTATCTTTCGGCCTCTGCCTGTTACGGAGTGAACATCACTACTCAAAGGTTTTCCTATGCTCAGTACTCAGTTTTGCTACCTACGAATCTATAAGCTTACAGACTTGTAAACCTAAATCTCCATCAGTCTGCTTTGGCCCTATTTCTGAAAGTTACAGGGTTTTATTGGATCTTGGTCTATTGTTCTTAAAAATGAGCGATAGTCCGAAAAAGAATGAAACTCCTATTCTGAGCAAATCGCAAATCTCATTAATTAAGTTTTCTGAACATAGAATAGTATCAATAACCTCTTCCCTTTTTTCTGTTAATAAATGTTGGTTTACTTCCACTGTTAAGGGTGAAAAGGTTACTTTCATTTCATGAATTCCAATAATGCATCACTTCTTTTGTTGCAAGAGAAATGAATGATGCGAGTTGGCTTCACAGCCTATTAAAATATTCCTGGCGGATGAAATGATGCACTTTAAATACGTCGTTGGTGTTAGAGGGGAGATATGCTAAGGCCAACAGCATGTTCCGACTATCGTGTATTAATGTTGTGGCATCTGGTGTTGAAAGCTTAGTCCTTTATAACATATTATGCAAGCTCTGGATCTGGGCTCATATATGGCATTAAGAAGCTGATAATTACAGTCGTTTAGACCAGATATGTTTTCCTTAACTGTTCAGAGTTCTTGTATGAGAACAACATGTGTTATTGACCTGTCCCTTTACTGCGATGGAGGTTGGTCCGCAGTACCAAGTTATTAATTTGATTCGGCTAATAAGGCGTCTTCTTGAGATCAACATCAATCACCTTAGACTCCTCCCTCCTGTTTGGCTCCATCTCTTTTTTGGGATTCTTATTCAGCCCCACAGACCATCCAACGGATGTTTTGAGGAGAAGTTTTTTTTTCTTTCCATGTACCATGTACCTTTATCCAGAACCATCCTCTGCCTCTTCACGATGGAACATCTTCCACGTCTCAAGATCAAGGTGATAATTTTTGCAATAACCTCAGGTTTTTGAGATTACCGACCAATTATTTTATGTAAGAGAATGCCTTCGTTAGGGTTGTGATATTGGCCTTCTTTATTGGGGAGACACTCCCACCTTTGCATTTAGTTTTGATGCTTTTTATCAAGTTTCGTATTGTGTCTATACAGCGGAGCCTGATTCCGGTTTTAGGTACATCACATCCCTGATCAATTTGCTGCTCTCTATATGGACTTGTAGAGCATTTTCCTCGGCCGCTAGGACATATTCCATTTTCACCTCCTTATGGTCTGCCATCGATATTTTGCCTGAGCGGCTGCTGGAGTCAATAATAGTGTAGTAAAGCTTCTCTGTCATCCTCTTGCGTAACTGTCATAAGGCCCTCTTCTCGTTAGGTTTCTTCTTCAGTGATTTTGAGGCTTTCCTACTGGTAGCTCCTGCAATAACGGCAGATTTCCCCGACTCCATGGCTTATTTAGAGTTAGTTGCTTTTGGTGGGATCCTTTCACCCTTTGAGCCTTCTGTGGAGTTCTCGTTTGGGATCTGGGGAGCACCAGCTGCTATAAATACTGAATAACTTTTTGGATTTGGGTGATCAACGGTGTTCTGTTTCTCCGTTGAGTTCCACTATAGCTTTGATTTTATTTATTCCATGAGAAATTTCTAAAATCCTTTAGGCTTGAGATAATGTAAGCGATACTAGCAGCCTGACATGTGAGGAGTTCTTAAGCACCAAAATTTATAGTTTCTCAATTCGTCTCAAGCTGCGAATAACGTACTTTTTCTCAGGTTTTTCTATCGTTAACGCTTTCTTATTCTGTTCAGACTTAAATTTTTTTTGCTACCTTCAGTCGTTATAACCTCACTGTACACTGTAAGTTTAAGATTTGCACATTGTGTGGCCTACAGATGCGAGTCACGTTACACTAGACATCTAAGCCGATAAACTCGCGGTTAATTATTCAGTATAAAAATAAATTATCTACTAAAATTGATAACACTACTCAACTTCATCTATTTATGTATTAATTTGTAATATGTTCGATTTTAGTGTGAATAAATTACCAACATTGTTCGTGTGGTTAGGGGGCAAACAATATAGCAGCACCGGCTAATGTAACTACTATTTTGGACACTCAACGCAACTCTTTCTTTTAATCCTAATTAGGGATGAGTACTTTGGTGGGGCAACTCAGACGAGTGAAGTGGTTTTTGTTAAAACGAAATCTCTCAATGCTTAATGAATCTAATTACGAATGTTATACTGCCAATTGGACTAAAGGTTCAGTTAAACGATTGAAATGTAATGTAACTGCAACGTAGGAAACAGCTGATTGTTATTTTTATATGAAAAGTTAGTTAAAGTTAGTTAAGTTATGCTCAGTAAGTAACTTTTTTTTTAAACACAAACACAACCGCAAAGTGATTTTCTTGTCTGCAGAAAAACCCAGAGTCTATAGTGGGAATCGAACCCACGACCTCTGGACTGAGAGGCTAGCATCGCTACCACTCAGCCACAGGGGCACCCTATACTGCAACGGTAGGAAACAGCTGATCGATATTGTTATGTGAAAAGTAATGAAAATGGTTATAGACATAACAATATCGATCAACTGTTTCCTACCGTTACAGTCGGCTAATTGAGCTTTTAAGAGCATTGCAACAATTTTTCTTTAATCTAATAGAAAATCGTCGTAGTCAACGTTGGAATACGATACTCGTAATTAGGCTCTCAGTATAACAAATATCCATATCGTTCGTTACTTTGATATAGAAATGCCCTAAGTCATTATTTTTTGCAAATCAAGTTTTTTATATATTTCGACACAAAAAATATCTAATGTATCAAAAAATGCAAAAATTTTGATTAAACAAAAATAATTAGTTAGGGCCTTTCTATATTAAGGTAACGATATGCAACTAAATTTTTCTTTAATCTAATAGAAAATCGTCGTAGTCAACGTTGGAATACGATACTCGTAATTAGGCTCTCAGTATAACAAATATCCATATCGTTCGTTACCTTAATATAGAAATGCCCTAAGTCATTATTTTTTCCAAATCAAGTTTTTTATATATTTCGACACAAAAAATATCTAATGTATCAAAAAATGCAAAAATTTTGATTAAACAAAAATAATCAGTTAGGGCCTTTCTATATTAAGGTAACGATATGCAACTACGGGGAAATTTTTTCTACTTAAGCCATCAAACTCATTTATTTCAAGGAATTAAACATCTTTTTCTTGCCCGCTCTCTCTCTCTCTCTCTCTCTCTGTCACTCTCTCATGAGAGTCCATTATTGCTCAAGAAAAAACGTGCATTGTGTAAATGGGGTCAAATTAATGTTTATCAAATAACAAATTTTGAAATACTTTTTTTTTTTAAAGAAAAAAACATTTTAAAACTTTTCACTCTTACCCACTATTGGAGATTTTGGCGATTTCAAGGAACAGTCGTCCACTTCCTTGCCCGTCAAATCCAATTTCATTAACTTTTTCGACAGGTCTAGGCCAGCGGCGGCATCTTTCTGACTGTTTGACTTTTTCTTGGGAACTTTTACCTCAACATCTCGCTGGCTAATGGCACTCTTGGAGGCCGATACCGAATCCGAGGCAGAGGACATTTTTTTATGTATATTTGCTGTGGTGGTAGATAAGGTGGACAATGAAGTTGAGCCAGCCGATGTAGAGGCGGATGTTGCTGAGGTATTAGAGGTAGGCGACAAAATGGACGTTGTAGTATTGGCCGATGTAGAACGATGTTCAATAGCCACCATGGTAAGGACAAAAAAATATCTTAAAGAGTAGTAAGCAATAGGCTTCGTTTTTTTATATATATTTTTTTTTAATTTAAGGTGGCCTGGCTTCACTATGGTACTGCGTTTCCAGGGGTATATCAAGACTAGAGCAATCTAAGCTAGACTTTTTAATTAGATAGGAATTCAAACGCTTTTTGTTCTCTTCTGCAATAGTTGTAGCTTGTGTTTGATAGTCCGTTTCTAATTCGTTGGGATATTTGTGGGTGTAATCGGTGAGTGTTATACGTGGTAGATTTATACGATTTTCTTGTATGTCCAACTCTCTTAAATTATCAATTAAATTATCCAGTTGTAGTACTCTTGACGTAGTATAATTATGATTGAAAAATGTTTGTGGCTGTTGGAGATGATGTTCTTGTTGCAGCTGTTGTTGTAATTGTATATATTCCAAATTACCATTTAAATAATCGTTCATGCTACTACGAGTAAAATCCTTAGATTCGTAAATGATGGTATTTTTTCCATAGATTTCTATTCCCTGATGTTTTGTATTGGCCGTTTGAGGTTTTATATTGACCCGTATGGCACAATTTATATTTTTGTCGTTGTCCAGCGGAAAGTCGTCAATTTGTTGTTGACGTTTATGGCATGAAATTGGATTATTTTGATTTATTTGTTTTTGTTGTTGTTGTTGGTGGCAGCTATTCAACGATGCATCCGTCGTTATGCTTTTGCCTTCCAAACTAATAGACTTTAATGCACAAATATTTGTGTTTATTTTAGAAAAGTCGCCCAACGCATAAACCTTTGCTAGTGTTTGTTGTTGTTGCCGCTCACGCCTCTGCCGATTACGTTCTCCTAGGTTTTCCAAATATTTTATGTTTTGTAGGAAGCCTTGTTGATAGTAATCCGTAGCCAATTGAAAATAATATTTTAACGTTTCACTTTTACAATCGTAAAACTCTGGTGTTTTTGTATAAAAAGGTTGTGCCAAAACGCCACCACTTTTTGTTAGAGGAAATTGTTGCTGCTGTTGTAGCTTAAAATGGTCAATACTTTCTAATTTTCCCAAACTACGTGGCCGCGGTTGTTTTTCTCTTTTCTTTTTAAACTTATTAATATTTAATTTGCTGGTCGTTTGTAAATCTTTTCTTACAACGTCATTTGCTGCACACTCTTTGCCCTTCAGCTTGTTGTTGCGCTTTAATTTTTCCACTTGTTGTTTAGCTAATTTCTTTAAGAGTTCTGTGTTCTGCTTGGCACTTTGTATACGTGTAAGGCTATCGTTGTAGGTCAAATCTGGCCTTCGTTGTTTACATAGAGTTTGGCGTGCGCGCGGTGTATATACTTTTTCGAAACTACAAATTAAAAGAAAACATAATGATAATTAATAATGATTAAAATTCTGCTTATTTAAATTTTCTATGAATTTGCAAAATACTTTATAAATTAATTTGTTTTGCGGAAAGCAGATTTTTGTATCGAGACATGGCAGCCAAAAACAGAATGAGTGACATTTTTGTTAAGTTCGTTTTTTTGACGAAAATTTATTATTTACGACCGTAAAAAATCGATTTCAGATAAAATCTGAAATCTTTTTGAAAAAAGTACTAATTAGAAAAATAGTACTTTTCAGAAAAAGACCTTTCAAAATAACCTTTCAAAAGAAACACATTTTAAGAAAGTACCTTTTAAAAATTACTCTTTAAGAAAGTATGTACTTTTTAAAAAAATTACCTTTTAAAAAAGTACTTCTTGTAGAAGTACGCTTTAAAAAAGTATCATTTAAAAAGAACTTTTTAAAAAACTTTAATCCTTTTGAAAAATTTCTAGATGGAAAAATAGTACTTTTCAGGAAAGTATCTTTCCTGAAAAAGTACCTTATAAAAAACTACTTTTTAAGAAAGTATGTACTTTTAAAAAATTAATTTTTGCAAAAGTACGCTTTAGAAACAAACTTTTTAAAAAACTTTACTTCTTTTGAAAAAGTACTTATTTGAAAAATAGTACTTTTCAAGAAAGCACTTTTAAAAAAAGTAACTTTTAAGAAATTACTTTTAAAAAAGTATTTTTTGTAATAATACGCTTAAAGTAAAGTATCCTTCAAAAAAAACTTTTTAAAAACCTTACTCTTTTCGAAAAGTACTAGTTAAAAAATAGTACTTTTCAGAAATCACCTTTTAAAAGTACATTTTAAGAAATATATTTTAAGAAAGTACTTAAAAAAAATACTTTTTAAGAAAGTAGTTTTTGTAACAGTGCGCTTTAAAAAAAAATTAAAAACATTTACTTTTTTAGAAAAAGTACTAGTTAGAAAAATAGTACTTTTCAGAAAAGCACCTCTCGAAAGTACCTTTTACAAAAAATACCTTTTAAAAAAGTATTTTTCTAAAAAGGACCTTTAAAAATGCCTTTTAAAAAGTACTTTTCAAAAACGACATTTTAAAAAAGTCCTTTTTAAAAATTACCTTCCAAAAAATTACTTTTCTAAAAAGGCCCTTTTAAAAAAAAACCTTTCAAAAAAGTACTTTAAAAAAATTACCTTTTCAAGAAGTAGTTTTTGTAAAAGCACGATTAAAAAAAATTATCCTTCCAAAAGTACTTTTTAAAAAATTTTTGAAAAAGTACCAGTTAGAAAAATATATAGTACTTTTCAGGGAAGCAACTTTCAAAAAATTCTTTTAATAAAAAAAGTACTTTTTAAAAATTGCCTTTTAAAAAAGTACTTTTAATAAAAGCACCCTTTAAACAATACTTCTGAAAAACGTAAATTTTAAAAACAGTACCTTCTTTGAAAATTTTGCATTTTAAAATGTATTCCTTTAAAAAAGTACCCTATTTTAGAAGAGCTCTTTCGTAAAAGAGTACATTTTCAAAAAGCATATTTTAGAAAGAAAGAAAGATACTTTTTATTATGAAAAAATAAACTTTCAGACAACCAGCCCAGTAGTAAATAAAAATTACCCGCGAATTTTTTCCCCTTTCCCATTACAACTATTATAAATTACAGTTGAAAAATTCCCGGGAAAAAGTATATATTCTAAATATCTGAAGGGAACTGATGTAAGAATTTGAAAATCTAATCAAACTACAAATGCTAGAGAAGAGAAAATAATACCCGGGAGAATTAATGATTGCTCTGAATATTAATATGAAAACATTTATATTTTTCCAAAAAATATAAAACTTGAAAATTAAAAAAAAAATATAGCAAAAATTAAAAATTTTAAAAACCCCCGAATATATCCAGAGAAGGTGCGATATCTTATAAACGGCTGGACCGATTTTCTTAAAACATGGCTAAGAATCAAGTCACCTTTCAAACAGAAAAATCTAAATCAAAATCGGTACAGCCGTTTGGACATTGACAGACTCACAGATATACAGATACACAGACACACACTAAAAACTCATAACACCCCTTATTTAGTCAGGCGTTAAAAATCTTGAAAAAAATTCAAACGGATTTTGGCCCTTGGATATTATTAAAGAGCATAAATACTACAAATTCTAGAAATATTTAACCGCCTAGGTGCATGCTTTCGCACTCCAGTGAAATTCCATAAAAGCAAAAATCACAAAATATACCTTAACATGCAAAGCGGCTGTGTGGGTTATCGCTTAAAAGATATTTATTTGCCCTTGGAGACTTTTACTTTCCCAGTTTTATGCATTTGTGTTGCAGACAAAAAATAAAGTATACTGGGATACTTTGGGGAGTATCAAAATGCAGTAATTTAGATTACATACATATATTCAACTATAAGCAGCCACGTAAACCATCAAACAAAACTCAATTTGTGGGTCCCCGTATGCTTTACAGCTTTACAAAGTCTCTTTTGGAATTCATTTATCATTTAAATTTGCATATCTAAATTTTATTAAATTAAATTTTTAATTAAAAATTTATGTATGTATGTATGTATTTATATACATAGAACTTTCCTTTCATTTGCCATGTTTCATTAATTTATTTCCCACAAACATTGCATACAATATTGTAATATTGTGTTTAGTAATTATTCTCACTCTATTGACAAAGAACAAACCGCACATGTTATATAAATTATGTATGTAAATAAACCCTTAAAAGCAACCGTCTTTTTTTCTTTATCTGTTGTTTTTGCATACTTTGTCAGCTTAGCACGTATGTACATATGTACATATGTATGTATGTGTGTACATACATATGTGTATGTGGATTTTTTTTGATGTAAAATGGTTTAAACAAATTAACATTCCATTTGCTTATCGGCTTTTAAATACTTTTCTTTTATTTTGCAGCTCTTTTCGTTTAAGCACTTTATTGCTAGTGGCTTCCCGGGTTTTTATTTTTATTTTTTATTTTTGCTAAAAAAAAGTGGCATCACCACACTACTGTAGATAATAATATGTTAGAGTTGGATAATAGACATGTGCTCTTTTGAACTAAAATGTACAATTGGACACAAGTCAGAGCAGAAAAGTCAAGGTAAATTATAATTATAAGAAATAAACGAACGTAAATGAATTAGGACACAAAACTATTTTGTATACAGTGGGATTATTTTTGCCACCGTTATTTCATAAGAGCTTTTTAACTAGAAAATAACATTTCAAGATAATTAACTGGATAACGCTGGTATTCATAAACGATGGTTAAAGTTAATGTAGGTTTAATATGCGAATTTTTTATGAAAAATAAAATTAGTTTAAAGCATCTACATACGTCTAAGCACACACACACTCTGATATTTGCATTTTAGGTAAAAAGATTTGAAAGCTCTTACAATTTGTTCTTGTTTTGTTACAAAGTAAGCAGCAATTATTGTTTTCGCCGAGATTTGATTGGCTGTTGTACTCTCGTCGATGTAAAAGCAAAAAGCTCTTTTGTAAAAGCTTGCACATTGAGCATATGAAAGAATGCTTTAATTTTAAAAATCGTTTATGAATACCGGTGTAGGTGTTTTAATAAAAAATAAAAACTATTAAAAAAAATATTTTAATTAATTATTATATTATAATTTTTATAAATAAGACCGTAAATAATTAATAATTTTGTTTTTGTTTAAATTTTCTAGGGCATTGATTTCACCACTAAAAGATCTGACATCAAGAACGAGTGTCATTATCTATTATTTAATAACAAAATGCAAAAACAGACGGTTGGTGTCTAGAAGCAGGAAGAAGAAATTAATCTGGGCTAAAGAATCTGATTATGCTGTATTTACACAAATCAATTTTTGTTAAGAAACTTTAAGGCTTATGGCGGAGGGGCGGGGGAGGATAACACGAAGAAGAGAAGAACCATCACATATGTATTCCTCTCCCATACACGTCAATCAAAAAAGATTATTTATTCTTATAATTTCTAACATATGTATCTCGGAGACCAATGAGGGCATAAAACAGGACTTGAACTGATAACGATATTCTTCTTCACAGACCTGTAAAATTTCACTTTTTATCTTGAGAATCTTTAGAGTTATTAATCAATTTCTGGAACAGGCAGAAAAAGAAAATGACTGGAAATTTCTAGTTTTAAATAAATTTTCTGGACAACGACAACATTTTGACACAAAGCAATGATCAAACAAACCCATGTAATTTAAATTGGTTTGATCATAACTTTGTATCAAAAACGAGCTACTGAAAGAGTTCGTTATAAGTCTACCAACCTTGCTGCTGCCAGCTGAATCCTGGCATGTTAGTCAAATATTTATTATTATATTATTTATATCTCAGGAATATTAGTTCCTGAGGCAGCAAAAGTATCACAGAGTCTCTACCTTATGAAACCTTAATATTTCATTTCTTTGTCCGCACAAAATTTTTAACGAACTCTTTTGTTAATCATCAAGAAAGAGGGTAAGTAAACATGATGTATTCCCTAAGTAATATGCAGCCTTTTTACCAAAAATATTTTTATATTTATGTAAATATGTATAGTTCTGTAAATGACTAATGCTAGAAGTTGTGGCAGATGGTGTCTTTTAATAACAAACAATTCAAATTGTTAGTGATTTATGGGACAAACGTGTATGAATGTAATTTAAATATTTGACAAAGTCCATTTAAAATAAAGGAAAATTATAAGGTGGCTTTAGGAAAAATGTTTTCGTTCATGCTTTTAATTCGTCATTCATTTGGCAAATGTGCCGAGTTCTAATAATCCCAAAACCAAATTACTTACTCTGGCAACTCTAATGTATATGCATACACATGTACGTGTATCAATGTATGTAATATTTGTATGTAATAAATAATAGCCGCCTAACGGTTTTAATTGTGCGCCTTTAATAATTAGTCTCATATTAACAACCCCACCACCATATGGTTCGTTTATTTTGCGTTGACATTTAAAAAGTATAGAAAGAACAGGAGTAGTAGTAAGAAGAAAGTGTAAAATAATAAGTATGAAAAATATGAACAATATAATTATTGAAAGAAACACTGTTGAATATCTTCGTCATTAACAATATGTACTTGTTTTAAAATTTCTGCATTTACTGTACTTCAATAAATTTAAATTAAAGAAGAGAGGGAGAGATAGAATAGAGTAAAATGAACACTGGTAGTATTCATAATATTGAATGAATTCTTTCGTCCATTCAAATATTTCACTCCTTTTGCGTTTTTTTAATAAGCGATTTATGGGGGTTTAGCTTAAAAACGCAAACCCAAATCATATTTAAAAGTTTTACCAAAGTAACATTCAATAAATTTAAATTCGATTTCTTTATTTCTTGAAGCAATACATTTTTTACTCGTATAATCACATTTTATACAAACTTCCAATACGAGTACATTTTTTGTTATATTGGATAAGCTGCAATGGGGTTTGATAAAAATTCACAAGGCAATGTTCAATACATTTTGTCGATACTAACTTATCGCATATAATAGACCTAATTACCAGTGTCGTAGTTGAAGTCGAAATACGACACTGGTAATCACACCCAAAAATATTAAAATCCATACATGTGGAACTTGTTAGCACCACTAATTAAGAATTTTGTGCATTCGAGACAACTTGATGTTGAATATTTTTGCATAACATTTTAATCCTTTATATGCTGGTTTAATAATAATTTTTCTGTATTTTTCGAAAGGGTTTGGAAAAAACACACACGATAAAGTTTTGGGGGGCTAAAATGTTCCACAAAAATATAAGTCATAAATAAATAAATCTACATAAAATTGCGTAAGACATTATAAGTGCATATCGCTGTTAACAACTGTAACTTTACAGGAGAAGGTAAAAACATAATAATAAACAGAACAATTGCTTGTATAACTGCTTTGTAAAACTGCTTGCAAAAGCGTTATTTTTTGCAATATTGCAATAAATTTTTGTGACGAGGTGTATTTTTGTAATATGTATTGGAATCAATGAAAAACTAAATTTCGTGAAAATACGAGTTAGGGCCTTTCTACTTGTTGACAGCGATATACATACTTAAAATGCAATGGTGTCCCATACCAATTAAGCGTGTGAGGAACCCTTAAATTGGATCAAGCGGGATTTCTTCAAGAAAATTATTAAAAAATTCTTTTTTTGTATGGGTACCACCTTAATGATTGTAGATAGAGGACAAATATGTTTAGAGGAAATCTTTTTAATAAAAAAAAATGGCAGGTAGGTCAGACATTTTCCTTTGCTAGGTATGCCCTAGGGACAGTTAGAACCCTGCGAGTAAATTTTATAAAAAAATTCCCCTTTGTATGAGAGCTCCTTAAGGAGTCAATATAGCACATGGGTATTTTCGGAGGAAATGCTGAAGATAAAAATTACTGTGGGTCGGTCTTATATTTTACCACCCGGGGAGACACCATAAAAGCGGATCAAGCGGATTTCCAAAAAAAATTATTTAAAAAAATCTTATTTTGTATGGGGACCACCTTAATGGTTGAAGATAGACGATAAGTATGCTTAGAGAAAATCTTTGTATTGAAAAAATATTGCAGGTAGGTCAGACATTTGACTTCGATGGGTACGCCCTAGGTTCAGTTATAACCCTGCGAGTAAATTTTATAAAAATTTCCCCTTTTTATGGGAGGACCCTTAAGGAGAGGAGCTAAGCGGTCGATTGGTTCAGAAAAGATGTTGGGCGGAGAAAATTAATGGGGGCTGGCCATACATTTGACATTTCCAGCGGTGACCGCGGGAAAGTTAAATGGTTTTTTGTACATTTTTTTAGCTTCTACCCTCAACTTTGAGCACGATCGCTTTGACCTTTGCCACTGTCTGACCGACACCATTTTTCTGACTCAAATATTTTTTTCTAACCTCACAAAATGAGGGGTCCTTGCATGACGAATACGAAAAGTAGTCCACTATGCCATACCTAATGTACATACTAGAAGTGAGCACAAGTCGTAAAAAAGTGCACAGTATTGTATTTTTTATAGAACTAATATTGTTTGTAGTGGGGAGCGTAATTGCGTGTTAAGCAAAAATAGAGAAGAATGAAACCAAAAAAAACACCCAAAACCAACAGTTGAATCGACTGTTGTGTCAAGTGTGCAATATTCTTATTGTACACTTCATAGTGCACAATACTTCATTTCACAAACTCAAAATTTCATAAAATATTAAGTGATAATAAAACTTTTTTTACAATTATAGCCATTGCGAAAGATATTCAGCCTTATTTACGAAAATTGTTAAGGCTTTATAAAAGCTTTTTAAGAAAAATTTTGTATGAAAATTTGATTTAACAAGCCTTCATGAAGGCTTTTTAAGTTTTATAAATAAGGCTGATTATTTTTAATTTTATTATTTATTTATTTAATTTTTACTATTAAATTAATAAATTATAAAACTAAGAACAGTATCGCATGCAAACTAACACGCTCAAATAAAAATTTACGTTGTTTGCTTTTTTCTTTTAAACATACACATATTTTTACACTTGTGTGCTTATTTTACAATTGTCATTCGGTGTGCACTAGTGAAATACAAATTCTTTGACACTACAATAACTAATGCTACCTTGCTTGGCAGATAAAAAAATGCTGTTGCATACTTTTGCTAAACGAGAACACCAGTTTTAGTGTTCTCATAAAAAATCAAAAGCACTAAAAAGAGAGAACAATTCAATACTGTACACCATGAATAGTAAGCAAGCAAACATCTTGTGCTCACCTCTAGTAAATACATACATACATATTTATAGAAAGGACCTGACTCATTATTTTTTAAAAATCGAAATTTTCGCATTTTTAGATAGATTAGATCTTCTTCTATCGAAATATACAATAAACTCGGTTAAAAAAAATAATATTGACTTAGGGGCTTTCTATATTAAGCTGACGATATCTATTATATGCTTTTTGACCCCCTCTACCACAATTCTTAGCTAGAATATTTTAATTTTTTTTGTATATTGTACAGTGTTATTTAAATTTCATTTTACACTTTCACTTGTTAAAATAAAAATAATAAATATTAAAATTAGTGGTGAGAACAATTCAATATTCAATGAAAGGCATCAAAAAAAAATTATATCGACAATTTATTTTATTTTAAATATTTTTTTTTGCACAAGATAAAATTTTAAATATGTACCTTGATATAATTTACTTATAATTTATCCAAAACTCTTAAGGCCGAGGCACAATGAATCCGTCATACGTTAAACTTTGCCTTTTTCAACTGACATTAACGCAGCGACGGAGAAGGTTGGCACAATCAGTACTTTATTGACGGAAGCATTTGTAGGTTGATTTTCCATTTTATTCATTAAATTCAACTTTTTAATTTATTTCGTTTATTTCTCTTGTTTAATTTTATTTTTGCTGCGACAAAACACAAACACAGCAAAAAAACATACCAAAAAAACCAACCAATATCTGTCAAACTACTCAACGTACCCAAAAAGTTAAAAGTTGAAAAATGTTTGTACTTTGCGTTGACGGACGCGTACTGAATGTAACAGGCCTCATAAGAAACCATGTATTTCAACTAAGCTGTCACTTCAAAAAGGCGAAGTTTAACGTATGACGGATTCATTGTGCCCCGGCCTTTACACATTTGCTGCCGTGCCGTGCGTTCTTACCTGGGCAACACTTGCACTGCCATTGGCAATTCCTGCTGATATTCAAGCGATAAATCATTATGGCAACACTATAAATTTGCTCTTTTTTTAATGCTTCTTCTCAATTTAAATTTCTCATAATGATTGGCTATCTCATGATGATGATGATGATATTGATTGTTGTTAAAATAAATAGAATTATAAAATTTGCGCATTGGTAATTTGAATTGACCTTGAGCGGATGAATTGATGGCTACACCGGAAATCATAAAATTTTTATCTGTCATTACTTTTCTTTTATGTTGCAAATTGATTTCAGTCAGCTTTTGTAAACTAATTGATGATTCAATTGCTTGCGAATTGTGTAAACGACGACTTGTGGGTAACAGTTTAATAAAGTCAATAACATAAAGTTAAATAACTAGTTCATAAAAACTACTAGAACTAGAGAAAGAAGCAGGAATTATGTAAGCAAATATGTAATAGTCGTACATAGTTTAGACTGAAATATTTTTTATTAAGATTTATTTTTCGATTTCGTTGTCATTAAATTAGTTATTACTTGTATTAGGTTGGCAACTGTTTTTTTTGTTTTCATTCTTTCTTTTTGGCTGATTGTTACCACGTCAATAAGTAATTTATGATAAATTGAACATTTGTTATTTGACAGACAAGGAGAATGGGAGGGAGTAAAATGTTTTATATTAAGTTTAACTGGAGGGAATTATTAATGTATACACAGTTGGTGGTTTTTTTTGTGTCATTATGATTGAGGTCTCATGAAGATAATTTCATGGAAATATTAAAGCTAGAAAATTCAAATATTAAAATTATATATTATATACATACATACATAAACAAAGTTTTATGTATTTGAATACTAATTTTTTTTTCTTTTGCTCGCTTTAATACAGAGTTCGTTTAAAAGAAAAAATACACAATAACGAAAATTCTAAAGCAATGAAAAAAAATAATATAAAATAATTACACTCAACTCTTTATTTACACGGACTTTTTTTACACAATTTTGAAATAACGCGTTTCAAATACAAGAACAAATTATTTATTTGCACGATATTTTTTTTTAATTTTTGCATTTTTAATTACATTGTAATAAGCGTGCACACCTGTTATTCGAAACCGACGAGTATCTGTAAAATTAACTTTTAGTTTTAATCTTTCAAGCTTGGAATAAACTTTGTTTAATTTTTCTTGTGAAAATTAATTGCTTTTGCTGCTATTTAAAATGTATATTTTCTAATAAAACTTTTCGATATTCACTTTTTGAACGAGTTGGGTGTATAGTAGGGCGGGCGATTTAAAAACCGCACAAATTACAAGGAAAATCGTATTCTAGGAATCAAAATAAGAAACTTTGCCGAAGGAACCATACCTCTAAAATGTATTTTGATGTCCCGACTTTTGATCCGAAGGGTCAAATTTTCTCGAAGGGTAAAATTTTGAAAAATCTCACTTTGACCCATTTAGAGTTACTCAATCGAGTCAAAATGTATGACCGACCCCCACTCATTTTGGAGGGCCGACCCATCTATGCCAGTGGCACACCCCCTGGAACCACCCCTGGGGGTGCCCATACAAATATTTAAAAAAATCACAAATGTTTGTATGGTTCCTTCGGCAAAGTTTCTCATTTTGATCCCTAGAATACGATTTTCCTTCTAATTTGAGCAATTTTTTTGCCTCCATTCAAATCGACCCGCCCTAGTGTATAGTAATTGTTACATGTCTCACGCGGCACTTCAGTGTATCTCCGCGGTTAGCTCAGAAGCAGAGATTTCGGGACGTGTGATCTCAACCTACACTCAAGCCCGAGACAAGCAGCAATTATATATACAAACGTTGAACATGACATTACTAGACACACATTATTATTAGGAAAGTAAGTTGGTGCTTTCAGCCGCCCTTTCCCTACCATGGTCACTTCCTTATCCGGAGTATTTTTATGATCCCACTTTTGTATGATTACTTACGCCTTCTTTTACATCAAAATCCCTTTAAAAAAATCATCCACAAAAGTTTTCCATTTTTCTATACATATAATATTATAATAATTTATTTACTTTTACGTTACAAAATTACTCGAAGTTTTAATTTCCTGTTTAAATTTAATTTAACTTTCTTGAATTTCGCGGCATTCTACGACATTTCTGTCAGCATTTCACTAATTGGTATTTTTTATTGCCAATTCTCTTTTATTTCATTCCACCCCCGTCGCCCTTGATTTTAAGGTCAATTATGAATCTTCCAAAATTATACCAAAAAAAATTTTTAAGGCGAGATAACCACTGCCACTTTGCAGTTCCTTACTTTACTTCAAACCTCAAAACCTCTAACTAACGAAGATGAATAAATCAAATATTTCCTTTTTTTCTTTTTTACTACTATCCTGACAGAATTGTTGCAGCTATACCTCTTTTGAACATTTATATTCGCTTATTTGCAACGAAAGGTATTACTTAACTATTACCGATATCATTTAGCATAAAATACTTAGTTACAATACACACAAAATTTGACAATACATATTTACGGCTTCCCTTTTGTTTCACGGAAATGCCTGCTATGGCCGGTATCTTCCGATCGATCCCCAACTATTTAGGATAAGGGACTCGGGGTTCTAGGTAATTGACCTCCTCCCGACTCGTATTCCTAAGTAGAATCTACGTCCAAAATTTTTCTTGTCATTGACTTGCAGAATTTTTAGGCCACCGCAACATAATTTTGTAATGAAATACATTGCGACATTGTCACGGAGTGTTTATATACATGCTTAGCAATTGTTCTACGGCACCTACTATTCTGGATGCTAAAATTCTTTCAGCATAAATGTAGAAAGGAGCCTTCCAACGGACATAAGGGTATTTATTGTCCCGTTAAAGTGCTTAGCATAGAAAATATTTACTATCGTTTTAGCAGAGATCTATTATTGCAAGAAATTTATTTAATGGTCCGGCATTCAAAAGAAACAGAAACTTTTTAAGATGAGTATCCTCCCCCTTCAGACCGTCGGTCCGCTGTCCAAATGCAAAAATAGCTTTGTTTGTTACACTTTATCGGCTGAAGCGATTTTGATGAACTCTTGTAGTTTATATATTTTTTAAAAAGTAGGACCAGCAGGGGGAAATATCTGCCCCGTGCAACCTTACAACTGATTTTTATAAAATTCAAAACGTAGAAACATCTTCATCTAAAACAGCGCCAAGATTTAATATTAAAAAAAATATGACCAAGTGGAGAGGAGCAGTGAAGCGATTTCTGCCCTTAGTGCAGGGCAGGGCAGCAATTTCCTCCTCTTCAAAACTATACAATAGATTTTTACGAAATTCATCGAAAACGCAACACAGGTTTAATATTTTTTGACTAGGATCAAGAGGGACAAGGGGTGATTTCTACCCCTGAGAAACTTCCAACCGATTTTTATGAAATTCAATTTAAAAAAATATAAAGGATACAAAGACTTTAACATTGGGCAGGTGGACAATTTATGTCTCACCGAAACAATTTAACCGATTTTCATGAAATTCAAATTCATCATCTTAAAGGTCACACAGGCTTCATATTTTGTATAAAAACTAGCACCAAGAAATGGGCAGGAAGAAATTTCAGTCTCTCTGAAATTATTGAATTGATTTCTATGAGATTAGGGATATTTACATCTGCATCTAAAGCAACATACAGGCTTTATGTTAAAAAAAAAAATAGAACCAAGAGGGCAATTTATGTTCCTCCAAAACTAACCAAGCGATTTTTATGAAATTCAAAACGTAGATACATCTTCGTCTAAAAGGACACAATATCTAAATTTTTTTTTAAATAAGGAACAAAAGGTGGCCTCTATATTTTTAAAACTAGGATTAAGAAAGCGACGTAGAGGGGGAGGGCCTCTCCAAAACTATGCAGGCAATTTTTTATGAAATTTAAGGGATACATTTGCATCCAAAACGACATATGTATGCTTTATGTTTAAAACAAAAATAGGACCATGGCCTATTGACCCTCCTGGCCAAATTATGCTCCTCCAAAACTATCCAAACGATTTTTGTGAAATTTAAAAAAAATCTTCATCTAAAAGGACACAAAATCTTTATATTTAAAAAGAAGTATGACCCAAAAGGGGGCTGTTCTTAAAATTAGAACCAAGAAAGGACATAGAATGGAGGGGTGCAATTGCCGCCTCTCCAAAACTATCCAGCCGATTTTTATTAAATTCAAGGGATACATCTGCATCTAAAACGATACACGGGCTTAATTTTTTAACTAGGAACAAAATGGGGGCAGGGGCGATCTGTATCCCTCAGAAGCTATCGAACCAATTTTTTGTGAAATTCAAAACATCGATAAATGGTCGTCTATTGGTCTAGAAATACGCACGGTCATTATATTTTAAGACACACAATCACTCGGGATTTCCAGTTTTTTTTTTACAAAAAATTATGATTTCTAAGTATTAAATCATTTTGGAAGCGATTTGGAACAACAATTTAACTTTGAAAAATTGTGCTTTGTGGACGTCTTGACAATTTTTTAATTGGACGGTTTCTGCAATAAATAATGAATTATAAGTATTAAATCATTTTTGAATCGATTTGGAAGAACAATTGAACTTTAAAAAATTGTGCTAGTCTGCCAGTGTAACAAACCCAGTAGGGAACGGGAGTAGAGTAAATTAAATTTATTGTTGTGCTATAGAAATTGTACTTACAATATACAATAAATATAGCAAATTAAATTCTTGAAATATATACATATCGTTACCTTAATAGAGAAAGACCCTAGCTCATATATTTTTTTAAACTCGAGTTTTTTGTCCATTTCGATAGAAGAACATGTAATGTATTGAAAAATACCAAAAACTCGATTTAAAAAAAAAATGATTTAGGGCCTTTCTTTATTAAGTTAACGATATGTATATATGAGTATGCACTAAATACATACTCGCATCTCATTATATTTATTGCTAACAATTTCTTTCTTGTACTATAATTAATGAGCATGTCGAACCTGGTTGTTGTGTATTAGAAAATGCCTACTGCCTAATGCGGTATAAAAACCAAATAAATAAATAATATTAAAAAAAATCAAATAAAACGAAGCAAAAAATAATAAACATTTTTACATATTAGATAGATGAGTGATTAAACAAATATTTGATTGATTACTTTTTTAATTTTCTCTTTGACGTACAGACAATTTTGCTAAGTTCTCCAGACAATTTTTTTTGTGTTTTACAGATTTATTTAAATAAAAAAAAACATTTATTTAAATTTAGAAAAACGTAATATATGTATATATTCGTAATAAAAAAAGCTTTAAGCTTCAAATTCTTAAGTTTGAAATATATTTTAAGAATTTTGTATGCAAAATTTGAAATAAAATATAAATGTTATAGGGAAAGTTAAAAGGGAGCTAAAGGTCGAAAAAATCGACTTAAATTTTTTTTTTGTGATTTTTATAGTAGACAACATCCTATTTCTAATGCAATAAGTCAGCCGCAGCTTTCTAAGGGCGACTTTTTGAGTTCAAGATTGGAGATTAAATTAACCTTAATCTTCATTTGTGATTTTTAGATAGTCGATTATATGGTTTTACTTGCTAGTTTAAGCGGCCAATCGTGGCGGTTTAATCTTACTTTAGTATTTGACAAAAATATCAAAGTGCGTTGATAACATGTATGACTTTTGCACAGAAAATTTTGCCACTATTTTGTTCCTAAGTATGGTAATACTACACATAATAAGAAGTTTAAACTACCACTCAAAAACATCAAACTCAATTATGTGAGATTAAGTTAATTTTCGGATTAGCTAATTAGAGAAATAAACTAATCTTAATCTCGAACCCAAAAAACCGCACGAAGTGCATTAGTTTTGTCATAAATTAGCTTCTAAATACATTTTTGATAAAAAAAATAAAAATAAATCGAATGTGACAAACGTTTGAAGCACA
Source organism: Tachina fera (assembly GCA_905220375.1). NCBI lineage: Eukaryota > Metazoa > Arthropoda > Insecta > Diptera > Tachinidae > Tachina > Tachina fera. Next base: position 10,079,688 of record LR999966.1, read on the forward strand.
GCGGCTTTCGAGGTCGCTAAAAACGAATCTGGCATTAGATTTTTAAAATAAAAAAGGCTTATCCAATATGGCGTAAGGGGTTTTTTTAAATTGATCAGATTTGTTTTAAAATCGTTTCTCGAAAGGTTTTTGCGTTTGATGACTATGAATTTAAGGTCGGATTTTTAGAATTCAGAAAGGAGGATCGCATTTGGTAGACATTTTTTTTATATTTCGGGATAGCTTTTCAAATCCAATGCTATTACAAAAATCAATCCGTTTTGAATTTTCAAAATCTATACCAGATTTGTAACCAGCGACTTCAAAAATCCCCGGGTAGTGAGTTTTAGGCAAATCCAATAATATAAAAAAAATATTCTGCAATATTGAATCCGCCATTTTGAATTTTCCAAATCTAACACCAGATTCGTTATCAACGACCCCGAAACCCGCTGACTAACGAGTTTCAGGCAAATCCAATAATAATAGAAAAATAGTCCGCCATATTGGATCCAACATTTTGAATTTTCAAAACTTATTTGCTAAGCATAGGTCCCTTTTAACTTTCCGTGTCAGTCACATTTGTACATTTAAAACTCTTTTTAAATTTTAGAAAAAGGATTTAGTAAACAGAAGTTTAAATAAAACTAAATTAAAATGAAAAATTAAATACGGCATTTTATTATTTTATATTATTTTTTCAAGCAGTTGAAAAAAATAAGAATAAAACGGCTTATTTTTCAGAGTATGGCCACATTGTTCTTATGTGGAAAGCGAGTTTTTTTATATTATTGTTTGTCAGGCACAATGCTGCCATACTTTTGTTGAAGAAAAGTTAATATTTTCAAATGTGGGGAATAAGCAAAATCTAGTGGAATCTGAAGAGCGTTAAGAAAAATCGATCGGAATGGAAAATACGAAATAAAAAAAATAGATTTAGAGTTGAAATACTCTCCCAAAGGAAGTAATAAATATTCACTATTTTTCTGAAATAAAAAATTTTGTTTTTGCTCAAAATTTTCATATAAGGCCTAATTTTTTAGGGTTCCGTATACCAAAGGTGAACCTTGGCCGCTACAAAAAATATTTGGTGGTTAAAATTATAGGGTGTTCCAAAACGATCAACGGGTGGTAGCGATGCTAGCCTATCAGTCCAGATGTCATGGGTTTCGATTCCCGCCATAGACCTGGGATGTTTTCCGCAGACAAGCTAACAGCTTCGCGGGTTGTGTTGTTAAAAAAAACTAACACTTAAATTTAAATAAAATTAAAGGGTGTTCTATCAGTTAATGTAATTTTGACTGTGTAAATTTGACAACTTGCTGTATCTTGGAAACCGTAAGGGGTAAACTCTTGAAATTTTCAAAAACGGTAAAAGTAAAAAATCCCAAAATTATAAAATCGCCAAATCAAAAAAAAAAAATCGCCAAAAACCAGAAAAAAATTTTCAAAACGAAAGAAGCGTCAAACTAAAAGAAAAATCTCTAAAACTAAAATAAATCACCAAAATGAATAAAATCGCCAAAATAAAAACAACGCAAAAAAACTAAAAAAAATTGCCAAAACGAGAACTAAAAGAATCGCTTAAACTAAAATAAATACGCAAAACCAAAAAAAAGCTTAAAAAAACTCAAAAACTAAAAAACGCCAAAAACCGAAAAAATCGGCAAAACGAAAAAAGCACCAAACTAACAGAAAAATCTCTAAAACTAAAATAAATTGCCAAAAATCGAAAAATCGACAAAATGAATAAAATCACCAAAATGAACAAATGAAAAAAAACGGAAAAAATCGCCAAAAACGAGAACTAAACAATCACTTAAACTAAAATAAATAGGCAAAACAAAAAAAAACTCCAAAAAGCTTAAAAAAACGCCAAAAATAAAAAACGTCAAAAACCTAAAAAATTTCAAAAACAAAAAAAATCTAAAATTATATATTATATAGGCAACAGTTCGTATAGTATTACATATCTGGGACGAATTACGGCACTCGTTATCGAACGAAATTACGAAATATTTCAAATAGAGTTTATATGGAAATATTTCGTAATTTTGTTCGATAACGAGCGCCGTAATTTGCCCCCAGGTGTCCGTATGAGACCATTCGTGTGCGAGTCAAAGTCGCACTTTAATGAATTTATTTTTTTATATTAGACCCGACATCCAAGTTTTTTTGCTCAAATTGTGATATTACATGAGAAAGAAACATATCTTTCACAGTATAAAATCAAAGCTTGAGGTGTGTGAATAATGTCTAGGCGTACAAAGTTTTCAAAATTCTCAAATATGTTTGAAGGTCTACCGATGACTTGGTAAATAAAAACTAGCTTAATTTATTTATACTTATTAGTACATACATAAATATTAGCTTATAAATCACAATAAATACATCAACATAATTAAAAATTTTGTAGGCAAATTTATTTTTTTAATAATTTAATCAATTTGTAATTATTTAACGATAAATAAATCTTGGTTTAATGTTTTCATTCAACAATTTATTAGACTTTTTAAATTTATATTTATTTTCCAAAATTTTGCTTATCACTCACTCTTGGCTATTAAATGTTAACCTCAAGATCATTAATTATATATAATTTACTATTTATATTTCAATACCTTTAAAATTTGTCTGTATCATCAGGCATATACACTATAATATTCAATCAATTGCGAGCTGCTTTGTTATGAGTAGTGTTCAAAAAATTTTATGAATTCAATTACAAAGTTTTTATAATCAAACTTAAATTGTTAAATTTGAAATTTATTTGCCCGTGGTTTAGCTTGGTCTATATACGTATTTCATTGGCGCTTAAACCAAATCATCAGTAGACTTCAACCACAAATTTTGAACAGTCACAAACCTCTTACTTTATGCACAGACTTTCAAAAACTATATGAGAATTCATAGAATAATAATATTTTTGAAAATCACAAAGACAAAATAAGTTTGGTAGGCTTTGAAACTCATACAAAACCCAGCAAATAATTTATATTCGATATGAATCTATTTTATTTAATTGTTAAAAATTAAAATTAAAGATATTCTTTTTAAAATGTACCTTTTCAAATAAATTTTTTTATCAAGCACCTTTTTCAAAAAGGCAACTTCTTAAAAAGAATTTTTTAAACGTACTTTTTAAAAGAGTGCTTTTTTTTAAACATCACTTCACATCTGAGACAAAGCAACACGCATTTTTCTGTGCAGCCTCACTCACTTCATTAGCACCCTTGGGAAGAGATTTTTGATGTTAATAATATTTAACGTGAATTTTTAATGAAGTGGAATATGCGAAATGATTATTATGTATATAATTATTGATTTACTTTGATAAATACATTTGTAAGTATCAATATTCATTTTCTGTTTATCCGTTTTTTCATTGTACAATAATCATTTCTCATAATCCATTTCAAAATTAAAAATTCACGTTAAATAGCTGATGTTAATAATAATCTCTGCCCAAATAGATAGACAAATGAATGAAGTGCGTGGCTGCACAGAAAAATGCAAATTTCCTCACACACTAAAATGTCTAATTTAATTTTTCTTCACTTCTTTAGAAAATCAAATTAATTAATAAAAATATTTCATTTAAGCTCGATTAAGAAATTATTCCTGATTAAAATTCACTGTAGTTAAATTAAATTTAATATGTATCATATCTATAAAGTATTTTAAAAATATTTTTAAAATCTTAATATGACATACAATTTGTATTTTTAATTGTATTTTAATTTCACCAATCAAACCTGAAATCCGGTTAAATGTTTACCTTTGCAAATACGTATCTAAAATCTACTAATCCATAAAAAATCAACAAAAATACAAACCAATAATACTTACATACATACACATATATATATATACATATATGTATGTAGCATTACTTAGAAAATGTACATAGATTTTGTATCATTAAATTATATTGCTTTAAAAAAATAATAATAGAACTAAATTATTGCGTATACGCAACGTGATTTTTTTAATGCAGACATATCTTTCTTTGTTCTTCTTCTTGTTTCTTTTTTGTTTTTTGAGTGATTGTTTTTATTGCCAGATCTGAGAGACTTGTTTATTATTGTTGTGTTGTTGTTGTTTTGTCTGCTTAATGGTACTTGTTGTTTATGGTTTTTGAGTAGCTGTACTTGAGGTCAGTTGAGGTGAATATTCGGCGAAAATTTTCTATAACCACTAAATAATGTAAATTCTCTTTAATTTCAAATAATTATTCATTAAGTCGCATTGAAGTTCAATGTAGTCTGTGTAATTTTTAAATTTAAACATAAAATTTTCTAATTTCTAATTTTGTAAAATAAACAACATTATATGCACATGTACATACATATGTATGTATGTATGTACATATCTATATGTATATTTATATGTATATAGAACTTATTAGAGTTTTAAATTAATCGTGCGAATAACATTTGGAAAAAATAAGCATATAATTCTGTTTATTATATTCGAATAAAAAATAATTTAATCGCATACCAGAATAATTTACAAATAAAAATCGATATTGGCTCAATTTGTTCTCAGCAATAAATAATAAATTAACAAAAAAAAGATGTATAATTTTGTTATTCAGTTTGACACGCATTGAATAAAAATAAAATTTGAAATTTATTTGCTGTTGGTTCAGCTTGGTCTATATGCATTTCATTGTTGCTGTAACAAATCATCAGTAGATAGTTTGTGACTATTCAAAATGTGTGGTTGAAGTCTACTGATGATTTGTTACAGCAACAATGAAATGCATATAGACCAAGCTGAACCACCAGCAAATAAATTTCAAATTAAAATATAATTATGACAATATGTCAAATAATAAATTTCATAAAAATAAAATGTTAATTTAAAAAAAAAACTTAATTTTGTTTGTTTATAGACCAAACATGAATTTTGAAGTTAGTTTGTTTTATGTAACACTATTTTCGGCCCTCTCCTTTGGTAACGCTTTTAACAAAATTGTTAGTATAAATTTTCTAAACCCTAACAAATCCTTAAACAAGCCGCCATTTTACTTTTGTAAAATATACGATGTATTAATTAGTTTTTTATTACAACAGACGAATGTTTCAAATTTTTAAAATTTTATTTGACATGACCTTTTTAGGGTTCCGTACTAAAGGTGAATCGTGGGACAGGCCCTAACACTAAAATTTAAACAAAATCATTATTAAAGGTTATTCTATCAGTTGATGTAATTTTGACCGTGTGGAAACCGTAAGAGACAAAAACTGTTGAAATTTCCAAAAACTCTTAAGCTTAAAAAATCGCCAAATCGAAAAAAAAATCGCAAAAAACAACAGAAAAAAATCACTAAAACGAAAAAGAGCGCCTAACTAAAAAAAATCTCTAAGGCTAATATAAATCACAAAAAACTGAAAAAATCGCCAAATGAAAAGAACGCCAAAAACCGAAAAAATCACCAAAATTAAAAAAAGCCCAAAACTTAAAAATCGCTAAAACTAAAATAAATCGTCAAAACCGAAAAAAATTCCATAACTAAAAAAATGTCATATTACCGAAATCTAGTGTCCGCATGGAACCCTTCGTGTGCAAGTCACACTCGCAATTTACTGAATTTATTTATCAAATATTTCTATATAATTTTTCTACCTTTTTTTAAATGTTAAATTAAATTATTTTTTTGGGCTTTCAGTCAGTTTATATTTAAAATTTATTGGTTCAATATTTCTTCATCAGGATATGTATATATTGTTTTTTTATATTTTAATTGACTCTTTTAAAAATTTTAATTAGTTTTTAATTGAATCTTTAAAAAAGCACCAGTTAGAGTTTTAGTTAGTGAAATATTTTTTTACTTTTTAATACTACAATTTCCGTGATTGCTTGAAAACTAATTAATTTTTTAATGGAATTTTGGTTTTTTTTAACTAAATCTTGTTTTTATTTTTTCTGTACTTACTCGTTTTAGACTAAAAAACTAATAGACCAGGATATTTTTAATTAATTACTACAAGTTCTTTCTAATTTAATTTAAATGCCACTAAAATTTTGTTGCAGTTGGTGGCCTAATTTTTGCTGCTTTCTCTGTATTTTTTTACTCCTTTTAAACTTTAAAATTTAAAGCCATCTTTAGTATGCAGCAACTATTTCCATTGATATCATTGTCTCATTGTTAACATTAAATGTTCAGCCCGGCACTCTCTCTCTCTCTCTCTCTCACCCTCTTAGCTCTTAAGAAAATTTAAATTTTGTTGGGTCACTTTTGTTTAAAACATTTGTGTAAATATTTCTGCAGCACGCTGATAAGTCCATTACTTTCTCGCTTTTATTGTTGTTTGATGCCATTATTACTGTTTACTTTTTTACATTTTATTACCGCTATTATTCAACTTTATTACGTGTACTTTTGTAGTTGTTGTTGTTGTTATGATATAGTCCCTGTTTAAATGGCGAAATTCTTTTACTCTTACTCCCTATTGTGGGCAGACATTTTATGGATGTTTGCTGTATGTTTTTATTAGGTACTAAAGTTTGTGTTTTTACTTCTTTTACTACCACTAGAGCATGAATGTAGTTTCTTCAGGTGTGAATGTGTTTGCTGTTTTGTCGAGTTGTGGGATTACGTGAAATTTATGGTAATATAATGTTTTAGTTGGTTATAACATGAACACAAAGGCTTTTAATGCTGGATAGATAAATTATGAATTTGTATTTGCAGACGATGTAAGATAACTATTCATAAAAAAAATAATTAAATAATTAAATTTGTGCAGACAGCAAGCATAAAGTTGATTATAACACATCAACCATTGTAAACTGTGGTTAACGAGGTAATAAGCTTTTAACAACAAATTATTATTTGTTGTCGTTTTGAAATACTTACATATGTATGTATGTACATATACACACATATGTATGTATCAATTTTTAATTAATTAGTTTCATAAACTTGTTGATCTCAATAACACCGTCTTCGAGAAAAAAAACTACTCACCACGTGAAAATTATATGTAAATTAATAACATTATGTAAAAATTCGTTTTAATGTTCTATACAAATTGCACAGTGGGATGACTTCGCACATTTTTTTGCAAAAAATATAAGAAATAGTCCAAGTCAATTGAAAGTTGGCAACGAATCACTCCCACCGCCCATGCAATCTAAATCGATTTCTTTGCTATCAAGCAAAAGTCTTAAAATTTTGGCACCTAAGTTTTCTAGAATAAATTAAAGTTATATGCTGAGTTTAGTTTAAACTAGGCCATGCTCACCACCCATAAGAGCCATACCAAATATATTTCGGAATTGTTTTAATATTTTGTGTGTGATTCGACAAAAAAAACTTTATTTATTCTTCATTTATCATTTCTTTTACTACCACGTCACATTCCAACTCCTGTTTTGGGTGGCTCATGTCTTAAGCTGGGTTTAAAAGCATCTGATGAAACCACTAAGCGACGAAACTCTGTATTTTTTCAGCTTATAACTTATACTTCCGAAATTTCCGGGAATAATTTTTTTAATCGAAATTATTCATTACCGCCTTTAATTTTATTGAAGTAACACTCAGGCAATGAAGCCTACTACTTTTATTAGCTGTTACCTTCTTTAGGAAAAAGATAGTATATAGAAGACAGGTGATGAAAGAAGAGATAGGAAAGCTTCATTCTTTTTATAACTCTGCTTTTTGCAAGTTTCTAAAAATACAATTTTGCAGCGCCTCTGGTGTCAATGAGGCGTATTAAATTTGTTAAACTGTGCTTAGTAGCCATTTTATTGTTAATTAGTATCCTATATTAGTATTAGTGTAGTTCAGTGACCGGTGCCTATATCTTCATCACTTGAACTTTCGTACAACAATTGATACAAATGGACTCTAATATACGCAAAAAAATGCTTCGTGTTGTTATTTTAATGTAGTCAACGGGAAAACCAGAAAATCTTTTCCATTAAAAATCAAAAATAAGTTAATTCTTAGAGGCTTATAGATTTTGGAACATGTATCTTCTTAACGGGTTACTGATAACCCCAGATTTTTTTATCAAGATAATTATACACACGAGTATGCATTAGTGATGTAACGAATGTCAATTTTTGATATTCGTGAATATGAATACGAATATTTATTTGAAACGATATTCGGGAATACGAATATTAAAATCTATAGACATTAAATTGGGGTTCTATTTACACCTGCAATATGAAATATTAAAAAAATTTTATGAAAAAGGACTTCACACTCTTGTTGGCGTAAATTAAAGATAATAAAAATTACCCAAAATTTTTAAGATCGTCATTAAATAATATTTGAAAATTATGCAAAGCACAAATTTCTTTAAAAAAAGTTAATGTATTTGTACAAACTAAAATTTTTAGCGATTTATTTAAATTTTGTTTGGGATTCATGCATTTATTAATTTAATTTCTTTGAAAAAATATTCGTTCGTATTCGTATGCATGCATGGACTTTACTTAAATTTCCAAAAATAAAATTTAGTTTTTCCAAGATTTTATAAATGCACATTTCATATGTAAGAATTTCCCTACAAAAGTGCATCAATCGATTTTTGAAATTGAATAGTCGAAGGATTTTTAACATCAAAAGCCCCACTTTGTGTTGCCATGCCTTTTATAATTTTTGAAATTTTGCTTGAAAACAAAAATAGTTTCAATACTTTTGCAATTTTGTTTTTATTAACCACTTCACTTTAGTTGAAGCATTTCATACGATTAGGTCTCAAATATGTATGTATTTAAAAAAATATGTATGTATGTATGTAATTAAATTACACAGCTCTGGGCTGTGTGGAGCGTATGATTAATATGCAGTTTAAAATAAAATTGCTCATTCGCACGCACAACTTGAAAGCAAGTTAAGATTAGATCAGTGTTGCCACCACAGATCACATGCACATGGTACAGTAGCCCTGCAAAATTACATACCACAAAATTAAATAAAATAGTACATAAAAATTTTTCGATAAACGATTTTCTTATTTTCATCAAAAGTAAAAATTCATTAATAGATTCATTATAAATGTTTGTGCTTCAAAGCATATTAATATAGAAAGAACCCAACTCGAGCTGTGAAAACAAAATGAGTTAGGGCGTTTTAGTATTGAGTTAACGATCTACAAGATATTATACTCATATGTATATGCATTTATTATATGAATTTCAAAAATATATTCCCTTATATACATACATACATACAAAGTGAAGGCATTCTTCAAACTGTAGTGCAATTCAGTAACTTTTAACGATTCGACAATCGTAACTTTTGTCTATACATTTTGTCGCTTAAAATACCGATTGTGTGATTCTCAAACTTATTTTTAACTGAATAGCAAATACGATAAATTTTCGTTATAATTATTTTAACGATATGTTTATAGGTAAAAAAAGTTAGTGAATCGCATTACTGTACCTGGATTCTGCAACTTTTTGTGAACCGAAAATCGTAATATTTATCGACATACTTATTCGTTTGTGATAACAATAATGTGATTCCGTAGTTTCTATTTTACCATAGTCTCCAGCTTTATCTTACTCATCATTTAATTCAACTTATGTGGTATCTCTGTATAGAAAATATGGCAATAAGCGAAAAGCACAAAGAACAACAAAAAAAAAACTCAATGAATTTGATATTGTGCCTAATTTTTTTCTCCAAACGACAGCGAATATCGTTAAAATATGTTACTGAATATCAAAGTCCTTACTATCTAAGTACACAAATATTTTTTACATATACATACACACATACATACATAAACAGTTTTTAATACTGAATTCGACCCTTTACAAATCAAATTCAAGTTTTTTCTCAGACAAATTCAACCCACTCCGCCATTTTATATATCAATAACAGCTTTTTTTAATTATTTTGTTTTAGTTTTTGGTAATTAGTAAAATAGTACAAAAATGGTACAAAAATTTCATTATATAAAAATAGTATAAACAATTTTAAATAGTACAGTTTTTGCGGCAACGCTGTATTAAATACTTAATAAAGTCCTGCACAAGACCATTTATAAGACATTTCAAGACATGAGAGATTTTGCAAGTGTTTTACTACAGCGAAATATTCTAAGACAAACTCCAAGGAGTTGTCAGAAAATTTCTAATTATCTCCTGCAGATGGAAAACTTTATTATAACTGTAAGTTAGCAAGTGTATATATGAGTCTAAAAGATCACCAGTGATAGAAAAAATAATAATAAAAATTCTTGAAGTCCCATTTCCATATACAGTCAAATCCATATACGATAAATCGTAATTCCCAATAATTCGTAATAAACTATCGGGGACCCTCGAAAAAATCTCGTTAATTCGTAAAATTACCATACATTTTGGTACCCTCGCTAATTCGTAATTTGTTTTTTTTTTCAAATAAAATCTTCTTTACCTCTTATAAATTGCTAACTACGACTTATAATTCGTGACAAGACAACAGAAACATACAAATAATTATTTTTTTTGTTCACCGCTATTTTTTCGTGGTTTTTTGCTTTGGCTTGTGTGTGTGTTTATTTTCTTAAGATCAGTTTATTAATGAATAATAAAGATTTTTATCGTTTTAGTAAATAAATTGGAAAAATCAGTTAATTCGTATTTATTTTATTTTAACCCTGTTAAATCGAAAACCTTTATAATTCGTAAGAAATGGCCGGTCCCTTGCGATTAAGAATTATCGGGATTTGACTGTACATATGTATATTCATACATACATACATGCTTACATAAGTACACATCTTTCCTTTTCATTGTTTTTTAACAGTAGTGGGTCATATTTTTTAATTCTGATTTTTATGAAGTCTTTCTTTAAGAAAAAAAAACTATTTATATATATTTATACGCACATATATACATATATACCTTCTTTTTTTCTGGAAATAATTATTTTCCAAATTCAACTTATAAATAAATGAAATGTTTTCACAAAATGTCAAGTACAAGCAACACACTTTTCTCGAAACTTTGTTTTTCTGGATTTAATGAGAACAAATTAGTTTTAAGTAAGTTTTATTTATATGTACATCTATACAAGCAAAGTCGTATGCCCTTATGAAGAAAAAAAAAATTGTAATTTTTTATAAGTATACCTTGAATAAGAGGGATTTTTTTACTTAATGGACAACAAAGAGTCCTTTAGTATTGCAATACAGTGCTTAACTCCCACTATACTTGAATATGATTATAATGGCATTATTTTGACTTTATTAATATATTAATGTTAAGTGGTTGTTGTTGATTTAAATAAAATAATTTTAATGCTGCAGGTAAAAAAATGTGGGAGTGGGTGTTAAAGTGAATTGATATAAACAACCAATTAATTAAATGCTTATAAAGTAGTTACTAGTTGTTTATACAAATTAAATGTAGGGTAAGTAATTTTTTTCAATATTATATGAATTGAATTAATTGCATTTTATTAAAAAGAAAATCTATAGCCGATGGCCTTAGTAGCTAGTGCTTCTCTTTTATTATTATTGTATTTAAACATAATATCAATATTAATAAATTAATAAAATAAATAATAAAAAGTAAATCTCAAATTGTTTTTCAGCATTAATAAAAGTAAAGATTCGATACATTTAATTTATACACCATTATATAATAAATAATATAAAATCCCTATGTTCTAATAGATGTTTTATTTTGCCTACAAATGTTCATTATATTACAAAAAAAAAGAAATAAAAAAAATACAGAAAATGGATTTGATTATCAATCAGACTGGTAAAGAAAACGTAAAAATACAAAAAATAAAATCAACAATATGTAAAAAAAATGTAAAATTTCCACGTTTTGCTGAAAACCTAAAATCTCTCCAATTTATTCTGCTTCAGGCAACACTGATACGTAGTTACCCATTGTTTACATTGTTTCTTTCAATTGATATGGCCATATGACAAACACATTACCACTTTTTCCCAAATACAATGCTGCCACTAAGACGTTTTATTGCTACATTTGCGTTTAATTTAAATAGGAAACCATTCATACTAATCAAAATGAGGCATTTATAAATAAATACAATTCATTATAGATTATAGAACTACAATAAGATAAATTGCTTTATAAATACGTAATTTCCTTACATTTTGCTTGTGAGAAAATAAATAAATAGTAAATAATTATAGTGTATCTCTTTATCTAACGTAATTGCAATTATTTTTTTTCGCCCTCTTAAAAATTGATAGATATGAGAAAAAAAATTTTTTTCAATAAGAATCTATAAATATATACTATTTTCTTTGACATTTATTACTTCCGCTGCTTTATTATGCTGCTGCTATCTACTTGTGTACTTACTTTTGTTTATACGTTTCACATTATGAAAATATATGTTTACTTGAAATTTACGAGTTCATTTCAATAGAATATAAGAAGAATCCAACACATTTCAATAATTTTTATTAATTATACAAAAGAATATAAAGTAAATTAAAAAAAGCACAACTTAATGATTGAAATCTAAAAGTTTGTCTGGTTTTGTTTGATTTTAGAAAGAAATCAGTTCATAAATATATTATTTTAAATAATTTAATTTTTATTACCAAAATTAAAGGCACTTCAATTTCTGCTTGTACATTCTTGCTTGATTTGCTAATAAAGAAAAATTCCAAAAATATGTAAAATTTAAAAAAAAATTATTTTAATTGGCAAATGATATTTCCCAAAATAAATATTAGAATAAAAACAAAGTGCACATATTATATATTGATTATATATGTATGTATGTATTTTTAATGCACTAAAATTAATGGAAGAGCAGCAAGCTGTCGGTTGTTCCCATGATGCACATGTCATATTTAATATATATAGGAAACCTTCAACTAAATTTTTGTTATTATAAAAATATATCTTGCAGAATTTTTGTTCGTTTTTGCTTAAGTAATCTATGCGAAGTTAAATTTTAAAATTTATAATACTTGACAAGAACCTTGCGCTTTAACATAGCTCTGTTAGCGTATTAACAGATCCCTGTTAATACACTACTTTCAGAAATTTCTACCCACTCTTGTATCTCTCTTTTCCACGATTTTTAAATTATCCTTGAAGAAACTTAAAATGTATTTTATAAAATAAAAAATCCACTCTGGGCTTACTTTTTGAATATTTTTTTAACTATAGAGTATTACATGAGCTCCAACTTTTTTATCTCCGATTGGTTATAAAATATGGCCAGAATTCTATTTGGAATATATTCCTCCACTATTTGCATGTCTAACAGAGGTGTGTTATTATGATAAAAGACCTTTGCTAATAAATTTGGTTGGTGTCTTGGTTTATAAATTTCGAAATTTATCTTCACACACGTGGTTAAGTAACCTTAATAGGAATTTCGTTTTTGCTTAAAAAACTCATCAGTAGACTTCAACCGAAATATTAGCCGTAATTAACAATATGCAAGTATTATTGCTAAGCTGATTAGTTTGAGGGAGAGAGAGGCGAGAGGGACAGTAATATATCTTTTCCCCTCGTCTCTCTCTCTACTAACAAACTAATCAGCTTAGCAATAAGACTTGCATAGTGTAAATTAGGACTCATTAAGAAAAGCTAAAAAACTTGGCATGTTTATAGAAAAACTTCAAAGAATTTTTTGATTGAAGTATACTGATGAGTTTCTTAAGCAGAAACGAAATGCATATAGACGTTGCTTAACCAACAATATACAAAAATTCTGTATCTATATACATATGTATATAAAAATGCCTTTTTTGTTTTGTTTGTTACTGTCTGCAGATGAAGAAGAAGCATATGAAAGAAAAAAATTAAGAAAGTTACGCGAAACAGGGTAAAATGGAAAAAATTTGTGCGGTTGGTATTTTTTCTGTTTTTGATACAATTGTTATAAATTCAGTTTAAAATCTACTCAATTTCATTCTGGGTGCTAACAAAGTCGCGGGGAAATTCTAGTGTATGATGTATATTATAATATACTTTGATTCAGCAGACTAAATTAATTTTTAATTTAATTAAAAATTGTTGTAATTGTAATTTTAGTTTAATTAAAAATTGCATTACATAATTATAAAAAATAAATCCCATATTAAAAAAAGCCATGCGAAAAATATCCTGGAAATTCCCAATTTTCATATTACTCGTATTCCTAAGACAGTGGCAATGCTGTACAGCCGGCAAGGTATGACAACTCTATAAAATGGTTTATACGAGAAATTGCAATTGGCGACAGACAGTATAGACAGACCGAAAAGGTTATATTTTGCTCTAAAAAATTTGTTTTATGCGCAGTAAATATACATAAAAAATATGCTCATAAAATTTCAAGCATCTGTTCTTAAAAGTTGAGGATAAAATGAACATACTTAAGCAATAATTTTGATAAACAAAATGACATGTATGTAAATATGAATGTACATAAATAAAATAGACAAAAAAATTTCTTTTAAAAATACACTTAAAACACATTTAGGGAGTTCAAAATTTTTTTATAAAATATGTATGTGTATCTTAATAGTGGAAAGTTTAAATTTTAATGCAGAACAAAAGTTATTTTCATAAATTTATCCAAAACAATAATTTATAAATTAAATTATCCAAAACAATAATTTATAAATTAATAAATGTATTAATACTTTAATGTACCATGTCATAACCGCCAAGAAAGCCTAAGCGACATAATTTTCGAATTAAATTTTTTTACCAAAATCGATCATTTGCGATCGGAAATAATCGATTTTCGTCAGGAAAAAAACGAGATCCAAAAAATGTGTCGGTTAAGCTTTTTTTGGCGGTAACATAGTGTACACACCTGATAAATTTATAACAAGATGAATGTCAAATTAATATCATGATGAAAATTCATCATGTATAGCCTCAATTTATTAATATTATGGCAGGGCTATGATATAATCATCAGTGCTCACGGCCTGATAAATTCATCTTATTTATTACACAATTTTCGTTTAAAAAAAAGGTGGTACAACAATTATTTGTGACCAAAAAATTAAGCTACACGCAAATTAGACATTTTTGCCAGGCATTTTGCAAATATTTGTTTGATTCATCATAATATAAAATCATCAAAGTCTACCGCTTTGAGCTGATATAAATGGAAAAAATTACATTTGCTCTGCCGGCGTTATATTACGAGATATGATATAAAATCGCTACACTACCTTAAAGCCGGGGCACAATGAATCCATCATATGTTAAACTTCGCCTTTTTCAACTGACAGCTAAGTTGAAATACATGTTTTCTTATGAGGTCTGTTACATTCAGTATGTGTCCGTCAACGCAAGGTACAAAAATTGGTCGACTTTTAAATTTTTGCATACGTTGATTAGTTTGACAGATATTGGTTGGTTTTTTTTTTGGCATGTTCTGATTTAGGTTTTTGTGTTTTGTGGCAGTAAAAATAAAATTAAACAAAGATATAAACGAAATAAATAAAAAAGTTGAATTTAAGAAATAAAATGAAGAATCAACCTATAGAAGCTGTTCAAATGCATTCGTCAATAAAGTACTCATTGTGTGAATCTTCTCCGTCGTTGCTTTAATGTCAGTTGAAAAAGGAGAAGTTTAGCGTATGACAGATTCATTGTGCCCCGGCCTTTATGGCTCGATATTGGGCGCATTCATAAGAAGTAGCTGTTGAGCTCAACAGTTGTGAAACTGCTGGCAACTGTTGGCCCCAACAGCTACTTCTTAGAAACGGCTTGATGTATATAATGTAATTGTATGTCTTTATTTCATTACTTCATCACATTTGTAATGTAAAACTTAACAAATATTTGTTGCTAGCACCTAACAAAGCACATAAAAGAAATAGCTCTATTTGACCAGCTGTTCAGGCTGAGCACAACGTGTTGACTATAGGTAGCGAAAAAATTTTATGATGGAAAATTACTCAACTGTTGAGTGGAGCAGAGATACTCAACTATGCGTTTCTAAGACAAACACTCAACGGTTGCGCAACTGTTACGTCTTATGAATGCGACCATTGTGTTTTATATCATTGCCTGCTTACAATGTTGCCAAATTAAAATTTTAATACCCGTATCCTTATTCTTGCCTGCTCAAAATGAAAATGTTAAGATGGCACAATGTTGCCACACTAAAATATTATATTTAATACAAAATTTTCCTAAAATGGATTCCAAATTCGTTTTATTTTTTTATGAATATGGGGGTTAATATTTTTGGCGGTTTTAAGTAAAATAAATGATGAATACAGCAACTGTTCTCTAAGGCTGGGGGTCTTCTCTAAACGAAAGAAAATTCTCTCGAATTTCTATGTTATAAACATTACAATTCGAAAGCATTTGCTTTTGTTTCGAATTACAAAGTATGGATTCACCCATTGTTTCAGAGCAAAATTTTTTGCCCGGAAAAAATTGCTTTATACATATATAGTTTGACTGTTTTTTGACTGTATTTTTTCACTTTTTCTTTATAAGTTTTGTAAAAATTTAAATTCTATAAGTTCTTTTTTCTGAGCTTGAGTATGTAATATATTTTAGTTTAGTAATAGTTTTTGTTCATATTGATATTTTAGGGTTTATTATTTATTATGGGTTAATAACGTATTATTTTCATTTTGTTTTCTTCTGTAACTATGAATTAAGTTTTCTAAAAGCAAAAGTTAATACACACATAAGTATGTATATAAATACTTACATATGTACATATGTATGTACATAGCTATATATTTAAGTCATTGAGTCAAAGTACAAGTGGCAATAAGTTTCTATTTCTATTTTTTAATTTCATTATCAGTTTGTATTTAATAATACAAGAGCGGTTGTCTGTTGCTTAGTTGATTTTTTTTTATACATATAACATTAAATTGTCAAATGGAAGTCAAAAGATCAAGTATTACAACAACAAAAATAAAAAATTTGTTGGAATAAGACTGCACTTACACCACACAATTTGTTAAGAGAATATTTGTATAATTTTTATTTTTTATTTTTGCTTTGAAACACTTGTAATAAATTTAAAGCTTCTGGGTTTACTTTGAAAACATGCTAAATCAGTTTACTAAATACTTTTTTTAAATTAAAAAAAATTTTGTTTATTCTAACTCTTAAATAAACCTCCATTTCAATATAAAACAATACAAATTACCAAAAAAAGGTCAAATATCTAGGAGTGACTAGTGGAATGGAGATTATATTGGAAAGACAATAAAGAAAACAAATTAATTAAATTTCAAAGAATTATTTGTAGAAAGTAAAACTACTAGAAGTTCTTTAAAAAAATTAAATGAATAAAAAGAATAATTCAGTAAGGTGCAACTTTGACTTTCTCATGAAGGGTTCCGTACGGATACTACATACATATGTAAAACTATACAAACTTTAGTATAGTAGAATATCTCACCTATATCTAGATTTTGTAACTTTTTGTTAACCAAAAATCGTAATATTTATCGACATACTTATTGGCTTGTGGTAACGATAATGTGATTCCGTATTTATTTTTACGATATTCTCCAGCTTTATCTTAATCACCATTTAATTCAATATTATGTGGTATTTCTGTATAGAAAATGTGGAAATAAGCGAAAAGGACAAATAATAATGAATATAAACTCAATGAATTTGATCTTGTGATTTAATTTTTCTTCTCCAACCGACATGGAATATCGTTAAAATATGTTACTGAATAGCAAAGTCGAAAAGTTTTCGTTATATTTATTATAGTGATACGATAATCGAAAAAAAAATACTGAAGCCTGCTGTATCCATTAAAAAATTTTTTGTTTTTTTAGATTTAGCGCTTTTTTTGTTTATTCGATTTTTTTAGTTTTGGCGTTTTCTAGTTTTTGACAACGTTCTTAATTTCAGAGATTTTTTGGCATTTTAGCGATTTATTTTATTTTTGGTAATATTTTTCTTTTAAGCACTTTTTTCATTTTAGCGATTTTTATTTACGTTTGGATTTTTTTTAATTTTGGGTCTTTTTCGTTTTAGCGTTTTTGAAAATTTCAAGAGTTTAACTCAAACGGGCGTCCAAGTAACAGCGAGTTGTTAAAATTACATTAACTATTAGAATACTCTTTGATATGATTTTTTTACATTTCAATGTTAATTGGTGTAGTCTGCATAAAAATACATTTACTTTGAAAATTTTAAGTGTCTATATATAATTTTCTGTATATTAAATTAGCATTTCAACATATTTCGTTACTCGTCTTAGAACATCCTTTAATTTTTAATTAAATAATTAACATGTCACTGCACATTTTCTGTAGCTCTTACGGTTCTAGAGAAAACAGTCAATGACAGACAACAAGACAGACGGACATCATAGCGAAAACCGTAGGGTTCCTTTTACCTTTGGCGTTGCATTTTGCAAAATAAAGCCCTAAAACAAAAATTAAATACTTTTATTTTAAAATTTCTGAACGTACTAATAATCTCACTTATTTAATAAAATATTTTTTATTAAAAAACATTGAAATTGAATATTGAGCTGGATTCTATGCGCATTTCACTGAATAAGTTAAATAATAATTTGGAATTATTAGTGCGTTAACAAATGTTAAGCTTAAATTGTAACAATTCCCATAAAAATACTAATTATTAACTTCACTGCAACTGGTAAAAAATACTTGTGCGGCAACACTTTATTTTTGCTAAAGAAATGAATAACTTGCTCCAGTTATACCAAAATCCAGTGTAATTAAAAATTAATACCGATGGGCATCTCTGTCTACATCCAACTTTTCTCCCTTTTCCAATTAGAATTTTTTGCTTTCACTATTACGTGCTATTAGTTGGAATTGTTTCCCGGGAAAATTTCTAGCGGAATTTTATTCATAATTGTAACGATGTGTATGTAAGTAATAGAAGGGAGAAATAGAGAACAATGAAACAAAAGACACAAAAAACCATTGTATAACAGTTGAATCCACAGTTGTGCCAAGTGTGCAATATTTTTATTTTTTTTATAGGTATTTTATATTTTTATAAAACTTAGAACAGTACCTCATGCGAAATAATACGCTGAAAGAATCTACGTTGCTTGTTTTTTCTTTTATACATACACATATTTTTCCACTTGTGTGCTCATTTTAGAATTGTCATGCGATGTGCACTAGTGAAATATGCTTCGAATCTACAATAACTAATGTTCCCTTGCTTGGCAGATAAACAAATGCAGTTGCATACTTTTGCTAAAAGAGAATAACAGTTGTAGTGTTCTCATAAAATCAAGAGCACTAAAAAGAGAGAACAAATCCATACTGTACACCATGAAGATTAGCAAGCAAACATCTTGTGCTCACCTCTAGTACATATGTATGTACATACATATGAGTATGTATGTCCATATATTAATACATACATATGTATATCAATAAAAGTGAAAATAAAAACCTATTTATAATAAAATAAATTGAAATTTAATGCATATACGATAAGTATGTAAGTATGTAGGTAGAGACATTTTATGTAGGTGTATTTGTGGAGTTAAAACTTGTAATTGTGTTAACAAAATTTTCCAGTCATTTATTGACATATTTCCATTTTTTTATATGTATGTCAATCGAATGTGGTGGTTTCATACACAATTTACTATATTTTCACCTTTTTATATCAATAATAATAGCAGTGATTGACACATTTGTACACATCTACATAGATACATATGTATATTAAGACTACTATAGTTATAGTAAAATATCTAAG
Source organism: Tachina fera (assembly GCA_905220375.1). Taxonomy (NCBI): domain Eukaryota; kingdom Metazoa; phylum Arthropoda; class Insecta; order Diptera; family Tachinidae; genus Tachina; species Tachina fera. The sequence goes on from LR999966.1 coordinate 10,099,317, forward strand.
CACTTATGTAAATTTATGTACATATCTGCGGTTTTCATGGACAATGACGTAATTCGAAAAATCAGGAGAGGGAAAATAATTTTCTAAACACTTAACTTTTTAGATATTCATCTAGGTAGAATGCTCAGAAATAACAATGCATATGAATACCAGGGAATGACAAAAGTATGGTTTTAAGTACTTTTTGTATATTGGTAGTCAAACAACTATAAAGCAAAAATAAAAACCATACTCAAACGTAAATATACTTATCAAGCTTAAACTGAATACGTATAACTATAACCAAGCAAGGACTATGTTCACACAAATTTCTTAAATTACGCAGCAAAAACGACTATAAATAAAATATACACACTGTATCAACTACAATTATACATATACGCACAAAAATACTTTGAGTATTTATTCGACTACACTTCAGTATACACAGTAGTATTTTTTGCACGCACTAAAAATATAAGTGCTGCCAGAAAAGAAAATTGGTAGAACGGTAAAATGGCAACATTGTTCTACAGATTGAATAAAAGGAATGGAATAAAGATCTCGACTCGATCTCGACATTTCTAGCTATTTTTTTTCACTTTAAATAATCGATCATATCTTTTCTGTAGACATCGTAGGGCAGGCCTTCAATAGAATATCAAATAGAGAAATTCATTTATCGGAATTGTATGAGCGTTAGAAGAAATATTTGTCCCAAGTGCAGTGAAGACTATTAATTTAATTCATCCATTGCATAGTTGTGTGCGTGCAGTTGTATTTTTTTGTCTTTCGTTCTAAAATATTTAACATAGGTATGAACTAGAGTTGAGCGATATTTAGAAAACTGTTACTTTTTCACAGCGATTGAAAAATCAGTAATCACAACTGTGACTGAATTTATCAAGAAACAGGTTTTGAAAATATAGTTCTTTCATACTAACTGTGATTGTTCTTGTATGCTTACCCTATAGTAAATAAAGCTACCACATTAATTTTTTTTATGTGTTAAAACGTGATCACAGTCGCTGTTTAATTTCACTGCTGCGCTTCTTATTAGATTTTCTTAAAATAACAGAACTGCTACAAACAAAATACAGCTAAACTGTGATGACAGTCACAGTTTAAATCACATTAACAAGGAACAACATTATTAAAAAATCACAGTTTCGATCATCTATAGTATGAACCGAGTTCTTAAAAGTCATGACTAGAATACGACGTGATAGTAAAAAACTATTAAAGAGAGAAGTGTAGCCCTTACAGAGCCATGAACACCAGTATATAAAATGTTATGATCGAACTAAAAAAGGCGGTATTTGTAGGCGTGGCAAAAAAATAACAACTATATTTTGGGAATTGTTTTTATATTATGTTTAATCCTACACTAAAAGAATTTTTTCATAAGTTCTAAGAATTTCGTCATTAATCCAATGAAAAAATTCACTAAAATTCAACCAACGTCACGCTTCGTTGGATTAATGAAACCAGTTTCATTAAAATTATTTTAATGAAAACTACGTCAAATGTATTAAATAGTGTCATCAATGCAATGAAAGAACTTCATCAAAAGAACGAATTAATTTAATTAAAACGACGAACGAAATAATTTCATTAACACGACGAAATAGTGTCATTAAAACAACGAGATAATTTCCAATGAAATAATTTCATTAAAACATCGAAATAACTTCATTAAAACAATGAAATAATTTCACTAAACAATGAAATAACTTCACAAAAACAGTGAAATAACTTTATTATAACAAAGAAATAACTTAATTGAAACTGCATGTTTAAGTAAGCCTATAAAGAGTATAAGAACAATGATACAGAACTACCTTTGATGCAAGCTTTTGGTTGTCAGCTGTTGATATAAATTTAGTTTATCAGACTTTCATGACTACAATGAAATTTTGTTTGGGACAACGAATTAATTTTATAGCTATAATGAAATTCTAAGTTGCTGTATCTTTTATTTTTAGTTTTAAAGAATTTAATCTTTAACTTAATTGCTTTAAGGTATGTACTGTAAATGTTTCTTAAATATAAAGGGGTTTCTTAATAATAAGAAAATATTGTTGTCATAAATCCAATGAAATATTGTTACGAAACTAGAATACCAACTAAACAATTCCAAGGAAATTCTTTCACAATATTCGTGACATTTTCATTAGATTTGTGAAATTATCATTAGATATGTGAAAGAAATCTAATGAAATTGTTTCGTTGGATTTATGAAGCAAAATTCTTTGGGTGTAGGGGGTGACTGGCACAATATTTTTTTTCGAACCACTGTAATGTACACGTAAGCTCATAAAAATTTAAAATTTATATCACGTGATTTAACATTGCCTATGAATGAGAATTTCCTTTCTAATATTGCATTTATGTAAGTGAAAACACTTTGCTTTAAACCAGACGACATCGCCAAAGCAAATTAAAATCTTTTACTACTTCTAAATTTTACGTACATCGATGGATCCATACATACTTACATATAAACAAATATGTATATGTATGTATACATACATATGTATATGCATTTATGTAAAGCTTGTACGCAAAATTATTCAGAGAAAATTCCCATGTTTTGTGTTTTAAAGATACCTGCTTGAAAGACCTCATAATACGATTAGTATGGCCACTATAACAAAAGTAAAAACAATCACAATAACAAAGGGATATACATACATGCATACTTATAATATGTTTTTAAGTACTTTTATAAAAGTTTTGCATTCAGCACTTACACATCTACATACATGCAAACATATGTATGTAATATGTACATGCAAATATGCATACCAATATGCATTTACCCAAATGTAAACAAGAAGTGCTTCATCATACACATGCATACATATGCACACACACGCACCGTTATTCTCTTGCTCTTAATTTTATTGTTTTTGTTTTACTTTATTTTTTTTACAATAATTGAGTTTTCTTGTAATTTTGCTTGTTTACTTTAAAATATTGTTCAACTTCAATGTTCGTAAATAAATTAAGAACATAAAATAAGATTTTTTGTACGTTTTTAGTATGATTTAGGAAAAAAGTATTTTATTTAGAAAAAAAAGAACTGAAAACATGTTTATATGAAAGCACAAAAGAGTACATACCGAACCCTATTTTCGAGTTAATTTAAGGGACATGTACTAGAAAATCAACTTTTTTATTGACAATAAAATTTTATGGGAATTATCAAAATGCCAAAATTGTTGATAACTTTTAGGATACAGTCTGTAAAATTTTATGGTAAGCGAGAGAAAGGCCTTAACTCAAATAATTGTAACTGCACAGGAGAAGGTAAAAACATAAAAGAAACTGTGCACTGTGTGCTTTGTGTATTTTTTACACCATTACAATAAATTTATATGACAAGGTGTATTGTGAGAAATGTATTGGAATCACTGAAAACCTAAATTTTGTAAAAATACGACCATTGATATGTAAAACATATTTTAATATTTTACAAATACCTTCTGCAGAAAACTGTCATTTTTCTCGCTTGCGAGAAATCGATAATAAAACTCGATATTATAATTAAAACATGGAATTTTAGTTTATATTAAAACATGATTTAATTTTTATTGCAGGAATATGAGATATAGTACGGTAAATACACAGAAAAAAATATTCCATCAAGAAACAATTTTAATTCAAAATAAAACCAAAACTCAATTAAAAACGTATTTAAGTTAATTAAACTTTTGCTTAAAAATAAAATATTTTTGCAATAAATATCTTTAATTTTAAATAAAATAAAGAATTTAATTGAGTCAATTGAACTTAGTAATTAATAAAATGTTTAATTGATTTAAATACATTATTTTATTGATTTTTGGTTTTATTTTCAATTAAAGTTGTTTATTGCAAAAATATTTTATTTTTAAGCAAAAGTTTAATTTACTTAAATACGGTTTTAATTGATTTTTGGTTTTATTTTCAATTAAAATTGTTTATTGCAGGAATATTTTTTCTGTGTGGAGGTATAAACTGTGGAAGCACGGATAATAGAGGTAAACGCACGGATAATGGAAATCAGGAAAAAAGTGACTTCATGCCGGTTAAAAGATTTAGCTGGCGTGATCAAGGCCCGGATAATCAAGGTTCAACTGTATTCCAAAAACTGGATGTCAAACAGTAGAAATGAAAATTTATAAATAAAAGTTAATATATTTTATAATAAAAAATTTGCTTATCTAAAAATAAGATAATTTTGAAGTAAACTGATGTTATTGTTCTCATAAGAAAAAACAGTATTACCAGATTTTTACGCATATAACCCTTCATGTACAAACAAAAATTAATGTGTGCTTGAAGTGTATGTAAATTAAAACAAAACTTCCATAGAAAACACGATTTTAACGTACACTTCAAGCAAATGTTAATTTTTATTTATTTATTTTTTTTTGCATATGGGGGTTATCTTTACATCAAAATCTCATAGATTTGCTAGTGCACAGCTGTCTTCATTATCATGCGAAAAACAAGTATCACCAGACTTTGCTCATATTGGTGTAAAGCAAAGAGCGCGATTTTCAGCACAAAAAAACATGATATTTGCGATTTTGAGCTCGCAAGTGATTTAAAAAATTTGCGCTTTTCAGGGGGCTTATTCTCAATTGCGATGCGAAAATAAATGCTATGCAAAAATACATAAATACGATAAATTGATATTCTGTAATGCGATATTCGTATTTCAAATACGAAAAGGTAGGAAGTCGTTATTCTACATTGCGAAAACAAATGTCAAATTCGCAAAATTTATTCGACAACAAAATAGCATTCGCAAAGTACAAACATGTAAGTGAAAGATAATATTTTATTTATTTATTCATCATATATTTATTATTTAATTTAGGGAATCAAGCAATAAGACCACCAAACCGCGTCAATTTGAAATAATGATAGAATTTATGAATAAGCACAGCCAATTGGCAAGAGGCCATTTGAAAATACCAAATGCACGTCAGTCGGCAAATACTTTGTAGCAAACGTTAAATAAAGAACTAAATATCAATGGACCACCTATTAGAGAAGCTGAAGGATGGATAAAAGTATGAAATATATAAACCAGTTCAAAAGTATGAATTTAACTTTAATCTTCTCTGTATCCTTTCATTTTGCTCATGCCCTTCTTCGTCGTCGAACCACAGTCCCACAGAATCCATTTTTATAATTTTTGTCTTACAGAATTTCCTAAATAAATAATTTTATAAACATTTTCACAGCCAACCACAAACAATTTATTTATTTTTAATTTGACGTTTGTTGACACTGACGTTTATTTAAGTAGCGTTGCCACGATTTGAATTAAATTGCGAATGCGATTGCGAAAGTCTAGCAGAATACCAATTTTCTTTCGCATCGCATTGATTTTAGCATCGCAAATCAGAATAAGCCTCCTGCACATGGGCTTAGCTGTTTTCTTCTAAGTTTTTAGTTTAATATGTCGGAACTGTGAGGGAGTTCAAGAAAACCAAAGCATTTTTTTATTTCTCAACATTTTAGTTTGGTTTTGAATTTCAGTAATTTTCTAAATATCGAACCATGTCACCAAAAAAAGCTTAACTGACACATTTTTTGGATCTCAGTTTTTTTTAATGAAAATCGATTATTTACGATAGCAAAATATCAAGTTGGATAATTATGTCACTTAAGATTTTTTCGCTTGTATGCCACGATATAACAGTACCTTTTCAACAAATTCTACATTTCGACAAAAGAAAAATAGAATTTAATTGAAAATCGTATGAAAAGTTTAAATTAAAAAAGATTACAAGTCCGTTAAAAAAAGCTAAAATGGTCACACTGTATGCAAGTAAATGGTTGTTGTCTTTCAATTTCTTATCCCAAGCTTCATAAATAGCAATTACAGTTAATTAAAATTTTTGTTTGGGTTTTAGTGTTTCCTTTTTGTCATGCTTTTACTGTGAGTAATGAGAAGACTGGTGAACAACAACAACAGTATCAACTTGATATAACGGTAATAATGATGATGAAAATACAATTTATATGAGTACATATTTATTGTGCTCCCTACCAATAGATGTTTTGAAGTAGTATGTGTGCGTATATGGCATGCATGTACACATCTCTTGAATATGTATTTATTTATATCTTTACGCATATTTGTTTGTGTAGGTAATTGTGAGCAGTAAAAAAAATTTACAGGACTTAAGGTACTATATGTACACCTTTTGCTTTTCACATGTTTTTTTTTTGTTGCTACTCGTATAAAATAGTTCTCATATGGTGCGATGAGGGTATTTAAATAGTTTATTAAATCAATATCTTTATTATCTATACATACATATGTACATACAGCAATTATTTAATTAAAATTATTAGATATTTTGCGACAAATATGGCTTGAGTAGTGAATAATCAAGTAATACGCTGACTTCAATACAACAGAGAATTCATTTAAAATAGAAAAAGAGAAAATTAACACAATAAAAAAAACTCTTACAAATAAAATATTATTTAAAAATATTAAATCAAATATAAAAAATTAAGTTGCATAAAAATGTTATGTAATTGCAAAATAAAATAAATTTTTAAGGTTAAACATAAATATCGTTACCTTAATATAGAAAGGACCTAACTCATTCTATTTTCGAAATCGTCTTTCTTGTATATTTCGATAGAAGAACATCTAATGTATCGAAAAATGCAAACATTTCGATTTAAAAAATAATAATGAGTTAGGGCATTTCTTTGTTAGGGTAACGATTTATAAATATCGCTCATTTACTAAAATAACGTTATAACTCAAAAAATGGAATATCTGAGTTAAGGATATAGAATTGTTGTTCATATTGTGAAAAGTTTCATAAAATATACAAGATACTCTTCTTCTTTTTCCATTAAGTCGTACGTAAATTGAAAACTTTAAACTCGTTTTCTGGCAAACTATTTTTTTGCGTTATGTCATTGTTTTCGTAAACGAGCGATAATTACATTTGTAGCAATTATTTAAATCATTTTAAATTAAACAATAGCAAATATTTTGAATATCTCAATTAAATATCAAATTTGTAATTTAAATTTAAAATTTATCGAAAAATTTAAAATTTTCTTATGTAAAAATTGCTACACAAAAACAATAAAACTAATTAATGTTGCGGAAACAGTGTTTTATATGCGATTAAAAATTCTCTTTTCATACAATTTCAACTCATTGATGCATTTCAAATAATACTCATGTACATATACATATTTTCGTAATTAAACGGATGTAATAAATTAGATATTTTGTAAAATTTTAACGCTTCACCGCCTAAAGATAAAACATATGAAACATGAGAACGGTTTATTGTTAAAGTCTTTTGACAGTTTAAATAAATTATTATGGCTGTTTTATGAAAACGCAAACTGGGAAAATCTCAAAGTGACCTTAAATCCATGTGATACAAAATTATCGCAAAGTTACCCTAAAACCAGTTTGCAATATGATACAAAATCAGGGGAAAGGGTGTCAAGAATTTATATATATTTTTTAATAATTATCAAGGTCAAGGTTTTGAAATAAGCTGGAACAGCTGAATTAATTCATATTTTTCTCAGCAAAAAGGTACGAGTATTTATGTGTAAGGGAGTGCGTATACTTTATGTACAAGTGTGTGAAATTATATATTAAGGATACGTGTGTTAATAAAATTACCATAATTTGTTATGCATACACACATACAGCTATGCACAGATAAATAGCACACATACCATGTCTATCATGCCGCTCATGGTTTCTGTTAAATTAATTTTATTTAAGCCTTGGGTCTTTTATAAATAGTTAACAAATTTATTTACTTATAAATATTTCACTGCAACTTTGTAGAAGACCTAAAAGCTTAAATAAAATTTGAATATAATAAAACAAAAATATAAAGTGTAGCAAAGCATACCGGGTTTCAGCTAAATATATATGTATGTATGTATGTATGTATGTATGTATGTATGTATTTGTGTCCTTAACACAAGTTGAAATCAACTAAATCTACATATTCATTTTATATGGCTTGATTCTTTCCCCCCCCCCCCCCCCCATTTCTTGGTATGTATCTACAAATTTCAGTTTTTCGTTTAAATTAAACATTTAATATTTGATGAGTTTCCTTTAAATTTATATTTTTTATGAAGTTTGTTATTCCTTTTTAGCTTTTGTCTCTTTTCGAATAAGCTTACTTACAGCAAGTAACTGATATCCTTTTATTTAAATGCTTCCTTCGTCACTCTCTTATTCAGTGTCACTACAAGCATTTTATGAAATTTTTAATTAGTTTCTTAATAATATCTTACATATTTAATTCACCTTTCACTTAGTTAAAAGGCTTTTTACTTTATTCTTTGTGGGTTGTTTATTTCAAAGTATTAAGTTAAACCTCTGGCCACCCTTTTTAAATGGCAAGCAAGCTAAAAGCCTTGCCAGACCAACTCTTTAAGGGTGAGTATGCATGTATGCATATGTGTATGTTTTTGTTATTGTTGAAAAAAAAAATATTAATGGGAATTATTTATCATTGGCGGTTTTTCGGTTTTGGTCTTCTTCCTTTATTTATGTAAGCAATAATGCCATCCATATCTTTATTTATTTTATTTTTATGAACTTTTAATACTCGTACGCTGTTTTTATTTTGCTGCTTCTGCTTCTTATCTTTTAATTTAAGTATGCTAATGACTGATTTTAAATGCAAAGATGGTTTTTGCCATTTTACTTTGAAACAAAAAATATTTGTATTTTTTATATATTTTTTCCAGTTAAGACAATTTGAAAAGCTTAATTTTTGCAATAGAAATTTTAAGATAAAAAAAATCCTGCTTTACTTTTCGCATGATAAAATTTATATTTGCTTAATAGTATTTTTATGTCAGTCAATATATGCATGTATGTATGCTTTATTAACTCTGTCTGAGCTCTCAGCTGTCTATTACAAAATCTGACACTTAAAATGCAAAGTCCTTAAAATGTTCTGTTTTTTTGTTTCATGGAATTAAGGTTAAAACCCCATAAACACGTTCCTCCCTTGACCTAATTGCCCTGTGCTTGTATTTACTAAATGCCTGCTAAAAGAATTTATAAGTCTTTTATCAAACCTTAAACAATATATGTTTGTACATATGTATTTGCATTACTTTGTAAATTTGTTTGCTTGTTTATGTATGTATGTACTTACACGAACACAAAAAGCAAAGCGAGAAAAATAAATATATACTTATAAATTCTGGGTATTGACAGCATTTTTATGGCTGCTTGTTCCATTTGGCGACACGGTTATGTGCGCTAGTTTTAAGAACATTAGCAAAACCACAAAACATTAACCCATTATATTGCTGATATTTTTGTCCAAGTCAATTTCTGTTAAGTGCAACTCTTTTTTCTGTAAGGTAATGAGGCCTAACGTGAATAAAAAATTTTAGTTTCCAACGTTTTATGTTCACTTTTTCAAGGGATTCGTCTATTTTGTTAGAAGGAAAAAATCAACAAAGTTAATTGGCCAACTAACAAGGCGAATAGGCACAGTTTATATTGATTCAGCATGATCATCATAATTTCGCTTGTTCGGAAATTTTCTCTCTCTAAGAAATATATATATGCTGAGTTGCAAATCGAGACCACCTGATATCAATTCGCCTTGGAAGGCATTATAAGGCGAGTCTACAAGACAGACCCAACAAATCATCCGCTAAAATTCAATGTGATATACACGAAAAATTTAACATCACAATATCCAAGAGAACTGTTTCACGACGTTTGATGGAAGCCAGCAGCACACAAGAAGTCGCTTCTTAGAGCCAATTTTTGACTTCATAATTAAATTTTGATCATTTGAGAAATTTTTAGATTCTTTTTTTTTTAATTGAACTGTAGTGAATTTTAATCAGAAATAATTGATAGTCAGGCTTAAAATTCACTACAGTTCAATTAAAAAAAAAAAAAAAATCTAAAAATTTCTCACTTAATACATCATGGGCACGTGACAAAATGTGTTCACTTGGCAATCACTGTTCACTTGGCTATCACAGTTTCAGAATGCTGGAATAACCAAAATAAAAAACGGTAGAATGCAACAACAAAGTAACATAAGACCACTACAATAATACTTACATGCATGTACCGATGGTACATCGAATAAGTAAAAATAATTAATGTGATGATCGTAAAAGATAAGTAAGAATAGTTAAACATACTTAGGTAGAGTAATATAATTTCGTGCTAACCTAAATAGAAAAATGAAAAAATGGAAAAAACAGAAAATTAATAGTGATACTTATAAATGTGTTTACCAAAGGTAAATCAATTGTATACACAACAATCGTTTCTCATATTCCGTTTCATTGTATATTTAAGTTAAATAGCTGATGTTAATAAGAATCTCTACCCAAGTAGATAGACTAGGGTGCTGATGAAGTGCGTGGCTGCACAGAAAAGTATCGGTATTTCCCCCAGCTCAAAGTCTAAGTTTAATTTTTCTTCTCTTCTTTAGAAACTCACATTGATTAATAAAAATATTTCATTCAATAAGAATTGAAATTATTGAACTTGAGCCTGACTATCAATTATTTCTGATTTTGATAATTTTTCAGTTTTTTTAAATACGAAATTTTATTTTATTTTTGAGTACATATTTAAATATTCATCCTTATTCCAGTTGTCGCCATCGACGTCATTTTAACACAATACCAAAAAAAAATTAGGGCTTCTTTACTCACTCTCTAGAAAAATTTTGCGCAACTGACAATATATTTCCGTTCCATAAGGTCTAGAAAATAGCATAAACCTGCCAACAGGAGTCAGTTATTTTCGACAACGGACTCCTGTGTGTTGTATTAAAGTGACGTCGATGGCGACAACTGGAATAAGGGTTATTATTAATTTAATTCATACATATTTTTTTCTAAAGTAAATTTTTTAAATATGCTTGCACAAAAATGGCCGGAGTTAGTGACTAGACCAATATTTTTTTAGTTTCTTAAGGCAAACTATATTTTGGTAAAACGCCAACAAGGGTTTAATAAAGTAACCTACATTTAGATTAAAAGAAATGCACTCGTGGTAGGAAAATGTAAGTATGTGAGTGTAATTTCTTTTAATATCAAAACCTAGAAAAAGCAACTATTTCAAACATTTTCTTTATTTTAAGCACAGTTTAATGGCCTCTTTTTTATTGAGTTTTTTATAAAAATTTTTTGTGCACTTATTTTGTTGTTTGTTGGTGTTTTTATATTTTAGACACACAATCCTGCCAAAATGTAATCTGTGTAGTGAACAGGGTAGTATAGTATTACCATCAGAGATGGGAAAGTCTATATAATGGTAATTTTCTGTGATACTATTTCTTGTACAACTGATTCATTTAAAATTTCCAATTTTTTAAAAATTATCGAATTTATTTTAAATGATTTTTTTATATAATCATAATTTCACATTTATTTTTATGTTTTTTTTTTAATTTTTTATGATATTTTAGAAAATATTTGACAAAGATACAAAAAAAATATGTGCATACATACATATGTATATAAAATGTTGTATATATTCCCACTTGACCTGAGATTCGATAAAAACGAATGCTCACTTAAGCGAAGAAATTTCGAAACAAAATTCTTGGATATTTGTTCGCTAATCTAAGAAAATTCGCTAAAACTTCAAGTTTCGAACTTCTCTCGATAGTTTTTCGAATGTGTGAGGGTAAAAGAGTGGATGTGTGCTAGACTGTTAGTCGAAAGGTACCCAGTTCGGTAAGTTAAAAAATAAAATAAGAACACATACCTACATAAGTGCAATAATTGAACAGGAAAAAAATGTTTACGACCCAGTTTCATTATTGATATCAATTTCGAATATATCTCTAACATTTGTGAATGTGGTTTAAGGTTTGTACAGACGGTTGTCAGATCTTACAATATTGTCAGTAAAATGTGCTCAAAATTTCCTAAAACCGTGTGAACTGGCAATTTTCGTCAGACGTCGTCGCCAGAAAAAGTATTGTCAGTCCATTGCAAGACTAGGAGCTGACAACAGATTGTCAGACATCTTACAATCGTGTGAACACATTGTAAAATTATTGTCAGATATTTGTCAGACATTTTAGTATTGTCAGATGTGCGAAGCTTATGTATGCATCTGACAATGGCGTCATTGTAAGATAATTCTTTCTATGGTCAACACTGACCGGGCTTGATTTTAAAGAAAAATATATATTAAAATATATGCAGAAAAATCAATTGCAATTGTTTCTTTGTGGTCCATAATAATTTATGGACCACATAAATAATAATAATAATAATTTATTTCTACCAAACGCTTTAAGTCTGGCAACGCTTAACAACAACAGATCAGACCGTTTTTGCAATTGACAACCATGTGAATTGACGATTTTTCGTCTGACGATTTTGTCAGATGAATTTATTGTCATACAACTATCTGGCAATAAACTGTAAGATTTTCTGACAACCGTGTGAACTGACAATATTTCTTTTGCTGGCAATTTTCGATTGCCAGTACATTTTCAGCACATTGCCAGACCTGACAACATTGTAAGATCTGACAATCGTCTGTACATAAAATCAAATGAAATAAGTAAGTTAAAATAAATAAATAAATTTACTTTTTTACTTATTTGCTGCCTTTTTGCAATTTCCAAATTATTTCAATATTCTCTCACTTTTTATATTGCTAGCGAAACTTCGATAACTAATGTTTTTTTGGAACAAAACTGAGCAACAGGTTAACTTTTTTCGATTAATTTTTGAGTGTCACTCACGATAGTTTTATATATTCCAAATCGAGATCAATAAAGAAAGTCTTGGTCAACTGGGTTTTGTTTCATTATAATTTACTAGGTCACAAAAGGAATTATACATCTACAATAAAAAAGTATTAACATTCACCATCCCTGATTATAATGAAATGTAGAGAAAATAATGAGCACAAAAAAACACGTTTTGAGCAAAAAAACAAGAAAAAACAACAACAAGTGAAAGCGAAAAGAAATGGTGTGCTGCCCTACTACTCCAAATACTAAGTTGGAAAACATTCGCATAATGGTTTTTATTACTTTATGAGAATTTCTAAAAATCGATTTAATTACATATATGTAAGAGTATATAAAATAATTGCAAATAAATGCTCATACATATTTTATATAGAATTAACTTATCTAATTGTAGTAAAGTTAATGAAGGCAATATTTATAGACATACATACATACATTCATACATACATACATAAAGACTACCTACAAACAACATACACATAAATATTTCCCAATCAATGTACAAATACTTAGAAAAACTACAGTTACTGTTGAAGTTTTCTTTTCTTTTAGTGTTTTGATTAAAAAACAAAAGAATTATTTATGTATGTACATACGAGAATAGCAATCACGAAATGTGAAACTTATACACATGTAACTTTCCTTTGTTAGAAAAAAAATAAATAAATAAAAATAAGCTCAACTAACAGACATGATTTTACGTATCGGTTTTGTCCTTGCATCGAAAACTCTACAGGTTTTAAAGGGTCAATTGTAATAATAATAACAGCGCAAACGTTTGCTAACAAAGGAAAATAAGCAGCAAGGAATTTTTCCCTTCATTTCAGCTTGCATGTGTTAGATATTTGAAACCAATAAAAATTTCTCGGAATTCTTGACTTAATATATTCTTGTTTCTTCTATCTTGAAACATTGGCGTAGGTTGGATTATGTAACAAAGTGGTGGGCACAAAGTAAAAGGCAATATATATATATATATATATATATATATATATATATATATATATATATATATATTGCCTTTTACTTTGTGCCCACCACTTTGTTACATAATCCAACCTATATATATATATATATATATATATATTAAACACATTCTAGACATTGGTGACAATTGAACCAAACGTATTCGTCCTATGACTTGAGAAAATGGGAGTGTTACCAAAAGTTGGGCCTAGTTTGTGGTGAAAAGAAGACATATCGTGTAAATGGTTATATAGTCATCTTTTTCATGATGTATCGTCTTGAATTGCGACTCGTTCTAGTATTGTAGTAAATGGCAGTGAACATGTGTAATGTGGCTGAATCCAGGACCTAAAAAATATAAATATATATTTTATTCTTTGGATTTTCTCTAAATTGGAAGCTGAAGCAGTGCCCCATAGCTAAAGTGACCAGATGCGGTAAAAAGCGGGACATAATTAGGGAATTCACAATGAGTATATTAAAATTTTAATGTGGCAATATTGCGCCATCTTATTTTTTTCACTGTGAGCCAGTGAAATGTATGAGTTTGTTCACTTTCGCTGTTCACTCACTTTTACAATGCTTTTGTATTGTTCTTTAACATCAATATGTACTAATGATATTGCTTGCAGTGTTGCCTCTCTAACAACTGACTGTCATTAACTTACTCTCTTTTTTTTGGTGCTGTTAGTAAAAATCAGTAAAAATTCTTACTGTTTTTTAATTGTTTTGTATACCAATATAATAACTCACAAAAGCATGTTGACTAGATGAAGTCTTAAGTTAATAAAACTTAATTAATAGCTTTTCTCGTATTAAAACAATTACATAAAACTATATTTGTCAGAAGGAGTTTTAAGAAGTATTCAAAACAATCATACTGATTCATTGCTTTAGTGAATCATATGAGTGAATAGAGATTGCAAGCAGTGGCATGCATCATTTAATAACAACAGTCTCATTGATATGAATCATGCAATAACATCATTCATTACTTTAATGTTAAGTGCTAGTTCAATATTCATTTTAGAAAATGCAAAATTATGCCGTTTGATTCGTAATCATGCAGATCACTGTTGTGAGCAGGAAACGATATTAATACACATACTGTGTATATCAAAGTCAGGCAAACACGCATACATCTTTATATTATTTATAAATTAGTGTATATGAGAGAGACAGAGAGTGAAATGCATGTTTGTACGAATGCTTATGAGAGACTAACAGTTTTAACATGTTTAGTTTAACATTACCATATTGCCATATATTGGAAATGACATGTTTTTTATACTTTTAAATTTGCCACCTGTTAAATTAATTTGATTTACATACAAACCAAAAACAACAAACTTGCCACACCATATCAAAGTATGTATTAAAATTTAAAAGTTACAATATTAAGAAACATTTTAAAACGCTATTGTGAACTCCCTAAATGTGTTTATACGTGGAGAAATAATACTGCCGTATAAATACTTATTGACTTTGGGAAATAAATCCAAGCAGAGAATTTAGTCGTTAGAGAAATGGAAAAATACACGGACGTGTGTGTTTCAGGGAGAGAAGGAACAAGGGGGTATTGCTGAGGATATGAGGGTTTTTAGTTGCCACTCTGAATAAAGGGCAGGACGAAATACCTGGATCAGTTTGTAATAACACTGAGCATGACTTTTATTCTTTCAATTCAGTACTTACGTAGTTTGGGTTTTATTGAATTGAAATTAATAACAATTTATATTGCTCAAAATAATTATATAAATAAAATGGAATGTAGAAGCCGCAGGACGTCTTCTTTCTCTCGTATTAAGATTTGGAAAGTAATGACTATTCGCAAAAAGGAAATATGAACGAACAAAAAAACTGGCGAATTCAAAAGTTAATTTACATATTCACAATGAATGCAAAGATGGGAATGCCCTATAAATAATTAGTTATGGTTGTGGTTAGTTTTAATAAACAAAAATTATAAAAACCTTTTTGTTTGTTTAAAGGAGTGAAACTCATCAACATAATGCATCAAAAAGTGGGACTTAAAAATAAATATTTATGAGAAAGCGGAATGTGTAATATGCACATACACAGTTTCGTATGTAATAACATTATAAAATGTTAATATAGGTGGGGAAAATTTAAAGTTTTTTTTTGGAGAGCTCCTGAAAACTTGAACTTCAAGAAATTCTGTGTATGCTATTTTTTTTGGATGACCACTTGGACCAATATTATCCGCCAGCATTGACTCCACAAAAAATTTTGCGTATCCTTCAGAAAATGCAAAAAAATTCAAATTCATGCTTTTTAGAAATAGATTTATGGACAATACGAGTAATAGTTAAAGGAGGAGCACCTTGTCTATAAATTTGCATTACTTTTTTTCGTCTCGGTTGCCTCATTTACTGGAAAAGTCCTGTCGAAATGCATTATAGCTTAACAGAGCTAAGTTAGGACATGAACAGATGTTGAGGAACAGGTTGGGAACAAGTAGCTCTTCACACTTTTGTTCGTTTACTTTTATTCTCCACTAGTTCATACATAATTCAATAGGGCACTATTACGAATATTAGGCATGCATGTATTACGAATATTTTTTGTTTGTTTAGGTTGTCTATATAAGAAAGACTCTGCTGGGACATGTATTATGTATTACGAATATTTTTTGTTTGTATAAGACTTCACTGGAACATCTGTTCACTAGGAAGGTTAAACAATTAATCGATATAAATAGACCGCCAAGTCACTCTGGAATAAGCACTGCAACTATACGAGTATTTTGATATTAACATAAGCTTAACTGGTACATATTTATACTTTTGAAATGTGAGTGCGCCTGTGGCAGTCGGAGTCATGCCGGAGGTTGATGGCTCGAATATAAAAAAAAAATTTTTACTGAAAAATAAAAATAATAAAAAAAAAGTTCAAGTTTTCGTTGTTACAGTTACATAAATGTCGGAGTGACATTTTATATACTATAATTTATATTATTCTACACGAAATATGTTCCTATAAACTATATTAGTGATAAGTCACAAGGTGCGAACAAGAAGTCTTTGCGACATCGCTTTTTAACACTCATATACATACATGAACATCAATACATTAGTTTAGTATAATGCATGCTCCGACAATACATTTAAAAAACAAGACCTACATATTCACATTTCAAGCCTGTTTACGCAGCGCTCTAGTAAATACCCTGCGGGAAATGGAACTGACAAGAGACTAGTCACGTGACCGGTCCACAATTGATAGAGGCCAGTCCGAGTTGGAGAAAGAAGTGTTATATAGTTCCATTAACCGCAGGGTATTTACTAGAGGGATGCGTAAACAATCTTGAAATGAAAATACGACTCATTTTTAAATATATTGCCAAAGCATGCATTATACTAAACTAACAATAAATGCTGTCACTTAATAATCGAAGCGCGATGGATGTATATATGAGTGTTAACAAGCGATGTCGCGAAGACTTCTTGTTCATAACAAACAATCAAAAGAACTAGTGTTGATGTGTGTATGCTTGTTATTTTAAATATTGTACGTTTGAGTGTATGTGTAAAGGCCGGGGCACAATGAATCCGTCTTAGGTTAACGCAACGACGGAGAACGTTGGCACAATGAGCAGCTTCTATTTTATTTATTAAATTCAACTTTTTTTATCTATTTCGTTTATTTCTTTTGTTTAATTTTATTTTTGCTACCACAAAACATAAAAATCTAAATCAGAACAAATAAAAAAAACAACCAATATCTGTCAAATTACTCAACGTACGCAAAAAGTTAAAAGTTGAAAAATTGTTGTACTTTGCGTTGGCGGACACGCATTGAATGTAGCAGACCTCATAGGAAACCATTTATTTCAGCTGTCAGTTGAAAAAGACGAAGGTTAACGTGTGACGGATTCATTGTGTCCCGGCCTTAAAATGTGTTGTTTTTTAAAACAAGCGCAGACAACCAATGCATGTGTACGATTGTATGAGTGCAGAAAAATAAAAAATTATTACACAACGTTCGTATACGTGCCCATGTGTATGAAGAAACAAGCATCACAGACTTTTCCGACACGAAGTATTTTCTTCTTTACTCCTATATCTGCAGTAACTGAAACAAATGCATTGCTAACAGTGATGTTTAGCGTTTGTTTTAGAAGATTTCGTTTTAGTAAGGCATTTGAAAAATCCCTCATCCCTCATGTCTTAAAAGTTCTTGTAAGTGGTCTTGTGCAGGGGTCTAATATTTACAGAACATTTTTACTACAAATTGAAGATAAAATTTTAAATCTTCTCTTTTACACATTTGTTTCTCTCACATTTTTGTTATGCAATCAGCGTTGCCAAATGTGCAGTTTTAACTGATTTTAGCAGTTTTTTAAGCCTAGAGGAGTTTTGCAAATTTTTTGCTTAAAAATTAAGTTTTTCTATAAATTGTGCAGTTTCTAATTTTTACTTTATCTCAATTTTGTTATTTTAATTTCTATATCTGAAGCTCTAGTTTTACCCATTTCGCTTAATATAACAGTGAAGGTTTGTTTATTAGTACTTTTTCAAACAGCAAGAGGGAGTTCACACGAAAGTTGTGTTTTTTCCTTATGCAATTCGGTCGTATTGTTTACAAGATGAGTTCATACGGAAATAGAACTTCCTGTATTAATATTAATTAAAAAAACAAGTTTCACACTTTCTTCATTGAAATTATAGAATGAGAAAAAACACGACGAAGTATATACAAAAAATAAAGGGTAGACCCCATAGAATTTGAAGCCATACACATTTTTTCAGAATTCTATTAGCGAAATTTTAGTAATTCACAGAAAAAACAACAATATATTTTTTCTAAGCAAGTGTATTAAGTAAATAAATAATTGTGCACTTTAAATAAAATAAAATAAAATCTTAAAAAACAGAAGCAAAAATTTAAGTTACATTATTTATTGAATTTTCGATCTACTTACATCTTTTGGTTGATTCGAAAAAAATTAATTCCCCATATCGAAAAAAATTAATTCCCCATATCCCATAGTGCAACTCAAACACTTCCCTTTCAATTAATTATAAAATGTATAAATTTGTAGAGCCATATTTTCTTAACTGATGCCGATGAGACGAGATGGTAAAACGTAACAGCTTGACAAACATTATCAACTCATGATAAAAATATATCAGATACAGACCTAGGGTTAATCCCCCCCCCCCAATATATAAAATACTAAAGAATTTTTTATGAGCAGTTTTTTCACCTTAAAATCAGTTCTTTTATTCTAAATTTTCAGTTTTTAAAGAAAATATTATGGCAACGCTATATGCAATATATGAGCAAGCAGTGTTGCCAGTTAGATCTATTTTTTATGGTGTTGCTTATGGTGTTGGGAAATTAATGATTAGTTAATTTATAACGTGCGTGAAATACACAGTTATAGTATGTTAAATAATAAACAAATAAATTAAGAAGTAGAAAAGGAATTATTGTATTTTGGTGATAAATAAAAAAATAAATAAAACTATGTACATATGTCGAGATATTAATTCTACATTTGCCAAACAAACAATTAATTCCTTTATAGCAACAATGTTACGAATGAACGAATAAAAAGCATTGATCACATTAATATAAAAAAGCCCCCCTAGCTACTGAGCGTGGGTTTAAGAAGGAACTTCAGAAGAGAAAGTAAGCATTGTCGCAGCTTCGTCACCTTTCATATAAACGGGCTCTTAGAATTCAATAAGTATGTGTATGTATATCGCTTTAAATTTTTTCGCTATAATTGTGTATGTAAAAAAATTAAAGGTCGCTTTAAGGCATGTGGACGGTGGAATGGCAGCAAAAACCATTACATTTCAAATTCGAAAATATGTTTTTTTTTCTTAAAATTTTGTAACAAATTTATTTAACAACTGAATATTTAATTTGGGAAATGTAACATGCGTTTGTGATATTCCCTAAGCAATGCCAATCAGCGCCAACAATATTTATTGAGTTGAAAAAAGCATTTCGAATAGTAACGTCATAAGCATGTTGTCCACTTTTGTATCCATTCACACTTTCATGCCTCTCTTGAAAGTTAGAAATCTATAAATGTTAAATTATATTTTTATTTTGCATTTTCATTTATATTTATATACTTACTTACATACATATGTAAGTAGTATACAAAATTTACAAGAATGATGTGTATTATAAAAAAAATCATTTGTTTTCTCCACAAGATTTATATTCAAAAACATAAAAATAAATGGAAATAAATTTAGGGCTCGTATAAAATTCAAAAGAAAATAAAACGTGTTACAATTTTCCAACGTGATTATTGATTTTTTTATGATTGTGTATATTTCGCTTGAAGTTGTAATAAAAAAAAACTAATAAGTTTTCTTGCTGAGTGTTAAACATAATATTAGAAATAAAACTATTTATTTGCGCATTGAATTGTTACAAACCAATTTTCGTACTAAAAATAAATTTTGCAGGTATATTCTGTCTATTCTTTAGTTCATTTTTAATTATAATCATGTTAACATTTTTCAATGGAAGAGAGTTGGGGTGAGTTTAATGGATTAATAACGTGTTGATTTTTTTGTTTTTTTATAAAAAATTCACCAATAATAGTTTAATAGCGCTAAGTTGCCATATCTGGCCAAACGGCTACTCTGGGGATGTACAGTAAAAAAAAAATTCTATGTATATAATATAACACAGCAAAGAAAATGGAAGTTATTCTCATAAAAAGTAAAATTTTTATTAATTACATTCATGTGCCTAAATAAGATACGGTTAATAATGTGTGATGGACTTCTCATTTGATTCATTTTAAAATTTAAATAAATTGTATTTGTAGTCAACAGTAATACTTAGGCTTACTTATTGTGTCTACAAACATATATATCGTTAGTGGAAATGCAAAAATCACGTAACTTAACTTTTTAAAATTTTATTGGGAGAGAGAAGAAACTAAAAAAAATTAAATTGACTGAAATAAATTTTCTTTAGTTTATTTTGACAGTTTGTGGGGACACGTACATATTTTGTTGTAACACCCAATAATTAATTAAATTAAAATGTGATTTTGTTTCAGTTATTGCAGGTATAGGAGTAAAGAAGAAAATACCTCGTGACGAAAGAATTTGTTATGCTTGCTTCTTTATAACGCATAGGCAAGTATACAAACGTCATTCATGTACATACATATATACATACATACATAAGTTGTGTGTATGCTCTTTTATTTTTCTGTGCACTTACAAACGCACACATGCATTGACATTAAACACATAATAGCTAAACATCTACATCTTACACACACACTCAAACGTACAATATGCAAAATAACAAGCATCACGCATCAACACTACTTCTTTTGATTGTTTGTTATGAACAAGAAGTCTCCGCGACATCGCTCGTTAACACTCATATACACGAACACAAATGCATCCATCGTGCTTCATTTATAATACGACAGCATTTGGTTTAATATAATAATTATAATACATACCACGCCAATACATTTAAAAAACAAGACGTTTTTACATTTCAACACTGTTTGTGCAGGTGTCTCTTGTGTACTACCTTCTTTAGTAGTGAAATAGTAAAGAGAGAAATCATGGTGAAGTATTAAATTAGACAAGTCTTTACTGCACTAGAGAGCTTAAATGTGTATTTTGCGAAGTATTTAAAAAGTTTTGCTGAGTTCTAACAACAACTGCAAGCAAATTAAATTTATGATGAATGGAAGGTAGACATGTCCTTGCACCTGGCCATTTCTCTAAAGATTTATCAGAGGTAAATTTAATTTTAATTTGAAGATATGTATATGGGAGATGTATGAGTCCTTATATCGGCTGAAAAGAAATTTACTAGAAATCTCAATGGTTTTTTTGAGTATTAAAATTTCTAGAAAATTAAATCTTAATCTTAAAACAAGTTAAGGCAATTTTAAATAAGCTTTAGGGAAAGGATTGCGATAGAAAAACCAGGTGGTGAAGGAAGATATAGTTATATATATACATCATTCAAGTCTTTTTTTAATAATAAATTATAATAATAATATACTAATTTATTTATTGAAACATATTATACAAAGTGAATTTGCATAATATGGTGAATAATAATATATATATATATATATATATATATATATATATATATAATATTTTATTTAAATGCAAAATGTGATTAATGATTTTATCTTTGTTTTGCTTTTTCCTACCAAGTTTTAAAATTCACAATTAAGTGCAATTTAATTAAACACCTCAAAGTATGCAACAATTTGTCATAGCCCTTGAGTTTTATTTTCTGTTTATCTTACACGGTTTCCTGTTTCAAGATGACAGCTACTCACACACAAGCTCACATACATACATGCAAACATACATACATACATAATTATTCAATTCTAACCAACCTTAAACCACAACAACAATAATAATAACCTAATAAATCATAACGGCGATGTCAAAATACACCTTTAAAATATTTTTATACAGGAAGTGCGTGCTATTACTGCTACTTTTCGTTTTTTTTTTCTTTAAAGTCAAACGTTTTATTTTAAAAATTTGTGCGTAAGCAAGCAACGGAAAATGTTAACCGTCACAAGAATTTGTTTTGCAAGTACTTGTGGTTTTGCTTCCGTGGTTATATGGACAACGCAATAAAAAAAGGAATGTGTATGTCGTAATACAAAATAAAACAACACAATTAACTCAAATAATAGTGTAACAAGCCAAACGTAAAAGATAAATAAAGGTTGAAAACATTTTATGCTTGAAATATTAAATAAAATGAATTATATTCCTAAAGGGAAACATTAGTACTGTTTTAACTATTGCTTGTTCTTTATGACCCTACACAATTTTAAATTTAATGTTCTCGCTATTAAAATGTATGTATGTATGCGTGACTGTTAATGAATACCAAAACTAGCCGTCAAAGAGGAATGAAAGAGGCACTGAAAAGTTAACTTAGTTTATAAATTATCCGAGTCCAAACAAAAACGAATTATTTTTTTTTAATTGCAGTAAACGAAAAATATATATAGTTCAGTATTCCTTATATGAAAATAAATATTTTGTTTTTGTTGTTGCTTTTTAACACTTGTAAAAACATGATGAAAAATAAAATAGATGCAAAATCGAACAGAGATGTTTATTTTTTAAAGATTTTTGTTTGTTGCTTTTAAACTTATTATGTTTGTATATTGTGATTTTCAATAATGTTTTAAGAGTCTTACTATAAACTAAAGTCCTGCACAAGACCATTTATAAGACATTTCAAGACATGAGATATTTTCCAAATGCTTTACTACAGCGAAACAACACTGTTGGCAAGACATTCGTTTCAGTTGTTTGTCTTGCCAATTGTGTTCTTAGCATTTCTTTTAGAATATTTCGCTGTAGTAAAGCATTTGAAAAATCTCTCATGTCTTGAAAGGTCTTATAAATGGTCTTGTGCAGGACAATACTATAAACATACGATTTTTTTTTAATAACTTCAAAATATTTTGGGTTAAAGTCTACTAACAAATTTCGTCAAGCAGGAACGAAATGCATAGACACGTTGCTTACCCAAAAAACAAGCCAAATTTTCGAAAAAATATAGGCATTTATTTCTTGCAAAATAATTGTTTAAGAACAATACATTTTTACTGGCGGCGGTGTTTGTTTTAATTTGGAATGATTTTAAGTCATACCACGTCAAAGTTGGTTGATAAACATACCGGTTTCGGCTATAGGTCATCATTAACCTTCTTTTTAGGCATGTTAGATATGGCGATTTCTCGCCAAACGTAGCGATTTTTCAACATGTTTGGCGTCTAAATTTTTGATTTGGCGAAATGGCAATTTTTATGGTTATTTTTTCTTTAACAAAATTTAACTTCAACATTTTTGTAATTCAGGAAAATTAGCTTCTTGAAGAAGTAGTTTCAAAAATAAATACTACCAAAAATTGTCTGCAAGAAATTAAAACAATTTGATTTTTTTATATTAATTTTGGTAATTAATGCGTTTTCAATTTGGATTAGAAAAATTTGCAAGAACTAATTTTTGACGATTTTATTTCTACTTTTGACGATTTTCTGCTAAATTTTTATACAATTTTTTTTTAATTTTTTTTATTTATTTTAATTATATTAAAACTACATAAAATTAATTTTGGCGATTTTTAAAATCAATTTGGCGAAATAGTTCAGAAAAAGCTGACAACCCTGGTTTCCACATCAAGCTTTATGACGGTTGATCATTTGGAAATTATTTTTGCCCCAATTTCGATCACATAGTGCATTGGTTTCGAGATTTTACTACTGGTCCCATAAAAAATTTTTAATTTTTTTAATGATTCTAATATTGTTTAAGCGTCTTTTTGCTAACTACGACAATAATGAATTTCGTAAAACTAAGAATTTTACTTAATTTGCATAGCAATTAAATTAATGCAAAGTGTTTGCTTTATTATTTGTTTATGTGTATTATTTATATTACTGAATACGCAGTCTTAACTCTTGTTAGAGCAATGGCTTATGTACTGCATTCAATGAAACCAACTAAGGAAAAAAACAATAATAAATGAACATACATATGTATGTATGTATGTACATACTATGTAATTATGTAAATATGAACATATGTATGTGTTTGTGGCGCTTTTTATGCATAAAAAACATACTAAAAACAGCCTAGAAAAAAATAAATAAAAAATAATGTTTACAACAATTACCGTTGCAACATTAGGGGAAGCAGCATGTTACATTCATGGAAGGAATATTTTGAATAATTATATGAAGTTTAATTTTTTTAAACTAAAAGTAGGAGTTTCTCAATTTGATTGTATTTTATGTTAATATTTGTTATTATGTCATTATTTAGGCGGGTTTTTAAGCGTGCTTTACTCAAACAACGTCATAACGTCAAAAATATTGTGTAAAAATTCATATTGTCTAAAAATTTCATACATATTGTGCAATTTTTGGATTCGTTTTTTTTATAACGAAAATCGATTATTTACGATCGCTAAGAATATGTAAGTATTTAGATTAGATATGCTTAAATCAATGTCAATGTCTTTGGTAACTAAAATTTTTACAAAAAATTACAATTTAGTTTCCCTTATTTCCTTCATCTGGCATCCTTGTATAGAGGTCAAACAATAGTGGGTTTGTATGTAGTTATGATCTTCTTCTTGAGTTAATTTGTTTTTTTTTTGTTCTGGCGTTTTACGTGTATTTGTAAGGAGGCGGGTGTATTTGTGTTTGTCGGCATTGTTTTGTGTTGGTTTAAAAGAGAATAATGAGGGAGTGTGACCACATGAGTTAATATGTACACTTAATGCTGTTTTTACACGATACATACATAAATTAAAGGTAGATAGCAACGTGTAAAAAAATCGTGCAACGAAACTGTAAAAATTAATACTTCTGTGAAACACATAAAAATGTTTATCGGTTTTCTTCATATAGTGTTGCTTTTATTAAATTTCATGGTTTTTAGTATAAATAAAAATTATTCACGCATACCCAGAGAAAGAAGTTGTACTTCAATAGAATGGGGATCCAAAGCAAACTGTAGAAATCGTTAAGTATTGTTGTGATTTGTACAGTATCAACAGTTTTTTTTTCAATCCTAAATATTTGGGATTTTTGTTTATAATTTATTGCGCGAAATTTTTATCCATGAAAATAAGAAAATCGTGTACACACCAGTATAAGATTATTTTTGTAAAACGTGCTAATCGTGTAAACACAGGATTCGGTGTATATACATATTATACATACATACATACATATTTACAGACTTACTGTGTCTGTTGGTTATTGTTGTAACACTTGTTGTTGGTTTGAATGAATAAAAGAACGAGCATAGTAAGTAGTTCAAGCGAAAGTAGGTGGTTTTTATCAATAATGGTTTTGAATAGATCAATGAAATATTTAATATGTACATACATCTATGTATATATGTATTTTACTGCACATACGCATGTAAGTATGCAAAGGTAGTATATACCTACATAAGTGTATATAAATGCATAAATATGTATACATATATACTGTACGTATGTGGGTATGTACTATTTGTACATACGTGCAGTTTACTGTATTGTATTGTACATACGTACAGTATACTGTGTGAGGATATGTACACAATTTTCTTTGTTAGGTTTTCTGTTCCTTTTTGTTTAAATTGAAATTGAATTCAATATCTAATACATATGTATGTACATACTTAAGTACATATTAATTAATTAAAATTATTTAGATACCCTGAAGGAAACGTGGGGTTAATTAAGTGTCCCAAGACACCACTTTGTCGACCATTTTGGTGACGTCTACATATTTATATTTCTACTTGTTCTGTAAAACGAATCGATTTAAAAATGCTAGATTTAGAAAAATTAAATCCACTAATCGTGAATTTTTTCTTTTTTTTGTATTTTTCTATTTTTTAGAGCTTTATACATAATTGAAACACATCAATGCAATGGGGCCATTATTTATTTTTGGAAAACGAGAAATTTACTCGGATTCGGAGCGTAAAAACATTTTGTCAGATACATACAACTATGCTTCAATAAAATTTACGTTTTTATAAAAATTAGTTTAGGGAATCAATGTAAATGTATTAAGCAATTTGCTTTATTCTTTAACTATCTCTCGACTTTTCTATCCTCTGTTGAGAACAGTTTTATGATATCAGCAGTCTATTCCTATTCCCTAAGGTCTCGAAAATTAGCTTGAGCGTCTGTAATTCGCTTTCGACAGCGGCTAGTATTACATTGAGGTGAGGTCAGCAAATAGTTACACAATAAAAGAGAATAATTCAACGAATCAATTTTGAAGTTGTAGAAATAGAAAATTAAACAATTTTAAGTGAAATTGTCAACTGTGGAACTTTTGTTGAACCTGTAAAAGATTTTGTGGGATTAGTTAAAAACTTGCTAAGCGTCCACATCCACACGCGAGTTTTTGACTTTACTAAATCAATGAAACATTGAATTTTTGATTTAATAAAAAACAACCAATCAAACCTCTAGTTTTGTATATACATACATATGTATTGCTAGCATTTCCCGCGATTTTATTCGCATCCAGCAAGTAGTTTCTTGCTTAAGTAGACTTTAATTTGTATTTATATCAATCTTATCAAAAAAAGAAATTAATACCAAGAGCACAAATTTTCCCCATTTTATCCTGTTTCGCGCAACTTTATTATTTTTTATAATTCTTATATTTCAGACAATCAGGGCTATCGTGATTGTTTTCCACTTTTCAATTAGAATTTTTTGTGTTCCCTATTACTTGCTATAAGTTGGAAATAATTCAAAACAAAAAAAGGAGTGGGGACATCGGTGCAGCCATTTAAGCGTGTCGTGACAAAAAGGAATAATTTGTATATATCGTCACCTAAAATTCAAAAGCCCGTAACAACCAAAAAATTCTAAATAGACTTTTTGATTGATTGTAGTGTGATTAAGCAAAATACATCGTACCTTAAAATTTTACTAACATACATATGTTCAAAAATACCGTTTTTATTCATTATTCAATTTGGCACCTAACAAATAAATAGTGTTAAATTTATAAAGTGTATTGCTTCTTCTGTAAAAAAAAGTAAAAAGTGTACTTCCTCACTTTTGTATTTTAGGAGACGATATATAGATTTTATGAACTAATTCTTTTTTTTTTAATAAAACTCCAAGCGTGAATAAAATATATGCAGTTCTATTATCAAAACAATAGACTAGAATTACTAAAATGTACTAGTGACTACATGTATCCAAAAGAACTAACTAGTCAGTAGTACAAACCTTAGCAGTTGATTTTCAATGACACGCACATGTCAAATGTCTATAGAAAAAAACATTGTCTGGGGTAAAATTTGTCAGTAGTACTGGTGACAAAGTCAATAGTGAATCAGTCAGTACTATTTCATTGGTAATAGTTCCTACTTGGTACATACTGACATGTATGTATGTATGTATGTATGTATGTATGTATGTATGTATGTATGTATGTATGTATGTATGTATGTATGTATGTATGGGTGTATGTATGTATGTATTTATATACCCTGAAGGAAATGTCCATGGTGAAAATGTACCGAGTCACTTTTGACTTTGTCACCAGTACTACTCTACAATTATCCCCTATACAATACTTTGTGCTATTGACATTTAGCATGTGCTTGTCATTGAAAATCTACTAGTAACACTAAAACAATTGACTAGGTAGTGACTACATAGTTCTTATGGGAACATAGAGATATACCAACCAGACATTTACTGGTACATTTCTATACCTTAAGTACATACAAATTTACTTATATTGACAAGTTGTTGAAAAATCCACCAGAAATACACCACATCTGTTTTCTCTCTCTCCTTTATACTGACGAATAGAAGATAAATTGTAAACAATGTTACTACTACTAAAGATTTAGTGTTGACATAGAGACATTTGGCCCCAGTCTGACTGCAGGGTACTTATTTACCTACATAGATGTATGTACGTACCCTGCAGGAGAATAGGCGTATATTGTCTAAAAGCTACTAGTATAATTACTAGAACAGCAAGTACTAGTGCGAAAAGGGTTAAAGTTGTTGTGTAAAATTATTAGTTTTGATGAGTACTAGTATAAGAAGTAGTTGCAAGGCACCGCATTGCAAAATAAATTTTGACTGTGTAACAGAGCCCTTGCACTGTATGAAAATTGGTATCATACAATTATTAAAATTTTAGGTTCATCCAAAAATAATTATAAACAAATAATTATAATTTCCCTTTTGTATTTTTGAGTTTTGATAAATAATTGCGAATTTTAACTAGCAGTTGTCGCTGGGTATCAAAGAAATAAAATTACAAATTTTATAGAATTTTTCTTTAAAAAAGAACTGGTAATAAACTAGTACCAATGGCACTAGTAATTTTCTAAACACACCCAATGCTAATTTGAGCATTAAGATGTTATAGGAAAGTTTACAGTTGGGAACTAGTGGTGGTGGTTTCTGTACTAGTAAAATACCATTTGGACACTAGTTGGATCTCCTGCAGGGTATGTATTTATTTATACACATGTACGTAGATACTTTTATTTACTTAAATTGTTTTTTGATCAGTACGATAACTGCACCAGCACCTCTCCAGGACTGCTTTAGTAGGTATTGAATTAGGGTGGTTAGTTTTATCAGTATTATTACTACATTCTTCTTGCTGTAACAAGTAAGGAAGTTCGGAACTAATGTGCACTTTTAGTTAATTATTTTATTCGTAAATTCTTTACAACTTCCATGTATTTTGAGGAGAAAGTAGGTATTAACTTCACCATTTTCGCAGACATTAAATGATATTGAACATTATGCTTCCTCTATATGTATGTGTGTATGTATCTTTGTAGATATGTATGCATGTACATACATACATACTTACATAAGTACCCATTAAATTAAAAACGATAGTAATACTTACATACCTATTTGTTTAGCTGGTGTTGCAGATAATAATGTTTCCGAGCTTGATTACATTTCAGAAATTTCACACTTACTAGTTACATACATAGATACATATTCATATGTAAGTATGTATGTATGTATGTACATATACATGTATTGTGCATATATACTTGCATTAATTTTCGATTTTATTCAGATGCCTAAAACTTCCTTCTGGATTTTAATAGATAGTAGTTTATTAGTTTTTAGTTTTTTGGTTAGATATTTACGGTAGATACACATTCAATTAAACTATATAAATATGTATGTATGTATGTAAATAAGTTTTTATACACAAGTGCATTCATGTTAACACATACATACATACATATGAACATTAGGGATATAACTTTTGAAAAAATTGCCATAGCACAGTCCCATGGAACATAAAACCCAATAACAGAACGTATATTTTTCGCTAAGGTCAAAAAAGTTCACACATCAACCGCGATGGAGTTTTTATCTTTTTGATTAAGAAAAATTAATAATCGGTCATGTCACACAGTTAAATTCCCTTTCGGAAACGGAATTCAATCCACTCCATTTTTGTAGCAGATGGTGTCCAAAAAAGAAATCTAAAATACGGAAATTTGTCAGATGTGCCCAGACTATTAGGGGCGCTGGTATGCTGGGTATGTTCCGGCTAAGGCTTGAGATCTTGAGGTGGATTCAATTCCGTTTCCGAACGAAATTGAACTCTGTGACATGGCACAATATGTTTATATAAAACAAAAAAAAAATAATAATAAAAAACACCGTCTAAAATTATGAATATTCAATATTGCATTAAGATGGACTCGAAATAATTTTGGATTATGTAAAATAATATTTTAGTTAGTTCAAATCCCTGCTTTAGAAAAACCAATTGGTGCCTTTTCTGAGAAAAATTACAAAAGATTATTTATGATTTTCGTGATTACTAGGACATGGTTGACCTCATGGTACTATGCCAAAAAGTTTGTTATGCCCCCAATGCACGTATGTACATATGTATGTATATAAGAATGTATTTAAAAAATATTTTCTTTTCAGTTTAAAGTTTAAACGTCTTTAATTAATTGATGCCGATTATTCTTTTAGTTTTGTCATTTATAACTTTATTTGTTTTTGTTGTTTTTTGTTTAACTTCAAGTACATAAAATGTAGGCAGGGTACATATGTACATAAGTATGTGTATGTATATCTACTGTGCGTATATACTCACATACTTTCATATGTATGTATGTTTGTTATTCATTTGTTTTACTAACTTTGTTTTTTCTATTTCTTAAACCTCAAATGTTAATAAGATTTAATTTTCTTTGCAATTTATTTTAAATAAATAGTATTGTTTCACTTTTTGTAATAAAATAGTCGCCAGTAATTGGTTATGCACATATGTATAGTTTTTTACTCCTCTTTTTCACTTTTTCTTAACACTCCCCAATATACGTGCTTACGTTTCCGCGATTCACTTGCAACTGTGTTTTTGGCCGCGTAACACAATTTTTCATGCTTTTTTCCATAAATTTCTTTGTTTTTGTTGTTTTTCTTTGCCGTTGAAGAACTTTTGAGCCAAAAACAAATAGTAACACATGAGTTTACTTTTAATAAAAGCAAATACAACTACGAAATAAGCTTTATTGTTTGCACTATGCGCAGCTTTTTTCCTATGGTAGAATGAAAAAGCTTTGTTTATAACAAATGAGAGTAAATAAAAAAGTTGTGTTGTGTGCAGCGTTACCATTTAGGTGCTTTTCGAGTATTATTTTCGAGCTTTTTTCCGTTCTAAATAGCCGTTATTCTGAAACGTGTACTCAGTTAAAGTGATTTTAAAAACTTTTCATAGTGCGTTTTAGTGTTTGTTTAATACTAAAAAAAAGTTTTTGCAACTGAAACATTTAACTACTAACTTTAAGCGTGTGGGTAGTTTTGTTTACCAATTCTTTAAATCTTTGTTTTAACTGCTATTCATTGGCGTGGCTAATACATGCAATATTTAATAATTTTAAGGGGGAGAAACTGTAAATCTTGGGGGTGGGGAGATACACCGCCCATAATGGCCTTTCTACGCCTATGGTGTTGTTCGGAAATAGTTCTAAGCTTTTCTGGAGAAATTTTCTTAAGCCCTTATAAAAAAATATTTTTAGTTAATTGAAAATATTTTTCAGATTTTCCCCTAACTTACAATTTCGTTAATTGTATTTACAAAAATCGTTGTAGGTTCAAAATCAATTAATTATTTAATTGATATAACAAAAAAATTAATTGTATTTAAAAAGCAGTATTTTATTAATTGCGATTCCCAATAAAAGCTTACAACTTTAGAATAAATATCAAATAAAATTCCAATTCCAATAAATGTATATTTATATTCCCCATTATTGCGAATGGCGTCGTTGACGTCACATCAAGACGACAGTAAAAGTTGTCACTTGTCTACTCTTTATCACAAGCATTGTTTACTATTAACATGCTACATTAACTTACAAAGCTTTAGAGATTATAAAAAGATTGCCAATAAGAGCCGATAAAGAGTAGACAAGTGACAATATTTACTGTCGTCTTGATGTTACGTCGACGACACCATTCACAATAAGGGGGATTAACTATCTCACATAATATGTATTAAATTTTTCCAAATATTTGTGAAGCAGTTGTATCAAATCAACTGTTAACAGAAAAGAAATTAGCATTGTTGTTGAAAATATTTATGTATAAAATAATTTTGAAATTTAACAAACGCTAACTCTGATACATTATCTGCATGCAAAGGGGCAGTTACATATATTATCAATTATTTCTGTTAATCACTTACCTTAAAAATTAGGTTGGGTTGAACAGCTTCCTCCACCGTACATAGATGATTTTGTTAATCAATTATTATTATTACGATACATTTTTTTATTTTCTTGTCAATTTAATTACATAACAGATTTTCTTTAAACGGCTCTGACATTTATTTTTTTCTTTTAGCATGCACTTTTTATCTTTCAATTATAGGTTATAAATAACACCTTTTTATTTAACTTTTTTTATTTTTTATATGCATAATAAGAACTTTTTATTTATTCTTATCATATTTTTATTTTTTCACTTTATTTGAACCCAATTTAGTAATATCGGCTCTTGAATTTTTTTAATTGATGAAATTTCAATTACTTTTTTTATATAATAAAATTTTGAATTATTTAACTCTTATTTAAATTTTATTTTTTTAGTTTTATTATAAATTTGATTTCAATTTAATTTCATAATAATTAATAGCACTTTCATTTATTTATTTTTAATTATTTTATCATTATATCATTGCATTTTTATTATATTTTTTATTTTTTCATTTTATTTGAACCCAATTTAGTTATATCGGCTTTAACATTTTTTTAATTGCCGAAATTTCAATTACTTTTTTATATAAGAACTGAATTACATATTTCATTCTTATTTCAATTTGAATTTTTTATTTTTACTTAGACTTGGTTTCAATTTAATTTAATAATAATTAATAGCACTTTCATTTATTTATGTTTATTTATATCTACTATGTATAATAATCCGCCTAATTATTAATCGTTATTTACACGTTTACTCTGTACGCATTTTTTATATACATACATCTGTATGTACATACTCAGCTTTTCATTAATCATACAAACACACTCGCACATATGTACATATGTACATAAGTATGAATGCTTTTTATTAAACTACTCACATTAACCATTTTCAACATAACCTCAATACTTAACTTGGCATTAACATTGAAAAAGGGTGCTCTGCCGGCAGCCAGCTTTACGTACTAACACACACAATCATACCAACAACTGCAAGCAACACATACTTTTCTTCTACTATTTGCCATCTTGCCTATTGACATTTTCCAATTGGATTTTCTATTTAAACTTGATAGTTTCGTTCAATATTTTAACAAAACTTTATAAAGCACCAATTAAATAAACATTTTTTGATAAAATTTCTTTTTTTAATATTAGAAAAATTATTTTACAAGTAGACACATTTTAAGTAAATCGCGCAATTGTTAAACGAATGTCAACTAAAGAAATGTGATGCCAGAAAACTATATTGCCAGTTGGAAAGAAACTATAAGAGAATAAAGTTGCCAGAATTTTGTTAAGATTGTAGTGGATAAAAATAAACGAGGAAAGGGAAATGTGTGTGTGTGCTAGCTGTGACAAAAAAAGTTGGATGTTTAACAAATATACATACATATAAATATATATATGCATTTACTAATATATGTTTTAAGAAAATATGATAAAATTGAACACTGCCCAAAGACTACTGGAATTTTTATAAATTTCTATACATATTTCTGTAATCCAGCCGGGACATATTTTTAACGGCGGCATACAAGCGGGCGCTATAGGCAGATGCAGCTACAGTTCCTTCCCCCTTGATATTTTAAATCAGGTATGGTGCGTATTTAATGAAAAACGATTTATACACAAAAACAGTTTGATATGTGTTTATTTGAATTGTTTTAAGCAGTCTTACTTACGTTTTTATGGCTTATTGAATTATATTTTTTATAACATACATATGTATGTATGTTAAGGCCTGTTATGGAAATCGATTTTTAAAGAAATCGCTTTGGGAAAAAGTTGGGATTTACGATTTACTACATTAAATGGCTGTTAGTATTTTCTTTGAAAAGCCAATTTTTAATTTTTTGTTAGTTATTTGGTTTTCCATTTAAGCTAGCTTTATATGTACATATGTATGTATACGAACATAGTTAATTTCTAAAATACACGTCTATGCAAAAGAGGCGATGATTACAAAGTAAGAGGGTCGGTGGTTTTTCAGTTGCTAACTAAGTTTACTATTAAACATATTACTAACTTCCTTATGTCCATGCTTTTCATGTTGGCTAGTTTGCGCACTGAGAAGAAACAGTGACATGAAATTTGCCTAATATGCTGGTTTATACAAATACAAAAAGAGGCATCATACGTAAAGTAGCCATTTATCGAAAAAGTTTTCACATACTTTAATTTGTTCAATTTGTACCAATTTAATCTTAAATAACTGAAAAGTCAGACTAAAAAAAACTAAAGACTAAAAGAAACGTGTGAAAAATCAAGATTCTCAGCAATGCTTCTAAAGAGTTTAAATACATGTGGTTATATATCTCACATAATATAGTTTTGCAAAAATTTTTGGAAAATAAGTTTTAAACAAACAAATAAATTGTTGTTGGAAATATAAACAAATTTTGTAATTAAAGAAATGCAAACTCTGATAAGATTTCTGCAAAGAGGCAGTTGTAATGCCAATTACATACATATGTAGTTCAGTTAAACACTTACCTTGTAAATTTAGTTGGGCTAAACAGCTATCTTAACCAGAAATAATAGATTTTTTTGAAGCACAAATAAAGATTCCTAAATAAATACATGCGTTTCATTTTTTTATTTTCCTATAAATTTAATTACATAAAAGCTTCTTTTAAATGACTATGAAATTTTTTTTAATTTTTTACTACACTACAACTATTTTTTATTGAATTTATTAGATATATATTATTCACTTTTTTATTATCATATTTTTATTAATTTCACTTTATTTCATCTCAATTTAGCCGGCTTTCATATTTTTTAACTACCGAAATTTCAATTGACTTTTTATACATATTAATTTAAGCTTGATTTCAATTTAATTTTATATTATTATTATATTTATTTAAATTATAGGTTATAAATAACACCTTTTTAATTGTATTTAATTAATATATTTTTTATTTATTCTTATCACATATTATAATATTGACTTTATTTCAACTCAATTTAGCAATATCGGCTTTAAATTTTTTTTAATTACCGATATTTTAATTAATATTTTTATATAAAACACTGAATTATTTAATTCTTATTTTAATTTAGATTTTTCTTATTTTTAATTTTTTATTTCAATTTAATTTTTTAATAAATCATCACTTTCATTTATTTATTTACTTTTAAATATTTTATCATTATATCATTAGATTTTTCTTATATTTTTATTTACATACATAATAAACCTCCTAATTATTACTCTTGATTTGCACTTTAACGCGTTATCTACTTTTCATATACATGTGTATGTATGTACTCAGCTTTTCATTAATCATACAAAAACACATACACTTACGCACCCACATAATATGCGTTTACATTAAACTACTCACAATAACCATTTTCAACCTAACCTCGAAATTCAACTTGCGGCCGGTATTTGCATAGAAACATTTAACATTTAAAAAGGGTGCTCCGCCGGCAGCCAGCTTTACATACTAACACACACAATCATACCAACAACTGCAAGCAACAAATACTTTTCTTCTACTACTTGCCATCTTGTTGAATAAAATTTTTGCAATTGGATTTTCTATTTAAATTTCATACTTTCGTGCGATATTTTTACAAAACTTTATAAAGCACCAATTAAATAAACATTTTTTGATAAAATTTCTTTAAGATTTAAGCGGCATAATCCTTTTTTTAATATTAGAAAAATTATTTTACAAGGAGACACATTTTAAGTAAATCGCGCAATTGTTAAACGAATGTCAACTAAAGAAATGAGATGCCAGAAAACTATATTGCCAGTTGGAAAGAAAATATGAGAGAATAAAGTTGCCAGAATTTTGTTAAGATTGTAGTGGATAAAAATAAACGAGGAAAGGGAAATGTGTGTGTGTGTGTTAGCTGTGACAAGAAATACATATTTGTGTAATCCAGCCGGCACAAATTTTTAAGGGCGGCACACAAGCTGTCGCTATAGGCAGATGCAGCTAAAATAAAATACATCAATTGATGCTTGCGGAAGAAGATTTGGGACGTTTTTGTTTGAAAATATTTTTGAATTCCCTTATCATTTTCTTCAAAAATGCTTGTTGTATTTGATAATGCAAAATAAAAATAGTATTACCATAACAGAAAAATTAAATTAAACTATTATGTACACCATAGTTTAAAAAATATATGTATGTATATAAAAAATGTGTGTTGGATATAATGGTTTGAAACAATAGCGTAAAACAAATACACAAACCTCCTAGCATAGAAATTTAAGATGGAGTTGGAAATTGTTTTCTAGATTGATATAAATAAGTAAATTTCCCTATCGGGGGTATTGTTCTGTATTCCACGTGAAATTGAATCGTTCGGAATTGCCATAGCATTGTTGTAATAAATAAATATTTCCAACAACAATGCTATGGCAATTTCGACCGTTTTAATTTCACATGGAATACAGAATATACCTGTATATTTAAGAATTACATTGTATTTGTTTTTTTATTTTTATTAAACAATAATTTATACAAATATTCCAATGCGATGATAAATGAGCATTATGGGAAACAGTTTTTTTATTTTTGTAAATATATGTATGTATGTATATGTATTTAAATTATATGTATGTATGTATATTGATTTATGTATGCTGCCATTATTAAATGCCTAAACAAAATATATATTTCGGCAAATATTTCCAGCCTCTAAACGTGTCTTAAAAATTAAAAAAATATTAAATTATTCTGGATATGTATGTATAAGCAAACGAATGAAATATAATAATTGTAGTAATTCATAATAAAAAAAAACGAAATATTTTCAAAATTTACACTTATCAATACCTCTTGGTAAAGAAGTAACTCTAAAAAAAATTAAGAATTAAATTATTATGAAGATGTATGTACATATGTATGTATATTATGCATACGTATCCATAATTAACTGCCAGTTTATAGAAGACAACTTAAATTTCTCGTCTGTCTATTTATATTGAAAACAATAGCAAATTTGAGACGTGAATTTTTACTTGTCTTCTATAAACTGGTAGTAAATGTAGAAACAAACTAACAGACAATAATAATAAATTTAAATAATTCATAATAGTAATACAGCAAATTTTAAACAAAATAATTCTTTGCATATATTATCCTTTTAATCTCTACGATAAGGATTGCTTATATGTACATTATTTGATATCAATAATTTATTTTATCAGATGATTCCTTTTTGTATAAATAGGCGTTAGAAAGGCCTGGATTTTTTGTTGGGGAAATTTTTCAAGCAGTAAAGAGGAGCAGGAAATGGGTTTATTTTTAATGTTCGAAAAACGTGTAGTTAATTTTGGCAGTGCTGAAGTATTTGCATCAAATTCCATAGAGGAATCAGAGGATATATGCCGATCGCAATGCGTGCTACTATTGATTAAGGCAGTGGAGCTATTTTCATAGATTTCAGGTGGTATTTGTGTTTTTGATTTTAAACTATTGCGACTGCGTGTACAAGTTGCTACAACAACATCTTCTTTTTGTTTTGAATTTGAATTTGCCGAGTCTGTTATTAAAATTGCTGCTAAATCATCTTTAGGTTTAAATGCTTTTTCGTAAACTTGTGATATCTTGCGACGTGATTTCTTGCTGTAATCTATTTGGGCACAACATGTAGTTTTACGTCTAGTTCTTAGGGCTATACAAGAGGCGTCTATGGCATTAGATTTGTCCTTCTCTCTGCTGTTTATATTATTGCTGCTGTTGGCTATAGTTTTACGTCTAGTCCTTTGAGCTATACAAGAAATATCTAAACCATTTTCTTTTCTGCTTACCTGCTGTTTATGGCTATTATTTTTCTTAGATTTGTTCAAAGGATTTTGCTCTTGCAAAAAATCATGACTTTTATTGCTTTCAATAGTTATTATCGACATACTTTCTGAGTCATCGTCATCCAAACAGATTGGAACATTAAAGTCATTCCTCTTTCTACTATTGTCTTTGTTTGATCTTCTAGTTCTGATATTATTTTGCTCTTGCAAACAATCATCACTTTTATCGCTTTCAATCGTTATTATCGACATACTTTCTGAGTCATCATCATCCGAAAAGAATGAAACATTACTTTTGTCTGCAATTTCGTCTTTGTTGGATCTGCTAGTTCTGATATCATTTTGATCTCGCAAAAAATCATCATTGTTATCGCTTTCAATCGTTACTACCGATATATATTCCGAGTCATCATGATCAGAACAGATTGGCGCATTAAGGCCTTTTCTTTTTCTGCTTTTGTTTCGAAATTCGTTGTCTTTCGAAGAATTACTGCATATCCATTCATTTTTGTTACTCTGTATTTCTGTAGTTTCATTTCTAAAACCTTTGAAAAGTAATTGGCCATCTTCTTCATTCTCACTATCAGAATCTTCGAATATATCAGGAGAATTAAATCCTTTAAAACCTTCATTTTCAGTTGTTTCACTACTTTTCGATTCACATCGAAATTTCCTTGATTCAATCATATTTTTGGGATTAATTTCTTCATCATCCGTCTGACTTCTTGTTGTATTGCACACGTTTTTTGATTCCGAGTTACTGTTGGCATACCTGGGCTTAGTGGGCGGGTGCGTGCCCTCAGTATCAGCATTTGAAGTTTTTTCTTCTTCACTACTTTCATTTTTTTTCAAAGTTTTCTTACAACTGCGGGTTGTATCAGAACTTGAAATGCAGACATCAATGAACTCGTCTTCACTATCAACATGTGAATATGTTGTGTCACCAACATTATCATCTTTTTTGAAAATTCCTTTTGACAAATGTATTGAATGAAAAGAGTAGTAATTCTGAGAACAATTATCTAAAAATGAAGATGAACAAGAAATTGGTTTATTTTTGATATTTGAAAACTGTGATGATGATTTTGCAGTTCTTAAAGGACTTGTTTCTATTTCGATTTCAGAGGAAGCAGAGGAAATGCCTCCACCACTTTGTCGGCTACGAGCTTTTGGACTGTGATATGTGTCATAATTATTCTTTTTTAATTCCGGCTGCAGATATTTGGTCTCTGATTTCAAACTTTCAAATGTATTAATGCGCTCTTTTTCTTTTGGCTCTATAATGTTATTTAAATTCTTATCTTTTTGCTTCCAAAAAACATCAGAGTCTGAAGCATTTTTTAAATTCTCTTTATATTCATGAACCGTTTCGCCGACAGTTTTCTCGCTCAAACTGATCTGGCCATATATGCTATTAATAGTTTCCTTTCGTTCCTTTTTTAAACTGCTGCTGGAATTTGTTATAGTTTTAAGTCGTGTTCTTTTAGCTATGCAAGAAATATCTAAACTGTTATTTTGTTTAGTGGAATGTGGGGGAGATTTTAAATTAGTATATTTACTTTTTGCAATTTTTTCCTTCCATAAATCTTTTTCTGCGGCGGGAGCTTCACTTCTGTTTGTAATTTCCGCATTATTTTCATGTTTCTTTTCGCTTATATGTTTAGTTTTTGTCAAAGGATGTTTTACCAAGCCGTTGTTATCATTTGTATCGTTTTCAGTTGTTTCCGTGGACTTTGCTGATTGTAAGTCATTATCAGTATCTGTAATAACATTGAAAGCTTTTCTCTTCCTCCACGACATGATTATATCCTCTTCGATTGAAGAATGATAATCTCCAGGTTTCTTATTACAATTTGTTACTTCTGTAGTTTCATTTTTGCAATTACTCAAAACTAAATGTGAACTTTTTACGTCATCAGCTTTCTCACTGGCAGAAAGGCATTTTTTATTCTCAAGGTCACATTCTTCATATTCACTACTTTCGCTACTGTTCAAAAACAGATTTCGGTTTCTTTTAAGTCTTAGTTTAATTTCTTCGCTAGTTTCGTCACTGCTGTACGTTTTAGCTGCAATTCTTGCATTTCTACACACACTTTTCGATCCTTGCGGCAGCTCCGAATCTTCTGATTCAGTCTCGAAGTAGAAGCGGTGTTGCTTTATCACAACAGGTTTTACAATATCTTCGGACTCAGTTGAAGTATCCATAAGTCTCCCAGTTTCATTGCACTTCCTTCTTGTTCGAATTAATTCATTTGTATCACCACTTTCATCTGTATGTGTGCCCGAGTCTCTTTTCTTCGCTGTCACCTTATTATTTGATCCAATGGCTAGGCGCAATAGCTCTAAGTCTTCGTTATCACTAACCCCACACACATCAATGTATTCGTCTTCAGTAATATTAGCATTTGGACTTTCTTGACCACTATCACCTTCTTCCAAAGCCACAGTACAATCGGCACAAAAAAATTTTTTGCCATTGTTGATGAAACATTTTGTATGTATAGCACTGGAACCACAGGTGGTACATAATACCAAAGGATCGTTTCCAGTATTGGATTTGCGCCCCTTTTTATTTTTACAGTCTTGAGCGCCACATTCGTTAGGCCGTTCAAGGAGTTCGGCAAAGGCATTCGGTTCTAATTCCCAAGCAGCATCTCTATGGAAGAACATAAGAATTCATTCATATTAACTGAAAAGCATAAGTGTTCTATAGAAAAACGTAATATAATAATAAAGAAGTGAAATAATATCCCAGAAATCCATACAAGGTTTTTACTTTCCCAAAATAAGTTTAAAAATTTATAAGAGCAAGATAATCCAAATAAGTAAATAAAAATTACTTACTACATATTTGCAATATGTCTAAATTAATAACATTTATCTACAATTTAGAACATACATATCGCTTATTTACTTGAACAACATCCTGACTAAAATCATTAAATTTTTTATTTAAACCTCATATCGTTATGCAGTGTGTAAAACAATCAAGTTGTTCAAGTAAATGATTATAATTCCTCCAAAATTTTATAAAAACTCACTGATTAGGTATAAAGATTCCTTTTGCTGGTAACTTTTCTCGAAAAGTATGGGCGTCATTGCACAAGGGGCATTTGAAGAAATAGCCTGCAGTTTGGGCAAACTTTTGCAAGCACAACTTGTGAAACCAACCATTGCGGCAGCATGGTGTCATAATCATTTTAACTCTATTAAACTTTTTATCTGCTGCACACAAGCTCTCATAACAGATCAAACAAGTTTCATCGGGAGCAGGATGTTCTCGTATTTTTCTTGCATGTTTATGACAGTACGATCGAAAGTCGCCGCAAAAGCGATTTTCAGCATTGTGTTCAATGCCGCATATTAAGTGAAACGTATGGCGGCATTTGGTTTCACAGCAGCCTATATTTGCATAATTTTGACTACAGTAGCAACATTTCTGGAAGAGGTACATATAAGTACATAAATATTTTTGTATAAAATAAAAATAAATAAAAATAAAATTTCTCCAAAAAAGTTTAACTTACCAAGAAAGAAATACGGCGAACTTCCATTTTAATATCAGCATCTAAAAATCCCAAGAAGCCTTCGTCATCTTTACCATTCTGGCGTAAATTCGAGGACAAATACTGTATGAAAACAGTAAAGAAATTTCAAGTCGTTTAAAAATCTTTCTATGTACACAAATCTTCATATGCATGTAGAATATCTATAATCTTACCAAACAAAAAGTGTGCACGCCGCAACGTTTGTTTTGCAGAAATTCTCCATATTGGACAGTATCTTTCTTGGAAGATTTGCATAAAATGCATTTATCCATTATAAATATTTGCAAATTATTGTTGAATAAACTCGAATAATATTTTTTTACATGTATAAACAGTCTTTTTGTAATAGGAAAATATAGTATAACACTTAATTGACATACCCAAGCGCGCTAATTTTTGTTATTGCTTTGTGCTATCACATTGCGATGACTACCACCATTGTACAACAGTACAGGTAGTATCGATGTATCAGCTGATAGATGTTTTTTCCGTGATATTAGCTGTCAGATATTCACCAAGGTGGTATAGGCACAGGTATAGGTTAGGTTAGCAGGCTGCTGGTAGGGATAGAAAGTTACAATCCAGCGCATGGACCCATGTAATGTTTTATGTGGATATATGAAACAGCTGATATGAAATATCTCCTTTCAAATACTATATTGTGCTTTATTTTGTGAACGATAGTAAAATTATATTTAACACATTGTTAAAGACGTTGTTGTTGTCTGATTTGTATATATGCAGTTTGACAATTAATGAACGATTCACCTGTTCAAATAAATTTCTACATAGCCCTCGCATGTATCACAGTTACCGGCGTTTGCACAAATCCGATATGAGACTGTTTACATACAA
Organism: Tachina fera; assembly: GCA_905220375.1. NCBI lineage: Eukaryota > Metazoa > Arthropoda > Insecta > Diptera > Tachinidae > Tachina > Tachina fera. Next base: position 10,141,501 of record LR999966.1, read on the forward strand.
TTCAGTTTAAAATCGAGGTTTTAAATTATTTTATTTAACTCATAAATTAATGTATATGTAAACGAAAAAAAATGTCTTTATCCAAGAAGAGCCTTATTTCTTTTCCTTAGTGTTATCAAATTCTTTCTCTTCAACTTTGGTAAAACCCGAATATCTAATAATTTTTCCCTTTTCCACATTCAAATGCTTACTGAATTGCATAGCAGGGGACTCTGCTTTCTCTTCGTCGCTCTTAAGACCGTAATAATGGGCCCAATCGCTGCGTCCGGTGAAAACCATATAGCAAACACCACCGAAAGCATTCCATGCCACTATGGCATAAGCAATACTCAAACGCCGCTTCCACATAGCTGCTTGCATCTCAGGTATAGGTCTGGTGTTTCGTCTCACCAAACGTCGCAGCCACTTCATTTGAAATAAGGCCATTTTTTAATATTTCTTTTCTTAAATCTTTAATACACTTATATAAAATTAGTTGCAGAAATCTTGATATAAACAAGTGTTTTCTATTATTTCTAAAGTGTAAATATTCTCACAGCTGTTTGATTATTTTTTTTGTGATAATGGTTGCTTTTTATAGTATTAAAACAGATGTGATTTTGCGTAACCTTACAATAAGAAGAGAATATCTGCATAATTGCTAATACATAGGTGAATTAAATGAAAACTGTCAAACTCAATACTTGAAAGTGGGATATAGTCCATTAAACATGTAGGTTGGCAGTTACAAAAAGCAAATAATTTCAATACACCAGCAAAGAATCATCATTCATTTGGCACTTTTAATACCAATGCTACCGATAATTTTTTAACGGCGTCACTATGCCACTGTACTCGTCTCAGATTACAATTTTATTTGCGTTGTTTTTAGATAAGCAGTTTTATTTATTTTACTTCAAAATAATGTTTTATTAAAAAAAATAATATAAATTATTCAATCAAGTACTTCTGGACTGTTTTTTGCAATAAATTCCGTCGTGGCATTAATTGATGCCGTCGTTTAAAACTTGACAACGACTTGTTTCTTTGTGCAATGATCATAAGAGGAAAAAAAGAACGGCAATTGCATTAAAGAACATTCTAATAACTATTGCATTTAAAATATTTATTTAATTGATATTATTGCAATTAATAGACCAAGTTTAAAATAATTTGGTATATGTGCATACATAAATGGTGCGTGTTAATTGGGGCATGTTAAATCCTGGGGCCGCGTAAGAAAGTAAAATAGATTTTTCACATTGTATGAATGTTAAAATAAATAAAATATTATCAGCTTTTAAACAAAATGTTAATGCGAGCTCAGCAATATAATAATTTAGACTATCGTCGTCGTCAAATAGATACTTTAAAAGTATTCAATGACAAGTAAGTTGGCTGCCAAGTTACACTAAATATTTACATACATACATATGTGTGTACTTACATACGTATATTATATTATTTTCTTTTACTATTAAATTTCTTTCCTAGCGTTGTAGAAGTTTGTGAGCTTGAAGAATATTGCTTACACTTTGAGTCAGGAGCCCGAAATTTTGTTTTATCTGTTTTATTGGGTGCAAATTTTCCTAATGAAAAACCTGAACTAATACTTTCCCCTTCGGTACAACATCCATGGGTAAATGCAGCAACTGGTGAAGTGGAATCGGCTCCTGGTCTTGTAAACGTAAGATTCTTTTTATTACTAATTTTTCCTCAAATAAAGATTGGCTTTCTTAATCCATGTCCTTTTTTCTTTATGAGTATGTAATTAGTTTTCCTGACAGGGAAAATAGTTGTGAAAGTATATCATTTATATGAAAGAAATAAATAAATGTTAGCAATTATTTTGCTTGTATTACATTTTTTGTTAGCTTTGTAAAACGGGCCCAGGACGTCTTACAAGTGCAAGGTTATAACTTTAATATCAAGATGAAAGTAATCATTACATCATCGTAATACTTTTGCATATTGAATGAAATTAAATTTCTGATATAGGTATTCAGCATATAATTTTAATTTGCTGCATAATAAATTCCTGATATTATGAAATGAAATGAAATTTACTGATAGTTTTGATTTCTCCCGGAGTAGAAAATAGGAAATATATAAATCAAAAAGAATATTTTATAATATTAACTACATATTTTGTGATAAAAAAAACTTCTAATCCATTTAACGATTTTTCTCTTACATTCCAGTACTCTCCGCATTCTGATTTGGGCCGCATTGTTCAAGCCGTAATTAGAGAATTTGAACGCTTTCCTCCTCCAGTTATTAAAGCCAATAGTCCCATACCTACAACCAATAATTCTTCCATATCTACTCCACAAACAATGTTGCATCAAAGTTTTCATCATCAGCATCCATACTACTTGCAAGTAAACAATTCGTTTGATAGTGGCACCAGCAGTGGTGCCACCAACAGTACTAATAACAGCAGTGAAGAAACTTCACCACATATACCCTCCAAATCAACATCGCCACGTCTAAATGAGAGCAATTTTCCTAATCTATCCACTCTTTCCCTGGACGAACTGAAGCAATTGGATACCGATCCAGAGTTTTTCGATGACTTTATTGAAGAAATGTCGGTGGTGCAGCAGCTAAATGAGGAATTGGATTCGATGATCAACCAGGTGGAATCAATTTCCAACGAAAATGAAACCAAGGAAACACATTTAGTTGAATTGAAACGCAAGCTAAGCGATGATGTTACAACCCTTAAAAATTTGGGGGAAAAATGTGATAAATTAAACAAGAAATATCTTAAGAAATCGGAGGAGTATAATCCCCAACATATAAGAGAACTATTGCAGATAGCAGCCTGTAATGCTGACACAGAATGTGAGCATCATGTGGAACGTTTTTTAAATGGCAAAATAGATGTGCAAACATTTTTGCAAAGTTATACACAATGTAAAAAATTGAGTTCCGAACGCAAAGCCAAAGAGGAGAGATTGGGCCAACAATTAACAGCATTAGAAAGGGCAGGAATTTAAAGGAACTGTTTACATTTGGAATCTATTCAAGCGCAATGTCATATTAGTAAAAAAAAAAAAGAAATATTTCTGAAGTAGGTTCGACTGCAGCAGCCTGGTGCTGGGCTGTATTACATAAGTGTGTATTTAGAGTGATTGTTTCATATTCAATTGTTATTCTTTAACTAGTTATTATGTAACTTTATTTAGTTATGTAACCTTTGAAGTATTTGGCTCATTTCTGTAGGTTTCTAGTATATACATATATGTAGGCAAGAGCTTAGTAAGAATATTATATAGGGTCAAAGTAAAACCTTGAAAATTTTCTTTGTAGTGATTTACGTTGTTTTAATGATTTCATCGCAATTTTTGTTTTTAATTGTATGTATAATAACTGCTACTATGTAGTTATGGAATCCTTTAAAATAATTTCCAAAATAAAATTTATTTCCTTTAAAAAAAATTATGAATAAGAAATTTGAAGATTTTTGTTTCCTTTATTGAACAGACCATAGTTATTTTAATATACGTGAAGCCAATTCGTTTGTGAATTCGGAGCAGCCGCGTAAATATCAGGCGAAGCTGAAATTCACGTATGTATATTCGAGACAGGTGAAGCGGCAAGGAGACATGCGCTAACCACGATAAGAGCCATAGATTTTCTAAACCTGAAGAGCTTAAGGTGTACAGTTTTGTCGAAATCGGCTGAGTAGAAGTACAATGAGAACATTGCATTAAGGGGTGTACGCCAATTTCTTCAAGCACGAGACTGTCTGGAATCAATTGAATTATTTCGATTTCGGCATTTTTGTAATGGATTAAAGTACAAAGAAACTTTTTTCTTTAATCTATTACCAAAATGTAGTTCGTAATAAATCCCGGTTGATAGATGATAAAATATCAATGAAAATAACGACTGCTGACGAAATTCAAAATTCGACGTTTTGTAGTAGGCCACATCATGGAACCAATTCTAAATATTACCCGGGAATTAATTCACAGCTTAATTTTTTCCGAGAATAAAATCCTGGAGGGTTATGTAATCCGAATTAAACGGAAATGTTTTTGAATTGTAATGCTAATAGCACAAATTCGAACATTTTCTTTTCGAAACGAAATTACATAATCGCCCAGCTATTCCAAATCGCCAATTTCCAGCAAAGAGCTGAATTAAAAAGGTAACTTATTGCAGTTCTTTAATTGGCTTTAATGTTTTCGATGTTTCGAGATATTTTATACGAACTTAACTTTGAACGCACTAAATCTTTCGATCAGCAGAAGTTTTCTGTTTTGGAAATCGCACATTTCAAAAGGTCCGCTATTTTGTGGCCTCATCGCGGTTGGAGTATTTCGACTACATTTTTGTACTAGATTAAAAGTACATATTTTACGGCGTTCTTTCAACTATTATAAAAGTCTTTGGCAAAACCGAAATACGCCAGCCACGCTAAGCGGACTTGTTTCCAGGGTGTCTACTGGGCATCTACTCTCTTATTCGAAACGAAAGGAAGTGCTTTTGAATTTGCATGTAATTAACATCCAAATTCGGAAATAATTTCTTACGTTTCGAATTACAAACATCCAGGAGTTTTAATTTACCTGAAACGTTTTTTTTAATAAGGGGACAAGGAATAGTTAAAAAAAACCCAGGGGGTTTTATGCAGAATACGACTCCCTTTTTAAAATCGTGTAGCGCAACAACAAAACAATAATATGCAACCAAGAATTGGACACAAAATGCAATTCTTAAGGACCAAGGTAACCCAATCAATCATTCATTCCATTAATCCTTATAAAAAACAACTTTAATAATACTCAATTTTTTTTGTTTCGTTTTTAATACGTATATCAATTACATATATATTTTTCTTTATATCAATTACTTGAATATAGTTTTCGTACAAATTTGTTTTTAATTTAATTAAAATTTAATTGAAAACAAAAAACACAAGTCAAACATAAAAGGGTATTTATTTCAAACACAAATTTAAGAACATTTTTCAGACGAATCATTTTCAAACAAATTTTTTTACACTTCTTTTAAGAAATATTTCTCCTCCTTTTGAGTTTCATTTCAGGGCAGAATTATTATAATGAAAATATGTATTGTAATAAATGATTATAAAATAATACTACTGAAGAAAACGTTATTGTATAGGCAATAAAGAAAATATTTTATGGACTTTTGGTTGTTTGAAATGTAAAAATCCCTACTTAATGAAAATAATAGAATATAAGAAAAAATTATAAATATTTAGGCATTTTAATAATTAGACAATTGATCCCTTTATGTAAAAGCAAAAACGAATTTAGAGAAATGGAAAATAAGTTTTTTGTCAAAGAAAATTTTTTTGTCTTGAATTTTTTTTTTTGGAAGTAAAACTTGTTTTCGATTTTAAACACGTTTTATTTGCTTGCCCAGGTTGATTTTTAGAACACATATTCATGGTCCATTTCATTATACCCGGGGGGGTTTTTAAACCATCAAATTAAAGTTATTTGTTATTTCATTAAACGTTGTCGTTTCTAAGTATAAAGTTGTTTTCTTTTTTTTTAAATAATTTAAATATTGAAATATTTAATTTTTTAAGTTGCTATTTTTAAATTTTTTGTGTGTGATTTTTTAATGTTACTTTTTTTTAAAGATTTTTCATCAATATTTTCAATGAAATAAAAACGCTTTTAGCGTTTAATTGTTTGCTTAATATTAAAGAGGTTTTATAATGAAGTATGTATTCATCAAATTTACTGATCCATGGCTTCTTGGCTGGTATCATCGACTTCCATTCCGGATGGTTCTTCCTCAGCTTTGGCATTGATGCTTGTGGTGGTTTCATCAGTGGCCATGGCAGTAGCATTAGTAGGAGTATCAGCATTCTTTGCAGAGTCTGAAGCATTAGAAGATGGCTCAGCCATAACGACCTCTTCGATAGTGGGAGTGGCCTCTTCGGCAGTAACATCTGCCATAGGCTGATCGTTAAGAGCGAGTGTAGGTGTTGCCACAGTTGCTTTAGTCGCAGATTTTTCTTCATCTTTTTCTATAATATCTGTCGACTTGATCTCATCTATGGGCTTTTCACTTTCTTTTAATTCCGTTTCGGATGAGTTTACTTTTTCCTTTATTGATGTGGCGGCAGTGCTGTCTTTCTCTTCAACATTTTTATCTGTTGGTGCTTCTTTATCTTTTGCAGGTTGTATTTCTTCTTTTGGTTGCGGTTCTGAGTCTGCTTTGACTTGATCTATTTCTTTTTCTTCGTTTTTTACATTTTCCTTTAATGTTTCTTCTCCTTCAGTCTTTTTGGGTTCATCTGATAATTTTGAGACTTCTTCAGTTTTTTTAGCCTCTACTTCCTTCGGCTTTATAGTTTCCTTTTCCTTTACATCGTCGTCCTGTGATTCTGTTTTCTTATCTTTTGTTTTATCTGTTTTTTCTTCTTTCGTTTCTTCATCAACTTTCTGTTTTGGAATGTCTTTTTTTGTTTCCGATAGCTCTTCTTTATCAGCTTCTTCTTCTTTTAATTCTTTCATGTCTTCGGCTTTATTTTCAGTCTCTTTTTGATTTTTCTCATCGCTTTCCTCTGGAACCTTAACAGATTGTTCTTTTTTTGTTTCTGTTGCCTGTAATTTGCTGCAATCATTTTCAGCTACTTCTTCTTTTTCACCCTTTTCCAATTCTTGTTTTTCTACCACAGTTGTTTCGGAAGCAGCTTCAACTTTTTCCGCCTCTTTATTTGTTTCCTTTTCTTTAACGTTTTCAGCCTTTTTGTCTTTACCATCTACTTCCATGGTATCATCTTCTTTTTGCTTCTCCTCTTCTTTGACAGTTTTAGTTTCTGCTTCCTCTTCTTCATTCTGTGGCAAAACTTTTTCTTTCGGTTCTTTTTCAATTTTCTTTTGTTCTTTAACTTCTTCGTTTTTGATTTTCTCTAACTCTTGCTCCTTTTTATCTTTATCGTTCTTTAGCTCTCCACTAGTTTTACTAGTTTCGTTATTTTCACTCTGTTTTTCCTCCGCTTTATCCTGCATATCCACATCAACTTTCTTCTCGCTTTCTGCAACTTTATCTTCCAGCTCTTTAAGCTCTTCTTTTTCCACCTCAGACTTTTCCTCACACTCCATATTTTTAACCTCCTCCTCCTTCGGATCTTTTTCTTCTTTTACTACCTTAGTTTCTTTAATTTTTTGTGCCTCATTATCCGAAAGCTTCTCAACACTTTCCTCTTCCACCTTGTCCGTGTTTTCTTTTTTCTGGTCTTCGTCTAAATCTAATTTAGGTTTTTTAGGATTGGGCAAATTATCGTCATCATTGGCATGGGTATTTTTTGAATTTTTTTCTTCTGCTTTTGCTTCAACTTTAGCTGCCTCCACTTCAGCTTTGCTAGCAGTGCCATTGCCATTGGTATTTTCAGCATTATTAAATAGACCATCAGCTTCCATATCAATGTCAACATTGACGTCCAAAGAAATATCACCATTGACGACAGAATCCAATGAGTCACCATTTTCAGAGTCTGTTCTTTTACGTCCTGGTTCGACGGTGCTGACTACTGAAAATAAGTTAAGTGTCAGAAAAGAACTTTTTTTTACATCCTTCCTAATTTTAATAAACTTACCAAGAATATTCTTTTCCAAGGCACGCATGAACTTATCAATGCGGCTGTACTGTTTGCGCGGATCTATTAAGAGTTCACATAGACGTTGGATGGTAAAGGGTGCAGCATTGAAGAGTTCTAAACGTTCCAGTAGAGATGATTTCATGCTTTCATAATTGAAAGGGTCAACATTGGGGTATTGGGGAATTTCTTAAGAACCAAAAAAGAAAAAGTTTTTAACATATACATCTGTATGTACTGGTTTACATGGGGTTTGTGTGTCAAAAACGAACGACTAAATGTGTTCGACCCAAGTCTAATGGGTGCGATAATTGGTTTGCGTGATAAATGATTTAGTGAACGAGTTCGGCCCAAGTCTAGTTTGTTCTCATTCAAGGGATCTTTATGATAAAAAAAATCTGGGGGTTTACTCTGTATTTCGAAACTAAAGCAAATGCTTTCGAATTTGAATGTTATTAACATTGCATTTCGAAAGCATTTGCTTTCGTTTCGAAATACAGAGTACACCGCATCTACCTACAGTGAATCACAGTAAAATTGGCCCACAGATACATAAATGAATTAATCACCCATATTGCGTATGTCACGTCGTATATTCGTCTACGAGAATTTGCTACTAAATACAAGGAAATGTGTAAAAGGTTTGTTTAATCTAGGACAATTATCTGTTTAACCTTGCATTTACACATGTAAGTAATTTCTTGCAAGTAGTGTATACCTATTATCAACGAAAATTTCAAAGAAATAACCGAAAGCCTTGCAACTTACTTGAGAGTTTACACAGTCAGTTGCAAGTTCAATTTAAAAACGTTCTCGAAACGTACACGTCTTATGAAATTAAATTTGCTTTTGATGAAAAAATGTATTTATTTTAAAAATACATGAATCCAGTATTGCCGTATTCCCGATATCATAAAATTACTGGAAAGAATACCTTCTTCAACAACTTTTTATATATGTATGTATAGTTGTATTTTTTATATATTATTTTTTATAAATACGTAGGAAATCTACAATAAATATTGCTCTTATTATACGACGTACTAATAAATTTATTCAAAACTCATTCTCGGTAACACTGTTTCTTCATTTGTTATTTTACTTACAACAATTCACTTACAAGGAAATTGTGTTGTAAGCTGAGCAGAAAGTACAAAAAATGTAATTGTGTTAGTAAAAAAGTGTGAAAGTATTCATTTTTTCGAACTTGCACTTGGTATTAAAATAAAAGAAATTTCTTTTAAATACATATTTTGTTTAAAATAAAGCTAATGAGGCAGCACTGAATTTAAAGAACTAAAAGTTTTCTAAATTGAATCATTTAAATATGTATTAAAATTTAAAAATAAAAAAATTTAAAATTTCAACTCCCAGTAAAAATGGCCTAACATTTTTTTTCGCTAAAACAATTAAACTTTTTTATTTCCTGGTATTTTGTGGGAAATCCATTTTGAGCAATAAGGGTTTTTAAAAAGTCTAGGAATGAATTCCATTAATATTTTATTTATATATGTACATATATGGATACATTTTCTTTATTCCTCGTCTAAAGCCGCTTTGAAGTCGTTCACATTGAAAATTCTGTTTTCGAATTTAAATCTCCAGTATGCTACAAATATTTAATTAGGACCGTGTACCTGTTAGAAGTGGAACGTTTCCTTTATGCCCACTTTTTCTGTACTCTGCTTCAGATTATTTTTTTAAATTGTTAAAATTTTTACCAACGTAAATTTCCAACTCCGGCCACAGAACGCACACCCCATACCATACGTGACCGCCACCAAGATTTACATCCTAAGCATGTTCTTAGGATTTAACTCCTTGTTGAGCTTTCTCCACATATTAATCCTATCGTTCGCCAAAAAATATTTAATTTTAACTCATGTACATATGTACAACTAAAATATTTTTCGAAATTAAAAAAGTTTCATCAAAAAATTGTAAGCGGACTCGACTCTTATGGCCTGTTTCACAATAACGAAAGAAAACTTTCGACTGAAAATTCATATTGAAAACAACAATAAAGTATGAAAATTTGTTTTTGTTTTCAGAGTATTCTTCGTACATTTTCTAAAATGTATCTGGTATACATATACCTAATTGTGCCTGAACCATATCTCTTAATTCTGGACCACTTAACCTTGGATTATTTCTGGACTTTTGGATTACCCAAAGTTAGTCCGTCAGAAAAGTTTATTTTAGATTTTTGTCTATTAGTAATGTTTCTTTCTTAAACCTATTAATAATATTTTTATATAAAGTTCTACGATGTATTTTAACAATTTCCTCAATCTTCCGTTGAAATTTTCCATCCGTGGTGGTCAATTACTAACAACAATAAGGACCCATCTGCTCAAAAACATGTTTTGTAACGATTTATGGGGTAGAACAATGTTCCACAGGAATAAGAACAAATTAAACTTTCCAAAAAAAAAATTGTTTTGTTTTTTATAGCTATTATTTCCACCATTGTTGCCATTTTAGCATTTTCACTGCTAGATCTAACATTTTCGTTAGTTAAAAAACATTCAACTTTTAAAAAATTCTGCTAAATGCTTTCTGGCAGAATTGGTTGAAAATAAAAAATCTTAATTTGTTAAAAAATTCTTCTGTATAGAGAAATCTCCTCATAAATGTACATGTAGCTATTGTAGGGTAAAGGTTCCTTGATGATCTGCACTAGCTAACCCCTCAACAATAAATTTTAATGTATTTTTAATAAAAGTTTTTTACGTAAAATTATAATTTGGGATTATTAGTGCGTAAAAAAATTTAAACATAATTGTAACAATTCCAAAAAACACAAATTATTAACTATTTTATGTTTGTATGTATGTCGATAAAAATACCTGTAAATACTAATATGTTTGTGAACACATGAAGTTCAAAAAAAAATCTGGCATTATTCATTTCTTCTGTGGAACATTTTAGCAGAATTTCTTCACCGATTTAGCATTCTCCCATTATCATTTTTGGCAAGACTGATTTCCATATAAAAAGTTATTATAATATAATATTACAAACATATGTACATATTATGTAAAAACCAAATTTTAGGTTGGCCATTTTCAATGTGATATTAAAAATTTAAATATTTTATTTAGTTTTGTTGTAGTTGTACATAAGTTGAGTTTATATACCTTTTTTAATACAAACTATACCATCTTTTAAATTGTGTGTTGGAAATTTTTTAATACATAGCACATAAGAAAGTTACATATCGTTAGCTTAAATGCAAAAAAGGCGTAACTAACAAAAAATTCAAAATTGAGTTTTTGATTGATTATTATGAATTACATTGAAGTACATGTCTGGACAAAATTTTATACTTGTGTGATAAAAAATTTCGTTTTTATGAATATATGAAATATATATATATATATATATATGTATATATATATATATATATATATATATATATATATATATATATATATATATATATTTTATGAAATATGTAATTCTCTTAACACAAATTGGCGAATAATTAAAGTGATATACATACATACATATGTATGAATGTATATTAAAGAAAAATATTAATTATTAATTAAAAATTAGTGGCCACTTTCACACTGTACATATTTGCATTTATTTTCTCATAATATTCTGCATAGTACACAATTTGAAAAAATAAAAGCTGAATGTACATTAAATCGGGAATTAGTTAAACCGTGATACCACTGTACTAGTGATGTAACGAATGTCAATTTTTGATATTCGCGAATACGAATAAGAATATTTCATACGATATTCGCGAATACGAATATTTCATACGATATTCGCGAATACGAATATTATCTGCAATATGAAATATTAAAAAATTGTTATGAAAAAGGACTTCACACTCTTTTTGGCGTACTTTCAATTTAATAAAAAGTATCCAAAATTTTAATGATCGTCATTGAATAATATTTGAAATTGATACAAAGCACAAATTTCTATAAAAAATTAATGTATTTGTACAAAATAAAATTTTTAGTCATTTATTTAAATTTCGTTTAGGATTAATGCATACATTCGTATTCGCATCCGCCTGAATTAAGCGAATACGAATACATTCGTATTCGCCTGAAAATCACCCAATATTCGACAATTCGAATACGAATATTCGTGCATCACTACACTGTACATATGCATATGCGGTGTAGGTATATCGATGGTCTCAAGTAGAAAGGCCCTAGCTTACTCGAGTTTTTTTCGAAATAAGAGTTTTCCCGCGATTCCAAAACATTTCACTCAAATATACCACGTCACAAAAATTCGTTACAATATTGTAAAATATAACGATTTTACAAGCAGTTTTACAAAGCACTTTTACTGTTTATTATTATGTTTTTACCTTCTCCTGTAAAGTTATTTGAGTTAGGGCTTTTCTATTTGAGACCATCGATATGTATGTATGTATGTATGTATGGTGTATGTATTTCGATTGAACAACGAAACGGTTGATTCCAAAAACGCGAATTCGGTAGAAAAAATAGCAGACTCAAACAATCAAATAAGTATGTATGTATGTACTACGAGTATGTACATATGTACATATGTAATACATATTTAAATAAAAATAACAATAACAAAGCAATAAAGTAAAGCTTAAACAAAAAGCACTTAAAAACGTCTTTTAATTTGGGGAGTTTTCTTTTTGTTGCCTTCTTGTGTTCCTTAACTTTTTCTTGGCTATTTTTAGAATTAGACTTGATGTGAATGAATTTTTTATGGTGTGCTGTATGTGGATCGAGCTGAAATTAACACATATACTACATACAAAAGCTTGCAAAAATTCGGTCTCTTAATTTTTTCATATACATACATACACATGTATATATGTATGTATGTATATTTATGAACGACATGTGAATAAAAGAATATTTTTTGAAGTAGCAATATCTGTAGATAGTTTATTAAAGAAGGAACGTGGTGTGCAGGTCCAGAAAAAAATGAAAACAAAACAAAGGAGTGATGTATGTACATACATATTTACTGCGCGATAGACTATTTTATAATTGTAAAGACGTTCTTGAAGACTACAGAAAAACTAAAGTGTGTATTTATCTTTATTATTTCCAAATAAATTTATGCTCAATATTTATTACATGATCAGGTAATAAGGATTCAAATAGTAAATAGGTACATACCTATAAGATATTCATTGTGGTTTACCTATTTTTTTTTAATCATTTGCACATTTGAAAAAAAAATCGACGCGGTACTTGCAACATGTGTGAATTTTTAAACTCTCTTTACTAATTTATAGGTTTTACATATATTTGCACAATTCACAAGCCATGTTTTATCGTTTAAAGTTGTATTTGAAAAGACAATTTCAAGCAAAATCTCTCAAAACAAAAACATTTCATAAATACACAATTTATTTTTATTTAGACATTTTGATAGAAATTTTCTTTTCAGATTGAATTATACCTGTAGACAGCACAAGGAATTGTTGTACAACAATACAGCAGCCATTGGCATTATTTGTTTGTGTAAATAACCAAAGCATTTTAAAAACTTAATGGGTGTGTTCGTAAATGCATCATTCCGCTGCAAATAGAAGTTTAAATGTCTTAAACTTATTCACTGAAGTAGATAACGCACAAATAAATGTCAAATATGGGCCTATAACATGGTTACTACTAAAAAATATTATCAGCAAAATTGTATTGTATTTTAAATTAAAGTTTGCTCGTACGATGCAAAGCAGTGATGAATTTACGAACACACCCAATACTAATTGTACTACGAGGGCTACCATTTTTATTTCGGAACTAGCAACACTAATGTCAATAGCTATAATACCATAATAAAGTTTGAAATTTTTTTTAGCAAAAACGTTCTCACAACAACGTTTTGATGTACAACAGTTCAGAAAATCTATTTGAAAAAATAATGAAAATTTCTAGAGGTTTTCATTTGATTATTTTTCACAACTTTGTACGTGGATTGTCTCAGCAAGAATGAGTCGATGAACTCAGTTCTTTGTATGGCGATAAAGCACCATCAAAAACCACAGCCACAGAATTGATGACTCATACTCCGAGAGTCCTGACTTCGCACCCAATGACTTCTTGTTCCCGAATATCAAAGGTAAACGATTTTCGAGCGCCGAAGAAGCAGTTGAAGCGTTCAAAAACCATGTTTTGGAGGTATCTCAAGAGGAATGGAAAAACTGCTATGACAAATGATTTCAACGAATGCAAAAGTGCATTCATCATCAAGGCCAACATTTCCAAAAACAATAAACGTCGAATATTCGACTAGGAGAATTTTTTCCTAGATTAAACAAACCTTTTACATATTTCCTTTAATCTAGTAGGAAATTGTGACAGACGAATATTCTACGTGACATACGCTTTACGGGTGATTATTAATTAGCTATTTCCGAAATACAAATAGTACCCTTAATAGGTATAAACAAAAGCATAAACAAGTTTTAGATATTTATCAGATAAAAGCAAATGGAACAAAATTTCAGATGAAATCGTGCTACCAGCTGGTTGGATATGTCCTGCAACCGATGTGAACAAAACAGTTTCATGATCAAAAGTATAAACTTGAAGTAGCACCTGCTTTAAAAATCGTATTTTTATGGAATTACGCATTGCTGATGGTACGAACGATTAAGTTTAATACACTATTGGACTTGAGAAAACATATTAGATTTTGTATTTTTTTTAATACGTGTTGTCTTGGGAGAAAATTCGAAAAAAAACTATGTACAAAAAATATTCTTTTTAAAAGCCATATTTACGTAGTTACGGGCCTCCAAAGTTTTCAATGTCTTTTGACATTTTCGTGGTAAGTTTCTGATTTTGTATAACAATATGGGTATCATATGAAAGATCATCAAAATTAACAAATTTTCAAGGAAAATCAAGTAGTATTTATCCTATTTTTTGCTCGTTTTGAAGTTAAAGGAAAATATTTACTGCTCAAGGATTAATCTTGTTTTAAAATAAATAGTAAATATTTCCTGCATAGCCTTCATACGGGCTTAAAGATTTCCTCCTCTATATTTTTTGACAAGGTGCGAAATACAAAATATTTTCTACATAGCCGACCTTTGGACGGGCTCAGACTTTCTCTGCTATGATATTTTACGACACGGCGCGTAATAATAAAGATTTTCGGCATAGACGGCCTTCGGCCGTGCTCAAAGATTTTCCGACATGGCGCGTAATATTAAAGATTTTCTGCATAGACAGCATTCGGTCGTGCTCAAAGATTTTTTTCCTCTATGATAGTTCCAGATACTTTAAAACAAAATTAACATACCGACAGTACCTTTAACTTCAAAACAAACAAAAAAGGAACAACTTGATTTTCCTTAAAAATTTGTTCACCAAGTTATAATTTTGATAAACGTTTCATATGATACACATATTGTTATAATAAATCGGAAACTTATCTCGAAAAAAAGGAGACATTCAAAACTTTAGATGTCCGGAACTCCGTAAATATGCCTTTCAGGGGATTTTTGGACAAACAGTTTTGTTCTTAGAATTCAATTTTCTATCAATTAAGATGAATGAGTTTTATTTTATTTGGAGTAGCTTCACTAAACTAGATTTAAGCCAAAAGTTCAAACTTTAATTTAAGAGTAACAAAAACACGTTTTTTTTCATCTTCATACAATGCGAGTCGCTCTAATCTATGTACATGCTACATATTTAAACATTTTGTGTATATTTAACGTTTTAAGTTAAGTTTCATTTACTCCATATGCTTTGATGCATGCGAAGTTATAAAAAAAACTTTATTTAAATCTTGTACATACATACATATGTATGTAGATATTAAAAAGCGAACACATTTGTTATAAACTTAACCTAATTTAACCACTGTAAGAGCTGTTTAAATGTTCTCAACGTTTGTTGTTGGTTTATATGTATGTATGTACATATAAAAATAAGAATAAAATGAACAAGATGATAATGGCAAGTGAACAAAGGAAGAATGTGTTGAAGAAAAATTAAATGTGATTTCAAAATTTTAATTTATGAAGTTAAAAATAAAATAAACGTAACGCCCTATATTTAAACAAAATAAAAAACTTTTTAGCAAACAAAAAAAAAAAGAAAAAGAGAAAGTAGGCTGTGTGAAATACAGGAGTAAAGAAAGGTCTGCTTAAAAGCCGGTTGGACCAGACTAGGTAGATAGAGCAAACATTTACTTATACATACATATGTATGTACATGTGTATGCATAATGTGCATATACCTACATAAATATGTACTTAAAAAGGAAATGTTTTGGCCATTTTACTTACCATCTATACGAGGAGTAGTATCATGAAAATTTTTTATAACATTTAGCAACTTCTCACGGAACAAATACTTCAATGAGGCCCATTTAAATACAGTATCGCCGGTCTTGGCTACGTATCCCAAGTATTCATCTAGTTCCTTGGGAATTTCTTTTTGCTTAAGACGTGTGAAACGATCCAAAATTTGCATTACTTCTTCGGCATTTTCCATGGTTACCATGCTGTTGAACTGCTCGACTTTTTTTAAATCACAATTATTCTTGCTAATGAACTGATTAAACAAAAACAAAAAAAACTTTTATTAAATTATTCGACAAGAAAATAACTTGCAAAAATATTTCAATTTTTTTTGATAATTTTTAGGTGTAGAGACAACTACATAAATACATACGCCGCTAGCAGAGTTAATTTGTTTTATTGTTGTTGTTGTCGCTAAAGTAATCGTTTTTTCCTGCAAGTTTTAATGACGCCGACGTCGTTTGCTGTTCTTGTTATTGTAGCTGCACACAAATTTGTACACGAACTCGAAGTCCGACTGATGGTAGATACAAAAAATTTTTACACTTTTTTTCGGCAGACTGGTTAACGAACGAAGTCTTTTCCAAATTTCTCCTATATACCAGAAATTATTCACGGATCAGGAAAGTATTTGCATCAAACGAAAAAAGTGCAGGAAAATGACCGGCTTTTTTTTCGAAATTATTCACGGAAACTCTTGTTCACTCACACAAACACAGAGTTTTACTAGGCAAAGAGTTTTGTTCTTTTGAAGTTCTAAACTACAGGATTTTTTTTTTATCTTTTGATTTCAAAGACAATAGAAGTTGTATACAATATTTGCTAAATTGTATTTCTATCCGATGAGATATGCAGCTTCAGCAACGTTGAACAGGCAACTGAGTAAAATCCGTATATGTATTTCAACATACGGCTGCAGACGCAGACGTCGGCAGAGCTATGTTAACGTACATAGGTCTGGTGAACAACAGGATTAACGGCAAACACACTTTTTCGCAGAAACACACATACCATCACAAATGTGAGTAAATTTTGCAAAAAAATAAAAAATTGCCAAATTTTTTAATTGTTGTTGTCAAGCGCTTCCTGTTCATTCTGAAATTCTTTTGCTATTACCATAAAACAGCAACAATTTTAAGCCAATTGTTCAGTTGAAATTTAATTAAGATTCTTTAACAATGTGCAAATGTACAAAATTGCCAGCAGGCCAAATAACTCAATAACCGAATGGATAAAATGAAAAACATTTACACCACTTACCTGTGTTTGAGTTAAATAATTTTATTTTTTAATATGTATCTCTAAAACAACAGATTTATTAATTAAATTATTAAACTGTTTCACAACTTTTCTTTTGCTTGTTTCGGCGTCTCCTCTTCGCAGCTGTGTGCAAAATGTCAAATATAATAGAACTGTTACAGTGACAGCTGCAATGTTAATTTACAGGGGTAGTGTTAGAAAGTTGAATGTATTTTATAAACGCGTCAAAAGTAAAATCTGTGGTAAAATATTTGGCTTTGGCGCGCTTGAAAAGCAATTAATAAAACCCTTTTTAAAACTTGTGTAGTTAAAAAATATAAAAGTACTGGTAATTTAAGGGGTAAGTAATTAAATAAAGTTACATTACTTATTGTTGTGTGTCTATTTGCGTCAGGAATACTCAATGTGTGCGCCTAAATACGTATGTGTGTATGTACTTATGTCAGGATTCTAAATACATATGTAGATTTATTTAGATTCCTATTTACAAGGATTCTTACCCTTAGAACAAATGAAAGTTCTTGTGAGTCCTGTGTAAAATTTATAGTATTTCCTTGTTTTGGAATTGCAGTGTAGACCCCCTGGCTTTTATACTTTATTTCATCGCTGGGATAATTTGTGTATCCTTTGTGATTTTCGTTCAACTGGATTCCTTAATTTCATGGGTATATGTACTTACTTACCTGCTATTTATTTAGTAGGTATGTAGGTATACTTATGTTACATGACATGACATCTGCATTTATAATAATGAATAATAAGATTTCATTGACGGAGTTATTGGTTTTTTCCTCAGTGGAAAATTCATCCATTGTTTAAGAGCCTGACTCAACATGCTTTGGTATAGGCATGTACATACATATGTATGTACCTACTACATAAAAACATACCCACATACATATTCTCGCCACCCAGCCGGAAAAATAAGGATTAAAGATGCCTTCTAAAAGTCCTATGTACCACTTATTTTGGATGCACAAGGCCTGCTCGCTCCATTCCATAGTCGAAATCTTTTTTACACGCGTTGCAATTGCAGTGCAGAACTTCCTCTCTCTCCTCTTTCCCAAGCGATTTGGAAAGGCCTACAAAATTAATGCATTCTTTAGCAGTTAGATAAATTGAATCAAAAAAATTCTAATAAGGTCTGAAGTATGAAGGTCTTCAGAGTTTTCCCGCTGGGCGTATGTATGGATTTTCAACACAACTTTTGTTTCTATGTCGGATGTAAGTCTAATTACATGCTTTGAATGTTGTATTTATTTTCATACTCAAACACATTGATTTTGTGTAAAGTAAGTACATAAATAAATACATATTCAGATGTAAGTAGAATAAAAATGTAACGTATTAATGTATGTATATATGTAAATATGTGCAGTTTACACACATATATACTCGTATGTACATACATATGTACATGGAGAGGTTCGTAAGGGATGTTTTTTAAAGATCTACTTTCCGCCGGATTGAACTGTCCAGCTATTATCAGTTCTGACAACTCTATAGGTATGATATATTTGCATAAATATATATACATGCATGCATACATGTACATGCAGATGTAAATATGTACAAACTAAGTACATACCTACAAAATGTGTCTTGTGTAAGTTTGATTTGAAATTTTACTATTTAGAGACAAGAACTTTGGCAAATTTAATAAATCTTGTGCCCAAATTGTTGTTAAGTTCGAAAATATAAAAATTTGTTCAGTGATGAGATTCCTTTTTACTAAATAATCCTTTCACAGGAATTTCTCTAGACACCGGACATTCATAAAAATCTCTGATTGCAACGTTTTATGGACTGATTGAGTATGAGTCCTTATATTTTATAAAATTGACCAACAACTTATATATATATTTTATATCAAAAGAACAAAAAGGTTTATTGTAGTTTTCAGTATTACAATTTTTCAATTAATGACAAAAAATAGTTTTAATATATATGAAAGAAATTTCTTTGAACTACTCGATTGAAAAAACAATATTATAAAACCCCCTCTCAATCGATTAGTCCTATATCATTTCGTAGTTTTACAAATTTGTTGATATCCAATGATTTGGTAAATAAGTCTGCTAACTGGAACTCAGTACTAATATGTTCAAGCTTTATATTACCCTTTAATATGTTATCTCTTATGAAATGGTGTTTTATATCTATATGTTTTGCTCTTTTACTTTCTAGGTTATTCGTCATGCCAATACATCCTCTGTTGTCTTCGAATATTTTAACGGTATAATCATCAACTTCTTTTAAATCTTTCATAACTCCAGAGATCCATATTGCTTCAGTTGTTGCTAGACTTAAAGCTATGTATTCAGCTTCTGACGAGGAAGTTGCAACAGTTTGTGGTTTCTTGCTGCACCATGATACAGTGCAACGATACACCTGGAACATATTCCCACTAACTGATTTCCGATCAGTCTTATCTGATGCCCAATCTGCATCACAAAATCCCAAAATAGGTTCATTTGAGGATTTCATAAAAGTTAATTTTGTTTTCAATGTTCCTTTAAGGTATCTTACAACGCGTTTTAGATGTTGCCAGTGAACATCAGAAGGATTTTGCTGAAAACGGCCTAAATAGCCGATTTGAAAACATATATCAGGTCGAGAACATAGCATGATATACATTAAACTTCCTAAGAGTTCTCGATAAGGTTGATTGGTTCCAGATTTTGATAAACTGCTTTCTAACTGCAAACCTTTTTCCATTGGAGACTTCACCACATTACAATCTAACATTCCAAATTTCTTTAATATTTTCCGAATGCTTGATTCTTGTGATACTTGTAACTTATTGTTTTCGAAATGTATATCCATGCCCAAGAAAAACTTCAGTGGGCCGCAATCAGTCATTTCAAAAATATTTGAAAGTTTTTCTTTAAGAGATTTAATATTATCAATATTATTACCAGCTATTAGTAGATCATCTACATATAAAATAAGAATTAAGAGTTCCACTAGGGGCATATCCGATCATCACAGTTTCCAAACTCTTTCATTCATTTTAACGTAAAGGCAGTAGTCATGTTTTGACCTTACGAATCCAAGGGAGACTAAAAAATTGTTGAACTTCTCGTTCCAGCATTTTGATGCTTGCTTAAGCCCATACAACGATTTGACTAATTTGCATGCTACATTTCGAGTACAATTTACACCTTCAGGAACTTCCATATAAATATGTTCCTTCAAGTCCCCATGTAAGAAAGCCGTTTTTACATCAAGATGGTGAAAATGATACCCTCTGTAAATGCCAACAGCTAAAACAATTATTATGGTTGTAAGTTTCGCTACTGGAGCATATGTTTCCCAATAGTCTACACCATGTTTTTGTAGAAAACCTTTAACTACTAAACGGGCCTTGTACTTCGTTGGATTGCCGTTACTATCTTCCTTTATTTTAAAGCACCATTTAGATTTTAATAGTTTGGTTTCTGGTGGAGGCTCAACAAGATCCCAGACATGATTTTTGCTCATTGCACTTAATTCGTCATTAACAGCTTTTTGCCATTCGTTAGTATCATCTCTATTAAATATATCATTAAAAGACTCAGGAATATTATTTTGTATGACTTCAGCTTCAAGACCAGTAATGTAGTCAATTAACTTTGACGGTAAACGACTTATTCTACCACTTCTAGGCTCGTTGGGTATATCTTCTAAACAATTTTCTTTAATGAAATCCTCTTCATCGCTGGTGAGTATTTCGGAGCTAGATAATTGATTATTTGTAGTAGGTTGTACAATACCATTGTTATTTAAGGCACTTTCATTTTCTTCTCTAATTGCAGCAGTCACAGCATTATCATCTTCCCCTTCGGGCTCGTGGCTGGTTTGTATTATTGTTGGTTCTACTACTTGCGCTCTTTGATTTGCATAGGGAAAACAGTTTTCATCAAATTTCACATCCCTTGCCAAAATTACCTTCCGCTTTTCACCATACCATAATCGATATCCACTAGGGGCATATCCGATCATCACAGTTTCCAAACTCTTTGAATCTAGTTTATTACGTTTTGAGTTCGGAATCCAAGCAAATGCTTTACATCCGAAAACTCTTAATTTTTCAAATTTTGGTTTTATACCAAACCACAATTCTGCTGGCGTTGTAGAATTTGTTAGAGCTTTTGTTGGAATTCTATTTATTATGTATACTGCAGTATACGCTGCTTCATTCCATAAATTTTTCGGCACAGCAGATTGTAATAACATAGCTCTTAATTTTTCAGTTACGGTTCTATTAAACCTCTCAGATACTCCGTTCTGTTGAGGTGTATGAGCAATTGTTGTTTGAACCTGAATTCCTTTACTTTTATACCAACCTTGCTGCTCGTTCGATAAATACTCTGTACCTTGATCTATGGTTAACGTTGAAATCTTCTCTTTCGGAAACATAGCAGAACTTACGGCCTCATACTCTCTAAATTTTTTAAACACTTCCGACTTCTTCTTTATACAGTAAATTATTGCAAAATGGCTAAAATCATCTATGAAAGAAACGAAGTATTTTGACCCATCCCAGGCTATTGGTGTTATTGGACCACAAACATCCGAATGTATACGTTGAAGTAGGCGAGTTGCTCTGGTCCTGGTTCCATCAAAGGGGTCTCGACATTGCTTAGCTTCAGTACAAATGTCACAAAAACCAATGTCTTTTGGTTTCACATTGTCTTGAATGAGATTTTGCTTTATTAAAATATCCATACCTGTGATACCAACATGCCCAAGCCTTCTATGCCAAGTTACAGTGTTATCTTTGCTACACAAAAACGCATTTTTATTTTCTAAGCTCAACGTTACTTCATAAAGGTTGCCACAAAGTTGAGCTGATGCAATTATCTTCGAATTTTGTAAAACCACAGCTGAATTGTTCATAAAATTAACTCTGAGCTTTGATTTAACAAGTTTTCGTACAGATAACAAGTTATCTCTCAAAGCAGGAGCAAATAAAACGTCCTTCATAATGATTTCAACACCTTTATTGCTAAAACCTCTAATTTCGCCAATATAATTTGCTATAATAGATTGACTATCCTTTGCCACGAAGATTTCAACAGGGGTATCCAGTAACTCCAGTTTGGAGAAAATCGACTTGTCATTCACTATATGATCACTGGCACCTGAGTCGAGCTTAAAAACAATTTGATTATTTTTAGATTTACATATATTATTTTTATATGCCATAAATGATACTGCTTTTGTAACTGCCTTAGTTGAATGTGCATCTTTTTGCCAACAGTCCTTCGATTTGTGCCCAAGTTTACTACACTTATAGCACTTGCCATTAAAATACCTTTTCTTTCTAAAACTTTTCTTGCTTGCAAACGCTGTCTTGTCTTGTACATCATCTTCGAATCTGTTTGAAAATCTGGTTTCTTCTGAAATTAATCTCTCCTTCGCTATATTAAAAGTTAGTTTATCTCCATCAATGTTTTGTAAGGCTGTTACAAGCGGGTCGAACTTTTCTGGTAGTGTCAAAAAGAGTTGTGCCAATATGTCACTTTCTTCCATATTTGCACCCGATAATTTGAGTTGCCGTACTAGGTTTTCAAAATGCATCACATGACATATAATTGAGTCCCCTTCGTTCATTCTCAGCTTTACTAACTTTTTTCGGATCAATAGCTGATTAACTATAGATTTCTTCGCAAACATCGATTGTAGATTATTCCACATTTCTTTGGAGCTTTTCATATCACGAACAAAGCTAATGCAATCTGCATGCAGAAAACTTACAATTTTATTCATGGCCTTTTTGTCTTTTTTTAAAAATTCCCGTTTAAGAACATCATTATCAGGTGGACAGCCGGTTAGAACTTCCAGAAGATCCAATGAGTCTAGGTGAATTTTAACTCTAAATTGCCAGTCATCAAATCCCTGGCCATTAAACTGAGGGATTCCATGTAATTCCTTTGAGTCGCCCATAACCTTTTATAAAATTGACCAACAACTTATATATATATTTTATATCAAAAGAACAAAAAGGTTTATTGTAGTTTTCAGTATTACAATTTTTCAATTAATGACAAAAAATAGTTTTAATATATATGAAAGAAATTTCTTTGAACTACTCGATTGAAAAAACAATATTATAAAATTATATAATCCCCCTTATTGTGATTGGCAATTTTGCGGCGAAAGTCAGGCGTATTGTAAAAGATTAAAGAAAAATGTAGCATAAATTCTTTAATCGACTAAAAATAGTGGAATTTAAAATCGAAAAACGCCAACCACAATAAGGGGGAATATTGTATTGTATTGATGAAAAGAGGAATGTTATTGTCAATAGCGAGCGATAGTATTATGCCATGATAAATAATTACGCAAATCATACTTTATCCAAAATAACAAGGCTCCAAAGAATAAGTCTGATAGAGGAAACATTTTATCCCCTAAGTCTTAACTGTGTGAGTATTTTTTGCTTGTTTCTCTTGTAAGGAGTTAAGTAAGGCCTTAGAATGTTCCACAAAATAATTATCCATAAAATTCGATTGTCTCCGAATATGCTAATGGATTTTGCTTTAAAAAAAATTATCTATTTACTGTTGTTTATTTATGAAATTTTATATTTGTCTTAAATGAATAGGGTCGTGATTCAGAACGATAAAGAATCAATAATATGTATATATTTTATAAACGTGAAAAATAAAACCATTCATAAGTACATATGATATCTCTTGATATAAGAGAGTAGATATTTATATTTGCTTTTTTTTAAGTCTACAGAGTTATTGTTAGTGTTAAGGCTTTTTATGTTCATGGGAAGTGCATTAAAGTAAATTTTCCATTATTTAAGACATATTTTATAAAATTGAAATAATATTCACAACGTTTTTCAAAAACTTTGGATATTAAAAAATAACAATAACTAAGTAATACATACATAGATATGTAGATAAAGATTGTTTAATATAAAAAGGGCGTATATTTCTCAATTTTTTTCGAAATTGAAACCTATAAAATATCGAAAATTAGAGTTCGGCCTCTCTTATATTAAGCCATCAATATAAATACCTATTGTTGTTTATTTCAAACACAGAATGTAGCTAGAAAATTTATTTCGTATTGGTGAAAAAAATTTTACTATGTGCTAGTTCAAAAAGGTCACTAAAAAATACTTTTCCTTATACATATGTACATATGTATGTATGTATATTATGCCAGAGATTTTTCAAACCATGCTTTCATGGAAAAAATTTTGCCCTTACATTTTAAAAAAGCGTTAAGTGTGGTTATTTTTTAGCTAAAAAATTACCAACAATTATTTATTGTTCCGCAACTCCGATTCTTTCATTCATGTTGCTTCGCAAATGATCTAATTCCAAGATAAAATTACTTATGAAACATACGGACTTCTAACAAAAATTTATAATTTATCACACCATTGTCTTGGAATAGAACATATCGCAATTGTTCCTCTAAAAGGGGTTGTCAATTCGAATTTTTTTTGGCGAGAAAGTAGTTAAAATTATGTAAGATTTTTACATTGTGTAAGATATGAATGACTACTGCATATCGCTTTTTTTTAAAAAGACATATTTATTATCTAGTCTGGTATCACTTTTAAATAAAAATAAAAATTGGTTGGTGCTCGTAGCAAAATTTTTCAATTTGATAAATACTAAAAACTATAAATAAATTACGAGTATAAGGTAATCATGAATAAAATTCCGCGAAATATTTTTCCCGGGGAACAATTTCAAAAAATAGCAAGTAATAGGGAAAGCAAAAAATTCTACTTGGAAAAGGACACATTTTTCGCGCAATTTTATTCATGATTGGCCTTATTAAAAAAATTAAATGACATGCTGCAATTGAAGTGACTGAAAAGGGCTATCAGGGCAATCATGAATGAAATTCCGCGTTAAATTTTTCACTTTTCCAATTAGATTTTTTTGTTTTCCCTATTACTTGGTTTTAGTTGGAATTGTTCCTCGCGAAAAATTTCACGCGGAATTTTATTCATGATTGCCCTGTATTATATAATTTAGGAATAAGATAGTGGGGGAAACTTACTGGGAATATGGCGTAAAAAAAACAATCAGTAGATTGTAATTTTTTTTTGTATAAATACGAGTACAGTTATTATCCTGCAAAAGGTCATTGCTTGCAACACACCGAATTGTTGGTGTAGAAAAATAAACCGATTATATACTCCAAAATTTCTAATGTTTTCAGCTTCGGTAAAATAAGACAAGGCAAAATAGTAAGTTAGCCTTTTGGATTTTAGGCGATGATATGTTAGTATGCAATCTACGAAACCAAATTTGCAGATAAATTAACTTCAAAGTTTAAATTTTACTATCTAAAAGCTATGAAATTTGCATAAATAAACTCTATAGTTGAACTATTTAACCAATTTAACTTAATTTCTTATTTAAATTTTAATAACGTTAATTAATTTTGAAATACTTATAGTATAACTAAGTACATACATTTTTCTAATATTTTTCCTAAACTCTTATTTAATTTTGTTGGGTTTTCAACTCTAATCTCTTTTTTAACATTTGATACGTTTGATGCATATTTCTCATTTGACCGCGTATTGAAGTGGTGACGTCACGTTGCAACTGCTGAACTTCCTGTATATCCTTGCGTAAATTTATATATTCGTTGCGTACCTTTTTAAAATAAAAATTCCACGTGAAATGTGCAAAATTTAAAAGTTAACAATAATTATTTTACCTCCGACATCGATTCTAATAATTCTAAAACACAAATATCATCAATTTCATCAAGGTTGTTACAATCCAGGCAACGTTCAACTTCATGCAGCTTGTGAGCCATCGTACATAATTGCGTGCCGGCATGGGCCACCTAAAATAAAGTTGAAAGGTAAAATATGAAACTAGATGTATGTATGTAATTTATAACACTATGGAGAGAGACAAGTGTAGTTCCTACTACTGCAGTTTATGTAAACAAAACAATCCAGATAAAAAGGAAATTGATGACGTTAAACGGAGAGAATACTTTTCCTCTATATACATACATTTGCATTAATATAACGGTAGTGTGCTATTCTATAGAAGATGTTGTTCTTTTTTTGTATAACAAGCATGTGATGAAAATCAATATTTGAATAACTTCTATCTTCTACATCTTCTATTTATATTAAGTATGTATATAAAATCGTTGTGTGTGTTTGTTCGTAACGCATAATATCTGAAAGTATAAGAGTTGTGGAGCTGAAATTGCCAGCATAGGTTCGGATCAATGCCCCGTAAGTTTTTGTTTTGTTTTTGACCAAACAAGTGACCACCACAGTGTGCAGTAATTTTTAGTTAAAAAAAGGAATATTATTGAGGGAAGGATAACGTTTGCCGGGTTGTGTGTTTTATAGTTTCCTTCAAATAGCTTTTAGAAGATTTTTTTCGTAAAGTTTTCTTCAAAATTATCCTATATTGCTTGAGGGATCATAGACTCAAACTGACAGATGAAGCGTAGAAAGATTGGTGTGAAACGAAAATTTGCAAAACTTCTAAAATCTTGTGTACGGCAATTGTGAATAAAATTCCGCGAGAAAATTTTCCCGGGAAACAATCCCAAATAAAAGCAAGTGCATAATAAGGAAAACAAAAAATTCTTATTGGAAAAGGGAGAAATTTCACGCGCTATTTTAATCATGATTCCCCTGTAGTGCGATTCACTAACTTTTTTGAACGATAATCGCATCGTTAAAATAATTATAACGAAAATTTATCGAATTTGCTATTCAGTAACATTTTTAACGATATTCGCTGTAGGTTAATGCCAGCTGTGTCGTTATTTAAGCGAAAATAATTTATGTGCTGTTAATTTTATCGACAGAAATCAACAGAAAATATCAACTGCGTCCTATCGTTAAAAATAAGTTTCAGAATCTCACAATCGTTATTTTAAGCGACAAAATATGAAGACAAAAATTACGATTGTCGGATCGTTAAAAGTTACTGAATCGCACTACTGATAGGCCGGGTTTACATCTGTGTGCCAAATGGCACACAAGCGTAAAAAAAGGGTAACCAACTAATTACTAATAAAAAACTATTTGATTCAGACATGTATTTATTAAGTTAAACAGTTTCATACATAATTAGTACTTCACCAATTAACAATGAAATTAAAAAAAAAATCAAAATTAAATAGTATTCTATCAGCTAATGTAATTTTGACAACTTGTTGGTACTTGGAAACCGTAAGAGCAAACTCTTGAAATGGAAAATCGCATAATATATGGATATGGATATGGAAAATCGCATAATAAAAAGCGTCTAAATGAAAAATACATATCAACAAAACTAAAAAAAACCTAAAGCTAAAATAATCGTCAAAACCGTAAACCGAAAAATCGCCAAAAACTAAATAAAACATCAAAACTAAAAATGAATCAAAATCCGAAAATATCGCAAAAAAATATCGTCAAAAACTAAAAAAACCGCAAAAACTAAAAAAAACGCGAAAACTAAAAAAACGCCAAAACTAAAAATGAGTCAAAAACCAAACAAATCCCAAAATAAAAAATATCACAAAAAAAATCGCTAAAGATCAAATAAAGGAAGAAACAAGAAAGGAATGGAAATGAAAAACTGCCGAAACGAAAAATCACCAAACGACCCTGTTCTGTAAACAGTATCCGAGTAAACTACTCGTTTTCAAAAAATTAATAATGGTTCTGCAGGCGATAATTTTCTTTCAGTCATGATATTTGAGAATCTAATAAAAAAATCGCCTAAATGAAATATATCACCAAAAATAAAGTAAAACGCTAAAATTAAAAAAATAATCACAAAAAGTAAAAAGGATGCCAAAAAACTATAAATATGTATTGTACAAAAACAAAAAAAATCGCTTAAATCCAAAAAAATCGCCAAAACGGGAAAAACGCCAAACTAAAAAAGCGTCAATACTAAAAAAAATCGCCAAAAATTGAGTCCGACTTTCACTATTTACTGAATTTATTTCTGTTATATCTACTATATTCTAAACACAAAGAAAAAAGATACAAAATATTAAAAATCTTCTACCATTATTTTCATAAAAAACTGTTTTACGATTTTTGGTTGCAGAAAAAACTTTGGAATCGTTTTTAAGAACATTATTAGGGCAATTATGAATAAAATTTCGCGAGAAATTTTACCCGGGGAACAATAACAAATAATAGCATGTAATAGGGTAAACAAAAAATTCTAATTGGAAAAGGGAGAAATTTCTCGCGTAATTTTATTCATAATTACCCTGTATGAAAAACTGTCACGGTTTTCTAGTACCAAACAAAAGAATTACATGCTTTTGAAATTACATATTCAGTTTTATTCTGTATTTACCTTCACAATAAAAAAAGTATTTTTAAATCTATCGAATAGTTTTATCGTTTAAATAAATACCTATTGGTAGAATTTTAATTGCGAAAAATTTGCGGCACTAATTAAAAACGACACATAAAAAATATCTTAAGGTTGTACAAAAACTGGTGGCTAAAAGTTTACGGCTATACTTTATAAAATTGTTGTGGCTTTTTATTGCCATAAGAGAGATTATTTTTGTTAAAAATATTAAATGTTAAGTATGTACTTTATTACCTTCTATAGGGATAAAAGAAAAACAGTATCGGCCTTATGTATAAGCAAAAACTGGCATGAAGTTAGCATAAGTGGCAAAATTGAACATGATCTTAAAGAGTTTCGCCATGAAACTTCACATTAAAAATCATGCTAGGACATAGAGGTGGGTTAAAATTAGGTAATGCGATCATTTTTAATGTCAAATTGTATGGAGGAACTCAACACCTAATTCAATTTCGTCACTTATGCTAACTTCATGCCAATTTTTGCTTATACATAGGGCCGTATGTATTTGAGTTGTGAAGGTAGTGGGTAATTTGTTTGCAGCGTTTTTGGTTTGTTATGAAAGTTGTATCAAAAAGAGAGTGAAGAGAGACAGAGAGGCAGGAGGAAGAAAGTCACTGATTGGGTGTAACTTTATATAGGTCAATATTGTAGTTATTATTTAAATGTCATCACTTTTACATACTATAGATTAAATATTAAATATCAATATTTATGTGAACAAAAAAAATACGCAAAAGAACAAAAAGCTGGATACTTACAGATTTTTCTAATTCACTTAAGTCTTGATATGATGAATCCATTGAACTTTGTTTTACTGCTGACTGATAATTTATATTAATTAACTTAAATTTTATATAAAATTTAACTTTCTTAAATATGTGTGAGTGTGTAGGTATGTACATATATTTGAATTTGCATAAGTTAATTTGTATTATTTATCATTATAAAGATTAAAATAAATTTTAAATTAGTTTTTGTTTATTTTATTGCAAATAAATAAATAAGTTATTAAATGTAATTTTATTTATATTCCACTTTATTTAAATCGCCATATTCCTTCCGTGTATTTGTCTGAAACCCTTTTTGCTTCAACGTCTTTTCTACGACTGTTTATTAAAATTTTATTTTTTTGTCTTTTTATAGACATCCTGCGTAAATACGAGTTATTTACAGTCGTTTCGTTGTTTGTTAGTCTTCCTAAAATATCCTCTTTACTAAAAATAAAGGCTACTCTCTATAAGGCTATATGTATGTATATAATTTTGCTATTTTTGGCTAAATTAAACAATAACAAACTTCCTCTTTTAACGTTAGAGTTTTGTTTATTTTTTTTGTGTCTGTTATGTTTATTTTGTAAAAAATACGCTTTAAATAGGATGCCGGGTGAATTATAGTAACGTAGGGTAGGGAGTTTAGCTTGTAAAACTCTCTTGGATAATACTCTTTGCTATGCTCTTTACGCAACTCAGTAGTAAGTAGTCAGTGAGGACAACTTAAAAAAAGCAACATTTCTCAAAACTACAATACCTTTTTATTCTTTTTACGACCCTTTTCATAATGTACAATTAAAAGCTAACACGAACTTTAACGGCAAGTTTTATATGGAGAACTGTCAGTTAAAGTTCACATTAACTCTTTAATAATACATTGTGAAAAGGGACGTTAAAGGTGTAAAGATTTAAATTTTAATTCTCAGTTATGTATTTTTCTACTGAATTCGATTATTTCTAAATCTGTACAGGCAATTTCAATTGCATTAATTGTAATTACAATTACATGTACTTGTAATTGGATTTTTCATTAACAATCAGATGTAATTTTAATTGAGATTTTTTCACCACAATTATATATATTTAAATCCAATTTTTTTTTCAATTACATCAAAATTTAATTGTAATTGAAAACTTTCAAGCCACAAGTCTGTTTCTATCCTTACTCGTATTATAAATGTGAAAGTGAGTTTGTTTGTGACGCTTTCACGCCCAAACCGCTAAACCGATTTTGAAAATTCTTTCACCGTTGGAAAGCTACTATTACCAGCGTCAAACGTATAATATTTTTATACGGTTCGGAACCGGTTTTTTATAATTGTTACGTATTTTTTTCGAAAAACACATTTTTTGTTCTGGTTAGGGTACCTATGGATCGGGTTTGATTTTATTTAAACCGGTTTTTATGTATTTTTAAACAAATGAACGCGAGCGAAACGGTAAAAGCTAGTATTATAATATCGATACCTTTTACGATGTTATCGAAAATATACTTTTTTATTTAAATTTAAATTATATGGGCCTACCCATAGTTTAGAATTATCAAAATGTCAAAATTATTGATAACTTTTAAGATACAGGCTGTACAATTTTATCGTAAGCGACAAATTGCGTACAAAAACAAATTTGAATATATAAAAAAACCTCCTGAAATATTTCATTTCTGTCGATAAAATAGAATATAAGCCTCGATATGTGGGGGAAGGAAATGTTGAGTTCTTAATATTTAAATTAAAATATTTTAATAATTTTCTATGGATTTTTTTTTTTAATAGTTTTTATTTCTTTAAGCGAAATTTCCGTCCCGCCCACATCTTTTTGATGAATTATAGTTGTTTATTGCTCTCGCCATAAAATACATAAATAAAAAAAATATTTTCTTCGGCTTAACCAGTCTAAACGAAACAATAATACTCTTTACTTTTTAAAGTTTCTATTGAAACTGTTAACGTAAAAAGTTTTTAAAAGGATTTACCATACAGGAAGCAATTAGTGTTTTCAAACAAAACTATATCTACTATGTATGTATATGTTAGATACGAAAGGTAAAAGAAAAAAACATTAAACTTTTTTGAGCAAATATTTGTTTAAGAAAAGCCTTTACCAACAACATCCAAATACTTAAGAGTAATTAATATCCCCTATATTTGATAACAAATGTCTGCCTTACTTTTCCGCCTTATGATTAGATAGCTTTATTTGAAAATAATGCCTTACATTTATGCATTAACTAATGTCAATGACTCTTGGAAAGGTTTTCATAAACTAAACTGCATTAATAGCAAAGAAGAAGAAAAAATTAGTATGAATGACATTTTAAGTGGCTGTGAAAAAAAGGAAAAGCCTTAAAAAAATTAAAACTGCATAAACTTTTCAAAAGGACATAAAAAACAAACACTTGAAATATAAAAGAGCTCGGAAAAAGGAAAGTCTAAAGTAAATGAATGTGTAATTAAAAGTGAATTTATGAAAATAAGCGAAATAAAATAAAACTTGCTGCAATGCTATAACCAGGGAAAGCACAAATACATACATATGTACATGCATCTATTTAATATGTTTGTGTGTCTTTATATATCTGTGTCTTTATATATCTTAACATATCGCTCATTTGCTCAAATAATGTCATAACTCATAAAAATCAGTTTGCCAGGCAGAAAACGAGTTTGAAGTTTTCAATTGACACCATAGCTGTTAAGTGATGATTATGATTGGTAATCGTACTGATTACTAATTTGATTATTTTTTGAAAAGTGAAGTAATAATTAAATTATTATATTGAGTTTCGCACGGTTACTAATTGATTACGATTACTAATAATGGAAAAGTAATCTGAATTACTTGAAATTACAATAAAAAAATCAAAAGTAAAAAATAATCCGATTACTCTTAAATATTACTTTTAATTCTTTTTGATTATTTAATAATCATCAAAAGTAGTCCGATTATTTTTTAAATTACTTTTGATTCTTTTTAATTATTTTTTGTAATTTCTGGTAATTCAGATTACTTTTCGATTATTAGTAATCGAACTCAATTATTTATCAGAAATTCTTTTAAAGGAAATTATATAGTCAGTACAATTCCTTTTAAAATGTAATGTAATTGCTTTCTAATCGTAATGCAAATTTAACAGCTCTGATTTACACACAACTTAAAGGAAAAAGAAAATTTTATTCTTCTCTCAAGAGTTAAGTAAACGAGATATTTGTATGAAATTTTTACACAATATAAAAAACGATATAAAGTTTAATTCTGCATCACTAACTCAAAAATGACTTTTTTTCTGAGTTATGCCGTTCTTTGAATAAATGAGCGATATGATTTTTTTTGGTTATGTTTCTTTAAAGGTTAGCAGGCTGCTGGTAAGGAAAGAAAGTTAGAGTCCAGCTCACTTGGGTCCAGTATGATGATCCCTTTGTGCTGATGTTTCTTCATAACTCTAATTAAAAAATAGGGTTTGCGGATTAAGAGTCACGGCCTACACATTGTATGTCCCTGTCAATAAGGTAAGAATAAGGTAAGAACTTGCACTTTAGCAAGGGATTGAGCAAACATTAACTTCATTTAATTGTTTCAGTAACGGAGAACTTACAGTCGTTATTGGAGTATCCAGGCGTAAGCAGGAAATTGTGCTTGTATCGGTTTATATGCCCTATGATGCTGTTGATTCACCAGGGGCTGGCGTGCAGAAGCTGACCGAGTATGCAAGGTTGAGAGGGATTTCATTGGTACTCGACTGTCACGCTAATGAGCATCATAGTCGGTCCCCATCGAGCAGCAGCATTAACAAAAGAGGTGAGTTAGTGTTTGATATTATTACTTCTAGTAATATGTTTATTTGTAACAAGGGTACTACACCCACATTTAGGAATAGGTATAGGGCATATGTTATAGACATAAAACTAAATAACAGAAATAGGAGCCTTGTAGAGAACTGAATGGTAGATATAGATTCAGACCACAGTATCATATCATTCGGTCGGCATGGGAAAGACGTCACACATATAGGAATCCAAGAAAGACTAACTGGTATACCTATAGTGCCACTGTTGATATTAGAGCAAGGGTCACTCCGCAGGTTGTAGATACACAGAAGAGTGGAAGAGTACGTGGAATATTTCCCTAACACTTGTAGCTAATGTTTTGAACAATCCTGTTGGTTTTGGTTTTCCCGGGCAAATTATAACAGACCTAAAAAATCTGAGGTACTCGGTTAGAAGTTTGTTCAATAGGGCGAAACTCACAGGAAGGATTGAAGACTGGAACAATCATAAAGTGTTGTATAATAAGTACAAGGGTGATCTCAAAAGGGCGCCTTATGGAGGAAATACTGTGATGAGATTGATTCCATAAATGAGTTATCGAAGTTTTCTGCGAATATTGTCTAAAAGACCCTTGGGCTCCTGGGAATATTCAAAGACTGGATGGCTCATGGACGGAATCCATCTCTGAGATACTTTATGTTCTGATGGACATTCACTTTCCTGGCTGTTGGGAAGGAAGAGAAGAGGCAACGACGGAAATTAATTTTAACTACTTGTCGGAACCAGAATTAGGGGAGCAACATGGGCAATAAATACATTTGAACCGTATAAATCACCGGGCCCAGATGTTATTTTTCCGGCCATGTTGCAGAATGTCCCAGAGCGCGTACTACTGTCTCTGGTGGGTATATTTAAGATATGCTTAAGCAGGAGTTTTATACCGAAAGGCTGGACAGAGGTTAGGGTCATCTTCATTCCCAAAGCGGGTAAGGCAAGCCACTCATAGCGGAAGAATTTTATGCCAATCAGTCTCGTGGTTTTTTTTTTTTTGAAAACATGAGAACGACTGATTGATCTGCATCTAAGGAACACAATTGCGTCATTAGTGGCGCTCAGCATGCCTATCGAAAAGGCTGGTCTGTGGAGATTAAATTATTAAATTTTAATATTGTTTATCACGTGCTTCTAGTTTATCGATTTTTACGAAACTTAGCACACACCTTGAGGCCTGAAAAATACTTACGGCCCTATGTATAAGCAAAAATTGGCATGAAGTAAGCATAAGTGACGAAATTGAATTAGGTGTTAACGAGTTCCTCCATACAATTTGACATTAAAAACGGTAGCATTAATTAATTTTAATCCACCTCTAAGTCCTAGCATGATTTTTAATGTGAAGTTTCATCGCAAAACTCTTTAAGATCATGTTCAATTTTGCCACTTGTGCTAACTTCATGCCAATTTTTGATTATACATGGGGCCGTTAATCTAATAATCTGGAGCTACGCCGATAACTCGGAAATAAAGTTCCAAACTCTGAGTATTTGTGTTAGGAACAGCGGCTGGTATGGCCATTGACTCCTTTTTATGGCAGGTGTACACACACGACCCTTTTCCGGACCCACTCTCTCCTCTCCTCTATATCTACCTCTTTTATCTTTACCCTCCCTTCCACTACAAAGGGATCATTGTAATGGGCCCAAGTGGGCTGTGCCCTTAACTTTCATCTTCCACCAGCAACATGCTAACCTAACTTATTCGAACGTTCGAGTATTCGACAAAAATTATTCGAATAATGATTTATTCTAAATTGTAAAATTTATGTTCGTTCGAAGAAAAATTAATTTTTAAATAATTATTTTTTTTAATATTAGGTTTGTTCATTTACTGAAAATTATTACGAATTTGTAACAAGTGTTCATTAACTCAAAAAGTCTGCAAGGAGAGAGTGTCAAAAGAGGGGAAAATTGAGAGACAAACAAACTCTTACAAATTATTACTAGTAAAATTTTTAATTATTATTTTTTAAATGACAACACTAGTGCATATAGACAAATGCAGAAAATAAAAATCAATAAATATATTAAACTCTAAAAATGTCGAAATATGCAAAACAAAATTTTCCATATATTTGGGGAAGATTAAAAAAAAACTCTGAACCATATATCGAACATCACACGGCTGAAAACAAACAACTGAATTTTTCTGGTTTCCCTGATTATTTTATGCATGCATGTACTATATTAGCACTTGAACGCAAGTTTTTATTTATGCATTAAATTTACAATTTTAAAAACATTTTCAACTAAAAATTTATCTTAAATTTTTTTTTAATAATTAACAAATACAAGTACGATTAACATGCAAATATTTGTGTTACAGTATATATAGATACATACACATGTATGTACATGAATTATTTCCTAATATTACAATTTTTTTAATTCCTCAATGGCCTGCGTTTCCACATTTTTCTCCTCTAGGGGTTTCATGTAATATAAACAATAATCCTTTTTCAAAATTTTATGACGGGCCAATTCGCAGGTAAAACGTATACCACGCTTCTTATAATCCAAATAACATTTTAGAAAATGTCTATTTGTTTCATGAACATTTGGATGCTGTAAATATTCGTCGCAAGGCATCCATTGAATTTTGGCTATTTCACGTTCACAACGTTGCAATTCAAAATTTGTAGGTGTTAAAGCCACCACACAATAGATATCGGAACAGCCGAAGACACCGCCATGGGAATGTCTTAAACTGATCACAGTATTAAAAGTTGTTGCTATACCGGTTTCTTCGCGTACCTCACGTATGGCGGCATCGACTATATCTTCATGGGGCTCCGCATAACCTCCTGGAAGTTTCCAACTGTCGGGTATTAAAGCAAAGCGGTCGGAAACTACTAAAATTTCATTCTTCTCATTAACTACCAGGCCTCCTACGCCCAACATGGTGTGCGCATAGACTGGC
Organism: Tachina fera; assembly: GCA_905220375.1. Taxonomy (NCBI): domain Eukaryota; kingdom Metazoa; phylum Arthropoda; class Insecta; order Diptera; family Tachinidae; genus Tachina; species Tachina fera. Next base: position 10,177,467 of record LR999966.1, read on the forward strand.
AAGTTCGGATATTCATTCTCAGGCAACCAACGGTTGAGAACAACCATGCCGTTTTTGGCATGATGAAATTCGAACTTCATCTGGAATTGAAAAAAAAAATTATGAATAATTTAGTGTAGAAAATAAGGACAATTTCTTTACACGAGTTCTATCAACTTTGTACATACATATATACTCGTCTACAGATATGTAAATTAGGAAGCGTCGTTTCTCCCTTTTCCCCTAAAGAAGTTAATTTTTTTTTGGTTGTACTTAGATCAGCCGACATATGTACAATCTACCAGTTAGTTGGAGAGCAATACAATAACCAAGTCTGCAACAAAAAATCGAGAAGTTTACCTAAAAGACTAGTATTATCAATATTTATGTCAACATTCTAGCTGCAGTGGGTTTGATTGTCTGGATCCCACTTTATGAATTCCCAAGATGCACAAAATAATATATTATAGACTAAGAAATATTCTCTTGTTTGATTATGCAAATAGTAATTCCGAGCACTGTCAAAGCTGATTCAACCAAGAATAACCGTTGCAACATCCTCTCCTTGAATTCGTTCAGAATCTGGGCTCTTGCAGAGAAGTACCATCAATATAGCTGTTGGGCTATGTGAAAGAAAGGTCATGAGTGATTGGTTTGGGTATTGCATTTGGAGTAGTTGCATTGGCCCTGATTTTGAATTTTTTATTAATTATCTCTAGAAAGGCGTTTTAATGCATCTAAGGCCATAACCGTCAAAAATGCTTAAGTTTTTTTTTTTTTTTTTTAATACATTTATTTATTTATTGTATCTTCAATTATGAACTAACAATAAGTATTCAAATCTTAAATCTAAAATATAAGTATTAGGCCCGACCACTGTCGGACATAAACTTAGTGATAGTTATAAATAATACATAAGTAGTGATGATCAAAAAAAAAATATTTTCAAGCAATCCCATCTGGAGTGTTGAGTAAAAGAGCCCTTGTGTCCTTCTTTTTCAAGCGAATGTGGCCAGTAAAATTCAAGATGTTACGAGCAAGCGGATTAGGATGTGACTCGAGTTTTGTTAAATATTTGCCTGCGTATTTTGCTATTTCTTCAATCACTAGTGGCATATGCAAATCACGATGTATATTTGAGTTTTTTATGTACCATGGAGCCGATGTTATCAAACGTAAAATTTTGTTTTGCCTTCGTTGGATTCTCTCGACGTTAGAAGCTGAAGCAGTGCCCCATAACTGAATTCCGTAGCACCATATTGGCTTCAAGAGCGACTTGTATAATAAAAGTTTGCAGTCTAGGCTAAGTGTTGAGTTTCTACCAATCAGCCAATATATCTGAGTTAGTTTAAGTTTCATTTGTATTAGCTTTGAGTCAATATGGTGTTTCCATGTAAGTCGTCGATCAAGGTGTATACCAAGGTATTTTACATGTGAATGCTGAGGAACAACTCGATTGTTGATTCGAATTGGGGAACAAGTATCTCTTCGCAGGGTAAATGTTACCTGAACACACTTTTGCTCGTTTACCTTAATTCTCCATAATTTTAACCATGTTGTGTAATATATTCTTGTAGATTTCGGGAAGCCTCATGAGGATTTTCGTGCATACTTAGGCAGGCTGTATCATCGGCAAACGTAGATGTATGGATATTGCTGCTCAAAGGCATATCACAAGTATAAATTAAATACAAAACTGGCCCCAGTATGCTCCCCTGTGGCACACCGGATGATATAGTTTCGGACACACTCATGAATTCTCCTTCCACAACCGTGAACTTCCGGGTAGTAATGTAACTTTCTAATAAATTCACCAAATTTATTGGTAGATATGATTTTAATTTTAAAATTAGGCCTTCATGCCACACTTTATCAAATGCCTGCGAAACGTCAATAAACAGTGCAGAACAGTACTTCTTTTCTTCAAATGTTCTTCTTATACATTGAACCAATATATGCGTTTGTTTAATAGTGCTATGCTGACTTCTAAAACCAAACTGATGGTCTGGGATACACCCACTACCAATTAGAATTGGGGACAATTTTGACATGAGCAGTTTTTCGAAAAGTTTTGACATTGTTGATAGCAGACTTATTGGCCTGTATGATTCTGCCTTGGTAAGATCTTTGCCCGGCTTTGGAATTATTTTAACTTTAGCAAGCTTCCAGCTGTGGGGATAATACTCTAGTCGTAAAATGGCATTAAAAATGAATAACATGATTCTAATTACAATATGAGGCAATTTTATTAGCATTTGGTTACTAATTCCATCAATACCCGGTGCTTTCTTCGGGTTGAGTTCAGCAATTAGATTTTGTACATCACATATTTTAAATTTTATGGGTCGAGGGGGTAGCGCAACTACACTCGGGAAATCAACAACACCAGTACATGTGTTTGGGGTAAATACGGATTTTAAATGCTTTGCAAACAAGTTACCTTTTTCAATATCACTCCTGGCCCAAAACTCCGGTAGAAGTGCGCAGAGGTGGTTTAAACTCAACGGGTGTTTTAATTCTTTTCGCAGCGCGCCACAATGAATAATTAGATGCTGGTGTGACATCGAGGTTTTCTAGATAGTTTTTAAGAGATGCAGTTTTTTCATATGCAAGCAGTTCTTGGAGTCTTTTAGTGGTGCAATCTTTTAATCTAGTTTTATTTTGGGGTGATCTGTGCTGTTGCCATTCTCTTCTAGCTCTTCTTTTTGCACATACGTGAAGTTCAATATCTGTAGAATATATTCTGTTAAAACCAGTCTGCGGGTGGGAGGAAGTGGCATGTTCAACTGCCTGCTTAATATTTTCGTTAAGATTAGCAATATTAGATTCAATATCGTCATGAGTTCTTAGCTTAATGCTTAATTAAAAAATGCTTAAGTGACACATTTATTTGGACCCCGTTTTTTGTATGAAAATCGATTATTTACGATAGCAAATAATTGATTTTGATCAAAAAATAGATTTCGAAAATTATGTCGCTTAAGCTTTTTTTTTTGGCGGTTATATCACGATAGGATACCCATCTAATTAATTTTTTTGTTTCTGGCATTATACTGACTCAACTTCTCCATTTTGAATTTGTTATATATAATCTTATCAGCCAATTCATGAATATTCCTCGGAATTTATTTCTCACGGAAAATAATTTTCTCTAGAAAACATTCCTCCAATCAAAAATTCCTTGAGAACAAAAAAAAGTAATACGTGGCATCACCGCATTACGGATCTGTTTGTTTTTGCTTGTTTGTTGATATTTTGTTTCTCCCTTTTTTTTGAGTGAGAGAGTAAACAAAATGACTAAAATTCACCAACTTGGAAAAATATGTAAAAAAAAATTTATAAATGATTTATTTGTGCATTATTTGTGTTTTTTAGATACAAGAACTATAATTATCTGCCTTATTCATAAAAAATATTTCAGGTTTATTAAGCGCTTATTTGACATATTTCTATGGGAAATTTGTCAAATAAACCTGTAATAAACCTAAAATATTTTTTGTGAATTAGACCGTATGTATATAAATTTTGTTTTAATGGAATATTAAATATGTTTTTATGTTCTGTTTTGCGAGGGGAAGATTTTTAGTGAAAAAATCAAGTTCAATTGCGTTCATAATACCTACTTTTTCCCCGGGAACTTTTTTTATTCCCGCACTTGATAAAAACGGAAAAAAACAAATTCATAATAAGAGAAAGCGAAAAGTGAAAAAACTCGCGCGTAATTTTTGTTCATGATTGTATAAACATTTTAGCACAATGAATCGATTGGCTCCTCACTCATCAAATGGCGATAAGTAGTCTAAGCGCTAAGTTGGAACATGCTTATAAATAATATTGATAGACTGCTAAATAAATTGGCGTTGCCGTAGTTGGGTAAAAACAATTTTTTAAAATTCTTAAAAAATAACTTACCTTAGTTAAATGTGGTACCCATTCTGAATGTTCTGATGTAACATGAAACCAAATGGCACGTCTTTTTTGCTCCTGCCAATAATCCAAGGATTCTAAAAATTAAATTAAAAATAAATTTTTTAATGGTTAGAATACGACATTTTGCTCCTAGATTAAAGAAAAAAATTTTGCGGTGTTCTTTAATCTATTGAATATATATTTGTGTTAATAATTCATATATTTTTGATTTCTCTTTCGAAACTGCATTCGTGTCCACACTGTGAAGTTTTTGTTCTGCAGTTTAATAACAGGCGAAAACACATCAGGTGATCTCAATTCACCAGCTGACGATCAGCTGATAATTTCTCTGCTGTCAAAATCAAAGCAAAATGTTCGGAAATATTCTGACAGCAGGAAATTTTATACAAACAAATATGCAAGGGGAATATGCAGAGTTGCAAATCGAGACCATTTGGTATCAATTCTCCTTGCTTAATACATTTTCTCATTAATTTCTCATGAGAAAGAAACGAGAATGACGTACTCAGCTAGAAATTCATGTACATGAAACAAAGTACCCGTTTCATTTCTCCTTCCCCGTTTATCAACAAACTCAAAAGAGTTGCAGAAAATGTTTCATAGTGTGGACGAGGACTTAATGATTAATTTGATGTAGATAATTTCGAAATTTTATTCAAGGTTCAAATCACAGAAAAAAATCTTATTGCAAAGATATGAAACAATCGAATATACATAATTTCAATTTCCCATTTTAGTTTAGATTTTTTAACTTTTCTTTACTTAATGGAAATTTCAAAGTTCCTGATTAGAAAAAATATTTTTAAAATTTTAAAATTTAAAAAAAAGAAAACAAGATTTAAAAAATGCTTATTCAGAAAAAACTACTTTTGGTTTACAAAACGTTTAACAAACAAATTTCCATAAAAATTTTGTTTTATAAACCTTTTGTAAATCAAAATTAGTTTTTCTGAATACAATAGTTAGATTTGATTGAAAGTCAATTTTACAATGAAAAATTATCAATTATTGAAAATTTGAAGTTAAAGTTTTAAACATTTTAAAACAATTACATTTGCTTAATTCAGAGAACCTCTTGTATCTCTGTATCGATTGTATTATCATATTAAATACAAGAGTGTAACAATTGTTGTTTGAAATTCTCATATAAAAATGAAATACACTATTTACACTTTTATTTCATATGGTTTTAAAATGTTGTATTTAGAGAGAGGCTCTCTGAGAGAATTTGTATGTAGCTTGTTCTTCTTTTTTCATTAAAAATCCATTAATACACTATACACAGGGTGTTTACAATTAAAAAACTGAAAGTGTATTTGATACACAAATACACGATATAGATTGTTGTGAATTAAGCAAATTTGTTTTTGAACTTTTGAAAAATAATTAAACAATTTAGCCATACATACTTTTTAATTTCTCAGCGAAATTATCTTCAGCAACGAATTCCTTAGAAGATTCTATAGTTACGCCATTAAATCGATCCAGACAACCTTTAAATATGCCCGGTGGAACGTCCATAATGTTTTTATACCTAAAAGAAGTTGAAAGATCAAAATTTGTTCTACATTTTTTATTTCTTTCTCTGGAATTTTGAACATACTTATGAAAAGAACTTAACGATCTGATCTTATCTGCTATTTTTATTGACTTTGACGAAATTTCTCCCGCAACTGTTTGTTGTTGTTGAAGTTTTGCTCTACAATTATTTAAATCAAAAGCAGAGAGTTGATAATAATGGCGTGTTAATGCGGCAGTATTTGTTGTAACGGTTTTCGATTCTGCAGTAATTGTTGCTATCGTTGTTATGCACGCCTTCGTCGTCGTATATAAATGTCTTGATCGTGAAACTATTAAACCAACATACTTTAGACAAGACGACATTTAATTGAATTTTTATTGTTTGCTTTTTTCTGTGTGACTACTTATGTATTTATTATTACTTTTGTTTTTGTAACTTATATTTCGTAATAATTAATCAATAATATCTACAATAATTACATATACAAAATGCTTGTTGTATGGTAGTGTATTGTTTTTTTTATTACTTTTGTATATTTACAAAGCTATTAATAAAAAATATTTACATACACCACAAGTTGTGTGTATTTAATTAAATGAGGTAAAATGTCAAACTCAAAATTTAACTAAAAATTATACAATGCTACTCGTATACGAGATGGGTTGATGTGATGGTATTCGTTTAGGAAATGTATAATTGAAGATGTATTTAGAACGCGTAAACTTTAGACGTTTCGAATGAAACCCGGTACCTACAAACATAAAAATAATGCTCGCAATGATGAGGCTGCTATAAAAAAGGGGATAACAAAAAATGTATATGTAGATATAAAATGGTATAAAAAAGTAGATATGTATGTTAAAAAAATATTTGCTTATCTGGATAGTAACAAATTTATTTACATAGTACATATGTTTATACATACATACACACATATGTATGTATATGCAAAACTATGAGGATTATATAAATAATTTTAATATTTACATACATACATAGATACAAACATAGAAGTGTACTTGTGTATTAACTAAAAACATGATTTTAATTATCTTTTATTCTTACAGTGTATCTCATAGACTGCCTTTAGTTTCCTTTGGATTTTGTACTCGAATTTTGTTTGTTGTACTTTCTTTTGTTTTGTATATTTTCACTTTAAGCTTTAATTCATTCTAGTTTATCATTATAAGAAGTAATATTAACTAATTTTGTTTGCCAAATATGTATATATGAACTCGTATGTAGATACAAAATTAATTATTTTTATTAAATTTTGTTCAAATAATGCTTTGTGTTCTAGTAGGTACAGCTGATTTTGATTATCTTGTTTTATTTTTGTTTTCGTTTTGATATGACACTTCTCGTTTTACATTTGTTTGTGTGTGTTTAGTGATAACATTAATAGTGATGGTAAATGTTAAAATCAAAACAGCGGGAATTATTCAAAATTGCCGTTGTAATTTTTTATTTAAATTATAAAAAAATTTTAAAAACATATTGAAAAAGGAAGGAAATAAAATAAAGGTAAATACGAGTATGAGTGTAGCAAAACCTAAACTTGTGGGAAAGTGAAAACAAAAAAAATTGAATTTATATTAAAAAAAGTGTTATATAAAAACAAATTTACTATCAAATATATAATAAAACTGATTTTTGGCGATTTTTAAAAGCAGTTTGGCGAAATAGGTCGAAAAATATATGACAACCCTGCACAGAATAACCACCTTTAGGCTGAGTTTACATCTGGCATTTCTTGTGTGTCATTTGCCCAAAAAACGTAACCAACTAATTACTTTGATTCAAACATGTATTTATTGATTTAAATAGTTTGCAATCATTTTGGATTCTATAAAATTGTCTATTAATTATATATTAAACTGTTTAACTTAATAAATACATGTCTGAATCAAACAGTTTCTCATTAGTACTTGAGGTGGAAGTACATATCACGCGTTCAATGCGCTAAACCGATGCAAGCGTCTGTCAAAAAAGTTGAAATAGTGTGTTTTCATAAGGCAAGTTACATACAGAAGTTCGCGGCGTACGTACCTCGCAAAAAGTTGAACATTGTTCAACTTTCACGCGTTCTATACAAAACGACAGCTAGTGCAGCCATATTCATATGTTAACATATGTACACAAAAATTATTAGAAACTCATTTTTTATTAAACAATGGATAAAAAAAATGCATTAAACATTTAAACAATCATCAAACTTAAATACACGGCAAAAAATAGCAGGCATAGGCTTGAAATTTTTCAACAAAAAAGCCTCAAAAGCGTGTTGTGTAACTTTCCATTTGTATAGCGTTAAACGTTTAACAAGCCAGAAAAGCTTTGCGCGTAACGCGTGGTATCTACCTCCTCCTTTAGTTGGTTACGCATTTTTAAGCTTGTGTGCCACTTGGATGTAAACCCGGCCTTACTCATGTTTTAGACTCGGCAGTTTTTCTTGAAGCAAGTCTGATTTATGGAAAAGAGGGGAAATAATAATGAAGAGGGTTACTGACTATTTCCCGGTTCACACGTTTCAACTTTTGTTGCTCAACTCGTAATTCAGCTGTAAGAAAGATGGAGACAAATATACAAATATCTCTTATTTTCTTACAGCTGAATTACGAGTTGAGCAACAAAAGCTGCATTAAAACAATATGAAAATCGAACAAGACACCGTCCGTGTGTAAACAATCGAGCAGTTTTAAAAAAGAATTGAAGAAAACTGCTTCAAGAAAAGCTGCCAACTCTAAAACATGACTTACGTTCCTTTTCACAATGTATGGTTAAGAGTTAACGTGAACTTTAACTGACACTTCTTCATACAAAACTTGCCGTTAAAGTTCCTGTTATCTTTTAACCATACATTGTGAAAAGGTACGTTAGTAATTATAAGTCTCGGTTCACAAGTTTAAACTTTTGTTGCTCACTCGTAATTCAGCTGTAAGAAAACAAGAGATATTTGTATTTCCAGCTGAATTACGAGTTAAGCAACAAAAGTTGAAACGTGTAAAACGGGAGTACAAGCTGAATTCGTTGAGTAAAATCGTCGTTATTGTGCTTCACACGACGAGTTCGTCGAAATGGACGAAATTCGTTCGTCCCAGTTGTGATCCTAGCATTAAATTATTGTTGTGTACGGCTTTAACTATTCACATATGCACATGCTTATATTTTCCATTTGCAATTTATATTCACCTTTTTCGCATTAAAATATACGATTAAATATAATTAAAAATAGCATAGTCATCAAAAATTAAGAAAAAAAACCGAGCGAAAAAATGATTCTGCAAAAAAGTTCAATAAACAAAAAACAAACTATAAATTGATAAGAAATATATGTATGTCATATGTATATATATATGTACATACATATGTATATATTTACGTATATACATATGTACATACATATACATATGTACAAAAGAAACAAATTTAAATATTACTCGCATTTAATTAAATTTTTGAGTATTAAATAAATAACATAAAAAATTAAAAAGTTCAATGAAATAAGCTAATTTGCAAAATACGTTTAAGGGATTAGACCAGTCATTAATCAAGTAAATATGTTAGATAAGCCCAAGAGCCAAATAACAAAATTCAGTAATTCGACTTTAAAAAGCTAAAACAAAACTTGGGTTTTAAAAACTCTTAGTACAGTATTTGATAATGGGTTTTTTCTTGCCTGCTCAATGCATTCCCTCATTCCTCACTTTGTAATTATGTATGTACATAAAATGAGATTTATTTTACAATATAAAGGTTAGGCAGAGTGGTGTTGGAATACACCTCCACCCGGAGACATAATTGGGTCAATTGTAGCTCCCTTTTATTAGTACCCTTTAATAAAAATTTAACCTCCATTTTGTACTCGTACCATATAGAAAACACAAAATAATTGATCGGTAATTAAATCTAACCATTAACAATATATCGTTACCTTAATATAGAAAGGCCCTAACTTATTATTCACCCCTATCGTGAACAGTTTTACCCTCGAAATATTTTCCCTTTTCCCCAAATTGCAATCGTGAATAATTTTTCTCCTGAAATGTGTTCCCTTTCTTGATTCTTCTTATCGTTAATAATATTTTTCACATAGATTTTTTCACTTTTCCCATGGCTCTCTTCACTTTATTTTTGCAGGCGAACTGAATTATACACTGCGTAATTTCAATATTATAGTTGCAATTATATATTAAAACTTATAAATAATTATTTTTACGGCAATATCAATTAATAATGTCCACGATTAATAACAATAATTCCTTGGAACACCGCGTTTCATTGAACAAGCATCTCTTTGGCCTCACATGCAGTCAATTTTATGGCTGTGGTATAGTAAAGTTTTTTTTTGCACTGTGCCTAAAATAATTAAAAACAGAACTTTACACTTTATAATTATTCATTTTAAACCCAAAATATGTGTATTTCTTATTATTAAACTTAATTTGTTTGATTTTCAATTAATTTTGAAGCTTTACAAGTCTTCTTCCCGTTTTTTTACATTCACTACGCATTGATAGCGTGAACAAACGTTCCCATGAAATTCACGATTGCAAATTTCCCTTCATGGGGAATGAAAATTTTATGGGAAAAAAATTTCACATTTTATTAGGGGTGATTATTTTCTTAAATCGAGTTTTTTTGTATATGTCGTTAAAAGAACATCTAATGTATCGAAAAATTCAAAAACTTAGGGCCTTTCTGTATTAAGGTAACGATATGCACATATTTAGTTCATACAACGAAACGGAATAGGGATTAAACTAGCTAACGAGACTTCTTTTAGTTTTTGTTTCACTAATCGGTCATCGGTCAAGTCACTAATAATGGGTAATGAACTCGGGTATTAGGAGACTAAACAGAGGATAGAATTACTCTCTACTAATTTCCTCTTGGGTATTTCCTGTTAAACTTTCCCTTGGAAAATAGTAATTAAGATCTCTAACTCTTATGCCATTTATTCGTGAAGGAGAATGAAATAGACACATTTTCGGTGAATGTTGGTTGAGGTTTCCCCTTTTTCTACATTGTTATGGTAAAGCGGCACAGGAAATAATACAGCACTTTTATAAAAAAAAAACTTTTATTATATAAATCCGTATAGTTCGATTCCCCTTTCAAAAGCGAAATAGTAAGCTTAAACGGGAATAAAATGGGCTTTTAACTGCTCGATAAAAATATTTGGTGAAATGAATAATTCTTTTTTTATTGATCTGTTACTGTAAGTCAAAATAAATAACGATTTTATTGGAATTTAAAGAAAATTTCTTATGCTCTGCCAGTGTTTATTTTTTAAACGAGCATTTTGCTTCTGCTGTGAAATTTTCCAAATGGTTTCTGTAACGGTATTTATTTATTTATGTTTGAATGTATTTGGCCAATTGCAGGGTGCTTCTGCATACCCGAGTGTTTGGTAAACAAATTAATTATGTCTACACCTTATCAAGAATATTAATGTAAAATATTGTTTGTTTGTTTTTGGGAGTAATAAAAAAAAAACCAATTTATTTGCAACATTGACGTTACCCTATACCTTAACTTGGGTCTATACATATTTACTACATTAGTTTTGACTTGACAAACGTTTCTTTAAATAAGTTTTTTTTTATAAAATTTAGAGGCTGTGTACGTAGTTCGGAGAATACAATTTCATTAAATACATATTCGTATTCTCCTAACATCGCCTTTTTGATTTACAATTCGTTGTGAAATTTGTTTACAACTTAAAATTTTTAATGTAACTAGCTGTCATTTTTAATAAATATTCCAAGAGTCTAGGGGTGCTCCCAGTTCTACTTGACTGTTCAAAAAACAATAATTTTTTAATACATACAGCTTCTTCGAACTGATAAAATTCTGTCTAAAGGTGATAATAAAAAAAATTTCATTAAGTAGAGCTAAATAGGCGAGAGCAAACGAATAAACTGATCATTTGCACAACGTATGCTTTCAAGTACGGGCAATTCAGAACACATAATAATAAAAAACATTTTCAAATATAATAAATGCTAAGTAACCAACTTAATTTACACCAAAGAAAAGTGAAAACAAGTAAAAAAAATTTTAACAAAAGCTTCGAAAATATAAATTATGTGATACAGAAAAATACAAATAAATGCAAATAATCAACACTTAAATAAAAATTATTGTAAAGAAACACATTTACTAAATATTCTCAATAAAATGGAGGTCTATACATCCGATAGCAGTGATACCGACTCTCGCGAACTAAAAACTTTGGATTATGGCCGTATGAATTTGTATGAAATTTCTTTAGAAGATGACCTTTACTCCGAAACCAAGCAGCGCCTGAAGTCACAGAAGGACTTTGAAATTTTGCTTCTCAATCACAATCGTCTGAAATATTTACCGGGGACTATTAAAAATTTTACAAACTTGCGCGTTTTGGATCTAAGCTCGAACTGTTTAACTGAATTGCCCGAAGCTATATCTCAATTATCATTGGTTACTTTGGTAGCCAAAAACAATCAATTGACCAATCAATCGTTACCAAAATCATTTACCATGAAAAATCAACAATCCAGCCTGAAGGAGTTAAACTTAAGTGGCAATCTTTTGACGCATTTTCCTGAGCAAGTGATCGAATTAAGAAACTTAAAATATTTATATGTGGGTGGCAACCAAATTACCTCTATTAGCAATAATATATGGAAAATGCAAAGGTGAGTGAAAAAAATAAAATTAAAACGCGGATTACACTATGAAATTTTTCTTGCAGAGAGTCAAAGTTTATACATTGTACGTGAAAGGGGGAGAGAAGAATAGGATGTGATGTTTATTTATTTCATTTTAATTAAACTTTCCAAACAATTTAGTTCTTCCTCTGATAACAAAAATAGTAAATATAAATAGAAATTTTAAAACAGAATTAGAGAACAGTTCACCAAGAAAAATTTTTTATAGTGTGAGACTAATCCATGATATTTTTCGAAATACCGACTGACATAAAGAATATTCGAAACAAAATATTTTCGCATCAATAACTTACAGTCGATTTGTGTCGACTTACTTACGCGGTTATTCCAGGAAACCACAAAATTACAGTTTTTCTTTGTTTTGCTGTAAAATTTCTATACTCAACGTTTAAAAGTCAAACGATTGCAAAGAGAAAAAATATCAAGCATGACTACAGAAATTAAAAATCTCTTGAAACACGTCTCATATATTTTTTTGTGATACTGGTCTCCGGTTTAAACTAAATTATGTATATAAAAAAATCAACACTAACACTTTTAAAATCTACTTTAACAAACAAATTGATAGCTTCACTATTTAAGGCTTTTTTTTATTAAGGGTCATCTATACTATAAAACTAGTCATTACTTATTCGAGTTATCTCGAAAAACTTTTTAATCTTTTTATTTTCGTTGATTTCTGTTTTTGTTGCTATTGTTATTTTTTTCGCACACAATTATCAATGCCTTTATTTTTATTAATTTCATTATAAATCTATTTTTTTCGTATTTTAATTATGTAGATACTGTAAATGGAACACGAATTGATTAAAAAATCGCATGTCCTTTTGCAAAAAACTGTTACATACGAAATTCATTTGCTGTCGATTAAGGACTATTTTTTAGAAATTTATTAATTGAAATAATCTACGATGCATTGTAGTTTAAAGTTAAATTGTTTAACTGATAGGAAAAAGATGTTCTCAGTTCAGTTGTATCTATTATTTACATCTTCCGGGGAATTATGAAATTTCCCCCTTTTCCAATTATAATTTCTTGTTTCCCCTATTGCTCCCCGAGAAAAATTTGTAGTGGAATTTTATTCATAATTGCTCTTATGTTATCTAATAATTCCGCCCATATTAATGTCTTCTTTTTTTCAGCCTTCAAGTCTTATCCTTAGGAGGTAATGTTATAAGCGAAGTACCCGAGGCAGTAGGTGTGCTAAGCCAATTACAGGCCCTGGTTTTATGTGATAATCTCATTGAAAATCTGCCCACAAGCATAGCACGTTTAAAGAACTTAAAATCCCTGTTATTGCATAAAAATCGCTTGAAGCATTTGCCCAAGGATATAGTAGCGCTCAAAAATTTAGCAGAGGTATTGTACAAACATAACTCCCAATAAATCTGTTATCTTTATGAAACCTAATTATCTCTCTTGCAGTTAAGTCTTCGTGACAATCCCTTGGTTGTTCGTTTCGTCCAGGATATGGCCCTAAATCCACCCACTCTAATGGAGTTGGCTGCACGTATTGTTAAGAGTTCCGGAGTTCAAGTAGGGCCCGGTGATGTACCCCAGACCACTTTAGAATATTTGAACTGTGCCAATTGTTGCGTTAATCCCAATTGCAAAGGTGTCTTCTTCGATAATCGTGTGGAACACATTAAGTTTGTTGATTTCTGTGGTAAATATCGAGTACCTTTGCTGCAGTATTTATGCTCCTCAAAGTGCATTGAACATGAAGAACCGCCTGGAGCAGATACAAGCACCAACACTAGCGGTTTTATGATGCGAAAGGTCTTATTGGGTTAAAACTAATTGTCTTCCAAATATTTTTACATATATCTTCATAATTTTTCTTTGTGTAATGTATTAAGTAATAGTAGTTTTAAAACCTTCGGGAGAAGTTAATTTTAAATACTCAATTTGATTTTTATTGATGTCTATTCTGAAAACAAAACTGCATAAATGTCAATAATTTGTTTTTGTCTATCATATACCCTTTTTCCACAACGCAAAGTTTACTTTGCAAAGTCTTAAGTCAGCTGGGAGAAAGACAGAAAGAGACTGTACTGTTAACTCTGTCTTTAACACAGCTGAATTAAGACTTTGCAAAGTAAACATTGCGTGTGGAAAAGGGGTAATACAAAATTCACCGTTTTTGCAAAGAGATAGAAACACGTTGAAATTCTCACGTTTATTTCATTTTATCATTGTGTGGGTAAACAAATACAATTTTTTGAAACTTTGTCATGTTTTAGATTCGGCAGTTTTTCTTACTCAACTTTTTATTTTATAATGAGAAAGAAAAAGATATATACATAGGTATACAAGGTATACAAAAAGTATATATGTATTACTTTTTCAACTCTCTCATACAAAATCAAAAGTTGTGCAAGAAAAACTAACGAGTCGAAAACAAAACTGTTTTTGCTTTAATGGAAAGTTTCACTTCTTCATTGTTTCATATTTGAGTAGTATGATGTGACCGAATATAGCCCATAGGCTAGGTATACATAATCAAGGCAATTATGTAAAAATTCCACAAGAAATTTTTACCAGGGAACAATTCCAACTAATAGCAAATAATAGGGAAAACAAAAAATTCTAATTGGAAAAGAGAAATTTCCCTCGGAATTTTTTACATAATTGCCCTGAAGGAATAAATAAATGAAATGAAATTGTATGTTCTGAAAAACGCATATCCAAAAAAGTTGGTTTTTGCGATTTGAAGTCGCCCACAAGGTGTTCTTTCCAACGCATATCGCCTGAAATTTCCGACTTGAGATCGCATGTGTACACTGAAGCGAAGTGATTGAATCTGCTTAAAGTAAACTTTCAACAGAAAATAAAATTATGCACAATTAAAATTTAATATGTTTTCTTTTTATTTCAACAAAAATTAAAATCAATTTATGAAACTGCTCTATTTTTTGTCAATGGGCTGTTTAACTGTTTACTTTAAACTGGCGATTTCAACAAACAGCTGATCAAAAAGATCCTCGTAAAATGCCAGCAACTCGCACCGATTTTAGAACATGCTGAAATGCGATTTTCCAACTGTAAGCGATTTGAAAACGCTGCTTTTTCCAGAAATGGGCGAATAATTTCGAATAAAATATATTTCAATAAACCATTTAATTGCGAATCTTTATTTAAAAGTGAAATAAATATAAAAAAATTCCCGAAAATGCCGTTAGTTTTAGCAAGATAATTGCCAGGTTATGCGTACATATTACAATCTAAGTAAATGGGTTGCCGTAATTTGCCCCCTGCTCTATAGGAATATCGCTCATGGGCATCAGCGTGACCGTTTGAGCGACTAAAGTGGCAAATTGCCACTTTTTCGATTGTCTTGCCACTTTTTTGACTGCCTTGCCACTTTTTGTCTCCCTTTTTTTTAGAGTGAATTATATAAAAATACATCAAAAAGAAACATTTCAGTGTAGTTTTCTCGTTTTTTTTTTATTTTGCCACTTTTTTTTGATAAATCCCCTTTTGGTGCCACTTTGAAAAATATCATCGGTCACCCTGATGGGCATCATGGTAGATTTTTAAAATATTGCAGTATGTTAGGCGTTCAAATTGGCGTTCGTTCAATAGGCGTTCGAATTGAATTGTGTAGGAATGCCCTTATCTCCGCATATCAAAGTTGCCACTACTAATATCGTACGGTTTAAATAGTTTTCTGGCAGTACTGCATTTGCAAATGGCACAAGTACCCAGTACATAAACATTCTGTGTAGTGTATTCAACCAAAGTGAACTACAGCGCAAAACTAAATATATTATAAAAAAGTTAATACCATAATAAATAAATATTCCACATTATACCATTAATTTTTCGAAAATAGTTTGTATATTCGTGTGTATAAAAAACAATTGAGTTTGCAAATAAACGATAAGTGAGTACCCGCACACTGACATACAACACTACTAAGTTGTCCAATTTATTTGTTAGCAGCAAATTTTAAACATAAAATGAATTCTGATGAAGTCGAACAAAGTATTGATAACAAGCCTGAAGTTACGGAGGATTCCCAAACAATTTCAGAGAAAACACCGGGCTCTGAGGTATCTCCAGAAGAAAATAATGATTCGAGTTGTAAAGAAATTAAAAGCGAGCCCCCTGATAATGCTGCAAATGAAGCTGTCGAAGCGCAAGTGGATGCACATGATACGCCGCAGCCCACATTAGGTGAAACGCCAGAACTAGAAAATTTGTCGGCCAGCATGGATCAAGAAATGTTTGATGTAAATGCGGTGGTAAAAGAAGAAACGCTCAGTGAAGAGATTGATTATGGCATGCCCATAGCTAAAGCGACTCTAGACGCAAATGTTATCCAAAGTCCACCAAATTCTGATATAAATGCTGAATTAGGTAGTTCTGGTAATACAGAAAATCGACAAGACAAATCAAACAGTGAATACTTGGATGGCCTTGTCACACCAATAATACCACGCTTGAGAGTGAAAACAGAATTTGTGTTACAAGCGCCTCTTCCACGTGAAAAATCACCAGAAAATGATAATTCGAATCAAAGCTGCGATGGTATCAATACAGAGATTTTACCACCGCCACCTCCATCATTTTTTTCATCAAATTCTAATGCAGATTTTGTCGCAGATGGTATTGCTACTCCTAGGTTATCGTTGGCACCCAAAAACCGTTTGCTAAGAGTTAAAACAGAATTTTCTATTCCACCGAGCACACCACGACATATGCAGGAGGACTCTTCTTATTTTCCTAAAGATTTCTTTGATGATCTTTTAGTTACTACAAACAGAGAGTTGGGCGAAATTTCACCCGATATGAGTGATGATGGCTCTGAAGATGAACCCATACCCCCAGATTATTTTGATGACCTTTTACACGATAAATGTAAAGAAAAAATTCAAATGGCCCAAAATATTGAGTTGGAAGAAAAGTATTCAGATCGTCTGCGTGAGTATGAAAGGTTGAAGAACAAAGAAAAAATTCGTAAAAGTCGCAGAAAACAAAAGAAATCTAAGAAGAAATCTAGAAAACGATCAAGATCTCGATCTTTGTCACCTAATAGTCAAACAAAATATAGAAACGATTCCTTCGATTTTCACAGTCATGATAGAAATAAACGTAGTCGAATATCACCGCAGCGTCAAGAAATGCCTTCTAGTTCAACTTATGCTCATAGAGAAGTAATGGTTTCAGATGTCTTGGGTGTAGATGCAGGTTTTAAAATTAAATCAGAATTTCCAGAAAATAATTTGGAAAATACTGAAAAAGGTATTTATACAAAAATGCGTTCAAAATTACAGAAAATTAATTGTACATACATACATATACTAACATATACATACATATGTATTTTATTATAGAACCTGGAACTTTTATAGAGGATGTTGATGAAATTGAAGAAGTTTTAACACCCAGGCAAAAAAGAGAAAATGGTAAGATCACTATTGACTTTTTATCCAGCATATAAGAATTTTTAGAAATCCAGTAATTTTTATGTTTCAAATACAATCGGGCTTTTTCTTGTCTGGCCTATGATTCTTATATATCTCAATTTTATCGCATATATACGTATATGCGTTTATTCTTACTAATTTGCTGAAAGAGCAATGACGTATTCAATTAGTTGTATTTTCGAGTTTATTTTTTAGATACATACCTTCTAAATTACACTTTATTTAACAATTTCTAGCAATTAAACGAGCAACCAACTTACTTAAATATCTCAAAGATACTTCCGACGACGAGTCTGCCGTTTTCTCCACATTTACATTCATTTCAACTGTACGAAAACTTCCTGCCAGCCATTCGTATGTTCAGCAGCAAATATATGAAAATCGTTCTCCTCTGCATACGGTGAACAATATTAGTTATAAATTTAATTCTCATATTTCACGTTTTAATATGGAGGAATGGGGTCTATCTGTACTGCCACCCAAAGCTGCCAAAATGGCCAAACTTGTAGGCTGCAATGCCCAATATATACACGATAAACTAAAGACTATAAAAATACCAGCTAAATTAAAGAATATCAAACAGGAACCCAACAATGATGCCGAGAAGGACGACGAAGAAGAATTAATAGAAACTACTTCCTCTCTTTACTCTAATGCCATGACCCAAACAGATGAGATCAGTGAATTTGATTTGCCACGTAAGGAAAGAGGCTACGAAGTAGGAGTGCAAGCGAATCCTGATGTTTATAGTATAGGCTGTCAAACCCTACAGACTCAATCGCCCACAAAAGATACACAACATAAAGACGATGATATACCCATAATGAAAATTATGCATGATCTAAATGAAAATCAACTAATGGCCATGCATGCCTTTGCTGAATTGGTTAAAGAGCCAAATACAAACGACAGTGCAATGGAAATGTATAAAATACAAATGAAAATTTTGGAGATATACAAAATGTCACAAATACCTTCTGTCTTAGCTACAGCACCGTCCCCGATAAGCAATAACTACACGACCAAGGTAAACCACAACAGAAATCAACCTGAAATGTTTATAAAAAGTGTAAAAGGTGCTGATGGCAAGCAGTTTTCTGTAAATGATCCTAGGGCCAAATCTTCAGTCTATAATCAAAGAATTGCTAATGAGGATGCTGAATCTTCATCAAGGAACTATAATGCTAAAAATTATACCAGTAGTAGCAGAAACTCACCAACAAAGCGTCAATATCAAAGTGGGGTCTTCAATAAGCCTGCGTCGCATGGAGTTAAGCACTATGGAAGAGGTAGCTTAAGACGATAATCTGAATTCAAAATATTGAATTAATAGCATTAAAATTACCTTGATAACACTGCCTGGTAACCGGACAACAAAGAAACATCTCTTGCAATACACATTTTCTAATGGTCTCAGGTACGATGCATTTTATTTATTTATAGTGTTTTGAAATTAATTTTTCGCAAAAAAATATTGACAGAAAAATACATATCGCTCCTTTCTTTATTGCAACACAGATATATCTCAAAAGAATGCATTTTTTATAACTCAGAAACAGGTTATTATATCATATTTAATCTTCTGGAAAAGTTTCATATCAAAAGCTTTTACCCCGCCCTTATGGAGAAAAGAAAATATTTTTATACCTTCATTGAGATGTATGTATGTAAATGGAAAACTAGAACGAAGTTGTTTCAGCTATACCTCTGTTCCAAGAAAGGAGCAATATCTTTTTATATTTTCATTATTATAATTATTCTTAAACAACGATCTTAAGTTTACTATTTTTATATAAAATAACTATATTATTTTTTATTTCTATCAATATTTCGATAACCTCTTACAACAGTTTTTTTTGTAATTAACAATAATACTGTAACAATAAAACCTGATTTACATTAAGCATTTTTTTCATGAAATTAGTTGCATGAAAATTTTTATTTGTCAATAGGAGGCCTCGAAAAGCAACTTATATCAAAAAAGTTGTCAAAAGTGCATCAGAGATTCATCCTACGTCATATTTTGTATAAAACTCTCTTTCATAGTGCTGCAATTAGCAAATAGAAGAAGTTTCATACAACAAAATTCATGAAATTTCATGAAAAAATGCTTATGTAAATCAGGTATAACACAAAATTATTTTTTATATAATATAATTAATTTGTTTTGATATTTCAAATTGGTTTTTTCCTCCAGCCTTTCTTGAAATATAAAAAAGTACACATTAACAGCCTTATTTATAAAAATTATAAAGGCTTTTTAAGAAAAATTTTGTGTGAAAATTTGTTTTGAAAACCCTTTATAAAGCCTTAACAAGTTTTATAAATAAGGCTGTAAAAATGTAAATTGAAAAATTAGGAAATTACTATATTAAATTTATAAATTTGAAAACATTATTATTGTTAAATTAAAAAAACTGTTGATAACAGGAGGGAGGGCATCGCAATATTCATAAAAATAAAAAAATATCCTTTATATAAAGTTATTTTATATAAAAAAGTGACCTCAACCTCGTTGTTTATGTAAAATATATTTATATTTAAATATTGTAATTTCCTATTCATTTGCGAAAAAATAATTAAAAAACATATATTTGAAAAATATAATGCTTATTGATATTGCAGGCAGTGTCAATAGTAATAAAAAGAAAATCTGAAAAAGACTGCCTTAATCTAACCATATTTGACTAAATGTGGCAAGTAAAAGTTGTAATTGAACCGCTTCTAAAAATACACTTTTAAATCATTTGTCAAGAATATCTGAAATAGGTTCCTTGTTTTTTGAGTACAGATATATATGATTTATAATCTAAAATTGTATTTTGGCTATTTTTGCAATTTTTCAGCATTCTCTTATTAAAATGAGTTAAGAAAAACGATTACCTTGCACAGAACAGAATAAAACTGTCAAACTGTGTACTAGTACTTTCTAAACTGTAATCCTCCACCGGCGCTCTTAAACTGTAAATCGATACACCAACGCTTTTTAAACTGTACAAACCGGATGTCGGTCTTCCGGATGTAAAATTTTAGTGCACACTTTTAGGCGACTATTTACATGAGGCACCCTGTGCACCAAGAAGTCAACCGGGTGACTCATGTAAAATCGACCTGCTATTTTCTGAGGATTCTGCGCACCTGGTGTAAAATTGAAATTTTGTGAATTTTGCAATACGGCCAAGTGTTGCCAGATTGACCAAAATTACAAAAATGAACAAAAATCGCTTTTTACCTGATTTAACGCTAGAAATTGAGCAGAACGCTTATATATGAAAAATAAAACACATATTTGGTTATTTTTTTAATTTTTATTTGTTTTATTAATGGGTTTTCTTCTCATTTTTACGATTAACTAACATAAGTAAAGTTTACTTTTTGTTTGTTGTTGATTTTTACGTGTTTTTCTTGTTAAATGTTGTTATTTAAATATAATAAATAGCATTTTTATGACATTGCCCGACAACAACATTCTTTATCTTTGTATCTATTTAAAATTTTCTGCGTTTAAAACATAAAATGAATTTAATTGCTAAACAGAACAAAGAATATGTAGCTTAATTTCTTTTCTTTTTGAATTTTTTTAGTATTTTTGCAATTATTTATAATAATAAAGATATAATTATTAAATAAAATCTAAAAATATGCTATTTTTTATTTTTATAACATAATTATAATATTTTTAATCATATAAATAAAGTATGCTTTAAACAAATAAACTTATATATTATTATACAAACAAATTAGGGAAGAAAGTAAGTATATATATATGCTTTATAATAATTTATTAATCAATAATTTTTTTTACGTTTGAAAAATTAATTTATAAATTACTTTTAAAATATAATTAAAAGTTTCCCATTAAAATTATAGGAGTAAATTAAAGAAATTAAACTTAAATTTTTGTTAACTTTCTAGCGCTATTAAAAAGCTTGAAATAGGTAATTTTAGCAAATTTAGAATATTGAGATTTTGGAAAATCTTGGAGTAAAATTTAAAGTTATGTAAAAAAGTCGTATATTTGTTTTATTTTGTACTTAATACTATTTCATGAAGGTGAATGAATTATCTTTCTGTTTGTTTTTACGACATTTTTAAGTGTTTATTGGAAATACTGGCTTGAAAAAATCGCAAATTTTATTAAATATTGATGATACAAGCTGTTTATAGAATTACGAAATTGATAAGCCACTTATGAATATCTTCATGAAAAGTAATGATCTGATTGCTTTGTTCGAAAAATATTTAAATGTTATTGGTAATAAGCTAATTTATTTATTTTAAGTAATTGCAGAAAATGATGGAAGAAGTATTTTCGGTGTTAGAGAAGCATAAATTTAAGAGTTTGTGAATTATAAATTAGGTTCGTTTCAAGCGAAACTGAGAGATTGTTGACAAAGCCAATAAGCAGTAAATAAAAATTCTAGCGTGTTGTAATGAACATGTTTTAAAAATATACATTTATGTACTCGTTAATCACAAGCCAATATTTTCAACTTTAAAGAAATATTTTAGTTAAATAAATTTAATTTTTTTTTCAATTTTTCATGAATTTAAAATAAGCTTATAGAAATGTAAATGGAATAAAAACACTGTTTATTTTAACAGTTTTTATTTAAGTAAAAATACTAATTTTAAACAAAGTCGCATCTTTTTTTTCAATGAAAAGGAATAAAAGTAAGTATAATAATGTATTAAAAAATTAGAATTTGTTGGTCAGATATTCTTACGATATTCTTTCGCTTGTACATCGGTTTCAAAATTTTGCAATTTAATCAATGCGAATTCATTTTTACATAAAAATTATATATTTTTACAATTCGCTTTGTCTGTATCAACGTGTGTGGCCGACTTCCTAAACGCAAGTTGCAATGCACAATTTAATAAAATGCGTGTGCAATGCTAAGCATGTATTAAGAGCAACTTTGCGTTGTGGAGACATTTTTTGAATTTTATCGGCATTTAGGAACGTCGCTATGCATCTTATACATATGTTTGCCCACAAAATAAAAATGATGCGCGATTTTGAAAACTGATACTCATTAAAATGAGTTGCCAAACGATTAGGAACATTGGACGTTGCCAGAAAGTTTACATATGCGTTTATGAAGTGTATGCATTGTAAATATGAATTGCAACTTGCGTTTAGGAAGTCGGCCTGTGTTCGATAATGCTGTAGTTACATTCAGATGATGTTCTGTATTCCACTGCCCATGTTCTGTAACTTTGGTGAGAACTTTTCCAAACGAAAAGTTTGTTGTCATTCTGTGAAACACAGAATGATTAACAAAAAACTTAGTTCCTTGCTCATGTTTCTTGTAAGCTTATTTCAGGTTGTATGTGAATCAGCCTGTGAAAAACAGGACAACCAATATAATTGTTTGATTTTTCTCGACGCGAAAACTTCTCGCAAATTACAGAACATAGGTACAGGTGAAATTAAAACGTGCGGAACTGATATAGAATTGTTGGAAATATGTATTTATAACAAAAATGCTATGACAATTTCGAACGATTTAATTTCACGTGGAATACACTACATAAACGTACATACATGTATGTATCTAATATAAAATTTACAATTTTTTAAAATTTGTTAAAAGTTATTTTATATTTCGTATTACTGCGCATTAAATGCTAATATTTACGGCATTTCCGAACATACTATGTGTCCAATATTCACAATTTCAAGCTCGAAAAGAAATTTTGAAATAACCGCAATTTACTCCAGCTCTATTGTCATTTTATTAAAACTTTTATAATACTGGTGTCTTGAGACTTTTTTGAAAAGAAGTTTTACAATTTCGGGTTTTAAGACAAATAGCTACTTTCTTAAAAATACTTCAAAATTACCAAAAAAAGTTTTGTTTTTATTTAAACCAGTATTTTTTTTAGAATGTAACCAACAGTTTTTCTTTTAACCAATTTTGTTAGAGTTTGCTTATTTGATATATAGCTTACTGTTTGTTTTTATTTAACGTAAAACGAAGGTCGTTACGGACAGCAAAGCGGCCCTTATAGAGCCGTAATGTTTTTTTTACACAAGAAACCTGCTAGTTTGATTTGAAAACAAAGTTTATATTAATATAACTAAACGTATTAATAAGATAAGCCATAATATAATTAAAGTGTTTAAATTTTTTTATCTTTATAGTTTTTTTGTTTTTCTTATTACTAAAAAAATTTTATTTAGCATTTAAATATATTTTTATAGGCTTTTTTGTTTTGTTATTATATTTTTGTGGTAGTTTTTTTTATATTTTTTTCGAATTGCAGCTACAAGTTTTTTTTTGTCAATTTTCTTTTTAATTTTTTAAATATATATCATATTTATTAAATTAAATTACAATTAAACTGCTATGCTAAGTTTTGTTTTCTTAATAAATGTAGGCTTGGGGTTTTTTCCGTTATTTTTGTAAGAGGATTATAGGTTTTATTTAGGACCATAAGTGTTTTTTCTTCCTTTTGTTTTTGTGTAGGGCATAAATTTTTGCTAAATGAGTTTTTAATAAATTTCTCTTGATTTTCCAAAATGAAAGACATTTTTTTGAAGTTTTTTGTTATACAAATAAATTAATTCGGGGATTTTCAAAGACTTATTTTTTAAATTTTATTCATCAATAATAATTATCAATAAAAATGGTGCCATATGTTGTTGTAGTTGTTGTTTTAATTAGTATTTTATTCTTATAATTTTTGATTTTTTGTTTTTTTTAAGGATTAATAAATAGTAAACCGTTTTTTAAGTTAATTTTTGCTGTCATTTAAACTTTTTTTTTTGCCTTATATTTGTTAAAATTTATAGTATGAATATAGGGGTTTAATGAAATAATAAAGACTCTTCAAAAAAAAATTAAATTCTTCAATCTTCTTATTCCGAATTGGACATTTTTGTTCCGGAGTGCCAGAGTGTTTCTTAATCTAAGACAAAAAATATCGCAAACGTATTGCAAAACAAGTAAAGAATGACCAAACATTGACAATTAGAAATTATTAAAAAAAAATACCTAGTTAAAAAATAAACAGTACATATCGCACTTGATCAACAAGAGAGTATTAACTCGAAATTTTTTAAATTTTCACTTTTTGCAGGAAATAAACTAACAACATCAATATCTATGTATCTACTGTAAACATTTCAACGTATTCCGATTAGTCTTTCATCTCTAAAACCACATTTAAGACCATTTTCTTGGTAGTGTAGTGACACGTTTATGTCACCAAAAAATTAATTACATTGTACTTTAAAACAAAAGTAGAAATAGAAATGTATGGTATGTTTTCATAAAAAGTTTGTTATTTTGATTTGAGTCTTTCTATATTCACGTTAAAAATAATCAAGTTGTTAATCTAACCACAAAAAGTTTTTCATCTCTACTGAAAATATTAAAATTTTGAGTGAATACCCTCTTGTTGATTAAGTGCGATATGTAAATATGTATGTATGTATTAATATTATGACAAAAGAAAAAGAAGTCTAACATTGATTATTAAATCGAAAAATATTAAGAGAAAACTTATTATCCTCTAATTTAGTTATGATCTGTTCCTTTGAAAGAAAGTTCTGTGGTATTGGAATTTTTTTTTACTAAATTTTCCTATACGATTATTTGGAATTTTGACTTTTTAAAAATAATCACCCTTATTTCAGTTGTCCACATCGACGCCACGTCATGCAGTACCAAAAAATTAGAAATTTTCTACTGGCTATCGAGAATAATTTTGTGCTATTGGCATTCGATTTATGTTCACTAAGGTCTAGAGAATAGCTATCATGAGCCAGTCAATAGCAGTCAGCTGTTTTCTAAAACGGGTAGACAGTCCCCAAATTGTTTTTGTATTGTATTGACGTCGATGTTGACAACTGGAATAAGGGTGGGTTTTTGTGAAAATACAATATTCTAAAAAAAAAGATTGCATATTATTTAAAATAATTTTTTGGCATAAATGAATAGTTCCTAGTCATAACCAAATATACCGTTTTTTTTAAATATTTTTTAAGGCTTTTGGCTGCGCACATAGTTTTAAGAGTCTTAACTTATGTTATGCGATTCTTTAAGAGTTTTTGCAACCAGGGAGCTAACGGGTATAAGATTTCCTATAAATTTTGAGTGTTTTTGTTCTCTATTTAGATTTTTTGATCGACCATTATTAAGATTTTATATTATTTATGTATATAAACTAAATTATGTTTTGTTTCTATATAGGGATGGGTTTACATTTGTTTCACGTCACGTCTTTTTTGTCTATACTATTTAATATTTTTAGATTTTCTCCTGGTTTCATTCATTCATCTTAAACCTTGGTTTTTTTCTTACTTAAGTTATTATTTAAATGTTATTGTTATTTCATATTATAATTAATTATAATTTTTATTATATCTGAATTTTTATATAATTTTTTTACTTTTCCCGAATTATTTTACCAAAATAAAAAAAAAACTATATTAAATTAAGTATTTAGAAGAAAAATTGCCTGATGGCAATTGTGTCATGTGGTTGATTTATTATTATTATATTTTTAAACCCACCATTTACATTTTCCCCCCAAACTACAAATTGGAATTGTTACCTTCAATAAGGGGCTTGTTGCAGTTATTGTTGGTTTAATCTCGCTAACCCATTGTCGTCGTGGACTGTTGTATTTGAGTGCCACCTGTGCTGGCTGCTGCTGAACTGGCTGCCGTATTTGCGGCTGCATTATCGTTATCGCCGCCATTGTTGGATTGTGTATCTTGTGCAGCTGTGGCGGCGGTAGTTTGTGGTACTCCTGCTGCATTGCCGCTGTTAGAGTTTGCATTTGTGGCATTATTATTACTGGACGTTCCCGATGTAGAGGCATTTGATGAATTAACCGCTGAAGATTGCGAACCTAAAACGAAAATGTTTTATTTTGTGACAGGTAAAAGATAGCCATAAAAAATGCGCATGGTTTCAATTTAGTTTAATTTTTTTACATCTACTAACTCCATTTTAGTAAAAAACAAGAATACTCTGACTGCTATTCAAATAATTTCTTACGTTTTAAGAAGGACAAAAACACAAATTTGCTCGGATTTATGTATATGACCACGCTAAAGAATTTCAACATAACCAAAAATTTTTTATCACTATATCATTACACGCCCGTAGACTATTTGACAATTATCTTGTTCATCTTGATCTCTAAAAAAAAATCAGCCGTTTTGATAACATTTGCAAAAATAAAATGTTGCCAGATTAGTGTTTCATTAAAAAGTCACTAAACCAAAAATAACGATTATTTTGCTAGGCGAGAATGTATGTTAGTACAGTAAGGCCTCGATTAATATGTAATTTATAAAAAGATATGAAACAAATACAAAAATATGAATAAAAAACCAACTAAAAGCATTTACTCTATTAACCGGGAAAATTGATTATCCAGAATGCTTCTGGTCCCGACAATTACCTTGCATCAGTTACGCTAGATAATCGCATATGCCGATTTTTTGGATTAGTCCGTAATTTGGGTAAAAAGTTATTTGTTTTCAGACTTTGACACTGCCGAAATTTTCTAAAAAGCCCTACTTTTGAAAAAATTACTTTTGTTTTTATCTATATGTACATACGCTTATTGGGAAAGACAGTCTAATTTTACTTTCAGAGCATCATTTTCATTTGTCTCACAGTGTGATATTTCGACAACGGAACCCAATTACTATTATTAGACATAAAGCGCTCACAGTTCCCTGCCGATTTGTCCCCTTGCTTGCTTCTTTCAAAACATCAGTAAATAATATAAAATCTACAGGCATGTTCTGATACTCGCACGAGTGTTCATGCTCTCCAAGTCACGCATTTTGCTTGCGATTTGCCATATTGATTTAGGTCAGCTTTTTGTTGAAATCGTATATTGTATCGGTGTATAGTAAACAATGGAAATACAAAATGTATAAAACAAAACAAAATTTTATAAATTAAACTATTTTATAAACATTTTACATTTTACCACCAGCAAATAAATTTCCAATTAATAATTATGACAATATGTCGAACAATAAATTTCTTAAATGTTACATTTTACAAAACTTTACATTTTTGATTATGCCAAGATATCGTCGGTTGAATGAAATTTATCTTCAAAAATTTCAACATTAATTGGCTGTTAAGTTTTTAAATTAAAAAGGGACTTGAAATATGTAATATGTATATATGTATGACTTGAAATATTTAGAAATCGGTTTGAAACACTTTAATATACAATTTTATCGCATGCTACATTTTTACTTTTATCTGAACTCAACTCAATATTTGATACAGTTTTCATTAGGATACTTTTAATATATTAGTTTACAACAAACACGACATGCCTTAAAAAAACAGAAAGTATTACAAAAAGAAAATAAAGGTGCACTAATAAGATCTTATTATGTTACTAGAATTTGCGAAAAATTGCCACAAATAGAAAGTAAAACCAAAACCACAAAAATTAAAAAAAATCTACTTAGAAGAGTGAAACGAAACACAAAGATAAAAAATTTGAAATAAACAGTCCAGATATATTATTAATAGCTAGAAATTTAAAGTTCCCTATTAGTTTTTCGTTACAATAAAAGTTTTTACAATTTTTGGGGAGGTTATATCATAAATGGAAGTATTTAGTTAACTTTAAACACACTAAACCACATTTTTTATATTAAATATTTTATTTTATTTATGAATTGTATTTATTTCCATAATTCTTTGTTTGTATTTCTTGTATAAGTATATATAATTTGATGAAATTAGACAAAGTTTTATGCATTTTTTTATATTTTTTCTTTAATATAGTGTATGGATTTCAATTTTCAAACAACAAAATTGCAATTATTATTGTTATTATTTTTTTTCGTTACAATAAAAAGATAAATAAAGCTGGTTTTTGTCGCAAAAAAAATAAGTTTATTTAACTTAAAATTAAAAAGATTTTTTGTTACAGAAACTAATAAAGGAAAACGTAGATATTTAACAAAGAAAATTTAATTCTCTTTTTAATTTTTTAATTTAAAAACTGAAGGTAGACTTTATATTTAAACTAAAATGTAAAGCTTTCGGTTTCTTTTAGAAAAGTTAAAAATTTTAAATTAAAGGTATTGATTGAAAACTTATGTATTATATGACAATTAAGAGCATTCCCTTTTAATGAAACAATGCAAATTGAAGTCTTGAACAATTTTATTATATACCTAAAGGCAGACTGTGTACTTTTTTTCGGTATACTTGTAATTACAGTCAAAGTTCCCAGATAATTGGGGACATATACGAGCCAATTCGGAATTGAAGTTATGCTGTGCAACCCTGATAAGTTAAGTCTGCAGATGCTCAGCAATATGCTGGCAATGCTGCCAGATCAGCATTTCTTGCGCAATAAAGCAATTCCGAAAAGACTCAAACATTTAATAATATACATATGTACATATGTATGTATGTATGTATATGTATACATTTTATCATTTCCATTTCTTACTTTTTTTTAATACTTTTACAAAAGACTACAAGTTTTTTTTAGAATAATTTCGACTTTCAGTATTCATTTGTTTGCTTTTCTAATTTCTTTCCATTGAGTTTGTTATTAATTTCTTGGAAAAAATCATTACATAATATACACTGTTTTAAAAATGTGGACATTTTAATGTGCACTAAAAAAATATACATAGTATGTATGTATATACATATGTAGAAATGTCTATAAAAATAAAACTAAAATTTTGTAATTTATTAAAAAAAATATTGTTACAAAAAGAAAAACTAAAAAACCAAAGATTAAATTAAAACTAAAAAAAGATAAAAAATGTTAATTTAAAAATTATTTTTTGTTTCTTTTCAATTCCTTCTTTGTTATAACTGATTTTAAAGATTAATTGTAATTATTTTGTTTTTTTTTTGTTTGTTTTGTATATGTATAAATAATTATTATTTTATAATAACATATGAAAAAAGTTTAGAGAACTATTTAAATTGATTTTATTTTATTTTTTAATTAATGCCACTATGAATCTGCAAGAAATTAAGAGAAAAAAGATACAAATAATATAGAAATAATAAAAAAATAAACACAAGTTATTAATTTTAACAAAAAAAAAAAAGAAATATTGAAACAAAAAGCAGCAAAAAACAACTACAAATAAAAACATTATAAAAAGCGTTTTAAATCACCACAACCAAAATTTCTAAAAAAACACATAAAAAGTTATAACATGCGATAAAAATTGTAATACAAAATTTTGAAATTATTACACCTGTGGAATATCTCATTTAGAGCAATGGCAATCAAGAACCGGAAAATTAATGTGAGATGTGAGCAGGAGTGTATTTGCGATTAACCCAAAACAAACAAACTTTTAGCTTTATTCGAAATAAAAATTAAGTTTTTTCTTCTCTTATTCAAATGAGTCCTTTGATTTATATGTATGTATGTAGTATTAAAACATTACAACTTTCTATATTTCAATCCAAACTCCTAACAACATATCATCCATTCAGATTGGCAAACTACCGCCTACGATATCATATAAAATGTCAAAATATTTCAATGGAAATATTTGCAAAATTTCAATCGATAACGAATGCTACAATTTGCCTTTCCAGCTCTAGCAAAATTATTGAAGCATGCCATTTTTTTTTCGTCAAATTCAACAAACATACATATAGACAGAGTATTTATAAAAATATACGTTTAAATTTATGAATTTTCAAGAGTAACTAACCTGTAGCTGCTTGCGCTGCAGCACCCGGCGCAGTATTATTGGCCGTAGCGGCAACACTTGTGGCATTTGTTGATGATGATGATGCAGCTGTTGCCGATGAGGCAGCACCCTCACCACCAGCGCCAGCAGTACGATGTGCGCTATTTTGCAAATGTTTTGGCAACAATTGTGATACTAAGCTTGGCTGTATTGTTAGTTCTAAAAATATTACATCGAAAAATTACTGTTTAGCTTGCGAATAATTTTAAAATAAAATATGTATGTAAGTACATGAATACATACATATGTATGTATGTACATATGTATGTTATGTCCGCACACTTACCATGCTCGGTAAAATTAAACAATGGCGGCATTTCTCGACCATTTGGTAATGTATGATTACCCTCTTGACGCAATTCATCAAAGAATGGATGGGCACATGCTTTCAATGGTGTTATACGTGCACTTGGTGTATATTCCAATAATTGTGATACCAAATTTATAGCTTCTGGTGGAGTGCGTATACGGAAAACCTAAAATAAAAATTTTAATTCACAAAACCATACTATAAATACAACAACAAGGTAAATAGATAAAACGTACAATGTCGACAAAATTAAATTAAAAAAAAAATAAAACAACAAAGAAATCGATACTCAATTCATCAATTAATTTTGGTGCAATGAAAGAAAATAAATGGAATTTTGTCGCAATAATAATAAAAACAGATATATTTACCGCTTTTTGGCAACACTGTTAAAACTTTTAAACTAAAAAATTTGACAACTATTATAAGAGGGGCAATATACATAATTACTCATCTTTTACACTCGGCAGTTTTTCTTGAAGCAAGTCGTGAGTTTATTGCAGAGAGAGGAAAGATGAAAGAAGAGGGGTACTGACTTGCTTGTACAGAAAAGTTACTTCAATTCTCTTTTGTTATTTCATTCGCTGCATTGAAACAATAGGAAAATTGAACAAAAAACCGTCTGAGTGTAAAAAAAAGAGCAGTTTTAAAAGAGAATTGCTTCAAGAAAAACTGCCGAGTCTAAAACATGACTTAGCTCCTTTTTTATACTAAATATTAGTGAAAATTTTTCAGGTTTACAAAATATGTATTTACAATATTTAAAAAATTTAAGCTTCAATAATTGATGAACTTTTTTTAAACAATACGGAAAATTTATTCTTTAATTCTTTCTGTTTCTGTCATCCTCCCAGCAAAGTAAACTTCGCTTGTCT
The DNA here is from genome assembly GCA_905220375.1 of Tachina fera. Lineage (NCBI taxonomy): Eukaryota > Metazoa > Arthropoda > Insecta > Diptera > Tachinidae > Tachina > Tachina fera. Next base: position 10,208,973 of record LR999966.1, read on the forward strand.
AAAACTATTAAACTTAAATTTATTTGATTTGCAATTAATTTTTAAGCTTTACAAATCTCCTTCCCATTTTATGCATTCACTACGCATTGATAGCACAAACAAAAGTTCCCATAAAATTCTCTATAGCAAATTTCCCTTCATGGGGATTGAACATTTTATGGGAGAAAAATTTCATATTTTATTCATGATGAGGGAGGGAGGGGGGGATGGTTTCCAGCATATGTCCGCCGCGGCTTCGAGCGAAATGGTCCATTCAATTAAGTCTAAATTGTAACTAGTTCTTCAAATAAATCCGGCCATATTTCGTCATTGGTGGTTTGAATATTGGTTTCAAATGCTTAAATAGTTGTTGGTTTCTCGTCACAAACCAATGGTTTAAAATAGCTCCATTTAAAGTAATCTAAAGGTGAATAGGACCACTTCTGGAAATGGAGTTGTCACCAACAAATTTATTTTGCAATAAATCGGTTGTTAAACGCAATTTCTCTTCGGTGCGCACATTTCTTTGTCTTGTTGATGGTTTTGAATCGAGACGAGTAAGATTATCCACGTCTTTATAAAATCTGGATACCATCTATTGAACTATGGAGGAATGGTATCTATTCCAGGTAGAAGCAAAAGTGTAGATGTATGGCATTAAAACACACGCAGTTGCAAAGCAACTTTCGAAGCCGAGATCCTTCGTAAAATAAGTTGCAGATTATTTGAAAGTGAATGTTACTTTAACGACTTTAATAAAAATATACACTGATAGCCGAGCAGCTACTAAGGCCCTTGAATCTCCGCTTCTAAGAAAAACAACAGCTCTCGTCTGCTGATCTTCACTAAACGAGATGGCAGAGCAGTTTGATATTAGGATGATCTGGACCCGTGGCATAGAAGTTTTCAGGGGTACTTCAGGACTGATGAGCTTTCTAGAACTGGGACAACCTCACAGGTTCCACCGGAATTGGAATTTTTAGGTTTAGGTCTACTCTCTTGTAAACTCAGACTTAGACGCAAGACAGAAGATGAAACAAACATACGGTGGACCACAAGAAATGACTGCGTGATCACCAAGCATTTATGGACTCACCAAAATAAGAAAAATGCAGTTTCTTTGATTTTAATAAATACGAAACAAAATTCGATTGTAGTGTCCGTGCTAGCCGGACACTGTCTCACAGGTTGGCATGCACAAGACATCGATGAATAGGAAGCTGTTCTTTTTTACTGTCCTGGAATATCTAGAAGGAGAATGGCCACATTGGTTACTCCTTGAGTTCCGGGAACTTTATGACGTTGAAAGTTGTGAACTGCAACGTATTAGTAGCTTTATATTGAGTTCTGATTGGTTCGATGGTGTGGATTCAGCATAAGCAGTGTCTTCCTGTTGTCGAAATGAACCAGAAGGGTATAAGTGAGTTAGAGTGCTTGAGTGCCGCCCTTGTCTAACCTAAACTAACCAATCAGTGAGATAGAGACATTCGAGAAGATATAGATCCTGATTCCAAGACTCTCACGTGAATCAAAAAGAACAAATTTCGCATTTTGCAGGAGGTCTGCAAGTTTTGTGACGTAGAAAACCATAGCAATAAAATACATATGTACATAGTTTATCTCTCTCTAGAATAATCTAAAGAAATACGAATTCTAGGGGAAAGTACAAGCATTCAAAATTTCTAAGATGTTTATACAAGTATACGTGTTTAAAGCTTACGAAACATATTTACAAAATATCCTCAAAGCATGGTCGGGTGCCATAAACCAGAACAATTCAATAAAAATAAATAAATAAAATTCGAATGTAGGCAGGCAAAAAACCTGTTTGCATGTCAATAAATTTAAAATAAAACGAGAAACGAGAGTGTAAGGGACATTTTAGGGCATGGTTAGCAATGAAATTAAGTGTACATAATTAAATCTTTAAAGAAAAAGAAAGTAATAAAAACAAAGAAAGAAAACAGGATTTAGTTTCTTAGCGCTTCTTCACTTTCTGCCTGTCTATCACTCTCAGGCTCCTTTCCTCTCAATAAATCAAGATTTTACTTGGGTGTGTGTATTAAGAAGAAATTCTTACTCTTAAACGTTGTTTCTGGTTAAGGGCATTTGAAAATTGGGTACGTTCAAGTAGTGACTGTAAATAGTTTACGACTTTTTATTATAAAAATTCTGTATAGAAAATAGAAAAAATTATTTCTTTGACTATTAATTGAAACTGATGAAGAAGCTTTAAAGCAAGAAAATGTTGTTTACAACTTAAAACGAGAAACAGCCATTTAATGGAAAACCAGTGAAAATGGAAATACATTATTATTATTTTTTTTGAACAATACGAAATAATTTTCAAGGAGATTAAAACTTACTTTTTGCCATGGATGACTTTTTATTTGTGGAAATTTGAATTCCGTATAATTGGGATTCATTTCACGAATTTGTTCTCGTGTGGGTGTGCCCAAAACTTTAATAACCTCTACCAATTGATCGACACCAGAATCACCGGGGAATATAGGTTGGCCCAAAAGTAATTCAGCTAATACACAACCGGCGCTCCACACATCTGTAAAAGTTAAAAAATAATAATTATTGACTTATTTAAGTTTAAAAGACAAGGAGATGAAAAACACCAACCAATTTTTGTGGTGTAATTTATAGCGCCGAATATCAATTCAGGGGCACGATAATATCGCGAGCAGATATATGAAACATTTGGTTCGCCATGCAACAATTGTTTAGCACTACCAAAATCGCATAGTTTCAAAACAGCGGTCTCTGGGTCTAGTAAGAGATTTTGTGGTTTAATATCACGATGACAAATACCCAATGAATGTATGTAAGCCAAACTTCTGAACAATTGATACATATAAAGCTAAAAAATTATGAGTTAACTTTATGTTAATTTCTTTTCTTAAAGTTTGTTATAAAAATCAAAAATATGAAAAAAAACTTACCCTTATAAAATTAATGGGTATTGTTTGCTTAGTTTTAGCATATTGACGTGCCACTTTATAAACGGTTTCAGGTATATATTCGAGTACTAAATTCAAAAACACCTCATCACGCTGCAAGAAAAATTGAATAATTGATTATATATTTATCTTGACTGTACCTTAAGGTATGCTTGTTTTTTACTTCAAATTTTAACAGAAAAATTAATGGGAATAAAATAAATGTTACACAAATATCAACATTATTATTATATTTTTTTTTGTCTTTTTTTTTAGGAAAAAATCGCATGCTATTGAAAAAAAACAAGTGATTTTACAAAACTAGCATACGACTTTTTTTATGAAAGAAATGTTTTGAAATGTAATTAAACCATACACCAAATATTTTTAACAATTATTTTCTATTATTTGTTTTTAAGGATAAATGAAGGCATTCGATATGGAATGGAATTTGTAAATACATACATACATATGTACATATATGTCCATACAACCCCTCTGTACAGTTCATATGTAGCGAAGAGTTGCCATTGCTAGTGACAAATCGCGCTAACCTTCTTATAAAATATTTTTTTTAGATTACGCAAAAGCAAAGTAGAGCGATAACTTCAGCTTTTACGGCCATCTCTTGCTTAAAATCAGATACATGGGAAATGAAGCACGCAAAAATCTATGAGATACTAAAGAAAAACACATTTTTTGGTTTTAGATTAAATATTCACCCCCATATTCATAAAAAAATAAAACGAATTTGAAATCCATTTTAGGAAAATTTTGTATGAAAAATTTGAAATAAAATAATTTCAAATTCATTTTAAATTTTATGAATATGGGGGTCATTGTTTAACTATTTTTCTTTTCTATATTTTTTTTATATTTTCATCTGCATTTCTTTTATAATTTGTTTAAATATTTTTCTTTTATGCCCACAGAAAGATGAAGGATGTGTAAATATTTTTCTGGTAAATAAATATAAAATGATTGTGAGGTAAGGGTATTATAACAACACGAGGTTCCTATGGGAGCTACATACTAAACGACCTGTATGGTCTCTGATTAAAAATGTTTGTACATGGTTTCTGGGAAATTAAAAAAAAAAACTTTTACAAACAAAGTTGAGGTAAACTGTCGTAAAACCATCAAATCAACAACAAACCTGACCGTATTAAAAAAAATTTAATAAATAAACAATTGCGATGATGAAAAACACTGTACTCTCTGTAAATAATTATTTATTTTTTAAACAGCTGTGTTTGGGAAACTAACCACAAATTTTGTCATTTCATGGTGCTGCCATATTGGCAAAACTGAAACTGTATACAGTGGAATCTCTCTTGAGCGGATAAAGATGGTACTATTGAAATGTGTCCGCACAAGGGGACTGTCCGCTCAAGAGAAAGCAATGCTTTTCTTATGGAGTTGTCGGGATCTGTCAAAACTGTCCGTCTAAAGGGGGTGTCCGCCAATAGGAAGTGTCCGTTAGGGGTGATTCCACAAATTACTTTTAAACGAAAACGGCCTAAGTACAATATAGTACATATTCATTTTTTAATATGAATTATGCTAGGAACGCATGGCAGCGAATATTCGTCGTCAAAAATAAACACAAACGGCTTATTTCTTTTTTTTTCGAAACGAAAGGAAATACTTTAGAATTTATATGTCAATAACACGCAAATTCTAAAGCATTTTCTTTCCTTTCGAATTACAGAGTAGACCCGATGTTTACCGACTGCACTCACCACCTCCTTCGTAAAGCTTTTACAATAATAAACTTGATATTTATTATTTTAATAATTGCCGCAAAATTTTAATAAATTTATTCATTCATTCACTTCTTTTATTTTTTTCTTTCTTTGCAACAAACAGCAAAAAACTTTATCAATTATAAAAGCTGTTCTCGTCGTTATACATAATCGAATTCGGGCAAATTTAATTGAAGCAATACCTCAATTGTTAAACTGTTAAAAAAAACATATAATTCTAACTAACAATCCTGGGAGTTTTTCCGCTATTCCTTGTTTCCCCTTTTTTTAAAAATCACATTCAAGCTTTCAAGTGAAATAGAAAAAACTCTAAATTCTCTGTCACTTTTAATTTCTCCGCCATCTGTTTCGAAAAAGATATTTTTATTTTCGAAAGAAAATAAAATTCCCTGGAATTATTTCCCCGTTAAAATTTAGAATTGAACTGGTTTTTTTTTATTTTTTGGCATATTAGGTGTTGTAATACCTTTTTTTTATTGTATCAAGGTCGTTATCAAGGCGAATCCATACCAGCTGGTCGCAAACCTATCAGGTGAATATTTTCGCTGCTAGTAATTTGAATATACGCTGGATTTCCATAAACATACTTCAGTATATTTTTTTGACATTTGAGGTATAAATTTCTCAAAGCGAATTGAGCTGAGTATACCCTATATGAATATGCCTTGCATTTAACATATATTAAAATGAATATGAATTCGCCTTGCGACGAATTTAAACAGCGTATTTCTATGACGAATTCGTCGTGTCGAACGAAATTCGTCGGTTGTTCGCCCTAGTTGTGTTCCTAGCACTCGTATTTACAACTTACTTTTTAACCACAGTTAACTAAGTATATGAAAATTTTAATATGAATTTATATTTAAGTACAATTTACGTACACATAAAGGAAGTTTAACTAAATATATGCGTATCACAATGAATGTTTGGTATATGGTTTTATTTTTTTTCCTTTATAGAACTGAATCAATGAATGTTCAATTCACAGCCGAGATATTAAATAAAACTATTTAAAAGTAAATCACTCTTATTCTATTTGTCAACATCGATATAAAACATATATACCTAGTTTGTTATTCTAGTTTTCGTTATCGACGACGAGAAAATTTTATGTCTATATTATGTTGAAACGACTTTGAAATTGTTGTCGTCGTCATTACGAATTGAGTTTATTCGAAGCAAACAGTAATTAATTATTAAAAAAAATGAATTGTAAAAAAAAACAACTGCAACCATGTTTGGGATATTAGTGGAAGAGTTGCAGAAGAATACCTCTCGTGCAGTCGGATTTCGCACAGACACTGCTGCCAGCATTTTTTAGAACAATGGAAAGAAGTCTCTTGGCTCGTCGATAAGATTGTTTGTTTAATTTTTAATTCACAGCTAACTTAGTTCACGTCGTATTGGTAAGTTTTAATAAATCTCACAAAAATAGTTCCTTTAAGGTCGAATTAGTAAAAGCGTATAGCGTTTGCGGTAATCAGCTGTTAAAAACTGTACCATAACAAAAGTCGTTGTTACATATTTACACTCAAATATACAAAATCATATGGTTTTCAGAATAGGCTTTTTCTCTTTCAAGTTTGACATCTATAATATCTAAGTCTAAATATTTCTAATAAAGAATTAGCTTGTGAATTGAACAAATATTTTTTTTATCGCATGCTTAAATATTTAATGTTAACAAAGAACAAAATTAAAAATATCATGCGATTGCAAGTAATATATGTACATACATATGCATGTATGTGTTTTTGTGTGTACACATATGTATATAACATACATACTTATGTTTATATACATACTTATGTATATGTATTTATATCCATTTAAATACTTTTTTTGAGTTCTTTGTTTAGAAATGATGAAATAATGAGCGAATAAGAAAACATATTTATATTTAATGTTGATTTTCAAAGCCATTTACAAATGCTTGTAGAAAACAGAGCTTTTAGCATAATTTATTAATTTTGTTGAGCAGAAAATTCGATTTAATGAAAGTAAAATAGTTATATATTTTTTTGTATTGAATTTGAAGTTTTTTTTAATGAATTTGTGTTGATTGATTGTTTGTTTTTTTTCTGATGGGTTTATAGGTACCTGGGATTTAAGAACCGAAGCAAATATCCCAACATCAATGGGAAATTCAGCTAACTTTTTTTAAACATATTTCGAATTTTTTTAATAATAAATTTTTGATTATTATTGTGAAGAGTTATACACACACAAACATATGTTATTTATTTGCATATAATATCAAAATTTTGATACATATTTTATTTGATTGTTTAGAGTTGATAATGATGAACGAGAACGTACGTAAACAATTTGGTTTATTTGAAATTGTTTTTTTTTTTTGTTAAAACATACAAGAAAGATAAATTATTAAAAATAAAATTTTAACTAAGTTTTAGTTTTAGAAAAATTATAAAAAATAATCATGTTTTAAAATTAAAAATTAATTTGTTTTTGTTTTAAAAGGGAGTTTTTTTTAAGGATAAGAGGAAATGAGTTTTATTTCTTTTTTCTATAAAAAGAAAAAAAAGACAACAAAGGTTTCTTTAAATTATTATTAATACAGTTACGTTGAAAAAGCATGCCCTTGATATTTTTTTTATTTAAAATTCATTTTAAATGAATTAAGGAAAATGGGAGATTATTGGGTTAAATGCTTTGGAAAAGATAGTTAAAAAGTTATGTTTCTTGTGTATTATAATAAGGAGCATTTTTAAATAGTATACTCACCTTTTCACCACTCGAATAGAAAAAATATAAAAGTTTTACTATATTACAGTGTTCCAATTTACGCATAATTTGCAATTCACGATTCTAGAAACAAAGGAAATTATTGCCTAAAAATTCTTTTCGATTTGTGTCTTTTACACTCACCTTAAATCGTCTGTCTTGTAAAACTTTTTTAATGGCTACCAGTTCACCGGTATCGCATAATTTTGCCTGAAAGACAACACCAAAACTGCCATTGCCAATCACCTTTGTATCTGTGTAGGAAACTTCTTGTACACGATCGGTACCTTGGCCAGGGGTAGCAACAACTGTGGTGATTTTTGAACCATCTCTGCCTGTGAAAGAAACAAAATGAAAGGTTTAATTAACAAATTACTCAAAGTTTTTTTTGGTTTGTTTTACTGGTGTTTCTCGTCTTTTGTTTTTTTTTGTATTTAGGCAAGTGTTTTAATTTTACGATTACTCTTTTATAAAACAAATATGTGAGTTGGAAGTGTACGTCAAAAAAAAAAGTCATAAAAATTTCGTTTAAAGCACACTTGAAGTACTACAAATCGCTTTTTTGGATACGGCCGTTCAAGTTTTGGATTTATTAAATTTATGATGAAAAACTTTTACAACTTTTTTTCTCCTCTAGTTTCCAACATTAAAACCTACTGATTGATGAAAATAATTTCTTTGAATTCCATTCGAAAACGGAATTAAAAGACCATTGATTAATGCTTTTGACAGATAATAAATAGCCCATTCAGGCTGACTCGAAAATAAGCAATTTCGTGATTTCGGTCGAAATCAAGTTGAAATTATGTAACTTCCCATATATTTTGACATAGTCCAAATTAAGTTATTTTACTTAATTTCGATTAAATTAACAAGAAATTACAATATACAACTCTGTTTTTGTACTAAAACTACTTTTTTTCAAATATGAATAAATTTACAACTGTGAGAAACAACAATTAAAAGAAATAAAATAAATAAATTTTGGCATTCAATATTAAATTAAAAAAATATTGAAAATTATTAAATTTATGAAAAATTTTTAAAGAAAAATGTGTATAAGTGTAACAAAGAATTTATTGAACTGAAAAAACTACTTCAATGTCTGCAGCAGTGAATAATATGTTTGCGAAATCAAACATATTATTCACTGCTGTCATTCAGTACCTGCATAAAGTTTTCATTTCGTTCGTAATTTGAGCTTGAGATTACTCAATTTCGTGTCAGCCTGAATGGGCTATAAAATATTTTCTTCCAAATTATAACTGTACAATATTTTGCAGTGGCCGCTTTAACTTTCTTAATATTGCCATACATAACAACAATAAATTGCCAGATGTTCCTTGCTTCTGGCAGTGTTATCAAAATAAATTATATTTACAAACAGTGTGACCATTTTGGGATTTTTTTATTTTCCATTTAACATTTTTAAACTATTTGTTTAATTTTTTTTTGATTTTCTAAAATATTTCTATGCTATTTTATTTTATGAAAAGAAAATAATAAAAATATAAGAAAATTCCTCTATAGTTATTAAAGTGTTCAAAATTTACTTTGCAAAGTCTTAATTCAGCTGGGAGAAAGACATAAAGAGACTGTACTACTAACTCTGTCTTTCACACAGCTGAATAACGACTTTGCAAAGTAAACTTTGCGTGTGGAACAGATGTATTACATATGGATATTTTAGAAATTTTATACGAAAGCTTTAAAGAAATGCTAGATTTTACTGTAATAGAAATGGTAGTTTTAGTGTAATAGTGGAAAAAAGTAAGTGCCTGCACTCGTATCCCGAAAACGTTGTACAATTTATATTGAAAACCTAAAACAAAAAATGGACGCTGTGTAGTCCATTTAATTTTTTGCATGAAAATGGACGATGTATGGTCCTTTTAATTTTATGCATGAAAAAATGGACGGTTTGTAGTGCATTTAATTTTTTGCATGAAAAATGAACGATGTATGTCCATTAAATTTTTTGGATGAAATTTTTTTTGGCATGAAAAATTTTTTTTGCAAAAAAATGGACGGTGTATGAGTAGACAGACTTTGGGGTATTTCTGTAGATCATTTTATTTTTATAAAATCGATTAACGAAAAAATAAAATCTTCCGGGACTCTGTGGACCAGAGTATTTATTACTAAATCATATTCTCAATAATTTTGAAGTTTCAATGATAAAAAATTAGAAATTTTTCACCAGTTTTTTTGTTCGAAATACTATTTCTTTTTTAATTGATTAGTTAATCGATTTATTTAGCACATGATTTTTTGGTTTGTTTTTATTTTATATCTTAAAAAAACAATAAATAAGATTAGTGTTTTCGTTTTACCTTCGATTTCCTCAACTCCCGGTATTTTTTCTTTTGTTTTATCAATTTCCTTTGGAATGGAAAGTGCCACAGTATGTTCAGGCCAAAGATCGTTTAATTTGCCAATTAATTGCTTCATACCTGTGGCAAATATATGCAGCATTAAAAAAAGCCAATTTTTGCACACATAATTTTAAACATTTGACACAAATACTTTAACTACATTAGGCTAGCCTATCATCAGTTCTAAGTGTTGCAAGCTGTAATAGGGTCCGTCCGCTTCACTAGTAAGGGCGATAATAGTTATTACATACTACTAAGCTGGTTTAATTAAGGGATAATATACATATATATGTATGGAATTTGTAATTGCTTTTGTAACATTTAATAAACAAAACAAATAAATAAAATACTTAAACCATATAATACAACTTTCTTTGTTCTCAACAGGCAACAGCTATTTGATGGTTTAAACAAAAAAAAAAAAGTCAAGTAATTTAGATAAGAAGTGCACAAGGTTGATGATAGTTAAGTGTTTTGATTATGATAATATACCGTTATCTCAATAAGAAATGCTACGAGTATTCAAAAATTACCGTTTGCTTTGCAGAAAAAAAATTATTTTTTTTTCAAGTATTTAAATGCAAATTGTACATAATTTTATTATTTATTTGCAAATTTCCCTTTTTTAATAATAATTTCAATGAAATTTAAGTGGCATGCCCACAATTTTATTTTAATTAAAATTGTTATTTTATAACAAATTAAAACTATGTCTCAAGTTTATACAACGTTATTGAAAATATACTTGAGAAATCATCACATTTCAAAAAGAGATTTTTCGTTTTTAAACAAAATAAACAATTCTATTCTTATTTTCAATATGATCTCAATGTGTTATTGATGTTTTCTATTTTTTGTTTGCCTTTTTTTAACAGACAGGTGTTAAAAATCTATTTATTGATTTCTGCAAAACACAATTGAGAAAAAAATGGAATTTTTCTTGTTTTATTTTTCTTTACAAATTCGTTTATTCTGTTTTTAACTATTTACGCTAAATTTAAAACATTTTATATAAATTTAATTTTGGCAAAAATACGAGTATATAATTTGAAATAAAAAGTATGTTCTTAAACAGTCAAGGCAAATGGGAGGTAGAGAGCGCTCTACAATGTGATGCTTACAGTCTGTCCTACGATCGGTTAACAAATTATATTGAAGTCAAAAATAAATTTTCATATTTTATTGCTGCTTTCAGTATAAATTGTTGCAAGAAGGTTTTCGTTGGACTAGAAAATTTACTTTTACGTTAGTAAATTATTTCTTTTTAAAAGTAAAGACAAAATAAAAGTAAATGCAAAGAGTAATAAAAAGATTTCTCTTTTCTTTTTCTGCTTTAGTAAAATATTTATTTTAAACAAATTATTTCCCATTTAGTTTCTTTTTTTTTAATTTATTAAAATATAGCAGGTAAAATAAAATATTTTGCTTGAAATTAATTATCATTATTTAAAGTAGTAAACGCCAAACCATTGAGAACACGGGGAAAAAGTATGGCAGCACGTTTTTGCTCATTGTTTACCAAAAAAAAAAACGGGGTAATGTAGTTCTTACAATGCAGCCAACGTTCATAAAAGAAAAACGATAAAAACCATCATTATTTAATTGTGCTTAACAGTGTCTACATATATGTATTTAATAAATCATGATGATTATCGAAGAAGTATATGTATAAAAACTAACATAACACTTATATTTTAATTAATTTATTAGGTAAAAGTTTAAAACGACAGTTAAGGACAGCTGATTTCATGACATTCCTATTTCTTTAAAAGAAAATACTGGCCTATTAGAACTTCAAAAGATATATCTAATAATTTTTATTTCTACTAAACAAAGAGAAATCTTTTACTTGGATCGGCATATTTTTTCACGGTACTACCCGCACGCGTTAGAACCTTAACATTTTTAGCATTTTTTGAACTTGTAGCTGTTGTTGTTGTGGTGGTGGTAGTTCTCTTTGAAGAACTCGAACTCGTGCTTGTCCTTGTTGTTGTTGTTGTTGACGATGATGTCTTTGAGGAGGAGCAGGAGGTAGATGTTGATGATGATGAAGTCGAAGAAGTGATAAATTTGCTTTTTCGCACGGGTGGTTTTTTTACAACGTCATTATTACTATTGGTTTTATTTACACAACTACTGCGTCTAATAATTTTACGCGTCACCACACGTCTAACATTATTACACGAAGCGGATCTATTGAAAGCTTTTGTTTCTGTGGTATTCGTATCAGCATTGTTGTCGTCTTGCAAGGAACGTAACGAAGCAAAGGAATTTACACGTTCGGCAGCGGTAGCCGTCGCGGAATCACCAGCACTATCACCACTATTTTTCCTTTTTTTACGTATGATTTTTATAATTTTACGCGGGCGTGCTGTTGATTGATTCACTTTGGCGGATACTTGACTACAAAGGGGCTTAAAATGCTTGCAATTTTTAGGGTTTTTTATTTTATTTTATTTTATTTATTGAAAAAATCTCCAAGATTACGTGATTTACTTAATGAAAAATTTGTTTTCTTTTGAAATTTTTTTTAATTTATTTTTTTCTTAATTTCACTTTTATTTTCTGTTTATGTTTGATTTTTTTAATTCTCAAATATATTTAAAATATTTTTCAATATTATTACATCAAAAAGGGAGAGAGGTTAATTGCTTTAACGTTTGTCTGAAACTAGTTCAATTTTAGACAAAGTTTTTGCATTAGACCCTCACATTTTCGCATTTTCATTTTACTTTGTCTTTTTTTCATTATTTTACATAAAAAGAAATTCAAAAAGTAGTTGTCACATTATAAAATCAAAGCAAATGCTCGATACCACGAGACATTGACAAACTTTTTTTTCGTCAAAAATTCTTCCGATTTTTAATTGGCATCTAATTTTTTTTTTAATTTCTTGTTTCAATTGAATTGTATTCATGTTAAGGTAGTTGCCGCCTTCGATCAATGATAACAAAGATGTTTAAAGTCAAATAAAGGTGTGCGCATTAAAGAAAAATTGTTACGAGAACTTTCCTAATGCAAAAATAGGCAAAGCTAATATAGCAAATATTTTCTTTTCTTTGGATTAATATACATACATATATATTTTTTTTCTAATTTGTTACACATTATTAGTTTATATTTTCTTTTCATTAAAAATTTCGTATATAAATAAATAATCAAATCAAGATATATTTTCTTTTAATTTGTAAGGTTCTGTATAATATTAATTAATGTTTAATTAAATTTTTGCATTCAAGCATAAGGACATTTAAATCAACAATATTAAAAAGATTAACAGCCTTATATTTAAAAATTATGAAGGCTTTATAAAGGGTTTTGGAAATAAATTTTCATAAATTAAGCCTTTATAAAGCTTTCATAATTTTTATAAATACGGCTGTGAAAATTTAATAAATTTACAGGCTAAAATTAAAAACATAAAACGAATGCTCTTATAAAAAAACGTGTTGTTGACACACTGGCTTAAGCTGACCACACACGTATGACTTGCACGTGCTCAACGTATTTGTTACAAATTAATGAGGCTGTGCGCGCACAAATCACAAGTACATATTTAAAACTTTTCGAAGATTTGTGATTCGTGCGATGTTTTTGTGGTATTGTGTACCTATTTTTTATTTTATTTTACTAAACGTCAAAATGAATGTGTAAGCAAAGAAGTTTTTCCGTGTAGAAATGTGTAGCAAACAATTATTAACTGAATTTATCGATGTTTTAAAGGAAGAATATATCAATTGGCAAAGTAAAAGTGATAAATATATAAATGCAGAACAGAAAAAATAATAAAAAAAAATTAAAAGTATGATTGCGTCATCCACTTCTTCCAAAACAACAAGATTTTAGTACAAACCTAAAAATAGTATATGTATGCATGTATGTATATGTTCGTAAATCGGCGTTTTAAAAGTTTACGTATGAGTCTAATCCTTTTTAAAATCCATTTCCGTCACATATCACAGTATATTTAAATATTCATAGCAAAAATTGACATGTTGCCAAATTAATCCCCCTTATTGCGAATGGCGTCGTCGACGTCACATCAAGGCGACAGTAAAAGTGGTCACTTTTCTACTCTTTGTCAACAAGAATTGACTACTATTAACATGCTACATTAACTTGCAAAGCTTTAGAGATTAGTAAGATATTGTCAATAAGAGCCGATAAAGAGTAGACAAGTGACAGTATTTACTGTCGTCTTGATGTGACGTAGGGGGAATAAATATATTTGTTAATAGTTTTGCCGGCTTTACATAAATTAAGAGATGTACATATGCATGCTAATTGCTCTTGTTGAGAACCAAAATTAGTGATTCAAAATTGTTTGTTGTCCTTCGAACCGGATTCAGGTCGATAACGATTAAAAACTCCATGTCAAACTGGTCTCGATTTAGTTTTCAACGGAAATAAATTAGGAAAATCAACGCCAAGTTTTCAAACTGCGTTGCAATAAATACAAAATGCAAACGGAAATGACAAATCCAAATGCGAATACTTAGACTATACGTTAAAGGAAACTGGTTTAAGCTACACAAGTATTACTTTTTGCATATTTTATAATCATTATGAACTTAATAATTATTTCGAAATGCAAATGTTTCACTAATGTCTTGCGTGTGTCATAATGGTATTAGACAAATTTGTTAAAAACAAAATATGTAAACTCCAAAAAATTCATCTTAAATTTATAAATGTTTTTGACTTATAATTTCTTTATATGCTAATTTCAACATTTTCGATTTAATTTATTGGCTATCTTTACGCAATTATTTACTTTTCTAATATTTAGTCATGTGATGACACTTGATGTACAGGAATAATTTTTTTTTGAGAAATCACAAAAAAATTATATACGACTATTTAATAAGAGTGTGAGAGAGAAATATAAATATTTGCTGACAATTTATAATATTTATTTTGTAAGTGCAAATTAATAATTAACACTTATTATCATATCAGTTGATTGAAAAATAAGCTTTTTTCAGTCAGGCTGGAAAAAAAGTGTTTATATACTTTGAAGCATTCGTTATCAAATTGCAGCGATATAAATATTGACCAAAAGTCTGCTTTAAAACAACTTGTCGTCGTCGTGCGTCAAGTATTTATATTTGATTTTGTTTATTTTTAATAGTTGCTTTTTTTCCTTAATTTCTGAGGTTTATTTTGCTTTTGATTAAGATGCTGATATTGTTTATCATTTGGCAAATATTTATTTTCTAAAAATAAGTTGTTTTCATTTGATTTGACATTGCAATTTGATTTCTTTTTCTTCTTTTTTCTTTCGTTAGCCATCACATTTATCGTGATGATGTGTACTAAAAAATTTATAGATATTAGAGTTTTTTTTTGCTGATATTGTACATATTCCTTTTCAATCAGATGTTTGCATACAGACATTCAATGAGTTGTCAAAAAAAATTGCTAGTTTTCAAAAAACACCCTACTAAAGGTTTTAGTTTTCAGATAGCCTACACATCTCTCTTTTATTTAAACATAGTCAAAACTCAAAAAGCTAGGTTAGGTTAAAATGTTCAATTTATGTACATATGTACATATGTATGTACATAGGTATACGCACAACTCAAGAAAGGTTTTCTTCTGCTAAATTCAGCCTATCTTCATGCACCAAA
Organism: Tachina fera; assembly: GCA_905220375.1. Lineage (NCBI taxonomy): Eukaryota > Metazoa > Arthropoda > Insecta > Diptera > Tachinidae > Tachina > Tachina fera. The sequence continues at coordinate 10,224,416 of LR999966.1, forward strand.
AATAATAAAAAAAAAACAGCAATAATACTTGTATTATGTTAACACAAAAAAAAATTTAAAAAGAAGAAAATTAAAAATGTTCAAATCATTTGCTTTCACAGTTTAAGACAAAGTTAAAAATAAAACATTAGCATTGTTCGCCGCCATTTTACTTTTCCCTATAATTAGGTTGCCAATTAAATATACTTTCGGAGATTCCATACAGAGTAGTTAATTGCTGTTATTAAGTGCAATTATTTTATTCGATTTTGTTATTATTTGACTTTCTTCTTCTTCTTTACATCAACGTATAACAGCATATGCGCTTATTTGTTAAATAATTTTTTGTCATCTGTAATTAGGTATTTGTAGTTCATTTAATACTTTGTGCTTATTTCTTTCTTGACAGTTTGCAAAGAAAAAAAATGTTTTATTTTGTTATGTCTTCACTATTACACATGTAATTCATTCTCGACGTCAAACATTCATAATAAAATTTGCTATTAACGCATTTAGGGAAATTATACATACATATGTATATTTGCAAATCAGTTTTATTTGAATTTCTTTAAGAATTCGTAAAATAGTAAACACCTATAGTTCAAAATAATGCTGAAAAATGTGTCAATTCTATTTGAAAAAATAAAATGAAACTTTAATATATAAATTTATGTTAAAACTTAAGGTGCAGTCTTCATATTGCAAACAGGCAAAATCTCTGGATTGCACAAAAAACAAAAAAAAAAGTCGTGTAGATTTTTGGAAAGTTGTAAAAGAAGTGTAAAGTTCTATTGATACAGACAGATGTCAAAGTTTGGCTTGTTCGATGGGAAAGCGTTGAATAGCCAGCAGTACTTACAAAAAAAGGGCACGCAACAAATTATTGAAAAAAATCTAAATAATGTAACAAAGTTAAATGTATTACATTTTTGAAAATTGTTTAAGTTATGAATATTTAATAAACTTTTTACGCTAAACAAACTTTACAAACTGTTTTCGCACAATTCTGCAAGGGGAAAAGGGCCCCAAAATTTCTTAATATGCAATCAAAAACACATCAGACTTTTTTTAGAAAAACTAATTTTGGGTTTAAAAATTAATTAAATTTTCAGCTGTTACCATTGTTTAATTATTTAGATGGCAGCGTATGAATTTTTAATTCTCTATTAAAGACTTAATAGAATTATAAACATGTGTATATCGTTATAAAGACGACACAAAAGATAAATCAATAAAATTATCCAAATTAAAAGGAACAAACAAATCGGCTGTCACCATATCACATGATGTAGTAACAAAGCCAAACAAAGCGCGACAAAAAGAACACACAGTAACAGAGTACCTAGTGTATTTAATGAATATTTAAACAGAAAATCTATTTCAACAAAAAATAAAAATAATGAAAAAACAAGTGACGGAAAAGAAAATTTATAGATTACGGCAGTAGGACAACGGCGACAGCGAGACAACAATGGCGTTGACAATAATGTTCAGTTGATGTCACGCGACCGTTAAAGTAGTCATGGAAGTACTTTTATAGCAATAACAAGAATACAAAGAAGTTCTTCTTTTTAAATAACAAAAAGACATTAAAACATATCATACATGACAATTATTTCGAAGAAATATAAATAAGGAACACAGTTTTTTTTCGTTCAGGGGAGAAAAAATCATGAGATTGCATAAATTATTTAAACAAAAAACTGAAAATTAACACGTTAACAATTTTCTTAAAATAATCACGATCTGATGAAACGGATCATGAAAAATTTACAATTGCAGATTAAACCTAAAAATCGCCAAATTGACTTATCGCTTATAAACATTATTTGTAATAACAAATATTAATATGGTAACACTTTATAGGAAACAGTGCCTTTATTCTGGCAATTAAAGTATTTTTCATTTCTTATACATACATACATATGTACATACATACATATATTTTTCATGGTACTTGGCAAACAATTCAAATTATAGAGGAATTGAAATTAACGAGTTTCATATTATCAAGAATCGACTGTACTCATATTCATAAATTGCCAACCTTTTATATTTCAAAAAATTAAAGATTTAAATAGAAATTTACTGCATACATCTAGGATGCTGCAAATTAACGGTAAAAAATTTAAGAGAATAGACATGCCAATCAAAATTTGTTTAATTAAAAATAAAAAAAGACACACCCAATTTGACTGCCAGTATAAAAATATTGTTTTGACGTCAGAAGCAAATTAATTTGGGTTAAAAAAAACTATGGTTGCTTTTGCCGCAGATAATCAAGGTGGAGGTTTTTAAATAAAAAAAAACAAGTAAATAAATAACAATTAAAATATATATTGGCACACACATACATACATACATACATAAGTTAATTTGTTAAAACATCACTGAAATTTCAACTTTTAAATAGAATTTGAAAGAAAACTAAGAGATATTGTAAAAAGTATAAATAATGTAAAACAATTGATTCAATTATTTGACACCGCAGCAGTTTATGCAAATCTGTATAATTAACAATTACAAATAATACCCACCCCTACGCAATATATTTTTTTGCCACAAAATTCTGCGATAAGAAAATAATACTTTATTTATTGCAGGCATACATATATAATGCATGTATGCGTGGCAACAACAATTTTTAGCGTATATTTAAAAAATTAATACATACATACACTTATGACTCAAAATGGTTTTAATTTTTTTTAAGAAGGAAAAATGCCGAAGAGATAAGAAATAAAAATATATATAAAAGAAGCTTTGCATTTGGCCTTAAAAGAAGGCTACAAAAATGTAACATATTTCCGTTTACAGAACATAACCTCCCATTTATAATTTAATACAAGTTAACTTTTATTGTACGAGTAAATATATTAAATAAAACTCTCCGATTCAAAGATTTGTAATATCAGTGCGAAATTGCATTTTCGCAACAATCACCACTTGTCACTGTTGTTATCATCTTATTGTTATAAAAAAAATATATGGTGATAATTTATTTACATATTTTTTCTTTGTTCTTGATAAGTACTCTATAATTAACATTATAAACAGTTGATTTATGAATGCCTACCAAATGACACCACTTTATATAATAAAAAAAGAACTTTTAGCAGGAAAAATAAATAAACTATCAGTGTTTTATTTAAAACATTTTTCAATGCAGTTGCGAAATATGAATATTATTTATAAGTAATTAAATAATGAAAACACACAAGTACGCATTCATGTGTACGTGCATTATTCTTTTGTTTGCATTATTTAAAATTTTTTACATTATATTGTAAAGAGTTAGTAGTTTATTTATTTCAAAGACTAAAGTGATAATTATATTATTATTAATATAGTACAAAGTACAATATGGACATGTTTTGACAAACTGATTTTTATTTGTTTTTTTTTTGTGGTACTTTATGAAACACAAAGAAATAAATATATTCTATAGCACACTATTACAAACTAAGCAATATGCAATAAAATTTATTGATACGGGGGCGGGTCAATAAGTGCGTCACTATTTGAAAATAACGCCTCTTGACATCTGTCAAAATATGAGCTAGCTGCGTCCGTCATTTAGTTTGTGTTTGTGACAGCCATTTATAGCAAGCAGACTACCGAGAGATTTGAGAAGAAAATAAAAAAACTTGAATTTCGTGTGCTCATTAAGCATTATTTTTTCGGGAAAAAATATCCCTCATTCAAACCTAAATACTATGGGCACTCTTCGCCATCGGTTTTCATGGTAAACAAATGTTTTACTGAATTTCGTTGATGCAGATTGCAGGCCTTGTTGAGGCCTGTGCACTCGAAAAAAATTAAAAAAAATTCACGATGTGGTGTTAGACAATCGGAGATTGAAAGTGAGAGAGATTGTGGAAGCCATAGGCATCTCACATGGGGCTCAATGGTTTCAAATTTGAATGATGAGAAGTTGGGTACCGCGTTTGCTCACAATCGATCACAAATGCAATGGTGTGGCAACTTCACCGCAATATTAATGAGTTTTAGCGCCATTTCGTAACCGTGGATGAAACATACATAGATCAACCACAACACACCAGGGACCAAACAGCACACAGAAGAGTGGGTTTCTCGGCCTGGATTGGAGCGAAAAAATTAAGTCAAGATAGGTTTGCCGGTCAATAAAGTCATGGTGAACGACACATTGACTATTTTCAAAATGTCAAAAAAAAAGCAATAGCAATTATTATGCCCACTTATTGGGTCGATTTAATGTGGTTTTAAAAACCAAAAGACCCCATTTAGCCTAGAAAAAATTCTTTTCCACCAGGACAATGCAAGCGTTCATACAAATGTGCAGTTTCCATGGCAAAATTCTATGATTTGGACTACGAATTTGCGCCCTCATTCTCCTTATTCTCCGGATTTAGTGCCGCGTAACTATTTCTTGATTTCTTGTCCCCAAAACTTGAGGAATGGCTCGGCGTAAAGAGATTTTATTCCAACGATAAAAATCATATCACATTAAAATACCTATTTTTATTGACCTCGTCGATAAATCTTATTTTTTTGGAAGGGATAAAAAAATTGGAGAAATGTTGGACAATGTTTATAGAACTACGTTGAAAAATAAGGTAATTTTTTTTATAAAAAAATCTGTGTTTCATTTATGTGTTATATACATATATATACATATATATTTACTACTTTATTAATAAAAATTTTTTTATGAAAACCTATTTTATGAACCTTTTATAATTCAAAAATATTTTTATGAGCAACCAAGGCAATTTCATATAAAGTATAAGTTCAATTCGCTCTGAGAAATGTATAATTTAAATGTCAAAAAAATGTACTGAAAAATGTGTGTTGACATACAACGTATATACACATTACAAGCGGCGAAAATAGTCACCTGGTCCCTTGTGACCACCTAGTACGAATTCGCCTTGATGAGCAACATTGAATATTTACAGCTTTATTTATAAAAAATTATTAACTGCCAGTTTATAGAAGATACATGTAAAAATTCTCGTCTGTCTGTATATTAAAAACAAAAACAAATTTGAGTACTTTGTTTTTGTTTTATATATAAATAGACAGACGAGAATTATTACTTGTCTTCCATAAACTGGCAGTAAGGCTTTATAAAGGCTTAATAAGGTAATTTTTTCATGAAAATCTGTTTTAAAAACGCTTTATAAAGCCTTTATAATTTTTATAAATAAGGCATTATGTTCTTTTTACCCGATAACGAATGCATTTTCCCCTAAACATAATCTGGCAACTTTGCTTTTACATATGGCAAGTCTTAATAACAAGTAATCTCTACATTTATTTAGCAGTGAAGTAATGTTAGAATTTAAGAAAATTTATGAAAACAAAACAAATAAAATAAACGATCTATATACATCAATATATATACATATATTTTTTTATATTGACCGATTTATAATTGTATTAATTTCCTTTTTTTTATTTTTTAATTATTTTTAAACAAGTTCTTGTGGAAATCTATAGTTCAATTGAAATACCATTTTTATAACGTTGATAACATTAAATCTGATAACATCAATTGGATGTTGTTAGTTGGCAACTTCTGTACGTAAATGTTATATACATACATATATACCAAAAGAAAGATTAGCACTTAAAACACTTTACCTTAAATTAGCTCAATTCTTATCACCAGTAAAACCATAAAAACACCATGATAAAAACACATAACTTACCTAAAATTAGAAGAAAAAAATAAGAAAATTTTAATAAAATGTGAAAACAAATGATTAAGCAAAATTTTTACTTATTTGATAAAATGTCATATGGTCAAAATTCGACCGTAATTTTACAAAATAGTTTGTCTAACAATGTATTTATCTGGAGGTGTACTCTCCAATTCGAAACGAATTGCAATTTTAATAATATATCGAATTGTAATGTTAATAAAATATTAGTTCAAAAGGATTCTCTTTCGTTTCGTAATACAGAGTAGATACCCAGGTCTATAATTTTGCAATATTGGGCCTAATTACGAGTGCTGCATTTCAATTTCGATTGTGACGATTTTGTACCAGACTAAAGAACATTGCAAAATTTTTTCTTTAATCTAGTACAAAATCACCGTAGTCGTAGTCGAAATGCGAAACTTGCAATTATCCCCAATATTTCATACAAGCTAGCACGCGTATAGCGAACTCCGCTTATAGTGGTTTCTCTCTTATAACGAACAAATTTTTATGACTCGCTTATGAATGGCAACTGAAGTTAAAATTAGTATTAAGGGTTTTCATGAGACTGTTCAAAAGTCTCGCAAACTGTGCAATTGTGCATTTTTACACTCTCGTAAATAAAATGTCAAATATTGTATAGAAATTTATTTACACAAACCTGTTAAGTTTGCCTAATAATTTTGGCTCGTAAACTTAAGCTGTGCAATTGTGCATTTTGTAAACATCAACTTATTGCTTTTTTAGACTTCTTTAGGTACTTTTAGACACACACAAATACACTTTTTTATTTTTATAAATATGTTTTTTAATTAAAAATCGTTTTAAATTTTATTATTTTATTTTTCTTTAAATAATTTTTTGACGTTTGTTTAAAATTTTCATTAGTTGTTTGCACAAATGTTAAAAGGGGCTTCATAAAACAAGTCCCGCAAGTTTGCCCAATTGCACAAATGGCAATTTTAAGAGTTCTCATGAAAACCCTTATTATGTACATATAACAACTTTTTCCAGTTGCCCCAAAAAGTTATCGAACATATGATTATTACAGATTGGCAACTGAAAATAATGTAAACAAAGCTTCAAATACATACATATAAGAAATATCTCTGCTAAAAAATTGTTAAATAAACATGGTTGTAATAAAAACTTCTCAGTCGTTAAACAGCTCTTGGCCCATATTTGTGCAACCATATTCTGCAAATTTACTTTATAGAATATGTCTTAATAAATAAATGAAAACTTCTCCCATAATGAACACGCGACGTTCGTTATACACAAACGCCTCTGTATGAGTATTATAATATTTAAATTAAATAATACTCATACGCCTTCGATATACAAACTAATGAATGGTCAACAAAATTGCAAAATTATGTATACGCACGTCGTATTTAAAATACGACACCCGTAGTTAGTTCCTGTTCTAACTATTTCAAATTAGCGATATAGAGCTTGGTGCGTTTTTTTGTTGTAACTGTTTGCAATTGCAAAGGATAATTTTGAGCGCTTTATAGAAATATGTATGCGAATTATATGAAAAATGCCAAGTTAACAGAGAAATATTTTATCTTTATAAAAACAAGCTTGGCAGTTGCTTTTTTTTTGTAATACATTTACAGAAAACTTTTGTTCATATGAAGTAATAAAAATTTTATAATTTTACGAAAGTAAAGAAAATCTTTCGCAAAGATTAAGACAAACCTTACAACATATAAACGAAATATATTTGGGGTATTCAGAAGGTACTCATAAATTAACACGTTTTAAAGTAATAAAACAAAAAAATATGACTGCTGTGAGCAACTCCTTATAATTTACAATTATAAACATTGTACTTATTTGTATTTTGGTGTTAGCACCTTTGTATATTACTTACTCTCTCTGTCTCTCTCAATTCCTTTGGTAAACTCTAACATATTTCTACATTTGGTTATGACCAACAATATACATAGCTGAGAAAGTCTTATTACTTTATGACCTTTTTGTTTGAGCCACAGCACCAATTTTTTAAACTGTGTTAAAATGTTAAGACATTATGACACTTAAGACACCCTTGTGAATACCCCAATAGTGTATTTTGTATTACGTACGAAACATTTTCATTTCATTTCATTTCACTTTCCGAAATTCTTTTGAAAAATATACTAAAGTTTTAGCAAAAAAATAGAATTTTTTAAAATGATCTGTACGTTTTTTATCCAAAAGCAGTGTCGAAAAATGCAAGAAGAAGAAACCAGGGACAAATTAATATACATATGTATATAATATCGAATGAAATTTATTAAAAATATTTCAACAGAGTTCAAATGGAAATATTTTGAAGTTTCATTAAATATCGGCAGCCGTGATTTGGCTACAGAAAATCTAGTGGCAACACTGTCTTAGCTTCATACTTTTTCTTCTTCTTAATCTTTACAAAAAGTAATGCAAAGGAGTCAATTATTTGTTTACATTTTTGCAATGCATACACAAGTGTTGCCAAATTGTTGGAACAAAGACAATATATGGAGAATTAATATGCATGTATATATTTGCATCATTTTTTTGTTTTATCATATTTTTTGGAACGTTATCACATTGAGCAAATCAAAAAAGCCTATAAAGTTGTATATGTATGTATATGAAATTATATTTGAAATTAAAATAATCAATATGAATCCTTTAGATATCATTTATTTAATACACAAATGTATGTTTGTCTATATCTACATATGTATGTATGTTGTGTAAGTATATAGAAAAATAAAATCCAATTTACCTATAATATTTTTGAATTTTTGTACAACTTTTGTCCAACTAACGCAGGTCGGCGTATGTTGTTTCTGCTGTTGCACTTCCTCCACCTCCTCGGCAATTTCGGCTTCTCCATCAGCAGCATTTTCTGCTTGCAACTTACAACTATTTTCAGCGGGCTTCTTAGCATAACTTAAATAACTTTTACTATTTTCTTTAGTATCACAGTGCGTTTCTAATGAATTTTTGGATTTTACCTCAACATGTACTTGTTGAGGTTTTTTGGTAGAAGCAGTTGTTGTAGATTCTTCAGCCTTTTTCTTAAGAGCTTTTTCCTGTTGTTTAAGTTCCTTTTGTTTCTGTTTGCGGGCATATTTTTCACGCAACTTCGGACTTCCAAATTCGTCCAAATAATACATGCAGTCTTGCAGACCATCCTTTTTATTAATCAGTTTCGGATTTATAGACGGATCATCGGATATGTTGAGTAGAGGAAAATAATAGTTGCCATCAGTGGCTAAAACTTGTTCCTCATTTTCAGATGCTAGATGTTCTTGTGGTGCTTTAGATTTAAAATTTTGGATTTCAGTTGGCACTTTTTTAATCTCAGTTTTAGTTGAAGCAGAAGTTTTGGTGAAATATATTGGTTTATCGGGACGATTTTGTAATGACGTTGAATGTTTAGTTTCTGCAACATCTTTGTAAGGCTTCAAAGACATTTGTAAGCCACTGTCATTACCATCGTCATCTTCATCATCTGCCGAACCTGGACTTTGGTCTTCCACGCCATCCTCCTCTTCACCATTATCATCATCATCATCATTGTCGTCATTATGTAAATCTTCTACTTCATCTATGCGATCTTCCAGTCCCAAACAACCCAAAGTAGTGGAACTATTGCATGATTTATACTTGATTCTACGTGTAGCACCAAAACTGTGGGTGCTACCCGAGTAACCACTTGAAGATTCTGCATCTAAATTATCCTCGGAGTATTTCGATTGTGATAAGTCACCGGAGGAGTTGGCTCCTATGGACTCACTGCTAGAGGAAGAGCATTGAGTCGATTTGAGATGCTGCTGAGACCCTATGGCAGAGTCTCTATCATTATCAATGCCACTGTCTTGCGATAACAGCTGCCTGTACGCAGGTTGCTTCAATTTTTGCAATTGTGACTTGGGATAGCCACCGTGTAAGCTTAATGAAGCACTGCGTATGTTCAACGATAGTGTGGAATCTTTTTTATGCTGACCATTATTACTGCTAATGCAGGTGGTCAAAAACACCGACGAGTTAGAAGAGTTGCCATTATTAACAAGGCAAGCACTGTCTGCCGAGCCGGTTGACAATTGGGTGGAGAAGCGTTCGTCTTTGTTAAGAGGGATTTTAATGGGCTCGGTAGTCGTCGTCGTTGTGGCGGTGTGGGATTTTATTTGCGGTATTGCTAGTGTTGCCATCTGGTTTTTGTTTTTACTCTTGATTTTAAATGTTTTTTTTGTATATATTTTTTTTTAAATTTATTTTACCAATGCAGTTATTTTTCTTGTTGGTTTATGAGTTTGTTTTACTAATTGGTTTAAGACACGTAAGAGCAATTTTTTTTGTGTTTTTCTTTCGTTTTTGGTGGTGTGTCCGGTGGCACTTTTTTATTATTATTTTTTTTTAATTCACTTTTCGATTTAATCTACCTTTTTTTAACAGTTTCAAACTTTTTTCTTTTCTTCATTTAAGGTAAAATTTTTAAATAAGTCACATGGCTTTGGAGAAAATTGCTGGCGAAAGACAAGAACAAAAAAATAAAACACTTATTTTAGAGGAAAAATTATGGGCGAAAAATAACATTTTGAACACTATTTTTAAGGGTTGGCGTAAGAAATATATATTTAGAAAATTTAACAATAATATTGAGCTGTTTTATATTTCATATTTTCTTTTTTAAATACTTTTGTTAAATTTATAAAATTATTGTGCACTTTTTTTAATTATTTAATTTTTTGTTATTATATTTATTTTTAATATTTCATCATATTGTGTAAATGTTTAATTCAATTTAATTTTTAATGGTCGTCTGCTCTTCTAAAACTTGTTATTAAATTTTGCTTTTTTTCTTCTTAAATAACATGTTACTAGTTAAATGCGCAACATTACTGAGATTGAGTATACTTTTAATGGGTTTTTTAAATTAAAAAAATATCATGAATTATGATATCTTCTTACGAGATTTAACATAGAAACAACTATTGCAAAATCCCCTGATTTTAAAACATTTGATTTTAGTATTTTGACAATGCGTGTGCCCATACATAGAAAACAAAAAATAAAATTTTTTAAATTCTAAAAAAGAATTTAATATAAGAAACGCAAAGTAATAAAGGCGTTGATTTTCGCTTTTTACAACTTTTGAGAATTGTAGGAGAGGCATACATACATATGTACATATGTAAATATATAATATGAAAGAACTGTTAGGCCCTCTAAATTTAATTAAAAATACGTTTCTTTAAAAAAATTTTTAATAAATGATTGAACTTAAAAATCGTTTTAAATTGTATGCATATTTACAAAATAAATCTGTGATTTGATTTTATATTTTTTAAGCATATTTTTATTATCAATTCTCGTTTGTCATTTTAATTTCATTATTATTTAATATATACATATGTATTTATGTACATATGTATATGTGTATGTTATTTTATTATTTTATTTCCATTTTGTTCCATTTTTTGGCAATATGTACAATATTTATGTATATTTTTTTCAGAATTTGATTTAAAAATATTTGAATTTTTTCCGTTGCATTATGTGTACATTTTCTAAATTTAGTTTTATTTTTATGTCTTCTCTTTGATATGTATGTAGTATGGAAAATTTTCTAGTTGTTTTTGTGTATGGTTTTAGAAATAAAATTTTTCGCATAATTTTTTTTTTGGTTTATAAAATATTTTAGCCGTTTGTATAAAAAAATTTAACAAAATTTTTTGTTATATTTTAAAGCACATTTTATATACATATGTACATATTTCTTTCGTTGCTGTTATTTTTGGTTTATTTTTTCAAAGAGGCAAACCACTGCTTTAAAATATATAAAGATTTTCAAGGTTTTATTCTCACTTTTTAGTTACAACTTTACTTTATTTTTTTATTAATATTAATATGTATGTTTCTTTATACACTTTTGTTTAACAAAAATTTTATTTTCTTTTATTATTTTTTAGTTCTTTTTTTTAAGTTTAATCTAGAGTGTATTCCTGTCTTTAAATTTTAAAACAACATGTTGACTCTCATAAGCGCACAAATGTACTGAAATTTTTAAAATAAAAGCCATATATACATTGTTTTTGTTTCATTATTATTTTTACTTGGCTCTTTCGTTTCTCTACTTTAAGCAGTGTTGCCAAAACGGTGGTTTCCCGCTATATGTGACTGTATTTTGTTGTCATTAGCGGCAAGTCTATTAAAAAAAACCACCAGTGGGAATTTTAGCGGAAAAAATTTCTTAGTTGACGGGTTTTCAGCGTTTTTCTGAAACTTATACAGAAAGATATTGAATCAAAATAAAGTATTTTTAACTCAGCTATGCGACACATATCCTGGTATTTATGTTAAGTTTTTTTCCATATTAACACGTACAGCGAAAAGAAACTAACGTCACTTTTTTTGTATAATGTAGAATGTGAAAGAGAAAGAGGTTGAAAATAAAAACATATGTATGTATATACATACATACGAGTACAAAAGGGAACAAGTCTAATTTTTAGTGAATAAAATTTAAATCGAGATTAAAATTGTATTACAAAAAAATTTAATCATTCTTTACGTATTAAAAAAAATAGTAAAAAAATCTTTAGGCAAACGAAAAACAAACCGAAAACTGGGTAATTGGACCAGTGAGTATGAGGAAAACAAAATCACTCAAAACAATAACTTTTTCTGAATAGTTTGTTTTTGATTAGACTTTTTTATTGAAATTTTCATTCGAAATTAAACTTCAAGCCAATGTGAGTTGAGCCACAGAGTTTATTTTATCAACACTATTTTTTAATTTCAGATAGTCAGAAAATCAGGAAATTTTAACAATATTTTACAAATACTTCGAGCAAAATGGCAAGATATTCCCCCTTATCGTGGTTGGCGTTTTTCGACTTCAAATTCGACTATTTGTAGTTGATTAAAGAAATTAAGCTTTATTTTTCTTTAATCTATTACAATACGCCTGAATTTCGCCGCAAAATCGCCAATCACAATAAGGGGAATTATTCCACACGTGTAGAATAATTAAGGTATATCGAAAATGAAAGAGATAGAAAAGAAAATGTTGAAAAGATACTTAATCAGCTTAAACATTAATATTAATAGATGGAATAGTCCCTTGGATTCTAATTTTTCCGGATTCGATGTTCGTGTATGGAAACTCTGAAGGAAATAAAATACCTACTTAAATAGTAGGCTGAGTTTTGCTTACAAATATTGGGGAAATATGAGATTCCGACATACACAAATCTATGCAAATGTATACATATTTTATAAAATGTGTCTTATTTTTTTTTTGCCAATAAACCATAAAAAGGCATATGTTGGTTATAAGAAATTCAGCGGTTATATTAGCGTTTATTTTTATTAAGCTGGCGGTTTTTTAGCGGGTTTTCAGGGGCTATATGGTGGGAAATGCCTACAACATTTTGGCAACACTCACTTTAAGTTAGTGTGTATGGGTGAGTAAATATTTTACGCTAAAAAATGGACAAGCACTGAATATGGAAGTACTAGTATACAATATATACTGAACAAACTTTTGCTGTAAGAAAATTTTAGTTGTTTTTATTACATTAATATACATACATACATACGACTATTTATCCTTAATAAACATACGGCTCAAGTAGACAGGATAGCAAAAAGGGGTATAAAAAGTATAATTGCTATCAGTTCAATACATAAATATATATGTACATAAATATGTATGTACAATAAAGAGAGTAGAACTGCGAAAAGTTGCCAGATTGGGAAACAGTGCTTTCATTACACTTAGCAGCGACAAGCTAGAACTAAGGCGGCAGCAAATTAATATGTATTTAATCAATAATAATTTCTTAATCAGACTTAAGTTTTAAAAGTTAGGACTTCTTTCTTTTGGCTTGAAAAATATTGGTAATTTGGGGGAAGTATCTTCCCGTAAAAAGAATTTTACGCGTGATAAAAATCTGCCAAACTACTAAGGGGTCCTCCCACCCCCTCTGACGTTTTTCTACAAAATGTAAAGTATAAAATATCCCTTAACAAAGGCGTTACGTAAAATGTGAACAGCTTCTAATAATGGTATTCAAATGTTTTCTATCATACTGACGCATTAAATGACCTGAGACATGGCAGAAACTTTTTTTTGGCAGTTTTAGAATCGTCATTGAAATATGTATCTGTCATCGTACGGTTTGACTGACATAAGCAATTTCTTCCGACGCACTCTAGAGTACACCTTTTATTTACGATTATGGAGTATGTTCTGAAAATCAAATTTTTCAAATCACATGTGATTTGAAAAGTAATAATGATCCTGCTGACGTTTTTAAAATCATATACATACGATAAATTTCTTTCATAAATGATATTTAATGCTCTATACAACAAAAAAAAATTAAATAAAGAGTAAAAAAATATCTGCATGACGACCATTACTTTTGAGATCACATGTGATTTGAAAAATGTGATTTTCAGAACATGCCTGTTTAATAAATAATTAATTACACATCTGGCAACACTTAATCGAGCACTACTTATACACACACGTGTTGCTGTTGCTGCCCCCTCTGTATGTTTTCGTATGTACGTGCGTAAATACGCAAATTCGAATCAGAACATTAACGCAACTACAAAACGCTACCCCACAAGATAACGGTGTCCCCTCCTCCACCACCACCTCTTTCTTAATAAATTTTAACGCATGTTAATTAATCTTTTTTATTTTTATTGTAATTTTTAAAACATTTTAAAGAACGTTTGTTTCTTCACACTTGCAAAATTAAAGAAAACGGAAAGTTTCCAACAGCAATGAAAGAATGAATGTGGAAAGAATCAGTGTTACCGTTAAGAAATTTTTAAGTTGTCACAAAAAGTTTATATTGCGAAGCCAATAAATAATTAAAGCATTTTATTAACAATTGCTTTACAATCTCTGTAATAACACTGAACTCTATCAGCTTTATTTATGCAGATTATTAAGGCCTTCATGCTTTATAAAACCTATTTTAGTAGCAAATTTTTTAATTAATTAAGCCTTTATAAAGCCTTAATATTTTGATAAAAAAAGGCTGCTAAAGTAGACTTTCTAGACTTGGTGCATAATAATGGGAGTCTACACCGAAAGAATTTTCCTTCATAAATCCAACGAAACAATTTCATTAGATTTTTTTTTTTTACAAATCTAATGATAATTTAAGAAATCTAATGAAAATGTCACGAATATTGTGAAAAAATTTCATTGGAATTGCTTCGTTTGTATTCTAGTTTTGTACCAATATTTCATTGGATTTATGACAACAATATTTTGTAATTATTAAGAATCCCTTTATATTTAAGAAAAATTTACAGTTGTTGCTTGAAATAAACAAATATAGATAAGTAGATACCTTAAAGCAATTAAGTTGAAGATTAAATTCTTGAATACTAAAAAAAATAATAATAAAATATATATCAATTTAGAATTTCATTTTAGCTATGAAATGAATTCGTTGTCCCAATGAAAATTTCAGTGCAGTCATGAAAGTCTGCTAAATTAAATGTATTTCAACAGTTGTCAACCAAAAGCTTGCATCAAAAGTAGCTCTTTATGATTGTTCTTGTACTCTTTGTATGCTTATTTACACGTACAGTTTCAATTAAGTTTTTTCATTGTTATAATAAAGTTATTTGATTGTTTTTGTGAAGTCATTTCATTGTTTTAATGAAATTATTTCATTATTTTAATGAAATTATTTCGTTGGAAATTATCTTGTTGAAAATTATCTCGTTTTAATGAACTGGCTTTAATGAAATTATTTCACCGTTTTAATGAAATTATTTCGTTGTTTCGATGAAGTTGTTTCATTGCATTGGTGACACTTGTTTAATACATTTGACGTAGTTTTCATTAAAATAATTTTAACGAAACTGGTTTCATTAATCAAACGAAGCGGGACTTTGGTTGAATTTTAATGAATTTTTTCATTGTATTAATGTCGAAATTCATAGAATTTATGAACAAAATTCTTTCAGTGTACTTCGTATATCGAAACGAAAATACTTTCGAATTTTCATGTAATCAACATACAAATTCGGATGAAATTTTTTTCTTTCCGAATTACAAAGTAAAACCCCTGTACAACAACAATGTGCTAATTTAAAAATATAACAACCGGTGGGTAAACCTAATTCGAAAACCGCTGAATCCAGTGTTTTTTTTTTTTTTGAAGATTGTTTTTATCCAAGCAACTGAACTTCAACTTTAAAAATATGAACTACTTTTACGTTCAGAAAAAATGCTAAAGGACAAAATTTTGCACACATCTTTTAAGTTAACATAATCTGCTTTATACGACTACGACTGTTTGGTAATAGATTAAAGAAGACTTCAACAGTTTTTCTTTAATCTATTACCAAACAGTCGTAGTCGTATTTGAAATACGCCAATCACAATAAAGCAGAATATCTAGAAGATTTGTGTCCCTCTAATATCAAGGCAGACATGAAAAACATCATCAAATTTAAAATTTCGTTTCTACGTACACTCATTGGGAATTTAAAAAACATTGACATCTGCACCTGACAAGTTTTAGCTCCACATTCTCAACATAAATTTATTCCGAATTTTATTTTTTATTTAATAAAAAAAAATCGATATATTTATTGGCAATGAAAATATAAAATTTTTATTTAATTTAGTACAAAATAAAATATAAACATTAAACAGCTGATCCATATTTTACTCTCCCCCGTACTTGCTTTTGCTTTTTCTCTGGCTATTTAGAATAGGATTATTAGGGGTGGGCGCCCCTATGGCTGAGTGGTAGCGATGCCAGCCTCTCAGTCCAGAGGTCGTGGGTTCGATTCTCACCATAGACTCTGGGTGCTTTCTGCAGACAAGCTAATCGCTTTGCGGGTTGTGTTTGTTCTTTAAAAAAAAAACAAATGATGGGGAAGAGAAAAAACACCCCGAGAAAATTCATAATAGGGCTGAATTAGTATCACCAGTGTTAACGCTGGGATGAACTCTTATTTAATCTAAATTTGTTTTAAATTAATATGAGATGGTGTTTCAAGATAAGAGTGGTAAGCGATAAAACAGCGCTGACTGTAAGCAGCTTAAGATAAGCATTATTGTAGTTCTTGTAATGAAAACATCAAATATGCAATTTTTGAAAATTAATAATTCTTTACATATGTATATGTATATAGGTATGAAAAATTTAAATGTTAATAGGGGGGAAATATGAAGCGAGCTTCTAATCGTCGTTTCATTTATTTTCTGATAAGTTTATTTAGTTTGTAATAAATACAGTTTTTTTTATCAGTACAATTTTGCACAAACAAATAAAATTTGCTTATTAAAAGAATCATATAATATGAATAATCAAATTTATTTAAAATTTCACATCATATATAGCTATCCTATATATATCGTCGCCTCAGAATAGCTTTGGCCCATATGCCACAAAGTTGGGAGTGCAGAAAAACGACTAAGAAGGTTTGTCATGAAGTTTTCTCAAAATATACCCAATGAATTTTTTTTTTTTTGTATTTGCACCACTGCTTCCGAGACATGTTTTGATGAAAATTGTAAATTTTTGTAAACTTACTTTAATGTGAAGTTAGAAGTTAATATTACTTTATTGTAAAAGTAAATATACGTTTTGTGCCACATACACCACTTTCCTTATTTTAATTTCAAAAATTAGCTTTTCGTGCTCCATATGTGTACTTAACTGCTGTGCCACAGCATTGTATATTTTTCTTGCTATCCAGAGAAATAAGTTGAGCGTTTAACGCCGACCAAGAAGCTGCCGCCGTAACATTTGTAACTATCGATCCGCTTACACACTTACACAAGAAAAACGATTAATTGAAGTGTATTCAATGTAAAGAATAAATTTAATTATTTTTTTTATACTCAAACATGCATAATTAAGGTTTCTTTTATTTTATTTTAGTGTTTAATAATTTTATATTACAACTAGGGATGTAACGAATACGAATACCGATTCCGATATGTCGGCGATATTTCTAATTTGCCTATATATCGATATCGGCGATATTTTAATGTCGATACGGCGATACTTTTTACATTTTTTAGAGCTGCTTTGAACAAATAATTCAATTTTCAACGATTTTTTTTGCATAAAAACTAAGAGAAATAACATATTAAAAGCAGAACAAAAAGTCTAAACAAAAAAAATTAAATGTTTCTCTTGTTTTGCTTTGCACCATAGTAGTGAAATGTTCTCTTAATGCTAAATTATGTATGTATTAAAAAAATAATTTGTTTTTTGTTAAGAATGAATTCAAATATCAATTTTAAATATTAATAATCTCTTACACTATTATTCTGTATAATAAAAGGTTTTGTTATTTTAACTTAAGTTCAATATGCGTATCGGTATCGGAATCGTCGATATTTCTTGTTGAGTATCGGTATCGGATCGGCAAAACAGCGCATCGTTACGTCCCTAATTAAAACATATTAATCGGCGGCTGCGTCTGGGTGACGCTTAACAGTCGCCGTTGAATTTTTCTTACGGCACCTTCTTTTTTTTATGATGCATTTCTTATATATATGAAGCAAAACAAGAGTTAACTTTGCTTTGTACATTTTTGTATGAAGAATTTGACTCAATCGCCAAACAGTGGCGTGTATAGCAAAACAATGCTTATTAAACTTAAAAATAGTGGATATGGAGCGAAATTAATGCTCCATATCTCAGAAACCATAATTTTTTCGTGAAATCCGTTTTTAAATCAGATTCAGTTGAATATTCTATACCTGCGTAATTTTTTTAAGAATGGTCGATGGTCGATGTATGTATGTATATAAGTAAAAAAATATAATTGTTCAATTTAAAAGTATTGCAAACACTGGGCAAGGGCAATGCTAATAGGTCCTTAGGACTGTTGTTTATAATTTACCAACCATGATTACCAATGCTTAAATAAATATTTATATTAAAACTAAACAAAACATAAATAATTTGTTTTTTTTTCTTAGCAATTTGCTTTATTAAGAGGCTACAAAGGGAAAGGGAGAAACTCTAAATGAAATTGTTCTATTTTCCTTGCTTTTTTTATTTCAAACAATGAAAGGAAATATGTGTTTACGTTATTACAGACACATATGTATATTTTCATGCATATATATGGTCTCATTGATTTTTTCCTATGAAAAACTCTTTGTTATAATGGAAATTTCTTTGTTTCATTGGGTAAATATCAAAAGTAAATGAGGGGTTTTGCAATAAGAGCCTGTTGGCTGGTTTTCGTGGTTTATACAATTCTTTGCAAATTCTTCTTTATTTAAAATACCCGAGTACTCCTCCGTCACTGTCTGCAGCTTATTCGAAAGTTATGAATTTCAAACACTTCATTTTCCATAATTCTTCTGCATTTGAAGGCAATACCTGCTACTTCAGAAAAATCAACAACAAAAAGTACAGCGGGCTAAAATAATACGCTTTTTATAATTCATCTGGCATCACACATCATTCATTTCTATCAAGTTGCTCAAACAGCTGATTTTAATTGATCGGTAATGCTCCTACAACCAGAGAAAAAACAGCTTAAAATCAATAAAAATCATTTTGAATCAATAAGAAACATCAACGAAAGTGTAGTCATGTTGAAATTTCTTATTTCAAAATGGAAAAATATTAATTTCAATATAAATTTTCTATTATATTGAAAATTATTGAATTAATGTGACGAGTTCTTATTTTTTAGTTGCAGCTTTTCCCTGAGTGTAGAGTTCGAAAAATCGCGTATATAGGATAACACAAAGAAGAGTTATTGATTAACTAATTGCAATATGTACGAGTACTTAGACATTTTTTTATTTATTTATTCAAAAATCTGATTCCATGTTTAATGTTTAATTAATAGCTGTCATAACAATATGACCGACTGCTACAGACAATCGACAACAGCTGGCATTTAATGAAAAACCCTTTACATTCATATGCATATGCGTTGTATAGAAAATAAACATTCCTTTAGAAAAAGTCCTTTTTAAAGCAATTTATTAAATGAATTCTAGCTGGATGGCCAAGTGTCTGAAGGAGGGAGACATTGCGGCACACAAGAATATTGAGTGATTGTAGAGTTGTTCGTAATTTAATTTTCATTGTGTATATTTGCATACATACATATAAACATCTATTTAAATTTTTATTATTTTTTCTCCGGTTGACTGGCATATTACATTAAAAACTTGTCTATTTTTATATTAAAATATGTATGGAAAAGCCTCATATGAATTAATATTACATTTCTGTTCTTTTAAAGTGTCAACTTCAACTAATTCTTTATAGTACTAAATTTGTATATATTTTTATATTATCTTCAAAATAGAATGAAACCATATGTTTAAAGAATTTTTCCTCATCTTTTCGAAAAATAAAAGCAATTTTTGCTTTATAGCAAAAGAAGCTATTCGCATTCCTAATACTAATGATATATCAATTTATATCTATCCATCAAGCTATATATTGATTATGATTTTATTCAGTTGGTGTGATCAAAAACGTTTGTTCAAAATCAAAAATAATTGATAAAATATATTTTTTATTACTCATACTTAAATAAGAATGTATCGCTTATTTACTCAAACAACGTCATAACTCAAAAAAGTTTTCAATTTAGCCACAACTTAATGGGAAAAGAAACTTTTATTTTGCTTTCAAGAGTTGAGTAAACAACATATTTACTTGTATGAAATTTTTACACAATATGAAGAAAACGATATGAGGATTAATTCTGCATCATTAATTCAAAAATTCCATTTTTTTTGAGTTATGAAGTTTTTTGAGTAAATGAGCGATATATACTTTAAAAGTAACCAAACGTTGAAATCTATCATACAAATGATCTGGCATTACGGTGAATAAAAGTGTCAAATGTTGCCATCATGCTGCCACACTAATTACGAGTATATGTATGTTTAGGTAACTTAAGGAAGCAATAAATGCAAACAAAATTGCATGTGAAACTCCAAAATTAATTAAAAATAAGTTAAAAAAAAGGAAACACGACGGAAAAAAGTAGATATTATTGCAAATAGTAGTGCAAATCGCCCGAAAGAGCTTGTCAAGAATATCTAAAAAACAGTGCCCGCAATGAATGTACGAATGGACCCAATTAGTATTGGATACCATGATAGATTTAATTTATACTCCGCAGTATTGTAATTTCGCAAAATATGGACAGTAAACCTCGTACTTACATCTGTGTACTCTTCAAAATACACAAATCGCGTGAAAATACTGCATTGTTTGCTTTACAATTGGTTTTCCAGTTAAAACCATCTTGTTGTTATTGGTGTTTTCAACAATTATAATTGTGGTGCTGAATGTTGCCATTTGTCTACTATACTTTTCAAAAAAGACGTCAAAGTCTTATGACACTTTAATTTTTATTGTTTTATTTTGCTTTGTATGTGTGCATTGAGCGACTTTTTTATTATTTAACTACCTTACGTTTTATGTTTGCCTTCGTTATTTTAATAATCCTCCTCTTGATACGAGTATTTTTTGTTTGTTTATGGGTGGGTGGAAGTAGGTAAAGAGTGCAGGAAAAAGTATATTGTTAAACAACAGTAAGAACAAAAACAAATAACACCGCAATGAACATTTTTTAACATGCATACATATCTACATATAATTAAGCTGCATTCATAAACATACCCAGCTGACATTCCAGTCTTTTCGACTCATTAAGGACCAAATTTACAGTCATTAGTTAATTAATAGTAAACTAAAATGATAACTAGTGTTTTTATGGGAATTGTTACAATTTAAGTTAAAGTTTTTTTAGTGCACTAATAATCCCAAATTATTATTTTACTTAATGAGGGCAATTATGAATAAAATTCCATGAGAAATTTTTCCCGAGGAAATATTATAACTGTAATAGCAAGTAATAGGGAAAACAAAAAATTCTAATTGCAAAAGGGAGAAATTTCTCGCGGATTTTATTCACAATTGCCCTGAAAAACTTAAATAATAATTTGGGATTGTTAGTGCGTTAAAAAAATTTTGACTTAACTATTGTTTAACTAATACTTCATATTGACAGTGTATTGTTTAACTAAAGTTCTTAATATCAGCAAAGAATGATAACCCTATCAAAATATTACGTTTCAGTATTGGCAGCTATAATATATCATATGGTTTTTGTTAACATTTGTTATAGGTATTATTTTTTAAAAATTAATAAAACTTTACTGTGCAAGATATTGAATTAGTGTGGAAATCGGCTCGGGAAAACCAAAATAGAAAAAAAAAGAATGTGCTACAGCTAAATATAAAGAAGATGCTTGACCACGTGTGTGAAATGTATCCAAAATTTTTCACAAAACAACAATACTTATAAAGTTTACAACGAATCAGCTGTTGTCTAATTATTTGTTAGCCAATGACATTTGACGGTTTAACAAATGGTAAACAAAAAGCTGCGAATCAAATATTATTGGTAAAACTAATGCTACTATATGACTACACCGAATGAATTTTGCTTCATAAATCCAATGAAACAATTTCATTAAAAATTTTTCACAAATCTAATGATAATTTCATAAATCCAATGAAAATTTCATGAATATTGTGAAACAATTTCATTGGAATTGCTTCCTTGATATTCTGGTTTCGTTAGAATATTTTATTGGATTTATGACAAAAATATTTTCTAATTATTAAGAAACCCCTTTATATTAAAGTTATTTCATTATTTTCATGAAATTATTTTGTTGTTTCGATGAATTTATAGCACTGCATTAATTACACTGTTAAATAAATTTGATGAAGTTTTCAATAAAATAATTTTAACGACACTGGTTTCATTAATCCAACGAAGATTGACTTTGGTTGAATTTTAATGAATTTTTCATTCGATTAATGTTGAAATTCATAGAATTTCTGCCGAAAATTCTTTCAGTGTGACTGTGAATTTGGGACTAAGACAATCAGAAATGCGCACATTTTATAAATCATAAAAAATACTTTTCTCGGTAGACAAAAACGGTACTCTACGTCCTACTCCTCTTAAAGAGTATTTCCATTATTTTCAAGTCATTTTCTTATTGTATCTATTTTCAATAAATCATTTTTTAAATTTAAGTCTTTTTTAAGCGCGGAAGCCACTAATAAAAATTTTTGGTTATTAAAATTATGACTCGAACAAGACTCAGTTAAATGATTATTGCCACAGAAAAAAAATCTTCCAAATGCTAGATGGGTAAGAGTAATAAAAAGAAAGATTACCAGTAGTTAACCTTATACATAGGTAGCTCTTGGTATGCTATTACTAGAATTACCCCATCATTTATGGTTATGAAATTCTTATTAATATATACATATGTACATATGTATGTATGTATGTCTGATATGAGTGTATGGAAACTACAGAGGTGATCAAAATTTACATGGTACTGTCTATGATTTCTTAGAGGTGACAAACATTTAAAAATTAGTGATTAATTTTACAACTGTATAACACGTACTAACGGCTTTACATTCCAAGCGCACAGCGTCTGGCAGCGCTACAAATCAGTAATATAGGATTAGGATAAGCGAGCGTAGGAGTTACCAGATTAGCTTTAGTATAAGCGAGCGTAGGAGTTACCAGATTAGCTTTTCTGGAATTATTCGCATTTACCTTTATATTTATTATTTGTACAGAGGGATTCAATTATAATAAATTTATTTATTCTGTATTTGCAGATTTTTTTTACCATTGCTCAAAAAAATATGAAAAGAATTTGTAAACAATTAATTTAGAAAGTAGTATTGGTGGTCAGCCCAGTACATCATTTAGCCGGTCAGCAAGGCCCAGTGTGGCGTGGCAGTCTTTCAGTCATGTGTATATAATTTCTCTAATTTATGTTGTTATTTTAGTATGGTGTTTTTTTCCACACTGCGTTCTTTTTTGTGCCAATAGTCTTATCCTTTGTTTTGACATTTTTTTCTTTTTCATTTTACTATTTGTCAAATGTGGCGCCACACATACATACATGCACAATTGTTTATATGCATGTGTAAGTGTATGCAAATGCAAATATGTATGTATGTATGTAAGTAATAAAATGGGAAGTATAGCCTCTTAAAATTGTTTTATTGTTTGTTTGTTTTTAATTTTATGAATTATTTTTAAAAGGTTTATCTGTTTTTATTAAGGTCAATTTTCCTTGGTTAAATTATTTTTATATTTGTAAATACATATTGTTTTTCAGTGGAAGTTTTTTTTAATTATATTTTATATGTGTATATTTATTATTTAAACAGCAATAGAGATAAGCTTAGATTTGAAGCTGTTAATTACTGTTGTTTTCAGTTGAAATGATATGTATGCATGTGCAAATCGGTTGAAAGCAGTGTGAAACAGTACAAATTGGTGTAAAATGGTTTTAAGTGATGTGAAAAGTAAATGTTATAGCAATTCAAAATTTTTAAAGGCTTTAAAATTACAAATAATGTATATGTAAAAAAAATAATGTTATGTGAAAAGTAATGAAAATGATTATAGATATGTAATGTAACGTAGCCTAATTTTAATATAAAAACATCGATCAGCTGTTTCCAACGTTGCAGTTACATTACCTTACTGTCGGCTAACTGAGTATTTATTTGCGAGTAATGCAACGGTTTTGGGAAATTTTGGTTTTTGTAATTTAAATTGTTTTATATATAAAATTTGACAACGCCTATCAATGCGTTGTATAAAAAAAGTGAAATGAAAATTAAATTAATTGCTTGAATTGAATGTTGTCAATCCATAGTACAATCAACTTCCTTATTTATATTAAACAGCTGTTTTGAGGTAAGCTTTCTATTATATTTCTAAATTTCGTAGTGCTGCCACACTTTCAACGCAATTATATTAGAACTATAATCAACCATTAAAAAACTTCAATTTAAATGAAAATTATCTAATTGTCCTTTAAAAAGGATTTATTATATATGTACGTATTTTAGAATTCCAATTTAATTTAAAAATCAATCAATTTTTACGTTCAACTTTCCCATTGTGTCAACCTTCTTCCTGTCTCTTTATCACCTCCACACTCATTTTATTTATTGCAAACACACTTTTTTTATAGCTACCCTACCTTTTATAAAAAATACTCAAGCGTCATATCCTTTCATTTCCTATCGATTTTAATATTAAAAATAAATATTTTATTTGGAATATAAAACAATAAAGCAAGGCAGGGTTGCAATGAAAACAAACTGGCACTCCCTTAAGGGAACAGCAAGGCAAAAGCAAAAGAAAAACAAAGATAAGCCAATTAAAAGACTCAATTAAAGAAAATAATTGAAAAGTGAAATCAAGCTGAACAATTAAAAATATACATTTTTTTTAATTTACAAAATAAAGCTTTTACTTTCAACATAATGTTAAATAAGATCGATTATTGTTTACAAAATAAAATTTTTATGGTATAATTTGTGTTGCCAAAAAATTATTTAATTGAGGCTACTATTTTCGAATTATTTTTAGATGCTTTACAAAGCTGCGTAGAATAAAAATGCAAAGAATATAATGTCTAAGTGAAAAGTCTAAAGGTTAATAAAACAAAACAGTGCAGTATAAAATTGACTATGAAAATAATAATTATGAAGCATAAGAAACCAAAATTTTTTTCTGCAAAATATCACATTTTAGTTCAATAAATTATTGAAGAAAATGGGAAAATAATATTTTCAGAATTATTATTTTTATATCGTAGCTGGCAGTAATATAAATCTCTGAGTAATGTCTCCATAAATGTCAAACTCTACTGTATATAAAACTATTTCAAGTTTCTACGTTTGTAAATAAATCAAAGCTGGGTTTAATGAAAAATATATCACAAGTTTTGAAATATAAATGTTTTCTAATTTTATGTTCTTTGCTGTAATAAATGCTTAATTTTGTGTACAGAAATTCTACAACAAATAAATTTATATCAATGCATTTTTCTAAAACACTGCATATTATATACAGGCGCTCTTCTCAATTGACCTAGACCCACATAAGATATTTGTTTTTATTTTGTATTAAATAAATACAAAATATATTTTCTCAAAATATTAAAAAAAAATAAACAAATTGTTAGAGCAAATTATTTTAAACAAATAAAAATTGTTTTATAAAGAAAAAGTAACAACATCAAATAGAAATTTTTAATAAAATTTAACAAACAATCAGCACAATCATGAATGTGCCCTTGGAATTGGAAAATGATTTACTCGAGAAAATATTCCTCCAATCATAAATTCTTTGGGAACAAAAAAGAGTAATACGTGGCATCACCGTATTACGAACTTCGTTGTTTTGCTTGTTTGTTGACATTTTATTTTTCCTTTTTTTAGTGAGAGACTAAACAAAATTATTAAAATTCACCAACTTGAAAAGTGTGTAAAAATAAGTTTATAAATGATTTATTTGGGCATTATTCGTGTTTTTCACTTAAAAGAACTATAAAATACAATATTATGTACCTATATACATTTTGTTTTAATAGAGTATTATATATGTTTTTATTTAGGTATCCTCTGTTTTGCAAGGGAAACATTTTTAGTGAAAAAAAAACAAGTTAAATTGCGTTCATAATACCTACTATTTCCCCGAGGAGTTTTTTTATTCCGGCATTTGATAAAAATATTTTCATAATAGGAGAAAAGGGAAAAGTGAAAAAACTCGCGCGGAATTTTTGTTCATGATTGGTCTGAATATATTTTTAACAAATCGGTGCTTAAAAGCGATAAAAGCATAAGTAGACTTAAGAGAAAATCGAGTTATTTATGCTAAGGCCCTAATCCAGTAAGAAGAATTAGGACGGTTTTATTTGAAAATACTTCTGAGTTCGTGTGTTTGAATTCAGTAAATTATTTTCTTCAAAAATAGTTGTTGTCTCTGATAATGAAAAATTAAAATATTATTGCCATGTTTTTAAAACATAAAAATTCAATTAAAGTAATATACAATACTTTAAAAAATATATGAAAATATATGTGTTGGAAATAATGTTTGGAACAAACTTATAAAGCAAATACACGAAAATTCTAGCAAAGACAATAAATAATAATTGTTTTAATGAATCACAACTGCGGTTTTCTTTCATCCATAGACAAGACGGCACAATCGTCGAACAGAATTAGGCCATAAGTCCTAATTTACACTATGCAAGTCTCATTATTAAGCTGATTAGTTTGTGCGAAAGAGAGACGAGGGGAACATAAGCGTTTCTTTTCCCAATAAGCAATAAGACTTACACAGTGTAAATTAGGACGAAAAACGAAGCTTCATATTTACGTGAAATCCCCATATCTGTAACAATGTTTATCATCAAGATATACATACATATAGGCAAAACAATATTGACCTGACTTAAAAAGAATTCAATAAAATTTATAACAAGCGCCAAATTATACCGAAAACTAAATTTTCATAAACTTTACTTTACACGACAAAAGTATTTTAATTTAAAAAAGTTCATTGCGTTTTTGTTGTTGTTTTTTTCCGAGAAAATGTTTTTTGACTGTTTATATGTATGTATGTTAAGAGTGGTTTTTCCCGATATCATGTTTTTCGACGCTGTTATCGTCGCTTGTAGGTCACACATATATTGTAATACTAATAATTCAAAAAAACCAATAACAATTGTACTGCTAATGCTAAGTATCAATAACCTTAATTTAAAGAAAAAAAAAAACAAAAACTACAAGGTAATTTATCTAATCAGTTATATATATAGACAATCAATCTAATCATTAAATTTAAGGCGAAAAAATTTAAAATATTTTGAAGCTTTACAAACAAAATAAATATCGTTATAAAAAAGCAGCAATAAATTTTATAGTGTTTTTTTTCAAACTGAAAGTATGGCAACTCAATATTCTCAATAAAATGTTGTGTTAACAGCATTTACAAACCAAAAATAATTGCTCAACACTGGTAGTTTATATATTTAAACACTTTAAATCACTATTATTTGGATAGTGATAAAGAACTTGTCGTAATAAGTGACATTTTTCACACAAAACAAATGTAGAGTAATTTAATCGAGAACATATTACACGTGTAGCAAATTTTTTATCAGAAAAACTATTCCATTGCTCTTGATTCATTTATTTACTTATTACAACATTGTATGTATGTTATTATTTTTTAATTGTTTTTTTTTTTTTTTTGAAATTGCTTAATGAAAATTATAATTCAAACCACCCTCACTATAAAAAATATTGTTGTTTTTTTCTGGCTTCTTAATGATAAACAACTAGAAAACCTACGCAAGTCATGAACATCACATATCGTCTTCTAAAATGCAAAACAACGTATCAAAAAAAAAACCGAATTTTATTTTATTGATCACGATTCACTACATCATGAGTTATGACACTATTGAAGTAAATAAGCGATATGTTGACAAAATTTTAAACTTCTGCTTTCAAAATTAACTAATGCCGTTTTCTTTTCCAGAAAAAGTGCAAAAATTTTCAACTTTTTATTAAGAGAAATGCAATTTAGCATTCTTTTAAAGAAAATTCTAGTGTAAATATTTTTAAAAAACATTTTATATTGCAAATTTTTATTGAAAAGTGCAATCAATAAATGTAAAAAAATTCTTAGAAAAG
Organism: Tachina fera; assembly: GCA_905220375.1. NCBI lineage: Eukaryota > Metazoa > Arthropoda > Insecta > Diptera > Tachinidae > Tachina > Tachina fera. The sequence goes on from LR999966.1 coordinate 10,252,671, forward strand.
AAAACTTCATAAGTTAGTGTACCAAAATCCTGTTTTCAGCAGGCTGCTTTGAATTCGGTAGACGGATAGCATATTGTCCAGATTAAAATACATATATTGCACCTTTTAGGGGGGTAAAATGGGTAAAAATTTTCGAGTTTGGTACTTTTTCTATTTTTGACAAACTAGATATAAATATATACAATTTTATAGGCTACTCAGTTGAATTCCTGGGTACAAACGAACTCACTGGAAGATGATAGACGCTACATTTTTGTTAATTTTTTATTTGGATTAATATTGATGATACGTTCTTTCGGAAAACAACAATTCCAAATAACAAAAGACACAGCATATACTCAAAAAATAAATTATTTATATCTAAAGTATGTTTAAATATCTTAAGTACTTACATATGTATACTCATATTATATAGTATGTATTTTATATAATCAGCCCAATCATGAATATTCTTTCGGCATTTATTTCTCACGGAAAATAATTTTCTCGAGAAAACAATCCTCCAATCATGAATTTCTTGGCAACAAAAAAGAGTAATACGTGGCATCACCGCATTGCGAACCTCATTGTTTTGCTTGTTTGTTGAAATTTTGTTTCCCCCCTTTTTTTTTGAGTGAGAAAGTATACAAAATTACTAAAATTCACCAACTTGGAAAAATATGTAAAAAAAGTTTATAAATGATTTATTTGTGCATTATTTGTGTTTTTTTATATACAAGATCTATAAAATATAAGTTTATGTATATAAATTGTGTTTTAATTGTGTATTAACTATTTTTTTATGTAAACTCCCTTCTGTTTTGCAAGGGAAAGATTTTTGGTGAAAAAAGCCAGTTCAACGGCGTTCATAATAGCTACTTTTTTCCCCGGGGAGTTTATTATTTCCGCATTTGGTAAAAAAGAGGGAAAAAATAAATTCATGATTGGAGAAAAGGGAAAAGTGAAAAAACTCGCACGGAATTGTTATTCATGATTGGGCTGAATATGTATTTTATTTTTTGCTTCTACTGTAATTTTAAGAAAAGTTATTTTGCATTTTAGATGACGATATAATTGTTCGTATAAACACTTAAATAATCACACTATCTGAATATTTAATTGGCAAGATAAGGGCAAGGTAATTATTTAAGCCCAAATTGAGAATAAATCAATTATTTTATTTGTAAAGCACAAATAATATTTTTTATTGATAAAATTTTTAAATTTATATGCCGACTATCTACGTAAAATTAAAATTCCCAACTTATGTGACAAGTTTAAAAGAATACGTAACAATAAATAATAAATCAATAAACAAATGCAACGTATTTTATTTCGCTGATGCAAATATGTGCATACATATGAGTACATACATACAAATGTATATATTCACTCTCCTACATAATCGTACGACTTGGAAAAATACCACCCTGATCTAGTGAATGTTTACCCAAAAATCATTTGACTATGAAGGAAAGTAAATACTAGACTTTACTGGGTACTTTAATCATAAAATAATTTTCTTACTTTCGATCTGATAATCTTAGAATTCATCTAATTTACAACTGCACAATTAAAATTTTGATGAAAATCACCAAATTTTTTTACATTTATCAAAAATTTTTTTTAGCCAAAACTACAACCAAACTATTTTGCAAATTCACACATTTTTTTAAGTACTCAAGCTGGCTTTTAAGTACAAATTTAACAAAAAAACATATAGGCATTTCCAGAGGAATGTTAACTTTTTGTAGCGTGCGACATCAAATAAATAAGCTACTTTTTTCAAGAAAACTAATTTTTTACTTGTTTATATATTTATGCAGACCGTCAGCAGTTCTACATTAAGTAAAATTTTAAGGCAAATCGAGTCACATTATTTTTAAATACAAGCTTAATTGCTTGCTGTCGCATGCGACAAGAAAAAAAGTAGACTTTCTCGTGTAAATGCCCATATGCCGAATACAAATCATGGCATTTTGTGACATCCCAGTAGTGTGTACTAGTGGCAGCATTTACTATATTTTGTCTCCTTTCACTAAGCAAGCTTTTAGCCATAAAAATATTCTTATTTTAAATATGATGTCCTTTAAATTAATTAATATCAATCACTGTTCTTATTTAGGTAATTATTTTTAAAGTTAGAACTTTTAACACATCAAGGTCATTGGACTATGGTTAGTTAAAAAAGAAAAACAATTAAATCTGTTTAATAATAATATATCAATTAAATAAAATTCAACTGTATGTATTTGTATGGAGTATGATGCAATTTTTAGTATTTATTACCACTAAAGCCCCGTTCAGACTATTATACAAGTATTAATACTTTTGTGGAAAATACAGCTCTGACATGTTGAGTTGTTATTGTTTTTTGAAATTTTTTAAACAAATATCAGACCAGGGATGCATTACTTGTAATATAGTCTGAGTGGCCCTTAAACAGCGGCAATAAAAACAACAACAACATTAAAAAAATGTCTAACCCAGAGAGTTTAAATCAAAACAAAACATTCACAAATAAAAAAATATGTCTGGCAATCTCTCGTTCACGTTCTTCATGCCTACATGGCCAGGGATGGAAAAGTTATTACTGTAATACTTTCTAAGCTGTGTAGTTTAATTTAAAGTAATTTGACACATTAAAAAACGGCCCTTTTTTCTTTTAACTTCTTCTGTTTTTATAAAAAATTACATTTAAATAAAATAGTTGAAATAGCTGCGGCAAAAAGAAGAAAAAATGTAGGCGTTGTAATTATGTATGTAGTTCATAGTTAGTCACAAAAATATTAACAAAAATACTGTTAATAACATCATAAGTGGTATATGGCGTTAGTCACCCTGACCATTTTTGTGCAGCCATATTTTGCAATGTGCATACATATGTTTTAAATAAATAAATGAACGTATATTTTTTTGTTTAACTTAATATTACTTCTAAATTTTTCTCACTGAGTATGTGTGTATATATGTACATATTTTTGACAACATTTAAAGCCAGCTGATCGAAGATGCCGTTAGTTTACATTTTGTTACAGATTGTGCGGGAAACAGGTTTTACATTTACTCGCCACCGAACTAAGTTCTCTTTGAATTAAATTAAAATTAATTTTTTACTATGGGGCAAAATAGTTAACAGGTTTTTAATTTAAAATCAAAACGAAACGCCTTTAATGTAAGTTTGGGTCATTATATAAATTTATAAAAGACTATTTTCTTATTTTGTTAATGAATATAAATATGTACATAAATATGTTTTAGTTAACTTACATATATCACTAAGTTATTTTTGAACATTTTATTAGTGGCTGCTTTTATTGTATGTATTGATTGTATTTAATTAAAATGTAATCAAAAATTTAAATAGTATTTAACGTGTTATAATACATGTACAGAATCAAACAGCACGATATTTATGATATTTATTTTATAAGGCACTTATTGTATATATTTAAAAGCACGTGATTTCCATACAAGTTAGTATAAATTTTATAAAAAGAAAATCAGCGTCATAATTTTTGTATGTTACTGTAGGCGTTTTTAAACGAAAAAAACTTTTATGGAAAACAAAGTTAAAATGTTTGATATAAAATAAATGGAATTTAATGCCTTTTTAAAGAAGACAAGCGAGACTTGAATTTTCCAGAAAATTCTCGTATTGTATTTCCACGCACACATTTTTTAACATTTCTCTTTCTGACTCTCAAAAATTTAAAAATAAAATTTCGACCAAAAGTAAAGGCAAATATGTGTAAATTATAAATTAAGAAAATAATTAATATAGTTTTTTAAACAAGAGTTTTAGTTTTTTTTTGCCCATTTATACAGAATGAAGTGATTTGCATTGTTCCGAAACTCAAGTAAAGTTTTAACTTAAAACTGTTGTCTTTTATAAAAACAAAAAAAAATACCTTTCGGATTTTAAGTAACGATATGTATATATGTATGTATATATGTAGTTGATATTATATATTTAAATATATAGAATGTAATTTAAGTGGATAATTTTTAATAAACACATTTTGAGAGGCCTAAAGTAATGAGCAAAAAATTGAAGAAGAAAAAAATAAAGCAACCCAAAAATAACTTATGACGTCTAGACTAAAATAAATTTGATCATATTTACTTAAGACTCACAAATAAATATATGTATGTATGTATGTATATATATGTACATACATACATATAAATGTATACATAAATAACTTTTTCTAACGATCTTTGTTATAAAAATTTCATCATTTTCTAACATATGGGGGCGCAGTATATTAATACAACTGATGATAGATCAGGTAAAAATTAAAAAAAAACGCAATTTTCCACTGTTAAAATAAATTTCAAGCAAGACAAAGAAAAATTAATTACAAAGGCGTTAAAAATTTCCAGAAAATTAAAAAAAATATTTATAAACAAAAATTTTTTTTTTTTATATTTTAAGAAAATCAAAGAAAACTTGATTTGAAGTGAATTTTTTTATAGAAGAATGAATTGGATTGACTCATTTGATTAAAAACGAAAATATAAATATATTACGATGAATCGAAATTAAAAATATTCAAAAAGACTCGATTAATTAAACCAGTTTCAGACTGACTAGTTTAGTTCAAATTTAAAACACTTACGGACAAAAATAAACATGATAGCAATTATAGTGTTTTACAAGCATAATTTTAAACTGTACAACTGGCCTATACAAACACAAAAATCTCCCTTATTTGCCAAACCGCTTGTGTGGGCTTTATTTGTCCTTTTAATTAGCCGCCATTTTGTATTAAGATATGGCAACTCAAAAAATAAACGTAACTCAAAAAATAACCCAACTATATGAGGGCAATTATGAATAAAATTCCGCGAGAAATTTTTCCCGGGGAACAATTCCAACTAATGGTAAGTAATAGAGAAAACAAGAAATTCTAATTGGAAAAGCGAGAAATTTCTCGCGGAATTTTATTCATGATTGCTCTGTATATATTAAGGCAAGGAAATTTAAATATTTTCAAAACGGTATTAAAAACATTTTAAATAATATTTATAATAATAATAATATTAAAAATCAGGGCAATTATGAATAAAATTCCGCGTGAGATTTCTCCCGATGAACAATTTCAAGCAATAGCAATTAATAGGAAAAATAAAAAATTCTAATTGGAAAAGTGAGAAATCTCACGCAATTTTATGCATAATTGCTCTGACATTTAATATTGAAAATTTTAAACAAAATTTAGTTTATACCTGTATAAGTAAAACATTTCACCCAGTTAGCTAAAAATTTATAAAATAAATGCCTCCTTTAATTACATACATACATACGACTGTCTGTATTTGATACAATAGTATTCTAATAAATGAGCTAGTTGTCGCATATTTTATTCAAATAAAAATAATTTAATGACGTACATCACATATCTCATTTTTGTTTTGCAATTTTACAAATATTTTCTAACACCTGTTTAAATAATTTATTGATTTGCAAAACTTTACATCTATTCCTTGTATTGTAAATTATAAAAATTCTGATATGTAAAAAACAGTGTGTAAAATTTGCATTTAAAAATAAAAACACAATTTAATTAAAAATAAAAATAATATGACCCATTTTAAATATACATAAACTAAAAAAAAAATCCTGATATTCTGTTTAATTGCTAAATTGAACTGGAAATTGTCATTTATTTTAAATATAGCGACGCAATAAACTGTATACATATGTAAGAGAAAAAATATTTATAAATTAATTTGCTTGCTACTTTGCCAATGAAACTAGTGAAGTAACAAAACAAACTATTATCAATTAAGAATTTATAAATTGTTTAGGTAAACAAAAAAATAAATGTCATAATAATTAGATATTACAAGGGAAACAATAAAAAAAATATGATAGCATTGGCTAAGCAATTAAAAAGGAGCAATTAAAAGAATATAATATATAAATATTTATGTATGCCTTCCCTAAACTTTTAACTTTTCCCACTCTATTATTTAAGCCCAATTTTAAATTTGGCAACATAGCCAATAGATTGCACTTTCTTTTGTTCAGCAACTTGTTTCTACGAGTACCACAATCTCTTCCCAAAAATGTTTATGTTAAATCTTCCAACACAATTTCCTTTTAAACTTTATGACCAAAATAAAAAATAAAAGAATGAAAATTCCTCAAGTCTGGCAAAATATGGCCATAAAAAATACAAAACTATTTGAACTCCCATAGAGTTAGAGTAAAATTGTACGTTTTGATGTTGGCAAAATCCATAAAAGTACGGGTAATAACAAGTTTCTTTTAACTAATTTAAATGCTTTTAATTATTATTAGGTAGATGTACATATGTATGTATGTAAGTATTTATTACGCAGTCTTTCTTGGTCTGGATAAGAAAAACATAATAATAATCGATTTTTTTCTATGAAACAAAACAAAATAGAGAAAAGAAAACGTGTGCAAAAAAGTAATGTATTGTAAACAAAAATTATGTTTTTAAAGAAAAATGTATACATACATACATACATATTGCTCATATACAAGTATATAATAACCTAATAAACTATTTGATATCAATTCTTTTTCTTTTTGACGTTATATTTTTAACTTATATTAAATTTATGTTAACGCTCTTTGAAATACGAGTATGTTACCCTATTTTCAAATAATCATAAAACGAGTTTTTAAAATAAGAAACATGATAACATGCTTTGAAAAATGTTGCCATATTTTCGAATAATCAAAAAAGTGGGAAGTAAATATAAATATGTAATATTCAGCTCAATCATGAATAACAATTCCGTGCGAGTTTTGACACTTTCCCCTTTTCTCCAATTATGAATTTTTGTTTTTCCCCTTTTTTTACCGAATTCAGGAATAAAAAAACTCCCCGGGAAAAAAGTAGGTATTATGAACGCCGTTGAACTTGCTTTTTTCACTAAAAACCTTTCCCTTGCAAAACAGAAAGGAGTTTACATAAATACATAGTTAATACACAATTAAAACACAATTTATATACATAAACTTGTAGTTTATAGTTCTTTTATGTGGGAAAACGCAAATAATGCCCAAATAAATCATTTATAAGCTTATTTTTACATATTTTTTCAAGTTGGTGAATTTTAATAATTTTGTTTATTCTCTCACTCAAAAAAAAAGGGAGAAACAAACTGTCAACAAACAAGCAAAACAAAGAGCTTCGTAAGCGGTGTTGCCACGTATTACTCTTTTTTATTCCCAAAGAATTTATGATTGGAGGAATGTTTTCTCGAGAAAATTATTTTCCGTGAGAAAGAAATTCCGAGAGAATATTCATGATGGGCTGATTATTACGAACAATTTTTCATTGACGATCTTAAATGGCAATTTTTATGAAAAAAATTTTTCTTGCTCAGTTTTCCCGCAGGGTCATTATTATCCTTTGCTGGGAGCAAACTACTTCAGCTGCCTCTTTATTATCTTGAGAAGCTATGATCTCAAGATCGCAAATTTATTCTTCTTGTCTTTCTGTTCTACTGAAATACTCTTCCCCTATATGTAAATCTTTTATTTCCTCTTCAACCACTTCAATTACACTAATCGTTCACAGAACTTTCGAGATTTTTTTCTCGAGCCATATACTCAAATTGAAAATTAAAATTGATTACCATAATCAATTTTTCTATATTCAAATAATTTCAAATGATGTGAATTTTCGCAGTGGATGACCTGTTTCTTATTTATTTCCTTGAAAGCTCTTGTTCTCGGTAACACCCAACTGATACGTTTATTTAAAAATTGTGTTTTTCTTTGTTTCTAGGATTTAATTTTTCAAGATATACTCGTAATCGGTTATTTTTTATATGTGCATTCCGCATTAACAAAATTAGATAAAATTGTTTCAAAAATGTTTTAGCTTTATGAAAATTTTAACATTTAATTTGTTTTACTAAAAAAGTTGTATGTTTTAATTGATATAAATACCCAGCAAAAAATTACACATTACCATCAGAACTACTTGCCATATAATGACTTACTTTTCTGATTACCAAATTTCATTACTCGCTGACAAATCACATTACATAAAATTTAAAAAAATTATGTACAAGTTCCTAAATGAGGAGAATTATTTTTTTACATTAAATAGATTACGTGAGCAAGTTGTCAAATAAAAAATGTAAGTTGTTCTCAAGAATCGACTATTTTAGTCTCACGCCTTGTTAAAATCATTAAGTTGGAAATCCAGTAGGGAAGAGCTTAATTCCAAACCCGATTACCTTTCTTGAAATTTTTTGATGGGTAAGTAAAACAACCTCATACCTAAAAAACGCGACAAGCTATTTTTTTTTGCTTTAAAAAATTTTCATGCTTATACAATTTGTACGCAGCAAAACGAAACAATACAGTGGCAACGCTGAGTTTTTTGCAATTGCATAAAACGATTTTGTTAGAGGGTTTATGTGGTGAAGTTGGGTACTGAAAAACCGTTTTTATTATTGTTAAAAAGTAATGCCATTTAAGCAATTTTCAGGTGAATATAGCGGTTTTATATTAATATTTAATTTTTATTGTGGATTATGCAATATCGTTGGCGCTCTTGTTTAGCTATGTAACTTGAGGAGAGCAGAGCCCCTGAAATGTGTATTTTTATCATTGGCGGGGTATACATTTTTTCTTGGGGGTGGGAGGGGCATTATGACTGGTGATTTCCAAGAGTAATAATAAAATAAATAATTACATACATGCAATTTTTAATAATTCTAGGGGAGCAACATAATTTTTTTTGGCCTTTCTACGTATGTATAAGACTTTTATCTACAACTTTTTCTTCTCTGTGTCGTTCACACAAAAGAAACATGGTACACAGTTTTTATGTGTAATTCAAGATCTTAGTTTATCATCAAATCATTATGTTTGCTGGGAATAATGGTTGAATTCGCAGAGCAACATAGAAAGAAAAATAGTTCGGTGGGGGGGGGGGGAGACTGATCAAAATACATAGTACAATTTTTACAATTGATTCAGTCAAGTCAGTGACCTCATTAATAGTAAAAATATAATATACGACAAAATTAACACGGGCGAGCACGGTTATACTTATATTTATTTTAAACTATAGAGGAGTAAAAAGGGGTGATGAATAAGCAATCTTCAAAAGCGGCTAGAAAGAAATACTATAAGCGAATTAAAAACTAGGCACATACATACATACGTACATATGTATCTATGGATGTACACATGTATGTATGTGTATGTATCTATGATTGTTCTTAAAAAAGTGTGTATGAATGTACATACATCCATACATATGTACACATATACATATGAAAAAAATTTTAAAATACGCCTTATACACCGTATTTTGCCTAAGCCTAAAGGTGAATCATGTTTAATTACTAGAAAATATATAAATAATAATGATTAGCTTTGTATATTTATGTATGTATGTAAGTATGCAAATGTTTGTAATAATCGGCCCTGGGGGTCTACTCTGTAATTCGAAGCGAAAGCAAACGTTTTTGAATTTACAGGTTATAAACATACAAATTCGAAAGCATTTTCTTTCGTTTCGAATTATAGAGAATAATTATCAGTAATAGGAAAAAAATTGTTTATGCCCATAAATCCAAACAGCTGATCGATATTGTTATGTTAAAAGTAATGTACATATTCTAAAGGCTCAGTCAGCCGACTGCAATGGAAAGTACCTGCAGCAGTAGGAAACAGCTGATCGATATTATGTGAAAAGTAATGAAAATGGTTATAGACTTTTCATTTAAAAATATCGATTCCACTTACATCTCTTTATAACCATTTTCATTACTTTACACATAACAATACCGATCAGCTATTTCCTACCGTTGCAGTTACATTCCATTACAGTCGGCTAACTGAGCTTTTAAGTGATTGCCTTTAATAATTAATACAATTGGTAAATAATATGTAATTCGCGGAATTCAAAACGATTCCTCATTGAAAATTAGCCATCATCATGGCTGTGTTGTCAACCTTCAAAACTTTACTTGTTATTCGCACGAGTGTAAAATTTTTTTTCTTTAGAATTTTATACTAATTTACATACATAAGTACTTATGTACATATATTTATAAATAAAAACTTTATATTCATCAATAAAAATAAGTCTATAATAGTGAAAATTAATTGCGATTCATTAACAAATTTCATTTAGCTAACCTTGATATCAATTTCAACTGCAATTATCTTACAAATCACGTTTTATTGATAAAAATAAATATATATACATAAATAAGTAAAAAAATATAATGACACTTCAAATACATATTAAGAATAATCTTAATATTTTTTTTGACGTCACTACACGTTTACGCAATTTTTGTAGTGCTTTACAAATATACATACATATGTACATATACCCATGTACATATATAAAATTAAGTAATTGCTAATATCTGTTTACACCAATAAAATCGTTAATTTTCAGTATTAATTTACAGCTTTAATTCAATTTATGGCAGCAATTTTTTACAATTCCAAGAACAATATGCATTTAGCGGTCAGTGCAAACATTTCAAGTGAGTTATTTACTACATATATTTTAAAGATATAAAAATATCTCAAAAACTAAACTATTTAAAAGCATTTTAGCTTTTGGCATTTTAAGAAGATTTTGTATTTAATCCAAGACAAAATAATTAACCATAGCCAATCGCTTTAAGACACAAAAATAAGAATATTAATTTAATTTTAACATTTAATAAATATTTTCAAAGTTTATTAGAAGTATCTATGGATGTAATTTTTTTAGCAATAATACAATTAAATAAATTTCTTTATGAAATTGTTGTCTTTTTTTAAATAAAATTAAAAAAAAAATTAACAGCAAACAGAAAATGCCACAATCATTTAAATAAATTCACTGCAGTGCGACTTTTTTACCCGCGCACGAAGGGTTCCGTACTGACACGAGATATGTAATTCAATACGAACTTTAGCCAATAAAAAACTATAGCTTTGGCATTATTTTCGTTTTTGGGTTTTTTTCGGTTTTAAGCGTTTTTTTAGTTTTGGGGTTTTTTTTAATATATTGGCGCTTTCTGAGTTTTGGCGCTTTTTTTCTCGTTTTGGCGATTTTTTTGGTTTTTGATTTTTTTTTAGTTTTGGCGATTTTTTTATTTTGGGAATTTTTTAATTTTTCGTTTTTTTCATATAGGTGATTTTTTTTTTTTGGTTTTGGCGATTTTTTCGGTTTTTGGCGTTTTTCTTTTATTTTGGCAATTTTTTTTTAATTTTTGCGATTTATTTTTCATTTTGGCGATTTTTTTTTTCACATAAACAATTATTTTGGTTTTGGCAATTTTTTTCGGTTTTTGGCGTTTTTTTTTTTCAATTTGGCGATTTTTTTCATTTGGGCGATTTTTTCGAGTTTGGCGATTTATTTTAGTGCTAGAAATTTTTTTAGTTTGTCGATTTTTTTTAAATTTTTGGCGATTTTTTTCAGATTTTAAAGATTTTATTCGGTTTGGCGATTTTATAATTTTCGGATTTTTTAGTTTTACCGTTTTTAAAAATTTCAAGAGTTAACATCTTACGGTTTCCAAGATATAGCAAGGTTGTCAAAATTACATAGTCAAAATTGCATTAATTGATGGACCACCCTTTAATTTAAATTTTTTAATATTTTAATTTTAATTGTTGTAGTCTATATAAAAATACACTAATTTTACAAATTTGAAGTGTCAATATAAATATGTAAATACAATTGTATGTATATTACATGGGATTTTAGCATTTTTCGTTGCTCGTTTTGGAACACCCTTTAATTTTTAATTCTCATGTATTTGTTGTTGTAGCGGCCAAGGTTCTACATACTCTGTCCAAATTTCAGGTCTGTAGCTCTTACGGTTCCTGAGAAAATAGCGTGTGACGGGCAGACGGACAGTGTAGCGAAAACAATAGGGTTCCTTTTTTCACCTTTGGTGTAAGGAACCCTAGAAACACGAGTTTCCTTTTCATGTGAAAAGGAAAAGCAGTTCCTGATCCTATTATAGTTCTCAACTCAACTCGGTTTGGTTTGGTTGAAAATGTTATGGCACAAAATAACTTCAAACAAATTCAAATGTTGAGTCGTGTATGGCAATGACACTCAGAGAACCGAACTAAGTTGAGTTTAGAACGATCCTTATATTGTGCACTGTGCATTACAACCGTAAATATAACGTCTGGCAACATTACATCTCAAGATTCCCTAAAAAGAGCAATCAGAGCACGAAGCCGATGTATAATTCTCGTCGGCGGCGGTTACGACCAACTCGGCCAAACCCGTGGCTAACTAATTAGGAAAATCGTCGGCAACGCCGCTGTGAGCCGATCGACTTCGATATCTGACAAAAATCAAACAAATGAATTTAAAATGATTTCTTTAAAAATATTACAATTAAATACATATCGCTCTTCTACTATAACAACGTCATAACTGAAAAAACTAGTTTGCCAGAAAGCGCCTTTAAAGTTTTCAAATTACACACAACTTAAGGGAAAAAGAAAATTTTATTTTTCTCTCATGGGTTGAGTATGCAAGATATTTGTATAAAATTTTTACACAACATGAACAACAATGATATGAAGATTAATTCTGCATCATTAATGCAAAAATTCCATTTCTTGAGTTATGACGTTGTTTTTAGTAAATTAACGATGTGTATATTTTGTTATACATAATCAATTTAAAAACGAAACCACTAATAATTAAACTTTTATTATTATTGTTGTTATTATCATTTTATAAGTTAATGAACTTTTTATATTTATTAATATACATTATTTTTCTTTAAAAAAACAATTAAAAACAGCATAGATTTCATGGTTTCTTTTTTTTCTCTCAAATTAAATTCTTCCGCATTTTAAAGTAAGCACATACTTTAAAAGCTTTTAATAATGATACATAATAATAAATAACAAAATGCAATAATACTATACAATTTTAATATTCGAAATAGGAAGTCGTGTAAATGAACGTTGAAGCATTAAATTTTTTTTTAAAGACAGCGAAACAAAGAAATTAAAAAAAGAAAAATATAAAAATTATATTAAAAATTAATTAGCCAAAAGTAAAATGTCTTGAAAGTAAATATGTGTGTACTATGTACTTCAAAATATTTTAACGTATTATTTTACGAGAAATTGTTATAAATATTAATAGCTTAAATATTTAATTTCTTGTAAAGTTATCTTTCGCAGTAATTGGCAATAACGGTGTATTTTTGAGTCTTATGACTCTTTAAGAGTTACCACATGGTATTTAATTGTTTGAATGTTACCATACGAGATCAAGTTCTTAAGAAGAGTTACCATATTAAACATTATGAGATTCAGTATTACCGTATTGCAATTTCAGTTTTTATATACAATTCCCTTAGCTAGAAATCAATAACATGAAATTTTCAAAAATTATTTAAATTTTTGTATTTAAATAGTATTAAAACTACAGAAGTTTATACTTATATAGAAAAAATAAAATGTTTCCAAATTATTATATATTTGCTCTACCTTAAGTTATTGATGCCGAAATTATTTTATCCCAAATGCTTTTATAGATTTATTTTATTATGGTGAAAATCAGCAGTTTCAAATAGGTTTCCCTTAACTCTCTGGAAAATCTTAAATTTATAAATTACACTGTTATTCATGCAACTCACTAATTTATTTAAATATGTAGTATTAAAAATTACGCATATGCATTACAGTTGCATTTAACTATTGAAGAGTCGGACATGAAGTCTTGTCTATGTCCAAAAGTATTTGAAAGTAAATCCACACATACATACTTATATGTACATATGTATATATTTCCAAACAAATGTTGCTATTGACGTATGTACTCGTATACATTTAAAAACCCGCTAAGTAATGTTGATATTAAAAATTCAGCGCATTTGGTTTTTTTATAGCATTATTGTTGTAAATAATTTACAATTTATTGTACATGTACATATTTAAGGCATTTTTAATTTTTTTTTTGAGATACTTAAACTTTTTGCAGAAATGGGCGGAAACAGTTTTAACTTTTGTTTTTTAACAAAAAGAAATAAAGAATAAATTAATGAAATAATACCTTTAATTATTTAGTTATTAAATAACCTTAAGCAAATGAATAAATAATTTAGATTGCAAACAATTATATTATGTATGTATGTATGTATTTATAATAATTAACACTCCTAAATTATTTGAAAATATGTATTTTAAAAGGTTTGATGAACAATTTATTTACTTTTATTGTGTGAATAATAGCACCTTCAGTTTCATTAACTCATTTTAATCAACTGCGTTTCAAAATGTACATATAAAAATAAGCAATTAACAAATACAAAAAGGAATTTAAAAAAAATGAGTTAAGGGTGAATTCTTACTGCCTTATTCATAAAAAATATTTCAGGTTTATTAAGCGCTTATTTGACATATTTCTATGGGAAATTTGTCAAGCAATAAACCTAAAATATCTTTTATGAATTAGACAGTTAATCTTTATTAGCTGAAATAACAACATGTTTACATTTAGAGCAGACCAGTATTGTATTGCAAGTAAATGAAAAGTTAGTTAACAGTGTTGCCCTATTAATACTTTAGTACAAATTAACAGGATTGGAGTGTAATGTTCTTTATTTTTTTTACTTATTTTAAGCACATTTAAAAGCTCCCAATAAGCACTCAAAAATTTTAATTCAAGCACTTGAAATTTAACTGGAAAAAAAGTTGAATTCAAACACTTTTTCAAGTAATATTCAAGTTTGAAAATATTTTGAAATAAAAAATCAAACAACATACAACATGTTGAAACCTTGTCAAATAAGTAATTTATTTTTTAATAAAATTGAAATTATGATGAAAAATATCAAAAATATATACAAAAAGTGTTCTTTTTTAACAAAAGGTGTTCAAAGGTGAAAACAATGGTGAAGGGACTTGAATAACAATGTTTTTACACTTGATTTCAAGCAAAATTGCTTATTGGGTAAGGGCCTGTCCCCCGATGTCACTAATGTTCGACTTGTCGCACATTTACATTCAAAACAAATTTAAAATTTTTTTTGTTGTTTCCAATATAACTGTGCGATAAGTCAAACGTTGGTGACATCGTGGGACAGGCCGCAAACTTTTTAATATTATGGACAACTCTGCACTAAAAAGTAAGGATGTAGTAAGTTGCAAGCCACACAGAAGTTACATGGAAGTTCTTGCACTTCTAAACGCAGGTACATATATTTAAGTTCGATACAACGAATTATTATGAATGTTCCAAAGAACAGACATGTGTTTATTGGAAAATATATTGCTGTTTTTGTACCAATTTATAACATTGCATATGGTCATAATTGCATAATATGATATGATGAAATAACGTATTTGCTATTGATAAATAAAAATTTAATAAAATAATAAATAACGTTTTTTAAAATGCTTAAATAGAACATTTTCGAAATTAGAACCTCCAAGAGAGTTCCAGTTTTTAACAGACTTCAAAAAAAGGAGGAGCTTTACATTCGTCTCTATTTTTTTTGTTATCTGAGAGGGTATAGCTTCCCATTGATCTCATTGTAAAAAAAGTGGAAGGGAGGACAAGCCCACAATTTTTTTAAATATAATTTTATGATATTCTACTTATTTTATTGCTGCGAAACCTATAAAACACCTTTGGTTCTTGTAATTACACAATTTGAAAGTTGAAAAAATGGGCCCATTTAAATTTATTATAATATTTCCGATTTTTACGAAACTTACCACATACCTTGAGCTGTAAATTAGACACAATTCGGCATTTAAAAAAATGGGCGGAGTCACGCCCATTAAAATTTTATATTTTATTTTAAGTGGTCCTACTTTACCGACTTTTACAAGACTTAACACGTACCCTGAGCTGTGAAAAACACACTATCTTGCATATAAAGATTGGGCGGAGGCACGCCTATTAAAATTTAATTTTATATTTCACATACTTCTTATCTTCTTCTATCAGATCTTTGCATTGAAGTCGGTTGTTTTGGACAGAAAGAATTATTCAGGGCTATCATGAATAAAATTCCCTGGGAACAATTCCAACTTATAGCAAGTAATAGGGAAACCAAAAAATTCTAATTGGAAAAGGGAGAGTTTTTCACGCGGAATTTTATTCATGATAGCCTTGGTTCTACTGTACATACATACATACATACATATGTACATATGTACATATAACGAAATTATATAAAATATATATATTATTTTTTCCATAATAAAATTGCGATTAAAATAAAAAATATTGCTTTCCTGATAAACTACATTTCTATATTATTTTTTTTAATACAAAATCATCTTTCTTATCTTTTCAGTTGCTTTTAATTAATTCCATGAAGATTAAAACATATGTACCGACATAAAAGTTATTATACTTTTAGGAATTTTTTTTTTTAATAAAAATAAATTTTTTTGCTCATTAGCAATTTTTCATTTCATTTGCATCATATTTAAAATTGCATGCAATAAAGAGAAAAGTCAATTTACGATGACAGAGTTCCCATGTATGGATTTAGAGGGAATTAGCTAGCGTTGCCATATTGGACAACTTCAATTGCCTGTTTAGTGATTCAAGGAAAAGAATACTATAATTTTAATTAATATCACAAATTTTTATATGTACATTTAGAGATACATACATATGTATGTATGTACATATGTACAAAGTTTTTCTTTAGACTTGAAATCAAAATGCTTTCTTTTTCAAAATTTGCTGTGAGTAATTTCTTTTAATTTTAACTCTTTAAATAAACTACATTTTTCTTTTTATTTATACTATTACAAATACATACATACATACAAAAGTAGATTCTTTCAGCAATGACTGCAAAAGATTTTATACATACATTCGATTTTTTATTTATTTTTTATTTTTTGCTATAAACAAAACAAAAACTAAAAAAAACGCACATACCATAAAGAACACACACAAAACATTGGGAATTTTCCATTAAAACGTCACATGTCTGACTGGCGCTGCTATACGTAAGTATGTCTGACTGCATGATATGTTGTTGCCGATAATGATGAAGAAGTGGGGCAATAGAGGGGCAGGCATACATATAGGTACATAGTGGCCAGGCAAGAACAACGGCAACAAGTAACAACATGACTGGGCCTGTTTTTATGCTGCGAATTATTTTTTTCTTGTTTTTTCTTTCGTTTCGTTGCTAATAAGTAAGCACAACATAAAACGCACCAACAGCTACCAACATTTACACATTTAAAAAAATATCAATAAAAAGAAACAGCAACACAGCAAAAAAATCATTATTATATTATAAATTATACATGTGCATGTACATAAAACAAGAAAACTTTTAAAATGAGCCAAAAATAAAGCGACGTACTCGTACTAAATTATAAAAGAAAATCAAAATTTTCATAATTTTTTTTCTTTCTTAAAAATTATTTCGTCCAACATGAAGTGATTAACCCGAAATTTATGTAGGCAATGTATTTATATGTAGAAGTAAACGTACCCATAGACTATACAATATTATTGAGTACTTTATTGCTATTATTATTGTCGTTTTGCTCCACAGTATCAAATAAATTGCTCAATATTAAGAAAAATATATTGCGAAATTTTTGTTATACAGGCAATTGCATTGTACAATATCAATTATTGCACAATAACATTGCAAATGTGTGGGTACCTTAACGGGGGATTCTTACTAGTTGTAATATTATTCGTACGCTTACAACAATTTATACAATTGCTTAATTCACAACAATCTTTATCGTGTATTTGTGTATCAAATACACTTTTTGTTTTTTAATTGTGAACACCCTCTGCGTAGTGTATTAATGTATTTTGTATTTTAAATGAAAAAAGAAGAACAAGCTACATACAAATTCTCTCAGAGAGCCTCTCTCTGAATACAACAATTTAAAAACATATGAAATAAAAGTGGAATAGTGTATTTAATTTTTACATGAACATTTCATACAACAAATGTTACACTCTTGTATTTAATATGATAATACAATCGATACAGAGATACAAGAGGTTTTGTGAATTAAGCAAATGTATACAGGGTTTTGAATAGCTGCATATGAAAAAATGCAGATCCATGACAATACATACAGTGCCGGACTTAAGAAATACGCACAAACTGCACTGAAACTGAATGTAAACTTTTATGTATGTATACCGGAACACAAAATATAATGAAACACAAAATATAAAATGAAAATTAAACAGATTTTCTTCACGGGTAAAACGAATAACTAAAAATAATAAAAAAAGCTCAGTATTCTGGGGGACAAAATAATACGCACAGTTATTTGGTCCTCTTTTGCTCAAATCAAATTTTGTACATCTGGCAACACTTTACTTTTCACACAGCCTGGAATGTTCCGTTACAGTTTTTTATTTGTTTAGGAAGCAAAAAGTTAAAAGAACAAACTCAAGAAAAAATAGTTTTCTTCACCATGTATGGCTGAGAAATAGTATCATCGCCACAAGTTCTGGGATATCATTAAATTAAAATTAAAACAAAAAATTGGAATAACATATTTTAAGAAGAAAGGCAGCCACGCCCAGAAAATTATTTCAACACAAAACGTAGTATAAATCTATGTATAACCTATAATTAAACTTTTTTAATACCTAGTAGGTATGGTTTGTAATTTCCCCGACTTCTCCAATTCCCCGGAATCGAGAAGTAAAATGTTTTATTCCCGGTAATTTCAAAAACATGAATTTAATTAAATGACCTCAATAAAATATATGATTTTATGAAAAAACAACCAACATTTAAATTAAAAACAAAAAAACTTTACTCGATCATTTGATGAACAACAAAAACAAATAAATTCATATTCTTTGAGTTATAGCATGGATGGAAATTCCATCTACATCTACCAATCTAGATACTATAAAGGCTTTTTATGTTGAAAATATTTCGTTGTTAGAGTCACCTCGAAACCCTTTTTACCTCTGCTCCATGATTATATTATGCATCTTTACAGAGTTGTATTTTTAAGTAATAAAACAACGAACAGCAATGTAAGAAAAGCAAATAACAAAAACGTAAATATTAAATTCCCGAAAATTCCCCGGGATTTGAAAAAAAAATAATTCCCGAGAATTCCTGGGATTTTTTTCCTGCGTAGAAACTCTACTAGTAGGTATTATTGTAAAGTGCCTTTCAATTGTCACAGCTGGCAACTCGATTATTTAATTAATTGGGCGTTTTGGGCAGCAATTAAACGATATGACCCCACGTCACGTGTACTAATTAAGATCAATAGAGAATGACTGAGAATCACATGCATACATATGTATGTAGGTATGATTAGTGGTACTCGTATTAATCCCTCTAGGTCTCGAAAAATTGATTTTGCAGCACAAATTGTAGCTGCAAATTATTACTCCTAACAAAAACCTCTTGATTGTACACACTGTCGTTAAATTTAAGCTAAAAAAAATACAAAGATCAATAGCAAACAATCTTGATACTTTTGAGCATTTTTTATATGTATTTTTATCTGGCGCTTAAACTGACAGCCGCACAAATCAAAGTTAAAGTTTGTTTTTTGTAGTAGAAAACTATGAAAAATTGTTGGAAATGAATGCCAGAGGACAATGTCCATGAATTAATAAAAAAAATAACTACTAGTAGGCAATTCTTGTTACACCAACAAATAATTATGCACATACATATGTATGAAAAATATACATATGATTGTATGTACCCAAGTATCTGACAAATATGAACTAGTATGCGAGAGTACATATTTCAATGAGAGCCCACAAACCCGATAATAAATCGAAGAAATCAAAACCATATAAAGCAAAAGAACTTACGCAAAAAAAAGAAAAGAAACAAGTCAAATAATCTTGTTGTTGTCATTGGTATTCACACATATTTCGGCAAATACACACATACAAATGCGTGTGTATGTACATATATCCATCCATATATGTATACATATGTACATTGGCAAAAATCTTTATGCCCACAAACGATAACCAACAGAAAGTATATTAAAATTGTAAAACCGGGTGGGGTGTATTGTGGGAAAATACAGCAACAAAAACGGCCTTAAAAAGAGACACAAATTTTTAAGATTCGAGGCAGAGGGAGATATAGAGAGAAAGAGCATAAAATATTTCATCTCGCTTTAAATATGTTGGAGATCGAGAGCAAGATATTTTAGCAAACAGCCAAACAGCGCTCAGTTTTAGGGGATTTGTCCCCCAAATAGAGGATTTTTGTTTGTGATTTGGGGATACAATCCCCAGGGGATTTTTTTTTGTTGAGAAAATTAATTTTTTTTTGCTGGGAATTTTTTGGGAAAACATACATTTAATTTAGGGGTAATCTTCAAAGAAAACCGTTAAAAACAGCTTCTCCAAAAAACTTAGTTTAATCTCACTAAAGCTTAAATTAGACGTGCCATAACAATATTGCCATAGCCATAACCGAAATTAAACTGTTTAATATGGTTATGGATATGGCGAGTCTCCTTGAAGGTTCAATCAGACGTGCTATAACCATAACCATAGAAAACAGCTTTTCGAACCAAACTTATGGGCAACACTGTATTTGATTATAATTGACTCACTCGCCATAACGCCATAGCCATTACCATAGAAACCAATTGAATTTTGGTTTGGCTATGGCTATGGCACGTCTAATGTAAGCTTTAATCAAATATAGTGTTTGGTTTGGTTTGGCTCGAACAGCTGTTTTCTATGTCTATGGTTATGGCACGTCTAATTAAGCCATAAGCCATAGTTGGGGCAAAATTATATGCCGGAAAAATTTTGTGCTATTTATTATAAACAAAAAATGGTTATAAAATATTTATTTGAAAAACATTCAATAAATGCAAATTTTTCTTTTGAAATATGTAATGGTTTTATTTCTAAGTAACTGTGGGGATTTTTGGGGATACGCAAAAAAATTTTGTTGTTAAGGAATTTTTGTGTATGAAAAATTTTAATTTGGGAATATGGTATAAATTAAAACTGGAAACTCTGTCAGCGATATGCGGTTTAATATATTATACAAGCAAGCGCATTTATTTCTTTGTAGAATTAATATTTTGCTTTCTTTTCTTTTAAGTCTATTGAGACCGGCAAAATAAAATGTTTTAATTAAGAAATAAAATTTATTTTTTCTTAATTGCATTATGGTGTCGAAAATTTTAATTCAATTAAATTGTGTCAATTCCCAGGAATGTATGTATATAAAAAAAGATGTGTGCATTGATACAAACATATTTTCTAAGTAAAAAATTTTATTATACGAGGGCGGTTCCAAAATTAGTCGAGTTGACGTATACATACATACGATAAATGGGGGCAGTAGTTAAAAAAATATTACTTTAGAGGAAAGTGGCAATCTTGTTAATGAATTTATACACATGGAAAAAAATTGGTCACCGTCATGTAGTTCAAAAAATTCATAAAATGGTATTGGGTGATCGTCGTAGCTAAAATTAAGGGCATTTAAAAAAATCTATACATGGCATATTGACTAAACATTTTAAGATGAGAAAATCTGTGCGCAAAATGGGTGTTTTGTCGTTAAGGGTTCATGAAAATCGAAGAGGTTTTATTTTTTTATTTCACACCGCGTTATTTGTTAATAGTTCCCAACTCTGATTGACAAAAAAAACATCATTTGCGATTCTTGTTAATGATGGAGAAGTGCGCTTACTGGGATTTATTGAACATTATCAAAACTTGTCAGCAAAATACAAATGGTGGCACTGACAATATGCACTGATTGACGTTTTTATTTGATCGTCTCCAGGGCATTTTACATTTTACAAAAGACATGTTGCGATATTCTTTAACCTAAATACGTAATTATGTTATAATTTATATGGTAGACAGAATATACTACACAGAAAAAATATGCCTGCAATAAACAATTATAGTTGAAAATAAAACCAAAAATCAATTAAAAACGTATTTAAGTCAATTAAACTTTTGCTTAAATTTTAAATATTTTTGCAATTAATAACTTTAATTAAAAATAAAACCAAAATCAATAAAAATGTAGTTAAATCAATTAAACTTTGTAATTAATAAAATCTTTAAACAAATGTTTAATTGACTTAAATACATTTTTCATTGATTTTTGGTTTTATTTTCAATAAAAAATTTTTATTGCAAAATATTTTATTTATAAGAAAAAGTTTAATTGACTTAAATACGTATTTACTTGAAATTTGGTTTTATTTTCATTTAAAATTGTTTATTGCAGGAATATTTTGTTCTGTGTATCATCTTTTAAAATCTTTTTAAATTGTCATAAAAAACTAAATTACAAAGTGTTGATTCTGACAAAGCGGACTGCAGAACAATCCCTTCCACCCTTCCATCCACGCCCCTGGCTTAAAACAAAATTTTTGAAAGGGGTTAGTAAAAAAAATCAAGGCGCACGCGCAACTAAAAATTAAAAAAAACGCAAATGATTCACAATTGAGTACGTTATTTTTTTAAATGAGATTTAACAATATTTTGGCTGAGAACTTTAAAATATAAAGAGTTTAAACTCTTTTAAACAAAGTTATTGAAAAAATTTTAAACGTGTCTGTTTTTTTTTTCTTCGCAGCAAAAATAAATAAAGAAGTAACAACAATAAAACAAGTTAACAGCAACGACGACGACTACAACCGAACGACCTTTCCATATGTGCTAAAATAGCTTGGCAATAAAATGTACAAAAGAGATAAAAAATATTGTGTTGCAGAAAATTTTCCATTGATAAATTTCGTTTGAATGATGAAATTTTAAATGTTTGCTTTATAATGCCAAAAAAACAGCTACATATATAAATTTAACAATAATAATATTTAAGAAGAATTTTAAGTTATTTTGGAAAAAGTAAATATTTAAAATTGAAAAATAAATTGTTTAAAATTATACGTAAAGTAAAAAATATAAATAGATTGTTTACATATAAAAGTAAAGGACAAGTTACAGACATTCGTTCTTGATCGAAATATCAAGGGAATTTAAATGAAATTTTTAATCTATAAATTAAATTTTTTTTAAAGAGACATTAAATTTAAAATGATTTTTGTACCAGCAATGATTTTATTAATGTAAATGTTTAGAACAGCAAATTACAATATGGCAATGCCAACAAATTTCAGTAAACTGGCAGCCCTGAGAGGATTTTATATATGTACATAATACATTTCTAACAAAAGCAATGTGTCCAAAGTCTTTACGACATATTATATATGTGTGTATTACAAAATAACATAAAACTTTTTGATGTGTGGCAACACAGTTAGAATCATTTGGCAGCTCTAAAGGCATAGAGACACTAGAAAAGGTACTTTGTTGGGCAAAATTGAGTTGTAAAATTAAACACAATTTTATAATTTTAAAATGGTCTGTATATTTGCAGCCTTATTTATAAAACTTATTAAGGCTTTAAAAAAAATTTTTTTTAACAAATTTTCATAAAAAATTTTGCTTAAAAAGTCTTTATAAAGCATTAATAATTTTTTATAAATATGACTGTTAGTGCGTAAGAAATATGTAGATGCCACACCACAATTTCGACCACCTTCCCGCCTCTATATACAATACATATCGTCATTTAAAATTATAAAAGGCGTAACATACACAAAATTCAAAATCGTTTTTAACTAAAAATTCATCTACTCACAACATTTTTATACGTGTATGCCTAAAAATATCGAAATATCAAGGCCACATACCGTTTCTTCTGAAACCACATAAGCGCCATTTTTTCATAATTTCCTTTTTTGGATTTTACGGTAGAAAATAACATTTCCCACCCGAATGCATTCTCATCTTGACAATTTTGTATGAAAAAACAAAAAGTAAAGCCACTTCCAAAATAAAATAGCTTTTATATTTAAAGTTGCAAATATTAAAGTATTACCCAGCAATTTTTTATTTTTTGAGACAAAGAAAAGGCCTGGAAAGTTTCAAGGTCAGTATCTTCGTTAAAATCTACACTTTTCGTCGAGTAACTCCGAAATTATATATTCTACGCAGCAGAAATGTTCCTCGAGCCCCCACTATTTTAATAAAATTCAGTTTTTTTCCTGTATGCCAAAGCTCTATATCGATATGTAAACATGGCTTTTGTACAAAATGCCGATCTGAGGCCTCATAAGGCAAAAAAATTTAAATTTTTTAAATGATCTCAGGAGTGAAATAAATAGTAATAAGTTTCTTTGTATACATTTTATATATAATTTTTTTTTTAATATAAGAATAATGTTTCTATACCCTTCACAGAGTCATAACTCCATGTTTTGTAAAAGCAAAAAAAAAACGTTTTTAAACCCATATTTAAAAAGTTATTAAGTTATATTCGTTTTCTGAAAAATGAGTTGTTTGCGCTTACGTGTGGTTTAAGAAGAAACGTGACGATATGAACATACATACATAAATACAACAAAACTTTTTATAACGTGTTTTGCTTCTCCTGTTAAATAATTTCAATCAGACGTGGTTTCTATAATTATGGTTATGGCGAATCACCTTTAATCAAATACAGTGTTGCCCATTAGTTTGGTTCGCGAACAGCTGTTTTTTATATATAACTTAAGATATGTATAGCTCAATTGTTGAAAACTAATAACTTTACTCTATATGTAATTTAAATCTTATTTTCTTTAGTTTAGAAAAAACTAAAAAAAACACATTGAAAAGAATTCAGAAAAAAGGTTTTTTTAAAAATTTCTTAATCTAGTTTGTTTTAAAAAATATAAAACTTACTACTTTTTTATGTACAAAATTTGGAAAATTTCAAAATTTATGATTTTTTATATAATTTAGTAGTACTTCTTTAATTCATTTTCATTAATTTTCTTTTTAGCTTTTATTTTATTAATATGTATTTCTATAAATAAAATTATTTAATTGAAAATTTATTTGGTTTAATTTTTGAAAGATATTTTCTTTACAAAAACTACGGGTTTTTTAGCTTTTTTAATTTATTTATTTAAAAAATATATATTTTGAAACAATTCAAAATTTAATTTCATATTTTCCCTTAACTCATTATATGTATATCATTATTGTATTTGTTATTAATTTTTTTTGTAGATTTTCGTAAGTTTTGTCAAAAATTTATATATATATTTTTAAATAGTAGAAGTTATAAATCTTTATATATAAAAAATAATTTTGATTTTTAAAAAGGGTTATAAAATTATTTTTCATAAAAAATTTGTCTTATAAACCCTACATAAAACAAAAATATTTTTTTATAAATAAGGCAGATATTATTTATTTTATTTATTTATTCTATTTATTTATTTTATTTATTTGTTTTATTTATTTATTTTATTTATTTATTTTATTTATTTATTTTATTTATTTATTTTATTTATTTATTTATTTTATTTATTTATTTTATTTATTTATTTTTTTTTTTTATAAATTGTTTGTTTGTTGTTGTTTTATTTATTTATTTATTTTATGTATTTATTTTATTTATTTATTTTATTTTATTTATTTATTTTATATATTTATTTTATTTATTTATTTTATTTATTTATTTTATTTATTTATTTATTTTATTTATTTATTTTATTTATTCATATTATTAATTTCTGTTAATATTTTCTCCAAAATCATTGCCAACAATTTTATTTTTATTTTCTTTATTTTTAGTTAATTTTATTTTCTTTATTTTTAGTTTATTTTATTTTCTTTATTTTTATTTTATTTTTTATCATTTGTTACATTTTCTAAATTTATTTTTTCTTCTATTAATTATTTCTCAAATTTTATTTTATAATTTTTCCTCTATTACTTTTTTCCATATATTTATCTGTTCTTTATTTTTTCTGCAATAAAATGTTTCAATAAAAACATTCACTTAAAACATTTTCAATACGTATGATGTATTTCAATGAACATATGAAATCTCGCAAAACTTTTCACACATTTAAGTAACACCAAAAATACGTCACAGTTTTTCTTTCTCTCTCTATATATTTATATCTCTTTCTTTTGATAAATAAAGTGCAAAAAAACTGAATAAACTTTATGGAATCTCTGTTGAATGTGCGCTTGGTTAAACGTTCAAAACTAAACTAACAAGCCGTCACTCAAATGGGGGCTACCCGACCCGTTCGTCGTTGCTTCTTTTTGCTGCTGGATGGAGTGCTAATAAACGCAAATAAAATAAAGCAACTAAAAAAATTTCATGCATTAAGTATGAGCCCCAGAAAAAAAGAGTAGCTACACATTATACACACATACATACTATGTACATAAGTATGTATGTTGGCGTGTTAAGATCGCGAAAATATACAAAATAAAAAGAAATTCACAAGCAGGGCGGTAGTTTCTTTAAAACGGGGCTAAAAAAATGTTCAAAAGTTTATGAAAATATTTTAAAACATTAACAACATTTTTTAACTAATCTCATTTATTTCAAATGTCATTTTCTTTTATTTTCGAAGAGAAATCCCCAGGCGTATCAAATAATTAGTAAAGAACAAACGACAATGGCAAGACGGTTGTAAATTTAGAGATGGTAAAATTGAGCTTTCATTACAACAAAGCTTTCAGCAAATTGAAATAAGATGAATCAAAACAACTTCCATATTCCATTTGCATAAAAGTTACGTATGTATGTATATAAAGCAGAAATCTACATTGACTGATACCACACACAGTTGAGCAAACAACAAACAAAGAACGATGATGATGAAGGTTTAGTGGTCTTCGAAAACAGCTAGTTGTTCCGTTCAACTATGTGTTGTCAGAATATTTACAACTAACTAACTTTATTAGTGTTATTTATTCATTAATAATTATCAAATTTAATTTGCTTTAAAAAGCGATACGAAAAACATATATAAACAAATGAAGTTCGAACAATAATAATTAAAGTTAACTACAGCTGATTTTTTGTTAACTAATTTTTCGCCAACACGTTCATAAAGAAAAATTTATTTCCCAATTAGTTTATTTTTTGCATTGCTTGGTGATTAAAATTTTTTGTTACAATTTGTTTTGTGAAAACGCAGAGGTGCTTTTAATACAAGTACCTGTATTTGTGCCGGTTCACATAAGTAAATTTTTGTTGATCAACTTATAAATTAGCTGGTAGAAAAAAAAAATATTTGTATTTACTTCTCCGTTTTTCTTGCAGCTGAATTACGAATTGATCAACAAAAGTTGACGTGTGTTAACCGGGACTTTAATTAGCTTTCAGAAATCTCAAGGCGAATTCATAGTCATACCAGGGAGTGTTACCATATGTGAAGATTTAACTTATTTTTGAAGTTTTTCGACATGTTAAAACGACCAAAATAGATTTCTTATCTAGAAATAAGACTTTTTTTATATTTTACTTTTGGTACTTTTAATATATTATCGAGGGATTTTTTGACTAAACTACTAACAAATTTTATGATTTGCTTCATAATAACCTTACACATATTATATACAGTAAATATTTTGTAAATATTTTGTGTTATCTGGCTTCACGTTTAATAGTTCACTGAAAACAAAATAAATTATAACGAAAACAATGAACAAAAAAGAAGATACTGACAACTTAAGCGCCATTTACAGTATGATAATAAATAATATCTAAAACCATCTTTCTTAATATTGTAAATTTTTTAGTTCATGTATATTTTTTAATTTTTGATGTTTTACTAACAACACAACTCTATTGTTAACAAAATCCCCTGAAGAAGTGAACATAAAATTCACTAAAAAGAATTCAATTCACAAAATAAATTATAGCTTATTTTCGTTAAATAAAATAAGAAAAAAGATTTTTGGTTAAATAAAAGATTTTTTTGCTCTATTTGAAGATTTTTGAAAAATAAATATAGCAACACTGATCCCAAGTGATCTTATTTCAGCATTTGATGATAAGATGCTAGTTTCTCAGATGTCATTAAATTTTACGTCAGCAAATATAAATGTTTTTTAGCACTGTTGCATTTGATATCACTTTATTCAATTCGCCGCCTTGAGAAACTCTATGAATGGGAGATTACCACCAGAGTTGTCAGATTCTTTACGAGCTATTTCGCCAAATTGTTTTTAAAAATTGTCAAAAGTCGTCTAAATTAATTTTATGTAGTTTTTCTTAATATTTGTTTGATAATAAATTTCTCTTTATATACATAACACTTTTTAATATACATTTTTATAAAATAATTCTATAAAAATTTAGGAGAAAATCGTCAAAAGCAGAAATCGCCAAAAATAATTGTTTGCAAAATTTTTGTCATCCAAATTCAAAAAACATTAATTACTTTAATTAATATAAGAAAAAACATCAAATTAAAATTGATTTAATTTCCTGCTGACGAGTTTTGGTAGAATTTATTTTTTTAAAATAATTTTCCTGAATTAGAAAAATTTTGATCATTTTTGTTAAAAAAAATAGTCAACAAATTTATTTATCTCGAGAAAAATCGCCATGTCGCTAAATCAAAAATTTAGGCGCCAAACTAATTGAAAAATCGCTACATTTGGTGAGAAATCGCCATATCTGACAACCCTGATTACCACAGCAACAAAATGATCATATATCAGTGTTGCCAACATTAAAATTCAATTGTACACAGTCAAATCTACAAAATGATAATAAATATTTTTCTTATTGCACGAACGATATTTATTATATTTCTTTTTTAAATTATGCAAATATTAAAAGTTTTAATTTCATATTCGTTTCAATAAAAAAACCGATCCTTTACGCTTGATAAACTTGTTGTTAAAATCTCTGGCTGGTTATTATGCCATCCGAATTGAAAAAGAAACCCTTTCGCAAATAATTTCCCATTTGTAATTAAATCGTATTATCTAAATTGTTCTAAAGGGTATAAAAAATTTAAGTTTCAAAAACGGCTAAAATCAAGTGAATACTTAAACGTAAAAGCTCAAAGCAAAAATGTTAAAATAAACTCGAAATTTTAAATTTAACAAATTTGAATAAAATTAGTAAAAATTAACACAAAATAAAAATTAAAAAAACAAACACCAAAAATTAACGGTGAAGTTGTTTTAGCCTAATATTTATTAATATTTTGTGGTGTTTTTTTTATCTCTTAGAAGTTATAATGCAAGTATATTTTTTAAAGCTTATATTTTTTAGAATACGGCCGTATATGTTTTTTTGTTAACTAAAAATAAAAAGTATAGCCGTTTCCTTACAATATCAAAATAAATCTCTTAAAATAGTCGACATAAGAAATTCAAATTAGTGTTTTTTAATTAAGTTTGTCTTATTATTTTAACTATAAAAAAATTATTTAAATTTTGAGGTAAATAATATCTTTAGTAAACACAATTTCTATAACTAAATTTGCAAAAATATGCAAAAGAAATCATACATTAAACAGTTTTTGTTTGTTTTAAGAAATAGTACACAAAAGGAGACTAGGAAATATTAAATTACGAGACGACGACGAAGAGACCGCCAGCAAAATTTATTAGAGCATTGATTTGATTAAAGCCGAAAACAAGTAATAAACATAAAAGTATGAAAATGTGTTACAAAGACAAGTGATCAAATAAGAAGAAAAAAGACACTGGAAAACTAAGAAACACCAACACTGAATAGAAAATATTTGTACAAGAATAACAATCGAGAGATTTTCTAGCTTTTTATTATATTAAAAAAATATAACGGATGATTTTTTTCTACTTCTTTTTTCAGTGTAAATATATGTAGATTTGTGACATGTGGCAATGCCCGAAATGTTCAATAGTGTTGCCGTTTTACCATGAGCAGATTAACAAACTAAGAACGCTGCTTGCAAATCGTTGAATTTTATTATCAAAACTCGTGCTGTGTGAGAAATGGGTTTCTCTCGAAGTGTTCTTCAGCGAGGAAGCTCATTTTTGGCTCAGTGGGTACGTCAACAAACGGAATTACAGAATTTGATGTGAAGAGGAGCTCAGAGGCAGTTCAAGAGCTGCCAAGCACACTGAAATGTGCAGATTTTGGTGCATCATTGGACCATACTTTTTCAAGAACTATGGAAATGTCATTTGTGGAGATACGTGAATTCTCTCGTGTACAGGGGCAAGCCAGCCACGATTCCCGAAGACATTGCAGCAGCCATTGGTGAGGTACGGGCTTAAATGCCAAAAATTTGAGCTCACGGATAGACCACCCACGACGTAGCCGCGAGCAACATTTACATGAAATAATCTTTAAAAAATAAATGGCAGTCATGAATTTATCACCCAAATTTGCAAAGTTTTTAAAATATACATACATATATCGTTAACTTATTTTACAGGAGGAAAAAACTAAATAAAAAAAGATGCAATATACCTAGATGCAAAATTTTTTTAAACGCAATTTTTATTAAAAACACTTTACAAATTTAGTGTTATATTAGTTTTATTTATTTGGAGGAGGTGTATCTAGTAATGGTCTATCGAAATATGTAAAAATATCGATTTCGAAAAATTATTTGCAAATTTTCTGTTTCTTTTTTAATTTTAAAAACCCAAACGGTAAAAAAATCGTCCATTTGTTTTAATTGACTTCATTTTTCAAGTTCTTTAAAAAGTAAAAAAAAAATAGAAGCAGCAATACTGAAGAGGGATACTGAGTGATTTCATTTGGGAATCGGAATGTTTTGATTCCGAATTTTTAGTTCCCACAGATTTCAATTATTCCCAAAAATATGGCAGCCTTGTGCATGATAAAACAATAAACATGCGGTTGATTATTGAATAAGAAGCAGAACAAAACAAAAAATTAAGTTTTATTACAAAAATTTTCTGTTAAGAGAATAAAAAACATTTATACAAAATTTCCCAGAATGCATTTGTTGTACATTATACATATATTTCCATTCGCAAAAAAGTTTCCAATTAAATTCAACGTTTGTACATGTGCGTTTAATTGTCTTCATTTAAAAATTTTCATACAAAACTTTCTTAAAATAGATTGCAAATTAATTTTATTTTCTTAGGAATATAAGGTTTCCTATTTTTATATTAACCACGAGTGAATATGAATACGAAAGCAATTTTATTTAAACAAAATAAGTTTGAGCTAACTTTGTTAGTCACATTAATTTAAAAATGTTTTAAAAAAATATATACATATCTGCATACGTCTGTACATACATGGCATCGCTGACCGTAATCACAAAACTTAATCATCATACAAGCATACTTAACACATTTAAACACACACCTACAAAAATAACACATGTTTAGAGTACAGTGAAAGCTCTCATAACCGACTAATCAACGTCGTGGTATTTTTGTGCGGTTGTTAGAGGTGTCCGCTTATGAGGGTGATACAAATTCTTTTAATTTTTCAGAGGGAGGTGTCCGTTGTGAGAAGTTTCACTGTATTTGAGGCGCCAGCAGCAACTTCTTATCTTTTTTTTAAATAAAATTTACTTGCAATTGACATGACTGAAACGTGATTTCCGATTAACAGATTTTTTAGCGCGAGACATTAGACGACCTTTTTTCTCCATAAGCATTAATGACAACAATAACACAATTACAACAGTATGAAATGTCAACAGCAATAATTGAATGTGTTCAATTAGAAAACATACATACATTTTAAGCAAAAAAAATATGAATTCGGAAATGTGGGTTTGTTAAAAAAAAAACACAAAGAACATCAATTTTAAAAAGTAGAAATATATTTTAATAAGGAATTAAAGTGTAAAAAATTTCGCATTTAAAGATGATTTCTAATGGGAATATAGAAATGACATTTTTCAAAAAGTGAATTATTAAAAATCCCTTTTTTTAAGTAAAACTTTCCAAAAGGCTTTTTGTATTAAAAAATGCCACATTTAATAAAAAGTACTTTTACAAAATTTTTTTGAAATGAACTTTTATTGAAAGGTACTTTTTTAAACTTCCTTTTCTTTTATTTTTTGGCTTCTTCTAATATATATACTTTATTTTTAAAATTTACACAAAAACTAAATCCCTTATGCAAAAACGAATGGTAAATTTAAAGTTGGTTTAACAAACGAATTTTGTATGGCAAAACCGGTTTTAAAGCATGCTTTAACTTTAACAATCGTTTTTGCATAAGAGCATAAGTCCATTTAATTTATATAAATGTCTGTACACTTATTCCTCGATTTACACGATACTTTTTTTACACGATTTTTTGGTTTCCGTTTAAATTGAGAGATTTATGAAATACGTCGATTTACACAATTTTTATGTTCGTTCGAGTCAGTTCTTACCATATCTGTTAAATCAATGTGTTCTCACCAGAGAAGAGAATGAGACCATTCGCATTTGCTAACAATTCATAAATTCGTTGCTATTGTCATGCATTTATTCAACAACAATAACAAATGTAATTCCTGTGATACAATTCATTGCGATTTGTTGATTGCTCATACGCACTCTATTATTACAATGCCGATATAACACAAGCAGCGAAATGAAATGATGCAGCATGAAAGAATGTATTTCTTTCATACCATTCACTCAGTATTAGCTGATCTTTTGTATATCACGTTTAAATAAAAAGTTTATTTTAAGTAGTTTTTATGGTTATAAATAAAAAAATGCAGTGTGAGGGAGGAAATTTTAGAAAAACAAATGTTGATATTTACAGTTTTAGAAAAAAAAAAGAAAATGCTAAAAATAAATTTTGGAAAATGTATAATATATCTAAAATGTATTTCAAATAATTGTCTCATATAAAATATGACATAATAAAATTCGCCGCACTCATCTCTTTCGATTGTGCCATGCGTTGTTTATTTCAAATGTTGTGGATTGACAACAATATGGTTTTTAGCGATTGCATTTAAAGCAACAAAATAAGCCATTCAATCTGTTCTCTGGTTCTCACATCAATATTTGAAATAACTTTTATTTCTAATAACTAAGATTCATGTGGCAACACCGAAATTGGCAGTAACAAGGGAATGAATAAAGGGTTATTTTTGTGTTTTAAGTAAACGCTTCTGATATTTTAAAAACTAAGTTGAAATACATATATAATTTCTTAATAAAATCAATTTTTTACACGATTCTTCCTTTATTTTCGATTAAAACGATTTTTCATACAAAAATTTAAAATTTTTTCTCAGGAACGTATCTATCGTGTAAATCGAGGGATAGGTGTACTTTGTTCTTAAGGATATAAATACATACATATGATGCTATCAGTGCAGAAGTGGTGTAACCCACATTGGTTTTTTGGTTATTGTTTTGATGATAAATAAATCGTTTACAATACCAACTATCAAAAAATAAATAGGAGTAGCATCCTTTTGTTATTGTAAAGAAAATGGAGCTGAAAATCGTTTTTGCACAGATCATAATTTTGCAAAGTAATAAAGCAATTAAATAATTAAAAATAAGAAATATTTAAATAACTGGATGTGGGTTACACCACTTCTGTGCTGATAGCCTCATATAAAATATTCATAACACATATGCTGATATTTTTGTTTTTTGTAAAAGCCGGAAATGAATTCTGCTTGTGTTTTTTTTATTTTAATCTTTAAAGTTACATTTCATTATTCAACTGAATTTAAAAGTTAAAGAACTCGCATATGCACATTATTCAAGATTTATTGCATTATAACGAAATTTAGTATTTTTAAATAAATTAATAAAAAAAATAAGAAAAAAACACAAATAAAATTGCGTAGTGAATGAATTCATTGACTCCAAAAAAAATAAACAAAACCATAAAACCGAAACTGAATAAATTAATTTTCTTATTCCCCGGAAATTTTTGCAAATATTATGCACAATAAAATTTTAACATTTTCAAGATTTTCCTTTAAAAATTTCTTTTGTTTTTCCCTATAACATTTTCTTTCCCATGAACTTGTTTGTTCATTTAATTATTTCATCCTAAAAATATGCCACAAAAATCTTTAAATTTTTAACAAAACACAATCTCTGGCAAGCAAACAAAAACATCTCTCTCACACACACATCCAATCTGTGTTGCCACATACGTTTGAGGGAAAAAAATGCCCATATCGAACAAAAACAGTATTTCAGATGAAAAGAAAACTGCACAAAGAACTATTACGAGTATATTTCTTATTAAAACGTAAAAATGGCACAAGATAGCTGCGTTAGGCTGCTCATATGCTCCTCCCAAGGTTTATCGTAAAACGTTGGCTTTCGTTTTAGAATTTTAATTGCGGGTGGGTTTTTTTTGTAAATTAAATAAAAATTTAATTTAAATACATTTTAGCATTATGTGATAAATGCTGCTAAAAAGGTAGTGTGATCATTAAGAGCCTAATCGTAAAAGCTTTTCATACAAATTCTTCAATGAAAAAGCGCATAGAAGTTGATTTGTCTTTCACGATTTTTGAAACTTGTGTAAAAAACAAACACATTTTTGATAGTGTTTACTCTTTTTTTCTTTGATGAGCAGCGTTGCCGTTTTGGTTACTTTTAACCAAAATTGGTTACTTTTTTTCCAATGTGTACTTGTGTACTTTTTTTCCATTTTGGTTACTTTTTTTAAGCACAAAAATACCCGTTTTTATAAGGTATTTAAATTTGCATATGGTGATGCACTATCACATTTTTAAATGAATTTCGTAGCTTAGCTTAAAAACAAATGTGGATGTGGTTTCTAAAGTTAGTATATGATAAAGACGAAGAAATCGTATCCCAGATTTTCCCAATTTGAAATAAAAAGTATTGATATGGATATATTTTGAGACAAAGGTTCCACAAATACAAATGAATTGAATTGAATTTTAATGCCAACTCTATAATGCATGAGTATATTTTAATACTTTATCTATAAATTCATATGTTTGAATAACGAATGTAATAAAAGTACGTTTTTTTATTGCAAAGAACTTATTTGTTTTTTACATACGTAAATTGTCGCTTACGATAAAATTTAACACTCTGTATCTTAAAAGCTTTCAAAATTTTGGCATTTTGATAATTCTAAACTGTGGGTAGGCCATAAGATAACTTAAAAGCATTAACTTGGCTTACCAACTTAATGCTTTTAAGAAGGCGTGAGACTAGAATAATAGAATCTCTAATTTTTTGCTGAGATACAATTAGGACATGAATGAGCTTATCACTGACGTACATAAACGTGTATCAGTGGGAAAAACATTAATTACTAGTAATTTGAAATATTTATTCGAATTGCAAAATTTACTGAAAAGTAAATAAGGCAAAAGCAAAAATATACTGATCATTCTAAAGAAAAAAGTTTTCCATATATGAATACCGAGGTATATGTACGTCCATGTTCTGAAAAACGCAATTCGCTTAAAATTAGCGTTTTCGATTTTAGCGTTTGTGATTTGAAGTCGCCAAAAAGGTGTTCTGGCCAACGTATATCGCGTGAAAATTGCGATTTCAAATCGCATGTGTGTACTGAAGCGAACAGATTGAATCTGCTTAAACTAAGCTTTCAAGAGAAAATAAAATTATATACAATTAAAATTTAATGTTTTCTTTTTATTTCAACAAAAATTAAAAATAATTTTACACAAAAGGTATTCATTTCAGGGTTTTCTCATTGAAAAAATAAAAAATATAGTTTTTAAACAACAAACACAGGAAAAAAAATTTTAAAAAAAGTTTTGAGTTTTTTTTCCTGTTTGTTGTAAAAAAATTACATTTTTTCATTTTTCCAACAAAAAAAACTGAAATAAATACCCTTACAGTTTTAATTAAAAATACCAAATTATGAAACTGCTCTATTTTTTGTCAACTGTTTACTTTAAACTGGCGATTTCAACAAACAGCTGATCAGAAAGATCTTCGTAAAACGCCAGCAAATCGCAGGGATTTTAGAACATGCTAAAATGCGTTGTGCGATTTTCAAACTGTAAGCGATTTGAAAATGCTGCGTTTTCCAGAACATGGGTGATAGTTATTTGGCATTCAATCTTTCACGTATTAAAAATGTTTGTTTCTTTTGTTGGTGAAGCCACGCCTAAATATATTTCGTTTCGGTATACCCACTAGAAATTTTTCACTTGGAACATGTTAAATAAAACAAAAATGCCATAAATTGAAACAAACAGCTGTTTTTCTCACTAACCTGCATCTCTAACTTCTTTTGGTGAGTAATGGATGTCACGTAAGGAAATTACTCGACAATTTACAGAAAAAGTGAGGCTGTAAAATTTTCGTGAGAAAAGATTCTGCTTTGTACTGTCAAATATATTCACAAATAATAACGGGCTGAGATAATATTTTAACCGAAAATACATGTTCAAAATGCAATGAATAATAACGCAAAAAAGTAAGCATTTTGCTCTGAAGTAATATTTTCATTGTTAATTTATTTTAACATTTTTTATTTATTTTTTTTTATCAATTTTGTAAACAACAATCATCAAAGTCGCACTATATTATTTAATATAGCCGGCGCGTCGCGACGCTTGAAAGTTTTAGTTTTTTAGTGAATTTTGATCGCCGTCAGACATCTTTGATAAGCGTTCACAAAGTCTGCGATTTTAAATCAGCTTTGAGTTGTATATTATGACA
This sequence comes from Tachina fera, assembly GCA_905220375.1. Taxonomy (NCBI): domain Eukaryota; kingdom Metazoa; phylum Arthropoda; class Insecta; order Diptera; family Tachinidae; genus Tachina; species Tachina fera. The sequence continues at coordinate 10,289,090 of LR999966.1, forward strand.
TTTCTAACGTAATGACGTAATCACTGCTGATACTTTTGGACATGAGTTACAGACACACTTTCTTCTCATTTTTCCAGAAACGATGGAATATTTTGTTTCACATATTTCTCACTGACATGGGTACTGGTTAAGAAAAGAACATGGGTACTGGTTAAAAAAAACAGCACGGAGGCTCAACAGCTAAATAACTGCGAAACAGAGATAAATCTGCACGTTTGGCAACACTGTATGCAATACAATAAATAATGTTACCATTTTGAGACATTTATACCAAAAGTTGGGAAATAAAATTTCACAGTTTCATTCATGCCCGAAAAAATTATGCTTTAGGTTGCACTATGGGTTATTTTAATCAAAATTTTTTAAAAAATTTCGAAGGTATCTCAAATATTATCAGCCTTATTTATAAAAATTATTGAAGCTTTATAAAGGTTTAAAAAACAAAATCTTGTATGGTAATCTGTTTTAAAATCCCTTTGCAATGCCTTAATAGTTTTTATAAATAAGGATGTATATTTTTAAATTTCAATTAATCCTTTTTTAAGAATTTTTTTTTTATTTCTATTAGTTTTAATTATGAAATCAGTGGTTAAGTCAACTTACCATTTTATTTAATATACGATTATTTAATAGTAGTATTATTATACAGTTGAAGTAATTCAATGTTTCTTCAATTAAATTTTAATATATAAAAAATAATCATAGCAAAACACTTACCTAGAAAGAGAAAGAAAAAAAAATTCAAAAAGCATGAGTTTTAAATGTTAAAAAAAATGTTTTATGGTGTAGTTATTTATATAAATTTATTTTATTGAGTAAATCATTCGATTTGTTTTTGTTTTATTAATCTATAAAAAATTATTAAAAGCTTAAGTTTGAAATTAAGAAATTTTATTATTTATTCTGTTGTTATACTTACAGAAAATTTCCTTTCATTTGCTGTTACTACCTGCTCAACCTCAACAGAATATGACCTACTTTTACAATAATCGACCATGTTTTATTAACTTGCTGTTTCTATAATAAAATATAGTTATACCTTTTTAACCCCAAAGTATTTATTATACTTTAAATACTAATACCCGAACCTTAAATTTTTATTTAATTTCACGTGTATACTGACTGACTGACACCACCTTTTAACATTTTTTTAATATTGAGTATATTTTTCTTTCTAATTATTTAAGCATTGTGATTAACCACCGAAAGACAAAATTAGTGGGTTTTTATTTTGATTTGTTATTTGCCGTCTTATTTTTTATTAATGTTATAAATCGGCTTTATAGATTTTTAGCGATGGAGATTTAGCTTTTACGAGTTACAGAATAATGAGGGGACGAGATCGTTGAAAATTAAATACGAGAATTTTAAAACATAAATTTCGAGGAAAAGTCTGTCCTTTAGAAGTTCTGCAATATGGTTTGAGTTTTTAACAAAATCTTTGAGTGCCTTCTTCATATTTGAAGCAGCAACTATTTTTATACCATAACGCGCTTTGGATGATAATTACTTTCGCATCTTAAACATTTCACGTGAAATGCTGTCAAAGTACATATAAAAAAAATTTACACGAATTGTTCATGAAAAAATGTTGTTGCTCATGTTTCAATAAAAAATATTCATATGTGCATATTTACTAATCACAATGGAGGAGAGTGGAGGTGCGGGATAGCACCACCCTTCCTAACCTAACCTAACCTATGTCCATATTTAAATGCAAGACTCAACATTAAAAAAATTTCATGTCGACATTGTAAGTTTTTATAGAAAATTTATATGGCAACACCGATGAGCAGCAGTTTCGATATTCTGCAATGTTTTTTAACATATGTTGGCAAACAGTGTTGCCAGTTGTCATCCCCAAATTGAGTTTTTTTGATTCAATTTTTTTTTTTAATTTTATTTAAAAAATAATGACAAAAATAACATATTGAGTAAAATATAAAACTTGTAAAGAAAAAATTAAAAATAGGTTAACATACATACATACATACCCAAGTATTTATAAAATTAATTTTAACCAAAGTTTACCATTTCAAAAACTTCAGAATCGAAATCTTCTGATTGATTCATCAGCCTCAGAGACTTTTTTGTACATAGTAGTTGTATTAAAAATCGTTAGCATTTTCAACAGAAGGATTAAATTTGTCACAACAAATTGAACTATTTTTATTTTTAAAGTGTGTGTTTATTCTAAGAAGTGCTTCCAACAAGTCATATTGCATTTTATTACCTATTTCTGTTGTGGTCTTGTTCATTATTGGTTAATCTGTCTTGATACTTCTTCTTTATTAGCAACCATTCACTATGAATAGAAAGTAACACACATTTTTAGACTTGCCAGTTGCATATTTCTCAGCTCAAAAATTATTCTTAGTACCATCAGTTATAATAAAAAATCCCAAAAAAATCGCCTAAAATTTGGTTATCATCCACAACAAATCCCAATACCTCAATACGAAATGTTCATTCCCAATCGCGAAAAAAATCCCCGATTTGAGAACAAATACCCTAAGATGGCAACACTGTTGGCAAATGGAAGGTAAAAAAGGCAGGGCCTTTCTAAATTAAGGTAACGATATACATGTATGTATGTATCTATGTACATATAAATGAATATGATTAATTTACCGCGCTTTTAATTGTCAACTTTTTTATTTAAGTATTACCAATTTCTATTAATTTCAGATAAGAGATTTATCAATCTTCCGTCCTTGATACTGATGATGATGATGAATATTTGACGGCCCAATTACGCTATTGATTGTAGACGCCGTCTTACTACGGCGCATAAAAGCTTGTTAATGAAAATGTTTGACGGGTCAATTTATTTGATTGTCTCTTAAAGATGTATGTAAGTAAAAAAGAATGGATCGTTAAATAAATTGATTTAGTGTATTCGAAGAAAAACATTTTTAAAGTCATAAATATTTTCTGAAATACATGGGAAAAGTTTAATTTATTTATTAACCACGCGACGAAGACACGACGTTCTGCACAATATGAAAGAATTTTGAAAAAAAATTTTGTTTGTAGTTAAACGATATGTTTTCCATGTCTTATTTGAAAGAGGTTTTCAAAGGGGTTTGAACCATAAGAGGACTTAATTGCTATTTGAAAAGAGTTTTAGTCAAATGGCATTAGACGGCCAGACGGAGTATGGGGTGACAAAAAAAATTTAAAAAAATATAAATATAAAATCAAGTCTTACATCAAACAATTGTAAAAAAATCCGTAAGTAATATTTAAAAAAATATGGTATACGGTTGTCTGTACATGATATATCCTTGGCAATTGCCGCTTCTTTAAATTTTTCCGTATGTATGTATATATTTACTTGAATGCAATTATTTAATTCGAATTGTTTAGTTTATAAAATTTTTATAATTTTAAAATTTTATCTGTGAAAAATTTAATTTGTAGTACGGCAACACTGATATAAATACATTATTTGATCTTATTCACCTCCACAACTTTTTGGCAAACATGGTTCTCCATCTCTCTCACTGGTTCCCTAAAAAATTAATGTATACAAAATTGTCAACATTGACCGGATTCTGTTATTGCCATTCGTGCTTGTGTTTGTGCTGGCAGGGGGTCACACTTAAACGAGGTTATTGCTGCTTGCATATTTTAACAAGCATAAAGCTATTGACCCACATACCTCGAGACCCCCAAAAAAAGAAGAGAAGAAAAACATTAATATGTACACACATATGTATGTATAGTATGTATGTATGTATATGACATAAAGCGAAAAAGAACAAGAATAAAATTGATTTATTTCTTTGACACCTTGAAGTTGTAATTTTAAATGAGCGGTTGAATATTTTTTTTATAATTTATCATGACTCTTTTTGGAAGCGATTTATGCAGAAAAAATATATTACATATGCATGAAATTGTTGCAGAAGAGAAGGGAAAAGAGAATGAAAGCGAGATAAAAATCGTAACAAAAAATCGTCGTATATAAATAAGCTCTAGTTAATATAAGAAATGTTTGGGTAAATGTGCCCTGATGATCTGTATTTGCAAAAGTGTAATGCGCTATACTTCTCAATAATCGATTTATTTTATTTTTAAATAAATAAAATCTGCTAAATAGGTCAAATGCTAAAAAATTGCCTCAAAATTTTGTTTACTTTATTATTACATACCTCGTTTATACACAAATTTTATTTGCAAATAAAACCATTTTGCAAACAGTGAACTCCCTGTTTATACGTACATATGTATATAGAATACATTACTATCTGTGTATTACATTTCTTACAAAACAAAAATAATTGGCAACATTTTACACTATATTTGCAAATAGTGCGTTTTTTGCAGAGTTATTAACTTACAATAAAAAAGTTATACGGCAACGCTTTCCACTTTTATTTGCAAAGAAGTACGTACATAAGTACATATAAACGGGATAACAGACAGCGATGACTTGCTGTTGTGAGGTGTTGCCATTTCGAAAAAAACAACAGCCTTTTTTAACGTTTGTGCATAACAGAAATGCATAGAAAGAAAATTAATTAATTAATAAATCGACTGTTCAATATTTCCACTTTGTAATTTTACTAATTTTCATTTAATTTAATTTTAAATTTCTCTAAATATTCTGATATTTAATTTCATTTGTTTCTTTGCACGTTTTATTAATTTGTCATCTTTTCTAAAATAAAAAAAAATAAAAATTATTTTTGCAAAAATTTAATTACCAACTCACGATACAATACGTTGGACAGTATTTGCGTCACGCCATTATTTTTGCTCTATATAAAAAATTTCTGTTACCCACAATTAAATATACTCTCTGCTTTTTTTTTCGTGCAACGATTTTTTTTTGCAAATTCACTATTATTTAATAATTGACCGTTTATTATAAAATTTAAGAGTATGTTTTTTTCTTCTTTTAGTTATCGTGCTCTTGGCCAATATTTTGTATATTTCTATGCTAAAATAAATACAACTGCAAAAATATTTAAAACAAAAAAATACTTATACGAGTATAAAATTATGTATTTATATTGTCGATAATTTTATTTTATTCTTTGGCTGCAAGCCAAATTTATTGAAAACAATTTTTAAGTTGCTAATCTAAATCTTTGCTAAGGTATATATGTATGTATGTATGTATGTATATATGTAAAATGTACATACATTCATATCGCACACTAAATCATAAGCAGTAACAACTCGAATTTTTATAAAAATGATTTGAATTTTTTATAAACCAGTTCGCTGAAGAAATTTCTAACGGCCGCAAAAAGATTATTCTTGAACCCTGTAATATACCGTTATGCCTCTCTTTACGTTACATGCTTGCGCCATTTGTACAGTATGAACCCGGGACCGTAACGCTTATAATGCCCTAATTCAGTAAGAAGATTTAGGACGTTTTTGTTTGAAAATTCTTTTGAGTTCTTGTGTTTGAATTCTCTAAATTATTTTCTTCAAAAATTGATGTTGTCTTTGATAATGAAACATACCAATATTATTTCCATGTTTTTAAAACATAAAAATTAAATTAAAGTATAATACAATAGTTTGAAAAATACATATATGAAAATATATGTGTTGGGAATAATGTTTGGAACGAAATCATAAAGCAAATACACGAACCTTCTAGTATAGACAATATATAATGATTGTTTGAAAAAATCATAACTGCTGCTTTTTTCCGCCCATAGACAAGACGGCACAATCGGCGAACAGAATTAGGGCCTTAATTTATTTTTTTGGCTTATTTAAAAAAAAAAAAACATTTTTAAACTGGAGAAAGAGCATTTTCTGATCCTAAATTAATATTAACCGGTTTAAAATGTAATTTATCACCAGAGACTGTTAAAAGCTCTTATTTGCTAAATTAATGTGTAGTTTTCACAATGCAAGCAAGCGACTTGTCTATAAAAAATATATAAAAAACAATCAAATATTTTAGTGATTCCTACTATACAAATTTTCTAACAAGTCGGTTGCTTGCATTGTGGAAACTATACATAAATAATTTTTTATATTTTACTTTTTTAAGAAAAAAAGTATTAAAAACGTAATTGTTATTTTTTAATCACAGAATAAAACTAAAAATAACTTTTGTTGAATTAAAAAATACAACTCCAATAGTAATTTTTATTTGCAGAAGAATAAAACTCAAAAAATAACTAAGCATAAAAATATTTAAAAAAAACTTATTTTCTGTTTTAGTTTAATTTTTTAGTTTAATGGCCTGGCCCACGATGTCGACAAGAAATTTTCTTTCGCTTATTTATATTGAAAACAAAAACAAAATAAGAAAATTTGTTTTTGTTTTCAACATAAATAAGCGAAAGAAAGTTTTTTGTCGACATCGTGATCCAGGCAGTAAATTTGAACAGTTTTTCGCACGTCCTGAACGTTTGGAATTTTTTTTCGAGTTGTTGCCGTTTATGTTTTAGTGTGCGATATGTACGCACGCATTTTGGTGTTTCATTTTATACGTTATAAATATATGTATCTTTTGGCTAATTTAGTGCAATTAAAATAAATACAAATTAACTAACAAATATTAGTATTTATACATGTATATTCCAAATGCAAGTATTTAATAAACGTGATAATTAAGAAAATTATTCAAAACAATGGGCCTGTTCGCTAAGGCATCATGCACAACCCCCTTCCGTAAATGCAAATAGTGGAAACACAGAAAATATAAGTTGGTCCTAAATGTACATAGTTTTGCAGTTTATTCGGTGCTTTACAAGTAAACATATAAAATAAGAATGTATAATGTACTGAATGAGTTAAGGGGGATTCACCCATGTTGTCCGAACAAAATTATTTTCTGGACAATATTTTTTTCACATGTAAGTTTGACGTCTCTCTTCTGGAGAGAAATAGAGGGAAAATATTGTTTACGAACAATTCTCTGCTTGAATTGTTTTAATTTTATATATTTTGTCCGGACAAAATTGAGCTGCCAATAGGTAAAATTCTTTTACACAAGAAGTTGCCCCATGGTATAAAAAATTTGCATAGTCATTTTGGGGTTTGTGAAATTAAACTGTGTGACATTTTTTTCAAAAATTGTTAATAAAAAAACTATTATTAATAAAATATTAATATGGACAACAAGTGTTATCAGATATGGCGATTTTTCGCCAAACGCGGCGATTTCTCAACTTGTTTGACGTCTAAATTTTTGATTACGCGACATGTTTTTGATTTATCGAGATAAATAAATTTATTGGCGATTTTTATGGCTACTTTTTTTTACAAAATTGAACTTAAAAATGTTTGTAATTTAAGAAAATTATTTAGGTGAAAAATTTGAAAGAAACCAAAACTAGCCTGCAAGAAATTAAAACAATTTGATTTTGATGATTTTTCTTATGTTAATTAAAGTAATTAATGCGTTTAAAATTTGAATGAGAAAAATTTACAAGAAATAATTTTTGGCGATTTTATTACTTCTACTTTTGGCGAATTTCTGCTAAATTTTTATACGATTATTTTATAAAAATTTATATTAAGAAAAGTTCTATGTATATAAAAGAAATTTATTATAAAAATTTATATTAAGAAAAGTGCTATGTATATAAAAGAAATTTATTATCAAACAAATATTAAGAAAAGCTACAAAAAATTGATTTTGGCGATTTTTAAAATCAATTTGGCGAAATAGGTTGGAAAAAATTTGACAACCCTGGAAACAACATGGGTGGATTAAACCGCCTTGAGTAGTATGTAACCTGTCATTTATTTTATATATTACCACTTTCTAACACTTTAGATGTGTCTTTATTGCAAATAAACAAAAAATAACAATGTGATTATTTTATTTATGTAGGTATCATTAGTTTTTTTATCTAATTCACAAATTAAATTTGTTATCTATGAAATTTTTCAATAATAATTTCCACTAAGTAACTGAAAGCATATTTTTATTTTAACTGCAATGATAGTGGCAGGAGTTTTGTTCCATATCCCTATAATATTTTATTTTTGCTTGAACGCTTTTTTTATTCTATAGTATGTTTCCGTAATACAAAAAAAAATTATGATTAATAGAAAACCTTGCAATACTTTAATTAATTTCACCTATACAGCGTACATATATACATATTTATTACATTATTCACCACAGTGCTATTATTAATTTTTCGATTTAAAGATAAATTTTTTATACAATTTATAAGGAAATTGCATGTCAAAAGTCTTTTATAGAAATAAATGTATGTACATAACAGCAATAATATGTATGTATATATTACATACATACATATTACCAAACCACTAATGTAAATGTCAAATAATAAAAAATAAAAAAAATGTAAAAAAGAAACACATGTCTAATGTTTGCATTCAACAACAAAGAGAAAAATGAGCGTAATGGGTCAATGTTGCCATGTAGTTTATTTTGAAAATGTGGGCAAAATTATTATATACACTTTTGTTTTCGTTAGAGTAAGGAAATAAATGCGATTTTTGGTTCTTTAGAAAACGAAATTATATTGCGAAATACGTGGTTATATATAACCATGTGAGTTAGTGTTTTATTTTCAGTTTGATGAAACCAATGGAATCTAAAACTTGAAATAATTTCCTTCGGAATAGGGAACAAAATAGCGAAAATTTTATTTAAACAAAAAAAAAACAGTTATGTAGGTATAAAAATCCTTGGAAACGCCTAGTAACGGAGTTACGGACCCAAATAATTTTGCACACCTGTTTAACCGACTTAAAAAAAGGAGGAGGTTTACAATTCGTCTCTATTTTTTTTAGTTGTGTATCTTCATAACTCAGTAAATTTTAGATCGATTGTATAATTTTTTGTTGTCTGAGAGGGTATAGCTTCCCATTGTAAAAAAAGCTGTGATACGCCCGCAATTTTTATATATATTTTCATGATATTCTATTCTTATTTGATTGCTGTGAAGAACGCCTTTCTTTCATGTAATTACACATTTGAAAGTTTAAAAAATGGGCGCGGTTGCACCTATTAAAATTTATTATAATATTTCCGCAGTTCTAGTTAACCGACTTTTACGAAACTTACCACACACTTTGAGCTGTAATATAGACACAATCCCACATTAAAACAAATGGGTGGAATCACTCCCATTAAAATTTAATATTTTATTTTAAGTGGTTCTACTTTACCGACTTTTAAAAGACTTAACACGCAGCCTGAGCCCTGAAAAACGCACAATCTTGCATTTAAAAAATGGGCGGAGGTGTGCCCATTCAAATTTAATTTTATACTTCACATACTTCTTATCTTCTTCCATTAGATCTTTGCATTGAAGTCGGTTTTTTTTGGCAGAAAGAATTAGTGATTTAGTATAACAATATGGATATCATATGAAAGCTTATAAAAATACTACATCAGTTTTCATTGAAATTGAGAAAATTCAAGGTAATATTGAGAAAATCCAAATGAAATTGAGTTTTAGATTTGAAATTAAGAAAATTAAATTAAAAATCAATGTTTTATTAATTCTTAGAGATTTTATGTACAACAGGCTTTTGGCCGAACGCAAACATTTCCTACTCGATGCTGTTTCTGCATAGAAGGCCTTCGTCTGTACTCAAAAATTTTCTCCTCTGTGCTGTTTCCCGGCATGACGCCTATTACTAAGAATATCAAGAAATCTTAATGGGTTAACAAATTTTTTTTTAATTTTAGCACTTTCTAAAAAATATTTTCAAAGGCTTGAAAATAATACCAATATGGCCCTGATAGGTATAAAAATTAAATTTTAATTTTATATGGAAATTTCGAGGGTCACCGATGATTTTTGTACATAACAGTTTTTTTCTGAGAATTCAACTTGTCTATCACTTAAGATACTTTTTAAGCCTAAATTTGTCTACAACTTTAAAAAATTAAATTAAATAAATAAATATGCAAATAAAAAGCCTTGGAAAAAGTAGCTGGATATTAATCTCTAAATATGCCCGCCAAATTTCCAGCAATTTCAGCTAAATAACAATAATGTGGCAGCACTCAAACCACATATTAATTAAGAGTCTAATATCTCAATTTGAAGAGAGTGCAACAACAAACTTAAGAGAATCATATGTTATTTTAAAAAATATATTAAAACAATTGGAAAAGTTTTTTGACATTTGAAACGCACTAAAGAGGTTAAAAGCGACCACACGGACTAATTAAAATTTTAATTAGAATCAAATATAAGAAGACATATGTTTGTATGTATGTACATATGTATGTATAAGTAAAATTTATGTATGTACCTTCTTCGCTTAAGGAACCGCGATTAACCAGCATGTTGATTTAAATCACCAAAAATTCTTTCGACACTTTTAAAAATATAAGTATGTAGAGGTATTCTTAGATACAAAATTTCAATTCTTTTTACTACGAATCAAATTCATTTTATTATAATCTTTTGTAAAAATATACTACATACATATGGGCATATGTATGTATGTATGTATGTAAGTATGTATACATATACATACATATGTATATTTGCTACACTTTTTAATTTGTATTTCTATTTTATTTTTTTTTGCTGCAATTTTATCGCATTTAACTTTTAAAATACACAGGTGCACATTTGGCTATTTTTATACAAAAAAAAAACAACACATTCACCGCAAACAAAATATATTTTAATCATATGCAAATATAAACTAGTTACATATTAAAAATCAAATTTTAATTATGATTTTATTTCAATATTTAGAACATATTAATACATATAATTATTAAACACTGAACAAAAAAGGGGCGCAATACTTTTAAACTGCACGTCGGTCAGAATTAGTAAAACTGAATGTACAAAGAAATGTATGATAAAAAAAGGCAACCGCACATATGAGCACCAAAAAAAATAAAATAAAATGAAATAAAGAAAAACATAAAAGAGCACAAAATAACCAACTAAACAGTAGCAGCTATAAAAATAACAAAAAAAAAAACAAAATCATTAAATATACAACAATAATGAAACAAAGCAAGAAATACAAAAACAATACAAAAAAAAATACAAAAACATTTTTTAATTTGTATTTCCTGAAAGAAAAGCTGATAGAAAATTTGATTTTTCTGCTACCCAAATAAAATAATGAAATTACCCAAAATGTCCACAGGAAGAAAGGCAATAGAAATGGCAATAGTATGCATTTTCACGGCGCATGCTTTAGAATTAAAATTACTACTTCAGTTGGTAAAAATAAAATGCACTAAATCATAAACGGTCACAATTCAAAAGGTTCCAGATTTCCAGGGAGTCCACTCTGTAATTCGAAACGAAAGAAAATACTTTCGAATTTCTATGCTTATGCGCTTTTTATTTGAAGATAATGAAACCGAGGCCTCTATTAAATAACATTCTTAATTTTATTTGCACAACTGGCATATTACACAAAAGTACAAAAAATTACCAATCTGGCGATCTTTTCCCAATTTAAAAAGTTTTTTCGCTCTGGCTATTTTTCTTTCAAGAGTATTTACACAGTTTGGAGACTTTTCGAAGTGATGATTTTTTTGTGTTTTGGCGGGTTTTTTTTTTTTTGGTGTTAAGCATTTTTTTTATTTTGACGTTTTTATCGTTGATGATAATGAGGTGCTTTTTATTTTAGCAATTTTTTTCGTGTCGATTTTTTTTCTGTGTTGACGTTTCAGCGGTTTTTTTCTCTCTGTCCACGATTTTTTGTATTTTTTTTTTTGAAAAGTTTGATGATGTTTATTAGAGATTTTTTTTAGTTAAGATTCAAGTCAAATTTCCTTCCCATGTAAAGTATTTTAGAAGATAAATGGGGTACAAAGAAAGTAAAAAAATCAGTTTTTAATCGTTTTAAATTTTAAAAGTACCCAGCAAAAAATAAATGAACGTATTCAAAATCAAATTTGTTTACCAATATATTTAAAGTCGTAAACAATCAGATAATTAAGCCGAGTCCTACATTAAAGTATTTCCATAATGTATTACCAAAATTAAAAAAAGTATTATTTGGCAAGTTTTGTCCAATTTGAATATTTTTGCCGTTCTAGCTTTTTTTTCTTTTAGGCGTTTTTATAGTTTGGAGATTCAAACTGAAGATTTTTTTCTGTTTTGGCGTTTTTTCAGTTTTGGTGATAATCAGGTGGGTCTTTTATTTTGTTTTTTCTACGTTGAAATTTTTTTCGTTAAAATCACAAAAAAATAAATATGTCACCAAAAAATAAAAAAGCCCCAAAAACAGAAAAAATCGCTAAAACTAAAAAGATGTACGTACACATTATAAAAAAACAAACGAAAAATCGCCGAAAACCAAAAATAAGCGCCAAAAATCAAAAACTACCGAAAAAATTATCAAAAAACGAAAAAATTACCAGAACGAAAAAAAAGAACTAACCAAAATATCTAAAACTAAAAAAATCCCCAAAAACTAAAAAAATTGGCAAAACGAAAAAAACGCTAAAACTAAAAAAACTCCAAAACAAACAAAAAATTAAGAAATGATATATCAGCTAAGTCCTCTTTCACACACGTCAGGTTTTACTCGTCAAGTCTTGAGTTTTTAGGAGAGAGACGAAAAGAAAAGGGAGGGGAGTACGGACTTGACCGTACCAGTCAAGTTTGTTTTTTCGTTTTGTTTTGTCATTCGTAGTACTCTACGACAACGCAAATTGATGAAACTTGACGAAACAAGCTTGACGGTGCGTATGAACGCAAATGCAAAAACTGAACGAAACTAAGATATTCGATTATATAGGCTAAAGTTCGTATAGTATTACATATTTAGTGCAGAGTTGTCGAGTTTTTTCCGACACATTTCGCGAAATTGATTTTAAAAATCCTCAAAAGTCACCAAAAACAAATTTTGTTTAGTTTTTCTTCACACTCGTATATATTTGATAATGAATTTGTTTTTATATAACTTTTTTTATTATAAATTTTTATAAAATAATCGTAATTTTAGCTGAAAATGAACAGAGTTGAAATGAAATTGCCAAAAATTATTTACTGTAAATTTTTCTCATTTTAATTCAAAATGCATTAATTACTATCAGCCCAATCATGAATAGCAATGCCGTGCGAGTTTTTTCACTTTTCCCTTTTCTCCAATCATTAATTTGTATTTTTGCTTTTTTTACCAAATGCGGGAATAAAAAAACTCCCCGGGAAAAAAGTAGGTATTTTGAATGCCGTTTAACTTGTATTTTTCACTAAAAATCTTTCCCTTGCAAAACCGAAGGGAGTTTACATAAAAACATATTTAATACTCCATTAAAACACAATTTACATACATAAGCTTGTAGTTTATAGTTCTTTTATGTGGAAAAACAAAAATGATGCCCACATAAATCATTTATAAACTTATTTTTACATACCTTTTCAAGTTGGTGAATTTTAATACTTTTGTTTACTCTCTCACTCAAAAAAAGGGAGAAACAAAATGTAAACAAACAAGCAAAACAACGAGCTTCGTTATGCGGCGATGCCACGTATTACAATTTTTTGTTCCCAAAAAATTCATCATTAGAGGAATGTTTTCTCGAGAAAATTATTTTTCGTGAGAAATAAATTCCGAGGGAATATTCATGATTGGGCTGTATAATTAATATAAGAAAAATCATGAAAATCAAATTGTTTTAATTTCTTGCACACGAGTTTTGGTAGAATTTATTTTTGAAACTACTCCAACAAACTATTTTTCCGGAATTGCAAAAATGTTCAAATTCCATTAAAATCACCAATAAATTTATTTATCGCACGGAAAATCGCCATGTTGACAAATCAAAAATTTACACAGTAGAAAAATCGCAACGTTTGGCGAGAAATCGCTATATCTGACAACACTGATGTAGTGTCCGTACGTAATCCTTCTTAGAAGATCCAAAAAGGCGCACTAGATGTCTTGGTAACTAACAATCGTTTCGAATATAATTGCTATATATAATATAATATATAATAGTTAATATATAATAGTTCACAAATATGAAGAAAAAGTAAGTATTTCACATCTAGAAATTTTACTGTCACTTGAAAAAAAAAACACCAAATAGTCATTACTTGTTATTGTAAGTGTTCAATCAAACTATAAGAGAACAACAAATAAAAATGTATGTAATAGTATGTACTTTCGATCAAACGTTCAATAAATTACGAATATGCAAATTGGAAAAATATTATAAATGAACACGCATATAAAAAAAAATGTAGTGTGAAGGGAGAAGTAGATGACTTGTGTACAACATCACTTTTTTTGAACTACAGTTCGGAAACATTCGAAGCAAGAGTTATTTAAAATTCATTTAATTTGCATTGACGTTTTTGCCATTACTTGTGTCCAACAGCATTTTAGCTCAAAAGAGCTTTTCCCATTACTTGTGTCCAAGAGCTATTGGAACACAAATCTCTAGAAAGGAGTGTTTTAGAGAGAGAGTGCATAATATTAAAAAGTTAAAAACACACTTTCTATAGAACAAAATAGTAAACGTAAATTAGTCGGAAAAAAGAAAAAAAATATTAAGACGTATAAAATAATAAAAAGAAAATCAATCAAAAAATACACAAAAGTTTTCCGTACACCAAAGGGGGAAAAAGGAACCCTATTGTTTTCGCTAAGCTGACCGTCTGTCCGTCAAACGCTATTTTCTCAGGAACCATAAGAGCTACGGACCTGAAGTTTGGACAGAGTATGAAGAACCTGGGCCGCTACAACAACAAATATATGAGAATTAAAAATTAAAGGGTGTTCCATTGACACTTAAAATTTGTAAAATTAGTGTATTTTTATATAGACTACAACATTTAACACTAAAATTTAAATTAAAGGGTGGTCCATCAGTTAATGCAATTTTGACTATATAATTTTGACAACTTGGAAACTATTAGAGGTAAACTCTTGAAATTTTCAAAAACTGTAAAACTAAAAAATCCGAAAATTATAAAGTCTCCAAACCCAAAAAAAAATCGCCAAAAATTTAAAAAAATCGCCAAACGAAAAAATAAATCGCCAAAATTAAAAAAAATTCTAACACTAAAATAAGTCGCAAAATTCGAAAAAATCGTCTAAATGAAAAAAATCGTTTAAATGAAAAAAATCGCCAAAATTAAAAAGGCGCCAAAAACCGAAAAAAATCGCCAAAACGCCAAAAAGGCGACAATAACAAAATATAAAAAATCGCCAATATTAAAAAAATCGCCAAAACAAAAAAAATCCCCTATATGAAAAAAATCGCCAAAATAAAAAAAATCGCAAATATTAAAAAAACGTCAAAAACGAAACAAAATGCAAAAACTATATTTTATATAGGCTAAAGTTCGTATTTAATTACATATCTCGTGTCCGTACGGAACCCCTCGTGCGCGGGTCAAAGCCGCACTTCACTGAATTTATTTAATATATATTTTGATAGTATTTTTCGTGAAATGTTGAACAGAGTATCAGACTTTACAGCGTAGACCTCCTGAAAACGCTTGTGTTATGTCATGGTTTTTCCTATTATCTTTGATAATTATATGTATGTATTTACAATCGTCTCCGTTGTGTTGTAATATTCTTAAATAAATAAATAAATGTCCGCAACTATTATAACCAACAAAAAACGCCATAAAGCAACAATTATATTTAATATTAATATGTATGTATATGATGAAAAAGTAATAAATTAAAAATATTACAAACAACTAAAATTATACTCAGCGTATTTACTTGTTTCGCCCCCCCACCCTTGCGGGACTTATGATGTATAATAATGTTTATTAATTACCAAAAATAAGTTACAAAAAAAATTACTTACTGCTTGTTTTAACTCCTCCCAATACTAAATTCGGTGACTGCTTGTTGCCCTCAGCGAATGAGGTTGTCCTTGGACGCCCACTCATATCGTCGTCCGCGTCGTCAGCTGCGACTCCTAATGTAGTGGTGTCTTTCGAAGGTTTATTATTGCCGCCTGATGCCTGCGTTTTGGCTGCTTTTATTATTAACACCCGGGGAAGAAAAAATGTCTAATCAAATTGATGGTTGGTTTTTGGTTGTTTTCTTTTTTGGGTGTATAAGCGTTTTGTTTTTGTTTTTCTTTCTTTTTTTTCTTCTTCAAATCAATTGATGAAAGTGCTGGTGTTAAAGGGTTTTTGTAAAAATTGCTTTTGCTGTCTTGGAATAAAACAAAGCCAAAGTTCTGCTTCCTTTTTTTGACTTCCGTTAAATTTTATTTTTCAATTGATAAAAAAAAGAGTTTTTCCAATATAAATTTTGCAAATATTTAGCATGTGTAACAAAAAAAGAACAAACACACCACCAATTTATTTTTAAATGTTGTGGGCTGGAAACGTTTGAATTCAAAAGCTGTAAGAAAAAGAGAAATAAGAAAGTTAATATTTGGTGCTTTTTGGGAATTGTTGCAATTACGTCTAATTAACATTTGTTAATGCACTAATTATATCAAATTATTATTTTATTAGTATTATTAGCTAGTTGCGTAGCTACTAACCCTTTAATATAATTAATTTTAATGTACATATTTTTAGAAACAATATTTTACTGAATAAGTAAAAAAGTTTAAATGATCAAACAAAATAAGTCCCAAACTTCAGGAAAAATCGTTGTCAAATTAACAAAGCCCATAATAAAAGCTACGGCGCGCCGCGGCGGTAACTTCAAATGTTCTCTAGTTTTTATTTCATTTTCTTTTGTGCTTATATTTCTTGGTAGCTTTGTTCTCAAAATGTATGAAATTTATTGAAAGTTTGGCAGCATTTTTGAGAGAATGAGCATTTATATGTGAGAGCATTAGAAAACACGTTGTCAAAATAAAATAGATTCTATCCATGGTGTAATTATACAGGTGACTGCGTAAGGATTTGTTATACAATAATAACAACATTGGTAACAATGTTTTGCAACTTTGTATTAAAGCCCTGCACAAGACCACTTACAATACCTCTTACAAGAACTTTTAATACATGAGGGATTTTTCAAATGTTTTACTACAGCGAAATGTTCTAAAACAAACGCTAAACAACACTGTTGGCAATACATTTGTTTAACTTATTGCCAGTATAGGAGTAAAGAAGAAAATATGTAGTTCGTGACTGAAAAACTTGTGATGCTTGTGCTTCTTTCTACGCATGGGCGCATATGTACATAAATACATGTGTAAGTTGTGTGTATGCTCTTATTTTCCTGCGCAACTGCAAAATGACAATCATAAACGCATCAACACTACTTCTGTTGAGTGTTTGTTATGAACAGGAAGTCTTGGCAACATCTATTGTTAACACTTATATACACGTACACCAATACATCTATCGTGCTTGGCATATACTCCCTGTTGCTAATTTTTGGAGTATTTACGTTTTGAAACAGTCCTATACTAGTTATAAAGAGACAAAACTAAGAAGCTTGATGAAATATCGGCTGAACTTCTTTACAAGTGACGCGCTGTCTCTCTCTCTTTTGTTTGTCATGTAAACAACATGGAAAAAAAGAATTTTTAGAAACTACTATAACAGCAATTAGTCCTTCAACTAGTACGCAACTCTACACAAAACAACTAGTTGTGCTCCTATGACAACCCAATGTAAAAGTCGATAGTTCGTTGTATGAAAAAAAAAACAGATGTGCAACCAGTCTGAATTCAAAAGCAACTAGTATGTTTCTGACCACATACTACTCCTTTTATCTGCAGGGCTACGACAGCATTTATTATTGCTTTAGTCCCAGCCAGCATTTTTTGAAATTTTCAATCAGATTCTAGTCTTTTTTGACTCCTTTGCGCGATTAAAAAGCCAGAATATGCGCTCATTTTCTGATCATAAAAGATACTTTTATCGGTAGAAAAGCGTGACTACCCGCGATTCCTCTTGATAAGTCATTTATGAGTCTTTTTCTATATTAGTTTAGAGTAATTTTCAACCCTTTGCTAGTAGTATTTGAAGTCTTTTTCGAATCGTTTTCTGATTAGTTATTAGTCATATTTCACTTGATTTGTGACTCATTTTCGAATGGTCTTTCGGTCAGGTTTCTAATAGCTTAAGAGTCTATTGTGAGAAATTTATCAGTCTTTTTATTGTCATTTATGACTGTAATTTGAGTCATTTATCAGTCGCATTTCTAATCGTATCTGACTCTTCTTCGAATATTTTTTAGTCGGCTTTCTGAGTCCTACGTTTAATGGTCAAACATAATTACGGCATAAACACATTTTCCATACAAATTGGCACAAAAAGCAAGTCACAGAAAGCAGTCGAGAGATATAATATATTTTATTTTGACAGTTTTTTCTTCTCCTATCACATATAATTACTCATTCTCTCAATAAGGCTACCACACTTTCAATAAATTTTGTAAACAAAATACAAAGAAATATAAGCACAAAAGAAATTTGTTTTCAGAGAGCATTTGATGTTACTGCCGTAGATTTTATTATGGAATTCGGTAGTTTGACATTGATTTTTCTTTTTATTTTTAACTTTTATAAATGAAAAAATAAAGTTTTTGACATTTATTCAAGAATACAGTAAGATTGCCCTGTTGTACTTAAAAATTACATATAAAGTAGTGTTGAATCATCTATCTGCGTAAAATATGATCATAAAATAATAATTATTATCACTTCTTAAACACCTGCATGATCTGTTGTTGATTAAGCATTTCTCAATCTTCCAGATGAGCAAAATATAATAATAACTAATAGAAATAATAGTCGGATTTTAAACGTCTGGATGATTAATTTGCGATTGCTATACAATTTGTTATTGTATTTTAAATCGAACTGTTTTTACCCATTAGCGCGAATCATTTTCCAGTTCTTTTTTGATAGTGTAAGTGATTAGTTTTTTATAACCAAAAGTGATCTAAAAAGAGTAAGCAAGGTGATTTTTCAAAAAATCAATCATCCAAATGCTAGATGGGGTATAATACATGTCACGAGAATACATTTAAAAAACAAGACGTATTTACATTTTAAGACTGTTTACGCAGGTCTCTAATGTACAGGCAGTGTTGCCAGTTAGGCCAATTTCTTATAACACGCATGAAATAAACAGTGATAATATAAAAATTATAAACAAATAAAGTAGAGAGAAAAGGAATTATTTTATTTTGGTAGTAAAGTTAAATAAATAAAAATATATATGGACATATTAATTCTGCATTTCCCAAACAAACAATTGATTCCTTTATGGCAACACTGCTAGGAATGAACTAATAAAAAGCATTGATCAAATTAAAATCAGAAAATCCCCCGACAAAAGTTTTCATGTAAAGACGCATGAATATATGAAGGGACTCCAAAAGATAAAGTAAGCGTTGTCGCAGCTAGGCCACCCTTCATCTAAACAGGCTCTAACAATGTTTCGCAATTTTGTATCGGTATACGATATAAGTACATATTTATATAAATATCACATCACAAATATAAACAAACTTTGTGTTGATCCGTTTTGGGAGTCAGCCACACTGCGAATCCAAATTATATAAGATTTGCTGTAATATTAAACATCCATATATGTAAATTTAAAATAAAAAAAGAATTTTATGCATAATATTTGATTCATAAATTTAACAACAGAGTATGAATAAAATTCTGATTCAAAATTGAAGACTAGACGTTTTTGTCAAAAGGGAAGTGTTAAGGCACTAATCTTCCAAACCAAACCTACTTTTCCTAAACCTTAAAACAAATGCATAATACCTAAATCACATGTCATAAGGAGCTTCGAAAAATCGACTGGCCACAAATAGAAGAGCTGTTAATGGCGAAATAATATGTAATTGGAAATAGCTAACCACTTAAAGCTAGTGAGTGAACTTTGTTCAGAAAAGTCACAGAAAAGCTATTCAAGCAAATACTTTTAATGCATACACTAGCCAGGAAAAGCAAATACATACGAGTATATTACAGGCAGACATCTACATGATTACATGGCATTTATGAAGACTACGTCATGTATAACTGCAGACATACAAACATTCATTGCATTTTTTCTTTTCTTTTTTTATATTTTTTTTTTTTTGATAGAAAGTTATTAATAGTGCATGTTTAATATGGCAGACTTATAAATATTTACAAACTAATAAATGATAATAGAAAATTAAAAAAAGCAAAACTTACATTTTCATTTCCAAAAATTTTCCAGTAGATGATTTCTTCTGTTACTAGATACTTTATTATTATGATTATTTGTGGTATTTTTTTCTCTCTCTCTTTATTTGCTAAATGATTGCACGATTTTATATATTTCTATATTATTTTAGTAAATTATTTTTTACGATTTTTTAAATGTTGTTTAAAGTGAAGACGTTTTTTTTTTGATAATTATAAATTTTTAAGAGTCTGTCTACGTTTCTTTTTGTATTTTAGGCTCATTTATAACAAAATCCTTTTAAAGTTTTTGTATCTATTTCAAAAAAAAAAAAGTTCAACTATTTCGGATATTTTTGCGTTAATTATTTAGCCTAAAAACAATTTTTTTTATTTTATTATTTACATTATTTTAAAATCTTATTTAATTATTTTTATGAAATTAGCATAATTTTTTACTTTAATTTATGACAGACAGCAGAGCAGCACGACATGTAAAAAATAAAAGGATTTTTTTTAATATTTTATTATTTTGATTAATTCTCTCTCCTCTCCCTGTATCTCTCTCTCTTTCTCTTTCTCTCGACGTGTAATGGAGCGAGCAACGAAAAGCGTAAAAATGAAGAGATTTTATTTGCTACTGATGATGTTGCTTACAAATCTGTAAATACAGTAAAGAAATGTAAAATTAATTGTGTTTTGTAAATTTGTTAAAATTTATGCAGAATTAAAAAAAGTGTTAACAAAGTTTTTATAAGTAAAAAGTATCGATGTCGTTCACATTCAAAGCAAAGAAAAAACTTTAAAATTTTGTTTTTCATTTGAATATAAGTGTGCTACAAGTCGATCCTTGACGACATCGATAAACTGGAAAAAAATTTCGCTATATTTTCCAAAATATTCTTCATACATATTTTAAGCAATTGGGGGTATTTTGAAAAATTTTCTCTACATATTAAGAAAGCATGAGCACTTCACATAAGTAGAGTGAAATTTGTATTCCCCATGAAGGGAAATTTTCTATTGCGAACGGGAAGAATTGCAAAGTTTAAAAATTAATTGAAAATCAAACAAATTTAAGTTTGATAGTATAAGAAATATAGAAATTTTGGTTTTGATATGAAGATATTTGAATTGACACGACTGATTCAAGCACCTTCAAAAAAAAAAGTCTTAACTAGGGATGTCAAACGCAGGATAACGGGATTGGGATCGCTAGTGTGAACCTATGTATTTAAGAAAAGGATTTTTAGGCTAAATTTTAATGAGGTCTTTCTTGTTCTCTTAGAATAAGAGGGTGTTAAAGAGTACATTTAAATGGGGATATCACGCCTTAAAATGTGCTACAAAAATTATCGCCATATAATTCTGCTTTAAGTCCTTGATTATAAAAAAAACTCGAAATTTAACCTCAACACCGGCAATTAATTAAAACTTGAAATGTATCCTTGCATTTTCGCTCTAGGATGTGTTCACCACTTGTAAAAAAATTTACGAAACAGTTTAATCCTCCTTAGAATTTTGTCATCAGGACAATATTTAATTAAGAGAAAAAAAAAATACGCTTCATTATCTGTCCAAATATAAATTTCCCCTGGAAGTTTTTTCTCTTTCCAATCATTTGTTCCCGGAATTCGAAGTATCCGGGGAATAAGCAAATACGTGAGGGAAAAATCTGGATCAGCTGTTTAATGTTTACAGTTTATTCTGAATTAATGCAAGAGTTCATTAAAAAAATTTAGCGATTATTTTAATCTGGTTCCGAATTGTTTTCAAAAATTTTCTTGTGAGTTCGGATTTTAAAACACATGCTACATATGGGCAATTCCCAGGAGACGGACGCGACATTCGTACACTTTTATTTGAGCAAAAAACAAGAAAGGAATGGAAAGATCCAATATATATCTTAGAGTTTTAAAGCAATGAAGGAGTATTATATTTAAGAAAAAATTCTGGGCGATAGCAATAACATAGTTAAAAGATATAAGCGAATGTCAGCAAGAAACGGACGCGACAAAAATATAAGTCATTTTTGTGCGCTTATAGAAATATACATAATTCAGGGAAATTTTATGAAGAATTTTTTTTTTGTAAATTTAGAAATAAATGTGAAAGAAGATCTTTTATGTGTAGATTTATGAAACATGAAAATTTTGTTTTAATTTTTTTTAAATGGTTAAAGTACAAATACGGACGCGACAAGGCGGACGCGACATTTTTTTCCCATGAGAATTAAACGCAGTAACCTTTCTAATATTGATTGAACCTTAAATAAAAAGTAATAAAACGATAACAAACGCTTATTTACTACTGAAAAAGTTAATAAATATTGATTTTATGAAACGTATGCGACATTAAGGTATAGGTGGAAGCAACTGCAAACAACTTCCCTTATTAGAGCTCCAGTCTTCTTTTATTCTGCTAATGCGTAGGTTGTTGTTAGTAGGAAATTTGGAAATTACAAAAAAAGAAAAATAATACAAATTACTTTAAATAATCGCTAAAAATAGATTCAGCACAGAAAATATTTCTTTTAAAAGTCCAATATTTTGCTCAAAAAATTTCACAAATTAAAAACCCTTTTACATTTGTAAAGTATAGAGCTTTATGCTTTATTATTTAAGACAAAACCAAATTTTAAAGCAAAAAAAATTTTTTCGGTTTACCTTTTTCTGGAATTACCCATATACATACATACATACATATGTACCTGTTTAAGTGGAAATTTAGAAAAATACAAATTAATATAGTGTTCTAGCACTCGAATTTTAAAGAAAACAAATTTACAATGTTACATATTATCGTTACCTTAATATAGAAAGGCCCTAACTAATTTTTTTTAAATCAATGTTTTCGTATTTTTTGCTACATTAGATGTATGTTTTTTTTACAAAAAAAACTGAATTTCAAAAGGTAACGATATCATTTTTACAAAATTTTTAAAATTTTGCATTAGTTCTATTTAAGATAAATAAATAGAAGTTTGGGGCAGAAAACTAGCAAAAAATTCTCCCTTTCACCCCGTATCAGAGTTGCCATTTTTGTGCTTTTCGGCTATTTTTTGGTGCTTTTTTCTATTCTGAGTAACCGAAACTTTATTAAATACCCGTTTCAGAAATTTTTGTAATCCCTTAAGGCTGGTACTCTGTTCGAAGTTGTGAAAAATGTTCAATACCATTGATTATTTCGCGTAAAAAATTTTGACATGTACTAAATGTAGCCCAACTCTCGGTTTTTTTATATAAATTTTTCGCTTTTACTGCTTGAAAGTATGCAACATTCCGTGCAAAAAAAGCACTGCTCATGTTGTTTTGCAGCTAAACTAAAATGATGCTAGATTAATTTTGCATAGAAAAACATGCTGCCAGATAGATTTTACGTGTTTTTCGCAACAAGAACAGAGTACATACTACTTTTGCGAATTTATTTCGCAAATATTTCATAGCAAATACTTTTGTATGTAGTTAAAGGGCCACTCAGACTTTAATACAAGTATTAATACTTTTGACGAAAATGCATCCCGGGTCTTATATTTGTTTCAAAAATTTCAAAAAAAAAAAAAAAATAACAACTCAACATGTCAGAGCTGCATTTTCCACAAAAGTATTAATACTAGTATAATAGTCTGAACGGGCCTTTAACAGCATTTCGCACGAAATTGTGAACAGAGTACCAGGCTTTATAAGAAATTTTTTTTATTCATTTGTTAAGCAACGATTTTACTATTTTAATTAGCATGCGCATGAACACAGTTAAACCAACGTTGGATTCGTCATTTGTGCAAATTTAAGAAATAACAAAATGGTGTCTTAGTTCTTATGAAATTAAACATTTTTCTTAAAAGTAAGTTTTCCATTAATTTTTTGTTAAATCTTATTAACTTATTATGGATTTCTTTAAGATGGGAAAAAAGTTGTATATAAAAAAGCTTGGAAGGATTAATATGTCATGTCATATGGAACATAAATAAGAGAGAATATTGAGCTTAGTGCTTTTTTTAACGCAATTTTTATAATTTGTTACCCTTTTTTACTATAAAGGTATTCACTTCAGTTTTTTCCTGGTTGCAAAAATGGAAAAATGTAATTTTTTACAACAAACAGAAAAAAAATTAAAAACAATTTTTGAATTTTTTTTTTAAACAATTTTTGAACTTTTTTTCCTGTGTTCATTGTCAAAAAATTAAATTTTTCCATTTTTCCATCGTGAAAACCCTGAAATGAATACCTTTTATATTTGTGCTTTTGAGATCCAACAGTTGGCATCACTGCTTCGTATGAGTATACTTAGCTTTTTCCCTGGGAGATTTTAATTCATAACAGGGGAAATGCTAAAAAGGGAAAAAATGCTGGGGAATTATTATTCATAATTGGGCTAAATTCATTTCCCATTGTTTGGTAATAAATACCATCTAAGTTGGTTTGCACCCAATTTCGTTTTATAAAAATCAGCTGAGATTTCTTGCCAAACATTTGCTCAATGTGACCGTACCTTTACAATTCTTTGTTAAATAAAATTTGATTAGTCATATGTTAAAAACGTTTTTATCGTTTTTCTTTGTTTTTAAAACTGCATGAGTTTTATAATTGATCACATTTATTTATTTCGTTATAAAAAAGTCAACAATATCTGCTTAATATATTGGAATTAAAGAGAGAGAGAGAGAGAGAGAGAGACAGAAGAAAAACTTTAAACATGCATTTCAATTATTTACTGAAAAACAATTAGACAATTTGACGCTTTCTTTGCATTGTTTTTGTTAATTTTTATACTTTGCTTATTACATTTTTGTTAAGCGTTTAGAAAGAACTTTTTATGTGGCAGTGATATGATGAGTGGCATTTTTTTCCTATTTTTTTTTTTTTGATTTGGCAAACTTAAAGCTTTTTTCTTGCCAAAAACGGAGAAAACATACAATTAAACTTTTAAACATTATTTATGTATGTATTTGTTTCATGTGAGTTTTTTTTAAATACATATATTTAAAAATTGCAATGAAAGATTTGAAGAACTGAATTTAGTTTGTATACATTTACTTTGTTGTTGTTTAAAGCTTTAAAATATAGTATAAATTTAGGCGCAGCACACAAATCACTTTTACTGCCTATTGTAATAGAAATATAAAAGGCCATGAGATTATTTGAAATATGTACAATAAAAAAAATGTATGTCCTTAAATAAATAACACTGTATCTATGTATGTACATTGAAACTTGTTTACCAATAAAATTTACTGCATTTAGTAATATAAAATTTTTTCAAAGATTTTTTTGTTTGTTCTTTTATCTTATTTTCTTTGCTATTATCATCAATTTGAAAAACAATAGACTCTCACTTTTTGTGTTTCATTTTATATTTCATTCTTGCAGCTGCTGGTGTTAACTAAGTCAATTAATAGTTTCATGAGGAAAAAAAATTAAATATTGTTGGTTGCTATAATTGCTATCAAATGCCAACAAGCCACCAAGAAATTTATAGTATATAATTTTAATGCATAAAGTTTTATTTTGAAATACTCGTGTGTAGCAGGTAAACATTTAAAAGAGGGTGTTTCCCCTTTTCACGCCATTATTTGCAATCTTTGACATTTCCTTTAATAATATATTGAATTTTAAGGCAGCTATTATTTTTTAAATCAATAAGGCGAATATAACTAAGCTTAAAGAGCTGATTACTGCAAGTCTCATGAATTTTTTTTATGTACATAAATTCTATCAGCCTTATTTATAAAAATTATTAAGGCTTTATAAAGACTTTTTAAGAAAATTTTGTATGAAACTTTGTTCTAAAAAACCTTTTTAAATCCTTAATAAGTTTTATAAATAAGACTGTATATTTAAATATTTAAATACTCTTTACTGAACTTAAGCCTGACTAAAAATTATTTCTGATAAAAATTCACTACAGTTCAATTAGAGAATCTAAAAAAATATCTTACTTCTCTTTAAATTTAAAAATCATCTACAAAATTATAAAGCTTCATTTATAAAAATTTTTATAATAACAAAAATTTTGCATAAAAATCAGTTTTATAAACCCTTAAGAATTTTTTTAAAATAAGGCTGTTAAAGTTTAAAACTGAAATAAATTTTGAAATCTTTTTTTTAAGAATCACACCCTTAAAAGTTGTATAGAAAAATTACTCTTTCACACCACGGGCTCTTTAAAGCCGCTTGACCCCTTTGTAACTAGAACAGGTTAAATATGACCACAGTTTGTCTTTTTTTTGCATATTTTCTTCCACTCGCGTAACTACTTTTTTGTTTGCCATATAATAAAATGATAAATCTTTACTTGAATTAAAAAAAAAGATTTTGAGAGCATTAAAATAAAATGCAAAGGGGATAATAGAGATAGAGAAAATATATCAAAAGGATTATGCACGAATCGTTTTACAAAGGGATAAAATCGTTAAAGTGCACTTGCACTAGGCCAAATTTTTTTTAGTGTGTACTCGTATGTGAGACATAAGGTTTATAACAGTGTAACAAAAAAAAAACATTGAATATGACAATGACACAATTTCATATTGAAATTTGTTGTGGTTCGTTTTTTGTTGTTGTTGTTGCATTTTTGGATTTTTGTGCAATGTTGTAAATTGTATGAGGATGGTTAGAAAAGTGCGTTAGAGCTTACAAATAATGTAATACGTTCAATAAGTACGGGTTTCTGCAACAATGATCACGCAAAAAAATATAGCGCTAGTTTTAAAAAGTATCGTATTGTAATTGTAATTGAAGGTCTTCAATTGCAATTTCATTTTGTAATTGTAAATAAAAAATATTTCTATTCCAATTACATATTTTTGATAAAATCTCAATTACAATAACATGAAATTGTAATTGAAGTTAATGTACACCTATCCCTCGAATTACACGATAGATACGTTCCTGAGAAAGACGTGTAAATCTAAATTTTAAATTTTTGTATGTAAAATCGAAAATAAATGCAGAATCGCGTAACAAATTGATTTTATTAAGAAATTATATATGGGCAATTCCTGGGGTCACGAACGTACGTTCGTATGCTTTTAATGTACAAAAAATATTTTTTTTGCGATTTGATAGCATTTTGAAAGCTCTATGTTTAGTGCAAAAGATGGATGATTTCATCGAGTTTAAGTTTTCATATTATAAGTTATAAACATATGGTCACGAACGTACGCAAAATAGAAGTTCACTTTGGATGACAGTAGTGAAATGTAAAAAACTGCGAAATGGAACAGAATAATGAAGAGTGATTAATTTATTTTGAAAGTGTATTAAAGAAAGGTCTCTATCGATTATTTACAAAATAAAATATCTCTACTAGTTTTCGTTTAATTGGGTTAATTGCCGGTTGCGAGCGTACGGGTCGCGGACGTACGATTTTTCTACATGTTTTTTTATTATTATCACCATGCCTCCTTCCCATTTTCGAACTTTTTTTTTGTTCTCCTTACACTTTTCTCTTCTTACTGTTTGGTAATAGAGAGATTTTGAAGAAAGAGTGCAAACATAACATATTTTTTGCGTGTAAAATAATTATACTTATGTATATAAAAAAAAGTAGCTTAAAAAGAAAATATAAAGTTTTCCAGCTGCCAGCCCAATTTCCTCAACTAAAACAGCTGAGATATGCTATTAAACCATTACATTATATAAACATAGACTTTTTTATAATTATAAACAATAAAACACGGAGATAATCAACATTTAATTTCTCCATCCTGGTAGACGATTCGGGGGAAATGCCCATATGTATTTTTCGGTGTTGCCACATGAATCTTAGTTATTAGAAATAGACGTTATTTTAAAAATTGACGTAAGAACACATTGATTTAACGAATGTCCTATTAGAGACAAAAATATTCATAAAAAACATGAAAAATCGTATAAATCGAAGTATTTCATAAATCTTTCAATTTACACGATAACCAAAATAATCGTGTAAAAGTGAAATCGTGTAAAAAAAAGTATGGTGTAATTTGAGGATTAAGTTTAATTGAAATTCCCCATGTATGGATGAAACATATGTACGCAACACCAATAATTAATTTTCACGGGGAGTTTTTTCTCTTCTCTATAATTTTTTTCCCGGAGGGAATAATTCTCCTATTCTAAATAACCGGGGAATAAACTTATACAGGAGAGAGTAAAATTTGGATCAGCTGTTTAATATTTACATTTTATGCTGCACTAACGCAAGAGTTCGGTAATAGAAATTAAATAAAAATTTCATGTTTTCATTGTGAATAAGAGAATAAGCACTCATGCTTAGATAAAAAATAAAATAGTTTTTTTTTGCTTAAATAGAAATAAAATTCTGAATAACTTTATGCTGAGGAAGTGGAGCTAGCACTGGCCAGATACAGATGCGAAGGGATTAAATTCCCAGTGATTGAATGTACAAAGGAAGTTTTAAATATTCAGGGCTGTCATGAATAAAATTCCGCGTGAAATTGATCCCTTCTCCAAAAAAAAAAAAAAATTCACGCGGAATTTTTTCATGATAGCCCTGATTATAAAGTTTTTATTATCGGTCTTGATATTAGAGAAAAACATATCAATCTTCCATTTACCTGCTATATGAACCTTAAGAAGACATGAACAATTTAGTGTTATAATATTTTTTTCTGAAGGAGTTTCATGCTTTTGTGGTTGATGTGCGCAGAGTTTAGATAAAAATGCCTAAAACAGGGAGATATAATATTCCGGTGGTTATTTACCCCCTTATGCAAAAACAATTGGTTAACTTAAAGTTGGTTTAACAAACGAATTTTGTATAGCAAAACCGGTTTTAATGCATGCTTTTACTTTAACAATCGTTTTTGCATAAGAGCATTAATTTTTTTCTAAATAAATGCTTATTATATTTATTAATGTAATTTTTAAATTTTTGCATTAGTTCTCTTCAAAATGTTTAGTGAGAAAACTCTCAAAAAATTCTCCCTCTATATCATATTTAGAATAACAACTTTTTTCTTTGAATAAAATTCCGCGAGAAGTTTTCCGTGGGGAACAATTTCAAACAATAGCAAGTAATAGGGAAAACAAAAATTTCTAATTGGAAAAAGGTAAACATTTCTCGCGCCATTTTATTCATGATTGTCCTGATTAAGGGGAAAAGGAAAAATGAAAAAACTCCCGGGGAAATGTTACTTACATATGCAGGGCAATTATGAATAAAATTCCGCCAGAAATTTTTCCTTTTCCAATTAGAATTTTTCCCCTATTACCTGCTATTAGTTAAAATTGTTCTCCGCCAAATATTTCTCGCGAAATTTTTTTCATAATTGCCTTTTCGATTGCCCTAAATAGGATCAATTGGAAAAAGGAAAAAACTCCCGGGGAATTGTTAGTCATAATTGGGCTCACTCAGAGCTAAAGATTTTATGTTGCAGCGAAACGAGGAGAGTGCGATTCAAATTCCAAATATTGGAGAAAGGATACTTTTGGCAAACAAGATTTATAGTTTTGCAAGAAATTTGCAATTGTGGTCTAAAGAGCACACCGTTAGTAGCCTCTTCTTCTGATATTTACATATAAAAGAATGCCTGCAGAAACGTTTACCGACTCTTATTAAACGTCACCCCTATTACATAAAGTTTTGGCCCAATTTGACCTGCAATGGATTCGAAGAAATCAGGCGACATAACAGAGAAATATATTAACCCCTTATTGTCCACAACTTTGACCAATTGAACCATATTGGGATATTGTTCAAAGAAAATTAAAGAAAATATTTACATTTTTTTTGACAATACAATTTTTTTCTAGCGGATTTGAAAGAAGTATGCAGTGACAGTGAATCGGCATGTTGTACAACAGTTAATGAAAATTATCAAAGCAAAAGCAAATATATCAGGAGAAAAGTTTTTATTTGTTTTTTTCTTTTCTTCTTATATAACAATAAATAAATGTTAGTTTTTGGTCCAAAATTATTCAATAGCTTTTGGCAATAATTTTGTATTTGCGAAGTTTTTTTTTCGTTATAAAAATAATTATAATGCTCCCAGAAGTTTTACCACAAAGTTACAATTGCCCTTATTGTGAATGACGTCGTCGGCGTCACATCAAGACAACAGTAAAAATGTCCACTTGTCTACTCTTTGTCCACAACAATTCACTACTATTAACATGCTCAATTCATTTGTCAATAGGATCCAATTGTTGTCTATAAAGAGTACACAAGTGACAATATTTACTGTCGTCTTGATCTGACGTCTACGACGCCATTCACATTAAGGTGGAATGAATTATTTTTAGTTACTAAATTAATACTTTAAAATTCTTGGAGAATTCTGGAACAAACCTCGTAGGGTTTTTGCTAATAATTACTAAAAAAAATTAAACACCTTAATTTAAAAAAAAGCTTTCGGAAATCATAGGGAAGTTAAATAAAATTTGTTAAAAAATGTCTCAATAACAGAACTCTAACTGTTATACATAAATATTAAGAGAGTACGCTATTAACAGCTGTCACTTTTTTGCTCTTTTGACATTTCTGAAGCGCAGAATCGTTTAAAGTCACAGAAAATTGAATTTTCCAATTAACAACAGGAGCAAAGGAAAATCTACAATATATTATTGAAAAATCACAAAAAAATATGTATTAAATATTGCAAAATATAGCTTACGTTATAAAATTTCAAATGCATTTAATTTTCAATTTTATATAGAATTTTTAATTTAATTTTCTTTCAAAAAGGAAACATTTAGCACTTCTGTTTAGATTATTTAATACCTTAAAACACAAATTTAATTTGTATTATAAAATTTACAATTTTTTATAACATTGATTTTATTTCTTAAGAACTTTATTAAAGTTTAAAAACAATTTTTATTAATTTGATGATTTATAATTTTTCTTACTATTAAAATTTCTTTTATTTTAGATTTTTCTATGCACAAGTTTCTTTTTTCTCCATTTCTTTTTTTGGTGTGTTATACAGTTTGAAAGGAAAACCAAGACAACTGCTAACATGGAAAATACTTGGAAAATTGTTTGATTTTAAAGAAGCAGCAGTAGCAGCAGTTTATATAAACTACTACAGTTATTTGCAAATGCAAGCAAAGAAAAGAGAGTATTAAAACTCTTTTTCTTGCAATAAAAATCTCTTTCTTTTTTTCACAAACACAAATCTCTGCATTTGCTTTTCTGCTTGCAACCAGACTCTAGGTTAATAATAAAGTGTTATAAAATGTTTTTGATTTAAGTTTAAAGTTTTTTATGGGTGACTTAAAGCTACCTAAGAGCTTAATTTTTGTGAACAAAGAAAATGAGCAGGATTACAGGTTTTCATAACTTCTCATATATATGTATGTAATTGATGACGTAATTGACGTCATTGTTTAGAAGACAGAAAGTCGTCTTTTTGACCTCCATTACGGAGCAGCAGAACTAAATGATTATTAGTGTATAGAGTTTTATTAAAATGTGAGCCTGGAAAATGTACAACCAATGTAAGAGATTTAATAAAAATATTATTTAAACTGTAAATTTTGTTAAATTGCCAAAAGTTAACAAAATATGTAGTTATTTTAAGGCTTAAAAATATTAAGTAAATATGCAAAATAGCATATTAAAAAATAGCTGAAATATACATACATACATACATATGTATATTGAATCAAATATATACATACTTATTTAAAAAGAAAAGGAATAAAAAAAATAACCTGAAACATGTAACCTTTATGTTACAGAATGTTGTCTATAAAACGAAGTTCTACTTGTTAACAGCAATGTTAACTACAGGTATTTATGTTGCCTTAAAGCAAATTTAACATTTCCTTTCCGTGAGTGAAGTTTTAAAATATTATTAAAGGTATTCACGTCAAAAGTTACACTGGTGCGAAAAAGCAAAATTGCAAAATTTTCTAAAAATATAACAACAACCACATAGAAAATTATTTTGCACAAATGATGCAAAATTGTCATTGTCTGATTAAGTGCAAGATTATCAGGGTAAATTTTGCAAAGTTGTGCAGCTTTTTATGGCATTGCCAATCCAAAAAATGTGGAAAAAGTCCTTAAAAAATCAACCATACATCAAATTACAACGCAGAAATACCTAAATGTATTTCTTTTAAATGAAAAAAAAACAAGTGGTTGAAGATGTTTTCGGTACAAATAAAGTAATTGAAAATTTATAATTTTTTTAAAAATTCTTAGCTAGAAATTGTAAAGAAATCTTTAAATTTGATTTTTATTTTTAAAAGACCTATCTATGGCTTAAATTGTTATTATAATTTTGTTAAATAATACCAATATTATTAATATTGATATTTTCATTAGTGAATTAATTAAAAAATTAATCAGCAAAGTTCCAACACTTTGTTTCAGCATTTAAACAAACTCATTTAACAATTAAGAAACATACAAGTACAATATATCTTTGCACATATTGTGTTGCTTTATAGACAACTGAACAAAATGGGTTGCTCACGTCAGAGAGTGCAATTTTGCTTTTTTGTACAGTTGCAAGAGTTGACGTGAATACCTTTATTAATTAAATATTTCAATGTCCCTCCTATTGTCGAAAGTCAACCCAAAATATTTATATTCCAGAATACGGAATTGAAATGTCCTTCAGACTCCCCCACGAATGTAATATATTACAGGCAGAGTTATCTGTAGGGTATTCAAAAAGGTGAGTGTTAAGAAATTATTTTTCATACAAACAAAGAAGTATATTTAGTGATCCTAACTTATCTTTGGACATGACTATAAAAGAGTTTACTTAGAGAGTCTGGTAATCTAACTGTAGGGAATTATTAAGTTTTCATTTAATAATTTAATAAAAGCCAATAGTACTGTTGTCAACGATTTAATTAATGATTAGATTTAATGAGAGACAGTACAAAAACGAAAGCCAAGAAATTCAGAAATTAACTTGTTTGCAGAATATGCGTCGCTCAGCTCTGTCATTATGAGTCAGATGATGACCCGCCAACCGAATTAACAGTCGATAGTATTAAAAAAAAAAAATGTTTTATAAAAATTAAAAATAAATTAAATTAATTTAAGAATTATTATTTGTGTTTCTGGTTTTACAAATAAACTCAACTTAATAAATAATTTATGCACTTTTATTTGTTGAAAACAATTGATTTATGGAAAAGCGATACACTAAGGCTAAGGATCTACCGGATTTCAAATAGAGATACCCATATTATAACTGACAGCAAATCTAATAACATCACATCCTTTCTGGTCCAAGAATGTCGCAAAGCCCTGGATGGAATTGCGCAGCACTCAAATATCTCGTAAAACTGGGTGCATGTACACTGGACATTTCAAGAAACATAGTTGCGGATGACCTGGCAAAGAGGGGAACCCTACGAAGAGAAGTCGATAACGAAAATATTTGTGGTCTCCCACTCTCATCCTTCTGGAGACGTTTCGATGTTACCTCTCTTGAATTAGCTCAAAACTGATGACGCAATGAGCCCACCTGTGTAATAGCGAGAATCCTCTGGCCTCTTCTGGACTCCCGTAAAACGAAAAATCTTATTAACTGCAATAGGAAGCACTTGAGGAACATCGTGGCCACGTTGACTGGTCACTGTACCTTCGGAACCCATGCTTAACGTATGGCTCTCCCGTCTAATAATTACTGCTACAGTTGCAATGACGAGGAAGAGGAGGATATCCTGCGGAAGCTTATCCGAGTTATCGGAAATGAACGTGAACCACTATATTAGGAATAGTCACTGGTATAACCACTCACCCCCCTAACCGAATTTTTTTTACCCACTCTCACCCATGTGTGTAAAGATAAATTCATCGAGTTAAATTTATTTTTCAAAAATATCGCATGCCAATCAAACATAGTGGAAAATAAAGACAACGAATCATACTAAAAAAATGCATTTACAGTATATCAGTACCTATGTTCTGTAACTTGCGAGAAGTTTTCGCGTCGAGAAAAATCAAACAATTATATTGGTTGTCCTGTTTTTAACAGGCTGATTCATATACAACCTGAAATAAGCTTACAAGAAACATGAGCAAGGAACTAAGTTTTTTGTTAGTCATCCTGTGTTTCACAGAATGACAACAAACTTTTCGTTTGGAAAAGTTCTCACCAAAGTTACAGAACATGGGCACTGAATTGTATTTGTAAAATTGTTTAGAAACTTTAAAAAATATGACTTAGTAAAAAAAATTTAATTTTTGAGTTCTAAAACCCTTCTTCCTCAGCGAATCAAACCGTGTG
Organism: Tachina fera; assembly: GCA_905220375.1. Classification (NCBI taxonomy): domain Eukaryota; kingdom Metazoa; phylum Arthropoda; class Insecta; order Diptera; family Tachinidae; genus Tachina; species Tachina fera. Next base: position 10,323,313 of record LR999966.1, read on the forward strand.
AAAAATGAAGACAACGGCTCATACTAAAAAACTGCACATACAGTATATCCGAATCAGCTGAATTAAAATGAAAAAATTTTACTGAAGATTATAATGTAGAAAATGGCCAGACCAAAAATAATTCGTGTTTTCGTAAATATTTGTTTTTTCGTCTACTCGTCCTTGAACATAAAATAATCATAATTGTGGCAGCAGCAAATAAATATGAATGTATATTCTCTATTAGCTTTGGGTAAAAGGAAAATAAATAATTATAATAAGCTATGCGTGCTTAAAAATAAAACACGCTTCTATAATAGTCAAACTGCAAGTCATTCGAATAGCACCGACGCACTATGGTTCAGGCGGCCACTTTCTTTGGCCAAAACAATTTATTATATGTACTCTTTTGTTATATCAATCTAGCATTTCATACTTCAGACTAACTAAAAATGAAATTTTGTTTTTGTTAACATTAATGAACCCTTTCATTATAAGCCATCAAAATATATGTAACTTTTTTTTAAATTATAATTTTAATTAGAAAATATTCGTGAGTTCGACCAATAATAACTAAACTAAAAAAAGATTTTTTTAATTATTACCTGCAGTTATTAAACAGGTTGTGTACCTAAAAGGAAGGAAAGGAGGTAAAGGAAAATCATAAAAAGAAAAGAAAAAGGTGTTCAGATTAATTTAAGGGAAATACATAATCCAAAAATTAAAATTCAATTTTTGTTTCCTAGGTTTAAAAAAAATATTCTCCAAAAAAATATTTACATTTTTGAAGGAGTATTTAAAACATCGAAAAAAGATTTTTCAAGTAATCCATATGTACATATTCGCGAATACGAATACGAATATTATATGCAATATGAAATATTAAAAAATTGTTATGGAAAAGGACTTCGCACTCTTTTTGGCGTACTTTAAAGTTAATAAAAAGTACCCAAAATTTTAATGATCGACATTAAATAATATTTGAAAACGATACAACGCACAAATACATTCGTATTCGCCTGAAAATGGCCGCATATTCGACAATTCGAATACGAATATTCGGGCATCACTAGTAAATATGTATATAATTTGTGATTTTCTGAAATGTTTGTATGGGGAACCCCACCCGGGGTGGTTCCAGGGGTATGCCAATGACATAGGTGGGTCAGCCTCGTGGTGGTTTTGACTCGATTGAGGAACTCTAAATGGGTCAGTGAGATTTTTCAAAATTTGACCCTTCGGATCAAAAATCGGGACAACAAAATACATTTTAGAGGTATGGTTTCATCGGCAAAGTTTAATATATTGATCCCTAGAATACGATTTTCCTTGTACTGTGTGCGATTTTAAAATCGACCCGCCCTAGTGTGTATGTATATATGTATGTATGTATATAGAAAAAAAAACCCATCGTAGGGAGGGAAAAATACTATCATCCAACTCTAAAGATGCGGTCAAATAAAACTTATTTAAAAAAATGATTCCTTTAAATGGACGTGGTACCACCCATTCTTCTAATCATTATATTATAGCTTAGCTTAATGTGTGTGTCAAGTTTTATAACATTCGATTTAATAGAAATATTTACTTTCAATGGGCGTGGCACTGCCCACATTTTTTAGTCATTTATATTGCCCTGTCACAGTTAGCTGACTTTTCTACTAACTTTCATATGAATCGGTGAAAACAAACTTCGCCCTTAAACATTTTTGGCCAAGAGGAAGTGTTCGCTTGGACCATAGTGCAACAGTATGAAAATCCTAATTATCAAAATGAGTAATAATTTCGAATACAATAAATTTTTGCAAAATTCATTACTAACCAAATTTAATAGACCAATAATATTATTTTATGTTAAGAATTTATATCTCATCAATAATAATATTGTGGGGGAAATTTTTGTAATAGATTAAAGAACATCTTATCAAATGCATTTTTATGTTCAGCAGTTTTTTTTTTATTAAAAAAAAGGTAAATATCGCTCATTTACTGAAATAGTATCACAACTCAAAAAAAAAACTAGTTTTGCTGAAACCATGTTTAAGGTTTTCATTTTATTTACAGCTAAATGAAGACATAAAAAAATTCTTCTCTCGGGAGGTTGTATAAAAGACATTTATATTTCTTTATTTTTATTATTATTCTTAATTTTTAATTAAAAGTACGCATTTCTTGATTTATGGCACTATTCAAGTAAATGAGCTTGTACTTAATATTGATTTCTTGAATAGAAATACAAAAAGCAACATCAAACAATACTTTACAGCAATTTTATTATTAAATTTTCTTTATGGACTTTAATAATATTGTATGCCATAACATATAAGACAATTTTTTAATACAACAAAGTACAACATGTCATTTTGATACATGTGCTGACATGTCAGCAAGTCAGTTTTTCTTTTGTATTATTTATTTTACTCTATTAATATTTATATTCTTAACACACATTTTTATTGAGCTTGAGTCAAAGAAGAGGAAAAAGTCAATATAAAAATTTAGTATAAAAAAGTAACCCTCTTAGTTACAGTACAAAATTTTTTATTTAATGATAATGAGCGCATGCTCATCTTTAACATGTGCAAAAAGCAGCTAAAGTAATTTAAAGTGAAGTTTTACTTAGCAAGAAAGAAATATTCACCTTAAATTACAATACATTTTAGTGACCCACAAGATATTATTAACAGCAAAGCAACCATAACAAATATGTGATGAACAAATAAATTGTGTAATTTGTATGTACATATGTATATTAGTTGCAATAAGTAAATTAAAAGAAATTTTAAGAATTCAAACAGTCTTATAGATCGATAATGCATTCAACAAAATTAGTATAAAAAAAATAAATAAACCATGTACATATCGTTACCTTAGATAAAATAGAAAGGCCCAACTCCTTAATTTTTTTAATTCGAGTTATTTCGATAGATCATCTAATGTAACGAAAAATTTAAAATTTTAAATTTCAAAAAAATAACGAGTTAGGGCCTTTCCATATTAAGGTAACGATATGTAGGTAAATTGTCATAGGAACTTTATTGGAAAATGGAGAAAGTACAATCTTATTAGAAACTTAATTAAGTAATTTAATTAATTTTCTTTTGCCACTACATACTTAAAATTTCATACGAAAATTTTTATGTTATTTCTTTTCCTAGTATTTAAGTTTTATTTCTAAGAATGTATAAGAAGAAAACTTTTAAACACTTGCAACAAACAACGTCATTTGGTAGAACAACAAAACAATGCACTGGCAGAAAGCATAGGAAAACAAAAGCTATAATAATATTAACAGTTATCAACGTCAGAAACGTATGAAGCAATAAAATTTAATTAACATTTTATAGAACTAAAATAATAGAATAACATCGATGGTAAAATGGCAGGGAAAAAATATAATAAATAACACTGGATATTAAAAATATATGACATTTAGGAAAACTCTTTTCTTTCTATCTCTTTGCTTACATTAAACATTTTTTCATGAAATTTGTTGCATGAACATGAGTTGATTTCTCAATATATGTAAGAACTTGTGATGGGCAAATATACTTGTGAAGAAGCAAATCAGTTCAAAAAATTTCTCAAAAATGCTGCAGAAAATCATGCAACGTCAGTTTTTGTATATTACTAAACATCTTCTATAGCACTGCAAATAGAAAAAGTTTTTTTAACAGAAATGTCATGAAATGCATGTGCATAATATAAATTAGGTATCATAAAAATTAACCCCCCCCCCCCCTGGTTATGTAAGGCGTTTGAGTTAGAAATCTAGGCGTTTCTGTAATAGATTAAATAAAAGTTGTAAAAGTTTCCTTTAATCGATTACAAAAACACCAAGATTTTTAACTCAAACGTCTTACACAAACAGGGTGTTAAATACAAATTATATTTTATTTTATGACAGTTTTCATCAAATTATTTATAGAAATGGAATAATAAACCGACCAAGAAAATTTTCGAAAACTCTTCAGAGATTTAAGCTATACCTATAAGATTTTCTACGCCACTATACTCCAGTGCATACTACTATTAGTTAATGGAAAAAGTTTAAACATTTAAAATTTTGCAGTGAAATTTCGATATAAGTTCTGTTGATAAATTTATGAAAATTCAAATTTTTGCTAATTTTGGGCCACTACTGGGGGGAGGTCTCTGATGGCAAAACTATGTAACTACAGAATTTAAGCTCTCTGAAGATAAAATTATTCAGGACTTCGTATAAAGAAAGTTGCCAGATGAGCCTTGCAATGCGTTAAAAAGCCTCCAAGGTTATCATCACTGTACTTGAATGATATTCCTTTAACTTATGCTGCAAAATAGATTTCCTTAAGTAACTTTTTTGCTTTTTATGCTTAGCAAACTATTGATTAAATCCCCTTTTAATTATTTTGTTAAATATGAACACACAAGTTTGTGAAGTGGAGTCCAATTAGACAAGAAAATGCATAGAAATAAGAAATAGTAATACATCAGTTACATTTTACACAAGTGGGCTGGATTCTTCATTTTTATCCTTACCAGCAACTTATTAACTTATTGTGCCCAATACCAAAATCCTAGTTTCAAAAAATGATATATTGTTCCTAAACACATAAACTTCCTACTGCATTGTTCCTGGTCATAATTCCCTTTGTCGGGTAAGAAGTAGAAAGATTCATGATTCTATTGTACATGTGGCACCTAAATGAAAGAACTGTTTTTATCCTTAATTTTTGGCAATAAAAAAGTTCCGAACGTTTAGGTGGAACTACTACAAAATTTTTTTGCCAATTTAAAAGCTATACCTTGTAGTTGATAATCAGAATGTTATTGATAAATCATGCATACCCACATACATATGTATGTATATATTTAATTATCCTTTTAATGTTAGTTATTTAAAAAAATTTCCCCGCAAATATGCCGCAATTCACGGTTCATATTAAATTAAAAACAATTACATATATGTACCCACTTCTTTCTTCTACAATTCATCTGGATCAGTCCAACTTTTATTTGAACTGTGAACACTGTAAACGTTTATTTTTATAACTTTTTTTTTAATATTTTCTGTCTGTTCAATACATTTCATTTTTAATTTAAGAAATTTTTCAGTATCCTCTGTAATTTTTTACCACCAAAAAAAAGTATGGCGCAAAATATGCCAGTTACTTCACACTTGTAAATAAATGCAGTTACAAAATCTACTACACTTTTAAGTATTGTAGATGGTGTAAACATGGTTAATTAATGTATAGATTTTGTTGTTTTTTTAATTAAGCAAGATTTACCAAAATTACAAGATGTAAAAGGTCTACAATAGCAAACCGTGAATTCTGCTAATGATTATTTCCATGTAGGTATGCATATACATACATATAAATGTAATTATACCCATAATAGAATTGTTCTAAATTCCATCACTTCAACTTTATATACAAATACTCTACCATATTCATAAAAAATATCTCAGGTTTATTAAGCGCTTATTTGACGTATTTCTATGGAAAATCTGTCAAATAAACCTGTAATAAACCTAAAATATTTTTTATGAATTACACTGAATAAATACATTTATTTAACATCAATTTTATATGAATGTAATACCAAGTAAAATTGTTGTGAAAAACATTTATTACGTGAAAAATAGTCACTGATCAGAATATAAATGTAACTGCCGTTTGGAGAATGCATTCCTCGATTAGAATAAAAAATTAATTTCATTTAAAAAGTCTAAATCAATCCTGCACAGTTAAAATATATACAAAATTGTATTTTATGTAAGCTAAATTTAAGCACAAACCATACAAATAAATTAAGAATCCAGAAATTTTTGTGAAAAGAGCAAGATCTGACAAAATATGTCAAGAAAATTTATCAAAAACCCACAATTTCTAAAGACGCAATAGACACTTTGTACTAAAGTACAGAAATACTAAATACAGCAACGCTGCCATAAAAAAGGTATCACATCAAACACAAAGCCGAAAGAGAAAAAAAACTGACAATTCAACCCATATTTAAGCATAAAAATTAATAAACGATTTGCTATGCAAAGGTTTAAAAAATTATTCCAAATTTTAATTTGTACTTATACATCTTTTTCTTTTTCAATATTCTTTTATGCTCTCGGCGACATACACTTGTTAGAAAACACAAGTGCCAAAGTCTAATTATACAACAGAGTTGTATTTTTGTTTAGGTTTTCAACATTTTACACATTTAACTCAAGCATGTTATATAGATATCTCTTTCATTCTTATGCCTTGCAGACTGTTGATAAAGTACATATTTTCTTTGCCTACATAATCATACGTCGTCCTTTTTAAACCATTTTTCTTTCACTGTAAAAAGTTTTCAAGGATATTTTTTAGCAGAAAAAAAATTCTTATACATTCGTTTTCAATTAAATAATTCATACAAGTCTTACGTTAGGCTCACCCACTTATACCATATAATTATTAATTGTACCAGATTATATTTCTTTACACAAAGCTTTGTTTCAATTGCATTTATGCATTAACTTGGCCGCATATATCATAAATTATTTCCCAGTTGTTTTTTGGCTTTTCAATATTAGTTTTTAACAGCACTATCACTCAACACTTTTTTATTTAACACTCGAGACAGTTTACTTCTTGCCTAAATTTCGTTTGATAAGCTTTTCTGTGTTTTAAGGAACTTTTTCTTATATACTTTCATTAAAATACATTTTTTTAACTTTTTAACTTCACAGATTCACTTCTATAGACATTTGTTAACTACTGTGACAAATTTCGTTGCTTCTTCTTCCTGCTTGTGTCAAGTTTTTTATTCCCTTTTTTCCAATTTGTCAGTTTGGGTTTGTTCGATTTTTTCTTGCAAGTTTTCTTTTAATTCTTGATTCGGTTTTTTTCATTTACTCTCTGTGAACACTCTTTCAGCAATGTATACATATGTATTTTTTTGCTTTTATATATGTACATATACCACACTCATCTATATACATGTGTATTTTCCTTTTTTGTAGGCAGAAAAAAATTAAAAAAGGCAGCCATCACCTTCTCGCACGTACATATGTATATGTATGTATGTATGCATGTGTGTAGAAGACTTCAGTAATTTTTCATTCTGATGTTTTTAGAATAATTTTGCATTTATATTAAACAAACCATTACCGTTTACTTTCTCGCAATACGAGAAATGTTGTCGTTTTCGAGCTGGAATTAATTTGCTTATTTGTTATTGATTAAACTTTCAAACACCAATTTTTCTGCAATATTTTACACTAGCGACGAACGATGGACGACGTTGTACAAAAATTATAATTTTTTCTTTCTCTACTACCGCACTGGCACACACACACTGATAGAATTTCATGTAGGGTTGTAAAAGTACTGAATATTTGACTACTCAGTACTGAGTAGTGGCTACTTTTATGGGTATCCAGTAAAAACAGCACACAGCTATAATTTTAGGTTAATATTAATATTACACTATTATATGACATGTATAGAAACCTTTATGTACTTGACACACTAGTGACTAGTGACTAGTGACCTGCGCCGAGCAATTTTGTCGGCGGCGGTGGCACATGAAAAATTGTTCGGCGGCGGCTGAAAATCGGCTGAAATTCGGCTGAGTCGGCTGGGTCGGCTTCACATTTTTGGAATTGTGTCAAAGTAAATTCACAAAATTTTTTAAAAGTTATATATGCTACCGTTGATAAGGGCTAACCTAAATGTTAAGGAATTGTTCATTCGAAACAGAAGAGGCAGGAAATATATATCAGTTATATTTGTTTCATTCTAATATACGTGTTAGGCTGGAACAGATAATGTAATTATCACCTAATACAAAAATAATTGGCAACATCTTACACCTCATTTACAAATAGTGCGTTATTGTACACAATTACAATTAAATGTTGCATATTTTGACAAATATTTACACTGCAACCTACCTTCAATGCAATCTAAAAACATCAATACATTTTAATATTTTCTAAGCTTCGAACGCAACGATACTCACTATGCGACCGACTATCTGCCTGGTTGTATAAACATGTCACAATGTCTGTGGCTACCATTACTTTCAAACAGTTTTCGTTAGCTATCAACTTGCAGTAAAAAAGTAATACGGCAGCTTTCCATTTTTATTTGCAAATAAGAAGTGCATATAAACAGGATATATGACAATTGGAAAAAAAATTTTAAAGCAAATTTGCATCAAGACTTAAAAGTGTGAAGGTATTGGTGAAAAAGCCTTAAAACCTCCAGTAATATATAAAAAAATAATCAATCGGCGGCTGATCTTAGCCGATTTTGAGCCGAGAAAAAATCGGCGGCGGCGGCTAACATAAGGCCTTCGGCGGGTCGGCTTAGCCGGCTGTCAGCCGGTCGGCGCAGGTCTCTGCACACTAGTGTTCGCATATTTTGTTGACAACATTATCATCTGGTGCGTCAGCTGATCCCTACTTAGCTGTCAAACACCAAATAAAATTAATGAAAAAAACGATTTTTATTTGCTTTATATGTATGGGGTTTGTCATTTAAAGGGATTATACGAAATTGATTTTACTTTTGCTTCTTATACCTTCGGAACTAATTCCATGAGTTTCTTGCATACTTCCTTGAGGCATGTTTTCACTTCAGTGACTGCGGAAAATGAACGTGATTCAGATATGGAAATAATATGGATAATAATATGGATATTGAATATATTATATTAATATGTTATATATTAATAATGTTTATTATTCACTCAGTATTGAACTATGTAGTACGTTTTTTTTGGCCTCTGTGCTTTTGTATTACAATATGAACAAATAAATAAAATAAAATAAAGTTTCTCTTGATAGAATGAAAAGAAGCATTATAAAAAGTTCTTTAATAAACACATGAATAAAATCATTGAACTAAGCAATTGCAAAGATCTTATTTAATAGACCTTGATTGTAAACATTTTGATGGAAAAAGTGCTGCCTAGTTGTTATTTCTCAACATTTTTGAACATCTGTAACATGGTAAAATTATAACAGGTAGGTTCACAAGCCCATCCTGTTAATTCATACAATTATTGTAAACATTATTAACAAATTAGTTGTCAAACTTCGTTTACAATCTACAAAAACTTTAGTGGATGAGTTGTAAATAAAATGATAACAGTGTTGCCAGTGCATGTGGCAGTGTCTCCAATTACACAGAAAATTACACAATACATCTTTTGTGTAGATTAAAATAAAATATAAATAAATATGTGCTACTGATTTCGCGTTTCTGACAATTATTTCTTTTTTTTTTGTACCAACTTAATACATGTGTTTTTTGGTGTTGTAATTTTGTTGTAGTCGTGCATATACCTAGTATAATTTTACCATGATGTGTAAGATGAAAACAAATGAAAATAAAAAAACCCTTATCAATTATGTGTGTGTGTGTAAACTAAGTTTCTTGCAGCAGTCTCGTCTGCTGATGGAAAAGAATAATGCTACAAAATAGTGCTAGTAAATTATAAAAAATAAATATTTGTATCCAAAATCTATCGGAAAGATCAATATTTTCCAAATGTTTGCTGTTAAGGAAACCCTGCTGGCATACAACAAAAACATGACTCCATTTTAAATACAAATAAGATGAATTTGAATTTTAAAATATTATAGTGAAACAAATAAAATTATTAGCTGATAATAGATTATTACAAATTCAAATACTCAGCCTACACGTGTGTAATCAGATTAAGTACACTAGAACCAGGAAGTTGCTTATTTCAAATATAGACCCAGAAACAAGACTTCAGTAAGAGATAAGCAGCAATTGGTGATAGAGGTTAGAAAAAAAAGTAAACGATAATGTGTGAAAATACACAGCATTATTTTGAAGGTGTGGAGAAACTGGTGGAAGTGTGGTTTAAACAACCTCCTTTGAATGACGAGGCTGACTTGAGAAGAATAACCAAAGATGTATGGGACAAGCAGATGAAGGCGGTTAAATGTGAAATAATAAGTTTTACCAAGAATGCTGAAGTGGATGCGTACGTTTTAAGTGAGTCTAGCATGTTCGTGTCAAAAAGGCGTTGGATTTTAAAAACATGTGGCACTACAACACCCCTAAACTGTTTAAAACCTTTAATGCAGCTGGCTGCCGATATGGGTTTTAATGAAATTTCCGATTTCTTTTATTCTCGCAAAAACTTTGCCCGGCCAGAACTGCAACTATTGCCGCACCGGATGTTCTGTGAAGAAGTTAAATTTCTTGATACAATTTTTGAGTGTGGTCAAACTTATTGCTTGGGACAAATCAATAAGGATTGTTGGTATCTCTATACTTTAAGCCATCCGGAAAGGCAGCCTAAAGAGAAGTTGATAGAATTGCCTGAAATTATACAAAAAAATCGCATGGAGCCTGATCAAACAATTGAAATACTCATGGAAAATTTAGATCCCAAAATAATGAACATATTTAGCAAACTTTGTTGCCAGGATGGCAAAGAGGCTACGATGAAATCGAAAATTCATGAAATTTTACCCGACATGGAAATAGATGATTTTCTCTTTGATCCCTGTGGATATTCCATGAATGGAATTAATCATCGGGGCGAATATATGACCATACATATAACACCCGAAAAGGAATTCTCCTACGTAAGCTTTGAATCGAATGTATCTTTAAACAACTACAATGAGTTGATACAACGTGTTTTAAACACATTTCTACCCTCCAAATTTATTATAACAATTTTTGCTAATAAAGCTTCAGAGGTCTATGCCACCATGCGTGAATTGGAAAATACCACATATTATCAGTGGCAAAGAGCCGACCTGGAATGCTGCAACTTCCCTTCGTTTAACCTTCTATTTGCCACTTACAACGCTTCCCGTGAGAATGATTGTTAACACTTGATTGAATTTATTGTTTAATGTTTGTGAAGTTCTTTGTTCAATTAAATGTAACAATTAATTTTTTAATATCTCCATTGCTCGAATTCAACCAAGTTGTAAAACCATTAAAATATATGATATACATACATACGTATTTATGTAGAATACTTCAAATTCTTTACTTGTTTAAGGGCCATTTTCACAACTTGCCGTTAGTGAAAGGTAGGATTTTGTTTGTCTGATAAATATTTTTGCATTGTTACAACTTTTTTATTGCTATTATTGTAAATAATAATAATAATTAATGGTTAAAAAAATAATATATGAAGGTTTTATAATTCAGAGCCATTTACCGTGCAGAAAAAATCCTACCTTTAGCTAAAGGGAAGTTGTGAAAATGGCCCTAAATGTTTTTAAATAATTTATAAGTTAATTTTAAACCGTATATTTAAAATAAAAATATGCAACAAAATCAAGAAAGACAAAAACAAGAGAAAATAAATGTTATAAACAAAAAAAATCATGTTTTCTTTATTATTATATTAACATAAACGCAAGGAAATAAGAGTAACAAAAAATAAACAGGGATTCTTAAAAGAAAATTATAAAAAGTTTGATTATTAAATTGCAAAAATAGGTACCAAAGTTTTAAATATATTACTGGCGGAGTTGCATTACAAGGACGAATCATTCTGTCAAAATATATCGTAGACTTTAGCAGAGGTGAATTGCAAAGACGAATCATAGTGTCATAGGTATGGCGTAAAAAATTATATTAGATAATCAAAATTTTTTTCTTTTATTTAAGAAACAACAATAATAAAATTTAACACGCTTTATCAGCTAATATTATTCAACTTTAAAAAAAATTAAATTTCTAACAAAAATTTTAAGTGCTAACTAGCACGCTCGAAATTAATTGTTAAGCAATTGTATCTATATTTTGAATTTGATACAAATCGGTTGGATAGTTTCGGAGAGGCTGAAAGTGCCCCCTCTTGATGTTAGTTTTATTTAGTAGCAGTTTCAAATTATAAATTCAAGACAATCACAATTCACTTACCTTATGAACTTAATTTGAGTGAAAATGTAACGAGTACTTTCACTATAAATAACAGCTTTTTTGAATCACAAATATTTTGTCGCTTCTATTTGGTCACTTGGCCTGTTACATACATACATATGTATGTATTTATGTAAATAGATATGCATTTTTATTTAATAATAAAAAAAATAAAATTACACTTATATTTTCACTAAACAACTTCTGATTTATATAAATTAATTTACTCTTATGTGCACTTTTTATTTATTATTATTGTGGCCATGATTATTTTAATTGTCATTTAAACTTTACTTCAATTTAATTTGATAAAAACAAAAAAAAAAATTTGTCTATTTTTAAATTATTTATTTTATTGGGGCATTATTACTTTTTATATATTTTTTTATTTATATGCATTTATACATGTGTAAATATTATTACATTCGATTAATACTTTTATTTTTCATAAATTTTTCATTTACTCTGTTTTTTCTCTTATATACATACATACAGACACACGCACACACACACACATATTAATTTTTTATTAAACTGGCATGTGTAAACATAACCTCAAAATTAACCAGCCGGCTTCAGCAATAAACATTTAACTTTCAACAGGGTGCTCCGCCGGCACAGCACAAAGTTACGCACACACACACTCGCGATCTCACAAACAGCATACTTCTTTCTTGTAACGGCCATTTTGCTTAACATTTCGTATGCATACATACACACATATAGAATAAGATTTTTTCCAATTGGATTTTGCGCTTAAATTTCATATTTTCCTGTAATATTTTTACAAAATTTTATAAAACACTTATTAAATAAACACTTTTTGATAAACTTCTTCAACAATTCACCGGTATATTGCATTTTTTCATAATATTAAAACGAATTAAACGAAGACATTTCTTAAGTAAAGCACGCACTTGTTAAACGAAGAAAAGCAACTAAAGGAGTGCATTTCTTTCTTGAAACTGCATTACCAGACGGTGAGCGAATTTAAGGTTGCCAGTTTATTAAGTTTTTTTTTTAGTTGATAAAACTGATTTCTGAGGAAAGGGAAATACATGTACATACATATATGCGATTTTAATTTAATTTAATAAAGGCTGTTAATGGTTTTTATATTTTTATTTATTAATGTAATAAAAATGTGTTGGCAGTTAATGCATGTCCAAAGATTTAATAGAAACTTTCTACGATCTGCACAAAGTTAACAGTTGTGTTAAATTTTTCCTATGGACAGTTGCGAGTACTTTCCGGTGGAAGTCTTTATGCATGTTTTTTATTTCCGGTATTTTATTTTATTTTTAAATTTTGGTTAATCGACAACCTGCTACTTTAACGAAAAATACAGAATTTTGTATTGTGAAATGAATTGGTATGCAACTTTTTTTCAGTAAAAATCCTCTCAGATTTTAATGAACATGGTATTCTCAACGAGTCCAACACAGATTGGCTGGAAAAAAATATTTTGCAGTCTCACTCCGCTTATCCGCATTAAAAATAAAGCTTCGAAATTTGATTTACATATTTCAGTTGAGAAAAACTTGAATATTTATTTATTGGCTATTTAGTTTCAGCGATTAGAGATACATAAATTTGAGTATAATATTATTAAGTTAATTTTAAAGCATAAACACAACAATAAATTTACCTTTAAACATAAATTATAATTAAGCTATATTTTTTTTAAATATTTTTAAAATATTTTCGTATTGCTATAAGAGATTTAAATTTCACAAATATTCCCGCAATAACAATATTATTGCTTATCTTAATGCAACAAAACTATTTTATATATAAAAATTTAAAAGCACTCTTGATTTTTTTTAAAGCGAAATAAATAAAACATACACCAAACAAAAAAAATTCTTAAACTGCATAGAAATCCCAAAACTTACTATATAATAATACCGACACATATTAACTTTAATATGGTATTTGATTCTGATAATACTGTATCATATCGTAGGTGCGCGTACGGAAATTTTGATAAGAGTTCCGTATGACGGCCAACATGTGAGCGGCAGCTTCTTTATTGTTTTTAGTTGAAACAAATCTCTGTTTTAGCAAATTAATTGTTTGTCCTCTAAAGCAGGGCAGGCCAGTATCCAACATTAGTGACACTAAAGAAACAATGGCATCTTGATAGGGCCTAACGGCCAAAAAGGCTTGAACGCACAATTCACAGAACCATTTAAAGGCGGGAGCTTCCATTTTGCCACCCATAATCATGACCATTTCATCTGTAAGCTTCATGTCGGGTTCGAAGCCGATATTGCCACCCGGGGAGGATTCGAACATAAAGCCGAAATCTGCAAACATTTAAGGTAAAACTGATTTAGATTTTTTTTCTCTTAAAACAAATTGTATATATTAACGTGCCTATGTGTATTATATGGCCGTCTTTATCTATCATTATATTGCCATTGTGACGATCCTTGATTTGCAACAAATATCCTATTAGGGAATAGGCAGCCATAGATTTAACGAAATTGGCTCGAGCCGCTTGGAACTCACGAGAACTCTCGTCACCATATTGATGCAGGAAATATTCGTACAGACCCGTATCAGTTTGTCGTCCTAATTGATCACGAGACTTGGCATTTGGCACACATTCAATGACACCGCACTATTGTTAATAATATTAAAAAAAATTAAATAGAATTTCTTCAAAGTTATAAATGGAAGAAATTGGAGTAGCAAAATTCTTTATAAAAACGAAATTATCGATAACCTTAATTCCTTGTATCGAGAACTTCTCTATATACATATGAAAATATCGATCACATTTCACATTTCATTGAAATATCACAAACCGAAAATTAAAATTTATCAATTTTATTTATGAAGAATTTAATTAATTTTATATTTTATTTTTGATCTTCTGCAGAGTTCAACTTACCCCTGGTGCTGTGGCCACCACGCGATAGGGAAACAGAAATAGATCCAAGCCAACTTGTTGAAATATATTTTTAAATATAGTTATCACTTGCAAGGCCAACATATCCTGGCGTACATCATCGCCCACTTTGAAAATTGCCGCCTGCCAAGATTCCACACCCAAAGACATTTTGGCATCTTCTTGCGAGTTCTGGCAAACAAAAACTCATTATACATACATATATAAAAAAGATAATAAACATAAAATTCAAATGCCTACCGGATTATTGGATACTTCCATGGCTCTGGTTTCCAATTCTGCTATGCCGCATCTGTATACCCGAAATCTGGCCAAATATGGGGCCTTAGCAGCACTCTGCATGGGCGTGCCACTATTATAGTCAATATCCAAGACCATAGCCTCCGGATTAGAGGGTAAATAGCAGCCCGATTGCACCTTAATGCGGCTTAAAGCCGCCAAACAAGCATTTTTACGTTCCGCTCCCTTCGGATACGAGCGTATTTCACCCGATACTGCTGTAATTTTGCCAAAGAAATCAAATTCACGCTCATAAAAACGTTTGGCTGCTCCCGAAAAGGAGGAAATAATATTTTGACTTAAAGCCTCTAAGCTGTCATACAAATTGGGATCCTTGTGCAATTGATCCTCGTCCATGTACATGTTAGTTTGCATATTCCAAATCAGCTGATGAGCCACAATTTGCGAGCGCTTCGAAATATTCTTGATAAGCTCGGATATATAACCCATGGTGTCGTGTCTTAAGGCTTGCACCAATTGTGGAATGTACGGCAGCACCGATTCGGCGGGATAGTAGTTCAAAGTTTTCACCGCATATTGGGCTGTCAGAGGATGTGAAGGATATTGACGCGAAGCGTACGATAAGGCCTGTATAGGATTAACAGGCGACCACACAAGAATGTACATCAAGTCGGGGCTTTCTTGTAGTAAATTTTTGATAGTGGCCAAATATTTAAGGGCTTCGGGTATTTCACACACCGCAATGGGATCAGAGCACACCAAACGTGTCACCTCTTCGTCAATGGATTCGGCATTCTTGATACGCGAGGGTAGGAAGACAGCCAAGGCTGGGTTATAGGTCCAGGCCAAGCGTGTATAGTCGCGCCAAACATTGACCTTATAGGGACGATTGCGCCATTCGGTGATTTGTTCTTCGCCCGGTATGGCCAAATCTGGCAAACTATTGGGATTGTACCAAGTGATTAGAAATTCTATTTCCACGGCCAACAGTTCCAAAATCAAGTTTCGTTTCTTCATGTAATCCTTATCATACGAATCCTTTTGGTATGGCAAACGCTTACTGCGATTAGATCGTTTCGAAAGTGTGGAGGTGGAGTGGGGAATGGTATTGTACCAACCCCCACCGGCACCAGCAATAGATGAAGACCTGCCCATTTCACCGGTACTAATGAGAGAAGCAGTCTCTGGATTTCTATTAACCATTAACATGTGATTAGGTGTAGCCGAGGGTACATCATAATCGCCCATCTCCGAGGTGACCAAATGTTTCTTTTCACTGCGCATGGTTTGCCAGAATTTCAGCAATATTAGAATATCATCAAGAAGCTGCTCTTTGCCTTGGTTCGGGCAAGTAGGAGGACCACAGAAATAGTCCAAAGCATTGCTATAAATACGTTCACGTAATATATTTCTTGCCAGAGATTTTGGTATTGTGTTGCCCTGCAGCAGGGACAAGCCACATTGCAACAATTTAAAACGGCAGCCAACGGTGCTCACTTGCCTGTTTTGCTTGCTATTCTTGGCTATTGGGAGACAACGGTGCAGCAGCAAGCAAAACATTTCTACTTTATCGCGGTTACAATATTTGGCGGTGTCCACCATTTCCGACAGCAATTGCAGCCATATCAGATGTGGCGCAATGAGTACGGGTTTGGGTACCAACTTGCAGCCTTCGTAGGCGGCTAATGGACTAGTAAATTCGCCCTCTTCGGCGAACAAGCCAATTTTCTTTTCGAATGTAGTCTGCCATGCCGACACCATTTCTTGTATAAAGCACAGCTCCAAATCTTGACGAGCTGTTAAAACCCATTGCCAGCATTCCACAGCAGTTTCCATGGCGGATTCAGTAAATAACTCCACTTGAGAGGTGGCTAGATGATAGCAAAAAATCATTGAAAAAAATTTTGTGACAATATTTAATTTAATGAAACAAATTTTTCAAAAATAAAAAAGTATATAATATTTTGGGACATAAATTGATTATAAAACTTATTATGTATGTTACAAATATTTATTTTTGGGACATATTTTATGAAAAAAAATTTATATTTAACTTTCAGAAACAAAATTTGCAAAAGTAAAAAATTATATAATATTTTCGGACATACTTTCATAACAAAAGTTATGCTGTTGTGTTAAAACTATTTAATTTAGGGACGCATTTGATAAAAAATGTATGTATTAAATTTCCCTAAAATAGTTTAAAACAAAAATAGAAATTAAATAAATAAGTTTGGAATATAAATATTTTACACAAAACAGTTTGTGACAAAAAAAATATTTCATAGACAAATATTTGCAAAAATAGTTTGAAAAAAATTACAGAATAATTTTGACAAGACGAAACCAAAAAATAAAATAAATCATTGAACAATATTTGTGACAATATTTAATTTTTTTTTATATATTTTGGAACATAAATTGATGATAAAACTTATTCTGTTACAAATATTTTTGGCGACATATTTTGTAAAAAAATTTACATTTAATTTTCAGAAAAAAATTTTGCAAAAGTAAAAATATATATAATATTTTAGGACATACATATGTAGTTTAATTTTTTGGGACATACATATTTGGTAAAAAATTTATGTATTAAATTTGGGAAAAATAGTTTAAAAAAATAGGAATTGAATAAATAAGGTTGGAATATAAATATTTTACACAAACCAGTTTGTGACAAAAAAATTTCCATAGAAAAATATTTGCAAAAATAGTTTGAAAATAAAATTACAGAATAATTTAATTTTAACAAAAACAAAATCTATGTAAAATAGTTTGAGACAAAAATAGGAATTCAAATATTTTACATAAAACCGTTTGTGACATCTACAGAATAATTTTGATAAGAAACCAAAAAGTAAAAAAATCATTGAACAATATTTGTAGCAATTTAATTTTCAGCAACAGTTTTTTAAAAAGTAAAAAAATAATGACAAATATTTTGGGACAAAAAAAATTTGGGACATACATATTTGATAAAAAAAAATTATGTAAAAATTATGTTTGTTTATTAAATAAATATGTGTAGTTGGAATCAGTGGATATATATACATACATACATGTTTACATTGGGACAATAACTATATATAGGAAATTGGTTGAGACAAATAAATATTTCGGTAAAAATAGTTTTATTGCAACAAGCTTGCAATAATTTACTTTAAATATAATAAAAAATATTAAAGCAATAAAAACTAAATAAAATGCGTGAGTTAAATTTTGAGACAAAAATTTTATCTAGGAAATCGATTGAGTCAAAAATTATTTCTATAAAATACTATTAAATTAATAAAATTTATGAGACGAAAAATATTTTTCTGTTGTAAATACTTTGTGACAAAAATTTTCCATAGTAAATCGATTGCACCAAAAAATATTTCTTTAAAAATCGTTTTCGAGAAAACAAATTTGCTTTATAGAAAAATTTTGCAAGAAACGGATTTTTATTAAAAATATATGTTTGGGATGAAAATAAAAAACACATGTTTGGGACGGAAAGCATTTCTATACAAAATAGTTTGGGATAAAAGACATTCTATGGAAAATAAATATATGTTTGGGAGGGAAATAAAAACACACGTTTGGGACGAAAAGAATTAATGTAAAAAATAGTTTGGGAAAAGAGATGGTTTATAAGAAATAAATTAAAAAAAAAGCTCTTCTAAGCAAAAACATATCTTGGAAGTTTTTTTGGACATACCTACGGCATGCAAAAGTTTACGATTTATATCCGAGCATATTATCAAATAAGCCGTAGCCCTCCATAGGGCTCCACGATGTTGAGCATCACTTTTCTCCTTGCAGGCAGCCCAGACATCCTTAACCAAACGATCTGCCAGGCCAGCCTTCTCCTCCTCACTAAGCACAGACAGCAGACCCGAAATTTCGCCGGCATATTTGCTACGCAAACATAAAACTGAAACAAAACGAGGGGTATCCGAGCGCACACAATTGGGTCTCTTACTAATGGAAGGCAAAGCATTGGGATAAAGGGTATTCGTGCTAACTACGGAATCAAATGCCAAAGCCAAGCCACTATGATGAGCCAAGACATGAGTGGGTATTTGATTGGGATATTCTTGCAAATGGGATTTGGTTGAACGCGGAGCCCATTTCATGGCTTCGTTGACAATGCCCTGGCAGCGATCAGCAAAATCTTTAAGACGTCCCTCGCGAGCGGGCAACGAGTCCATTAACTGCAAAGTATAGGGAGTAGAAACTACACGTAGGGTAGGCGTTTCCTCATTCGGATCCAAAGTCAAAGAAAACGCCAGTAATTGTAAAACATCCAGCATGCACCACAAAACACGTCGATTCCATAATAAATGAGGGAATTTATCCACCAATTGGGAAAGATATTGATCGGCCACCACTTGTATTTGCTTGTGTATATGATTGAAATATACCAAGAGCAAGGTGGCTTGGGATTCCAAAACCTTTTCGCGTATTTCATCGCAAGTAAATAAAACATTGCGGAATTTTTCAAACACTTGATCGGCCACACTAAAATTTATATTAAATAAATTAACGTATTAATTACATACATATGTATAGTGGAAAGTAACTCACCATTTCACACACTGCCATATACCAGATTTATCCTTTTGCAAGGCCGGATCACAGAGATAAGTTAATATCGGCTCTAAGCTGGGCTCTTCAGCATTCTCCACACGCAACATTTCCAACCAATAGACACTCAACAAATAGGTGCATTGAGCAAACGTTAACTTGTTGATGCAGGCGGTTACCTCGGCTGTAGGATGCTCCAGCAACAATAATATTTGACTACGCAATTCATTCAAACTAACCGAATCACTTTTTATGGCCGACGTATAGTTCAGCTCTCGCATATCGGATTTATGGGTAGTTTGCGATATCAACAATGGCGACTTGGCGGCAATTTGTTGAACTCCCATGTACCACTCGGGTGACCAGAGACGGGCGTTTGTAAAACCCATGACCACACAATAGACCCAAAAATCTTTGAATAGTTTATGCAAACGCAAGCGAGGATTTTTTATGGGCGGCAGGCGTCGCAATAGTACAGCAATTACCGGTATTAACATACCTAAATGGCCGGCACTAGAGCTGGCCTTGGGCGCCCCAGGCGTATTGTCATAGGAACGCTCTCCCTCAAGACCGATTTGTACAAAGAGTTCAAGCAACTTGCCCAAAAGTTCCAATTTCTCGTCGTCACCTTGTATATTGGCTGCAATGTTACCCAGAGCATTGACTACAGCATCCGAAACACTAAAGAACTGCTTGCGGTGCTCCGGATCCGAGGTATAGGCCAACGAGGCCGACTGCACCGTAACGCGTGAAAACATTTTCATTATCTCATCAAACACATAAGTTTCACACTGCGATATGACCATACAACCCAATTGATCGACAATTAGGGCATTCTGTTCTGAAGGTACTTTGCAAAAACGTTGTATGAAAAATTGCAAAATATTCTGGGTGGTCTTGGAGGTGTCCTTCAAGGCCACGGCCACATGACCCAACATGACAATTATATTTAAGCTGACCAAAGTAGATTCTCTATTTTTGTTTTTTTTTTAATAAAAAAACAAATAAAAATTATTGCTATTATTTATTTATATTTATAATTGACTCACGATTCATGTTTCTCGGCGGTGAATAAACGATTGGAGACATTCGCCACCAGGGCAGGCACACAAAACTGATCCACCGGCTGGGCTGCTCGCAAGGCTATGCTCAAATTTTCTATGGCCGCATCCCTTAAAGCCTCAAAGGCAGCTTGCCCTGTCCTTAAGGGAGCATACTTTTTACTCTCCCCAAATATATCCACTGTGGAGCGTGATTCACTGCTTTGCACCACTATCTTGAAGGGCGTTACCTCCTTTTCCTTCTTCTGCAAGGCCATCAATTGCTGGGAATGAGCATGCAGTTTGGTTAGAATTTGGCTGGGATCGACTAGGAAATCTCTCAAATAAGATATTGAGGTGTTGGCAATATTTGGAAATTTCTGAGCCAATTTGCCCAGGCCTTCCAGGCAAACCATCAGCAAAGGCATATGATCCATAACGATTTTGTGGGACAATTGGGAATTGAGTTTTTGCGACAAACGTCCACACAATTTGTCGGCCTCTGTAAAATTGGGAGGTACAAGACACACAACAAATGAAAATTTATTAATATAAACTAAAAAATTAAAAAAACAAAGTTTATAAACAGTACTGTGAGTTCTAAGGTGGCATAACAAGGCATTCCAAACATAATAACAAGATACAAAGGATTTTTAGTTGCATAAATCACAGAGACAAATTGGAAATACGATTGAGAAGGTTTACGAAAAGTTATTTTCATTTTTTTTCATAAGGAATTGAAAATGATTTTTATACAGTTTTTAAAATGCAGGAGTCGAGCATAGTTGATGTTGAATTAAAAGTATTTTGATAAGGGATATAGATATAGACAGTCTTTATTCCAGTTCATAAAGCCTTGTGGATTTTATATTTAATTTTTTCAGCTTTTGATGTTTCGCCTATTCTAAAACTTCTCAGTCTTGGACAGATTTTTTGTTGTTTTGCTCCACAAAGGTTTCATTTGTTTGCCCATTCTAGTCAAAAGTAAACCACAATTTTTTCGTGCACATGGGTTCCACATCTTATGATTGATTGCTCACTCTCGATCCCGATCGCAACAACAGCAAAAATGTTGCTAAGAGAAAGTTGAACGCCTGTCTCGTAAACACCATGACCAAGTCTCCCTCAAGTCTCTGGGTTTCAAAAATATGTGAGTGATTCTTTCCCACAAGAGTATTTAATTGAATGTCAGGATAAAACTAAATAAATAGCTTCATATCTAGTCAAGAAACATATTTAGAATGTGAAACAAATCAAACATAAGAATAGCATAGGAATAGGAATATGATTAAAAAGGGAGTAAAAAATGTTACGAGACGTATTCTCGGATACCTGGTTAAAACGAAGTTCCTTTATATAATAATTTTTGTAACAACTTCAATAAAATTTCAATATTCCAATAAAATTGTTTGAACTGGAAAAAGGTTTGTCTTATAATTACATTCTAATAATTTTTGTTCGAATAATTTTACCATCAAGTGTATTTTTTATTCCAGTTTATAATCTAAATTTTAATCGAATTAATTTTTATTTCACAACAATTTTATTCGAACAAATTTTATTTGAAAAAATTTTATTCGAAAAAAATTTTATTCGAACAAATTTCATTCATCAAACCAATAGTAGCTGGTCCCTCCGAAGTTTCCCTCAGGATAGCTGATGCATTTAAAATTTATGTAAAATAATCTTATCTGGTAAAGCGAATGATTAGAGGCCTTAGGGTCGAAACGATCTTAACCTATTCTCAAACTTTAAATGGGTAAGAACCTCACCTTTCTTGGTATGAAGGTAGTGGTTGTGATATAATGTGCCCAGTGGGCCACTTTTGGTAAGCAGAACTGGCGCTGTGGGATGAACCAAACGTAATGTTACGGTGTTATTCGAATAATTTTAATCTTCCAAACAAATTTATATTCCAATATTTTTTATTACAATATACAATCTCAAATTTTGTTTAAAAAATTATTTTTCTGAAAAATTTTATTCGAATATTTATTTAAAAACTACTTTATTCAAATAAAATTTGACAAGATTATATTCCAATAATTTGTACTCCAAATAATATTTATAATCAGTCTTATTCGTATAATTTTCTTAAAAAATTTTTTTGTGAAAAACTATTTATTACCTTGAACAATTTTATTTGATCAAATTATACCTATTCGAATAAATTTTATTCGAACAAAATTAAAGCATTTTGAAAAAATTTATGTTTCCATAATTTTTATTCCAATTTATAATCTTATTCGAGTAATTTTTATTCAACAAAATTTTATTCGATGAATTTTTGTTTAAGAATTTGTATTGGATAATTATTATTTAAAAAAAAATTATTAGAAAAAATATTTATTGTATTTTCCAAATAACTTTATTCGAATAAAATAGAATTTTTTTGATAATGGGTAGTATGAATAAAAAAAAGTATTTGCTTTTTACTTAAAAATTTGTTTAAAAACCAAAATATGTATGTGTTTTTTGTTTTTTTAAACAAATTTTTAAGTAAAAAGCAAATACTTTTTTTATTCATACGAGCCAATATGTATTTACATTCCAATAATATTTATTCCAATAATTTTATTTTCTAAGAAACTTTATTCGACAAAAGTTATATCCCAATTCAAATATGCAATACACATTTTATTCGATTAATTTTTATTCAACAAATTTTTTTTGAACAAAATATTACTCTGACCAATTTTACTCGAACAAATTTTAACCGAATAATTTGTATTCGAATAATATTTATTTTTCAAATAACCTGATTCGAATAAAATGTAAACTATTTGACAAAATTTTTATTCTTATAATTTTTAATTCTATTTGACATGTAAATTTTATTCGATTAATTTTTATTTAACAAAATTTTTTTTGGAAAATTATTATTTCCAAAAATTATCTTCAAATATATTTCATTCGATTATTTTCCAAGCAACATTATTTGAATAAATTTAATTCGAATAATATTATTTTTTTAAACAACTTAATTGGAATAAAATGTAAGCTATTTGACAAAATTTGTAATCTGTTAACTCTTATTTCAATAAATTTTATTCAAAAAAATTGTATTAGACAAATTATTGCACTGAAAAATTTTATTCGAATATTTATTTTTTATAAAAAACTGTACAAATAATTTGTCAAATTTATATTCCAATAATTTTTATTCCAATTTATTGGAAAAACTTTTATTCTGAAACATTTTATTCGAATGAAATATTTTCGAATAATACTTACTTAACCACTATTATTCGAAAAAATTTAATTCGATTAATATTAATTTTTAATGAACAACTTTATTCGAATAATATGTAAGCTATTTGACAAAATTTAAATTTCAATATTTTTTTTAAATTTTTTATCTAAATTTTATTCGATTAATTTTTATTTAGCATAATTGTATTGAAAAAGTCATTATTCTCAAAATTATTAAAAAAAATTATTCGAATATTTAATCGAATATTTATTTTCCAAAAACGTCATTCGAATAAAATGTAATATATAATTGACAAAATGTATGTACATATATTCCAATAATTTTTATTCTAGTTTATAATCTAAATTTTATTCGAGTAATTTTTTTCAACTAAAAAAACTATTACATATTCTGAAAAGTTTTATTCGAAAAAATCTTATTGGAATAATATTTATTCGAATATTTATTTTTCAAACTAATTTATTCGAAAATAATATATTTGGAAAATTTTTATTCAAAAAAATTTTATTGTTCAAATTATTCTGACAGATTTTTTGTCGAAAAATATTCATTTTCCAAATAACTTTAATCGATTAATAAATTTATTTGACAAAATTCTTATTCCAATTTTTCTGTACTACATTTTATATCAAGATTTTGGTTCAAAAAACTGTATTCGAATAATTTTTATTCGAATAATATTAATTAAAAAATAAAACTATCAAATAAAATACCAATAATTTTTGTGCGAATTTTTATTTGCAAAAAAATTATTCGAAAAATTTTCATTGGAATATTGTTATCGATACTATTTTTTTATACGAATTACTTTGTACATATAGTTTTTATATGAACAATTTTGATCCGAATAAATTTATTCGATTAATATTTATATGAATAATTCCTCGTTGAATATTCATTTTGTTAATATTTTGCAATACGCGAAAAGAAACTTCGTTCCAAAACCATAAGGAGTAATTATTAAATATCAAATGAATGAGAAGTAAGAAAGGAAACACTAAACAATCAATTTGATTTTAAAATAAAAACCAAAACTAAAACTAAAAATAAATTAAACCTTTTTTGATTAAATAAGATAAAGCATACTGCAATGAAGGTACATTGTACTCATCATCAACTGAAAATTAAGAAAATTTGAAAAGAAAAAAAACAAAAAAAAAAGAATTTAGATATAATTACACTACTGGAAAATATATAAAGCATATATAATATATTAAATCAATATTACTTTCGATATCAAAAAGAATGACGTTGAAGTGAACTGAAAACTTACCCGTTTCATCGCGTATGGCCCAAACTAACAGATCCACACAGGCTGCATTGGCCATAACATTGACTTTGTATTTATTCACCACTGGTATGCCATTCTCTTCCCTCTTCTCACGCTCCTGATCCTGTTGTTTATTTTGCAATTCAGTTTGTCCGTTCAAAAACAAACGCTTGACAAACTCCTGCACGTCTTTGGTAAAAGGCGCCGGCAAGTCAATTTGATGCTGCAGTATCTCACGCAATAAAGTTACCAATACTAGATTTAAAGTTTCTGAAAAACTTTTGTAACAATAACCCTTGATCTGATGCAAAGCAAATATATCACTGGCTTGTTCATCCAAATGCTCTAGAGCTTCTTTGGTTAAAAGTTTTTTGGCCACAGCAAATATAGTTTGCAGATGTTGTATGGGAAAGGGTGGCATGGTTATGGGTTTTTGCGTTTTAGTGGGCGTATCAGTGACACGCATATTTGGAAACTGATTGAAGCTGGAGCCATAGCGTGTAAAGAAATGTGTACGTGGATCATAGGGCACCGAAAAGTAAGTATGCAATTGCGGTTTGTGTCTATTCAAATTGGCTATAACCGATAATTGGCGCGCGCGTATTTCATTAGAGTCCTGGCTCAAACTGCCCGACATGGAACGTGGTATTATGGGACGAAATTGTGTAAACGCTAGACGCTCACTGGAACTGTAGCTGCCACCTTCTTTAGAATTTCGCCTTATAACGGGCATTTCTTCACGGGGATATATGCGGCATAACAAAGGTGGATCGTGGGTGGCATAGCGTCCCATGGAACGGGCCAAACCAAAAAGTAGTGGCACTGTAGCTTTGCATAGTATAATGGGTGGTGGGGCAGAACTGCTTTCTTTGCTGCTTTTAATGATATTGGCAAGAGCACCCAAAGTTTCCACTTGATTTAAAATGATTTCCTCCCTTAAATCCGGACATTTCACCACAATATCAGAAAGCAAAGTATTTAAGCAGAAACTGAATTTTTCCGCAGAGGGTATTCCTGAGAGATAGAAATTCATATAAAGAAATAAATTAATATTAAAAAGAAATTAATTTATTTTTGTTTTAACCCACTATCTGTTTTGCTCCATTTTCCATCATCAACCCAGACAGCTTTAGGTAAGCACTTTGCCAATCTTAATAAATAGGGTACAATACGTTTCTCATGTTGACAACCACTTTCTAGAAAATACAAGCCCAACGCAATGACAGCATCTTGTGAACGGGAATCTAAGCAAAAGACCCCTGCAGCATTTTCTTGGGGACAGTAGCGAAATAACGCTCGAACCTAAAAGTAAACGTCACATAATTATAGTTTAGTAAACAATTTTATAAATAAAAATTTTCAAGTTTATTCCTTCTAAGCATGTAAATAAGTATGTCTGGCAAATGTTTCAGAACCATCCCCACCTCACCAAAAAATAACACTAAAATCAATAACAATAACTTGGAATTTCCAAACTTGATAAATTGTTTTTTTCTGGTCTATAAACTAATTTTCGAATTCCAGTGGATAATTCGATAATTTTTTAATTAAATCAGGCCAAGGAAGCCTCAAAAAGAACGATAGCTTACTTTTTCCCAGGGCGTTGGTTTTATCTGAGCCAGCACCCTCGCCAAACTTTGCACGGTTCTTTGATAGGAAAATTTTTCTGCCATTTTAGCAGATTCTTATTTTGTTATTTAATTTCCCCAAATATTAGTATTTTTCGTTGTTTTTCGCGTAAAATATTTTCAGTTCTTCGTTCGTCAATACAGAATTTTTATTTTTTATAAACACCCCCACTGATTCATTGTCAAAAGCAAAAAATGACATTTTCAAGGCCATCTTTCAAACAGCTGATACTAAAATACACTGTGAAAATATGTATATGAAACCTCAGGCAGAATATTGTGATGAACTTTGAACATTTAAGCCCTAATCATGTAACAATCGAAGTAATGAAATATCTAGGTATGTATATAAATAGTTTTTAAGAGTTTCGCATAATTCGCATTATGATTTTCTTCCATGTTTGTTGAAACACGCGTGTTTTAAAGTCGTGACTTTGGTTGTTATCCGACACGTAATAAATGGTTTGACGGCGTCATAAATATTTTGACGGCGCTGACGAACTTTTTCTTTAGAGTGGCAGCACTAATTTCATAAAAGGTGGTTTTTTGACATTTGCCATTAATTTACACAAGCCCATAAAAAAAGACAAGCGGCTTTTATGAAAAAAATTTGTTTGAAACATAAAGTGCATAAAAGTTTCAACTTTTCTTATATTAAAATATCCAAAGCAAAGTTTATAAACACATTGGAACATTTCCACAAGGATAATTTTCATTAAATATAAGAAAACATCTAGACATTTCAGCTAACATGTCGGTGCGGGATCAAATAAAAATTGATATTGTAAGTTAATATAAAATTTTCATTTACTGTATTAAGTTAAGTATGTAAGCATTTATTTGACCGAATGAAATTTTTTTAAGGAATGGGGCCACGAACGCTTGGTGCGCGCCCAACAAGTTGTAGAAATGCGCCCCTATGACATTGAGTCTTGGTCCACGTTGTTGCGCGAAGCTCAGACCCGTCCAGTCAATGAAGTGCGCACGTTATACGAATCACTGGTTAATGTATTTCCCACCACAGCGCGTTATTGGAAAATTTACATTGAACAAGAAATGAAGGGGCGCAATTTTGAAAGGGTAGAAAAGTTATTTCAACGTTCTTTGGTTAAAATTTTGAATATTGACTTGTGGAAATTATATTTGACATACGTAAAGGAGACCAAGGCGGGCTTAAGTACACACAAGTAAGTATACATTTTGCTATGTTGCCGATTTACTTTATTTACATAAGAAAAAAGTTTTAACTGGAATAATTTGAAAAAAAAAACTTAAGCTTGTTAAACAAATGATATTGTTTTCTTTTTTTCCTTCAGAGAAAAACTAGCACAAGCTTATGATTTTGCTTTGGAAAAGATTGGTATGGATTTGAATTCATTTTCCATATGGCAAGATTATATATCCTTTCTGCGAAGTGTTGAAGCTGTAGGCAGTTATGCGGAAAATCAAAAGATCACTGCAGTAAGGAGAGTTTATCAAAAGGCCGTTGTAACACCTATAATAGGCATAGAAATTCTATGGAAAGACTATATAGCATTTGAGCATAATATTAATCCCATAATATCGGAAAAAATGAGTTTAGAAAGATCAAAGTATGTTATAAAAAAGAGCACAAGGAAATTTAAGTATGTATTGTTAAAAAATGTGTTCTATTAAAATTTCAGAGATTACATGAATGCGCGTAGAGTGGCCAAGGAATTGGAAAATATTACCAAGGGCCTTAATCGTAACTTACCCGCTATACCACCATCTGTGTCCAAAGAGGAAATTAAACAGGTTTATTTACATTTTACAAAATATTTATTTTTATATATTTATATATTTAAATATTTGTTGCAGGTTGAACTATGGAAAAAATTTATTGCTTTTGAAAAATCGAATCCTTTAAGAACCGAAGATACGGCGCTTATAACCCGACGTGTTATGTTTGCCACCGAACAGTGCTTATTAGTGCTGACCCATCATCCGGCGGTGTGGCATCAAGCAGCACAGTTTTTAGATCACAGCTCTAAAGCTTTAGCTGATAAAGGAGTGCGTATAGTGTTTTTATACCATAAAATTTCTAAATTTCAGCGGACATTTAAACGCAAGAGTAACAACAAAAGTTGTTTAGTATTGGTAGTACTAATTGCTTCAAAGAAGAAAGTCTTATTGATAAAACAGTCAATAAATTTTGAGATTCTTGAATCTCTTGTTAGCTTACAAATACAAAAACAAATGGATCTTTTTATTTCAAACAACTTTAAACATGATGTCCATTTGTATTCAAGAACTTGCATTGCACCAAAAAAAAAAATACAAAAAAAAGCAAATTTAATCTATAAGTAAAATTTTGAGATTTTGTTAATTGAAAGTGTTTGATATATTTTTAGAGACTAGTTCTCAACTAAATATTATAGGCCTTATTCATTAAAATATTTTCGATTTATGAGAGCTTTATAAAACAGTTTTCCAAACAAAATTTGTTTTATGAAACAAAATTATTTATTTTATGAAGAAGGCTGTATAATTTTAATTTAGTTAGAAATGCAATTTCTTTGATGCTTATAGTGACATCGATTTATTAATATGTGTTTTCTTATTTATATATTTAATAAATTCTATTGCTCTTACATTTTTTAAAATTATTAATATATTCTTTTATATATTTTTTTGATTTATTTAGGATACTCAAGCAGCTAAAATTTTTGGCGATGAATGTGCCAACATTTTAGAACGTTCCATAAATGGTGTTCTCAATAAAAACGCTTTGCTATATTTTGCTTATGCTGATTTTGAAGAAGGACGCATGAAATATGATAAAGTACATGCCATGTACAATAAATTTTTATCCATACCGGATATAGATCCAACTTTGGTAAGTAAAGAAACATTTTATAATTAATTGTTTTTCACACAGGATTTTCCCGACCTGAAAAATTCCCTTAACGGGATTTGTTAATGGGTAAACTAATTATAAAATAATAAAATCAAATATTGATCGAATTTTTATTTAAATTTCCCTTAAGGGATATTTCTGTTTTAAAAATTTTACACTTAATTAAAATAATTAGTTTTCTTATAATTTTACTATATTAAATATTGTAAAGATTTTGAAAATTACTTCAAAGTTAAAAAATATTCCTTAATGGGAACTTTTTAATTTGTGATGTAATTATAAAAAAAACAAAAAAAGTTTAAACGAAAGTTTTAAAAAATTTCCCTCCTGGAATTTTTGCTTATAAACTTAAATTTCTAAACACACGATCAAAAAAATTCCCTTAAAGGAATTTTTTTTTAAGCATAAAATAATTATTTTTTAAATAATCAAATCAATTAAATATTGCAAAGATTTTGAAAATTACCTCAAAGTACAAAAATATCCCTTCATGGGAAATTTTTAGTTTGTGAAATATTTATGAAAAAACGCATACATTTTGCAATAGAGTTTTAAAAAATTTCCCTAGCGCAAATTTTCGCTCACAAGCTTTTGCTTTGTTTTTGACACATAATTTCGTCTACCTGCAAAATTCCCTTAAAGGGATTTTTTTGATTGATAAAATAATTTTTCTTTAAATAATCAAAAAAAAAATTTGATCGAGTTCTTAAGCTTTCGTCAAAATTTCTAAATTTCCCTTAAGGGATATTTTTGTTTTAAAAAATTTACACAAGTAAAATAATTAATTTTCTTATAATTTTACTATATTATAATAATATTACAAAGATTTTGAAAATTACCTCAAAGTTCAGAAATATCCCTTAAAAGGAAATTTTTATTTTGTGGAATAGTTATAAAAAACCGAAGACAAATTTTTAAAAAGGAGTTCTAAAAAATTTCCGTAATGTGAGCTTTCACTTAAAAACTTTTAACCTTCCATTTCAGGCCTTTGTTCAGTATATGAAATTCGCCCGACGTGCCGAAGGCATTAAATCAGCCAGAGCTATTTTCAAAAAAGCCCGTGAGGATATACGATCTCGTTATCACGTCTTTGTGGCAGCCGCCTTAATGGAGTATTATTGTTCGAAAGATAAAGATATAGCATTTCGAATTTTCGAATTGGGCTTAAAACGTTTCGGTGGCAGTCCGGAATATGTCATGTGTTACATAGACTATCTGTCACATTTAAATGAAGACAATAATACCAGAGTTTTATTCGAACGTGTTTTATCCTCCGGAGGCTTGACACCACAACTCAGTGTAAATATATGGAATAGATTTTTGGAATTTGAATCAAATATTGGAGATCTTTCCAGTATTGTAAAGGTGGAGAGAAGGCGTAGTGCCGTTTTAGAAAATGTAAGTAATGTTCTCATAAGTAAACATAAAAATCGGGAGTTAAATTCTATTTTAAACAACAGCTTAAAGAGTATGAAGGGAAGGAAACTGCCCAATTGGTAGATCGTTATAAGTTTTTGGATTTATATCCTTGCACGACAGTCGAATTGAGATCTATAGGCTATACCGAGGTAATTTTTTTAATACATATTTTAAAATTACTTTTAAATGTTTTGCTTATGAATATATTTTGTAAAAGAATGTGGGCATTACCCTCAATAAAATGCCCAATGCAGCAGGAGCTCCAGGAATGCCCCCTGTTAAGGAAGAAGACGAAAACGAGCCCGCTGTAAATATACCCAAGCCAGATTTTGCTCAATATATACCCTTTAAACCTAAAGCCAATGCTTATCCTGGAGCTCATCCTTTGGCAGGTGGCACATTCCCCCAACCGCCCGCTTTGGCCGCCTTGTGTGCAAATTTACCGCCACCAGTTTGCTTTAGAGGGCCCTTTGTTTCGATTGAAATGTTGTTTGATATATTTAATCGTATAAAATTAACCGATGGTAATTTGTGTGCCCTGACTATTAATTTATTTTGGTCATAACAGTTCCGTGTTATTTCCAGCTGCACCCTTACCGTCTGGTGATCCTGGTTGCGACATCAAAATCTTCGACTTGGCCAAATCTGTACATTGGATTGTGGATGAAAGCACTTTGACGGGTGACACCTCAGCTGGATCGGGCGTTAAACGACGACGCATGCTGCCGGGTGGAGATGACAGCGATGAAGAAGCACCCACTCCTGTTCCTCCAGTCAACGATATCTACCGTCTTAGACAGCAGAAACGTTTTTCCAAATGATTTTAAATTAATCCTATACAAACGTATACAAATATATAATATAAATGAGAATCATTATATTTTTATAAGTACATTCATACTTATATGGTAATTTTTTGTTGATTAAAAACAAACAATTAAGATTATTTTAACGAAACTTAACTTCTATCATAAAATAAAAAGTAGAAAATTAAGTATTTTTTAAACAGAAAAATAAACTATCTAAATAAAATCTATCTATAACAATAATGATGGGCTAGAAATTTTCTGTGTCACACGTATAATCCAGGACAAATTCTCCAATAATTGAGAATGTTGCCCAGCTGTATAGAATCGATATAGGTTGTGCTCTGCTCTTCTTTTTATTATAGCAAGAATTTAACTGAAAGGATTTAACATGAGACATGGATATTCTGGACATAAGCAAGTTATTAATATTTAATAGTAAAGTAATGCAGTAAAGAAAAACAAGGAGCTTTGATTTCGATTTCCATTACACGCTTGAACTTATGCAGATGTTGTGTGAATGTGTAGTTATACAAAATACCATTTAATAACTATTAAAAACGTAAACTATACTGGCCCAAATTATTAAAATAAACACACTTCATCAAATAGTTTCTGTCTCTAAATCATTCTTCATCAAGTAAGTACATTCCTCATTTAAAATATCAAAGCGGAAGAACTACAGCTGCACCCGCCTGTAGCGACAGCTTGCATGCCGGCGTTAAACATTTGTGCCGGCCTGATTACACAAATGTGTGTTAAAATTCCAGTAGTCATTGGACAGGGTTTAATTTTACTACGTTGTCTTAAAACATAAATATAGATATATAATACTACAAATATTTATGTATATGTATGTATAAACATACATTTATCAAAGATAATAAATTTATTTATTAATCATCAACCTTTTATTGTCACAGCTAACACTCACACACGTTTCCCTTTCCTCATTTATTTTTACCAACTACAAACTTATCAAAATTCTGGCAACTTTATTCTCATACAGTTTCTTTTCAACTGCCAATATAGTTTTCTGGCATCTCATTCCTTTAGTTGACATTCGTTTAACAATTGCGCGTTTTACTTAAAATGTGTCTCCTTGTAAAATAATTTTTATAATATTAAAAAAAGCATTATGCCGGTAAAATCTTGTTGAAATTTTATCAAAAAGTGTTTATTTAATTGGTGGTTTATAAAGTTTTTTGCAAATATTACACGAAACTATGAAATTTAAATAGAAAATCCCATTGGAAAAATGTCATTCTACAAAATGGCAAATAGTAGAAGAAAAGTATGTGTTGCTTGGCGTTGTTGGTATGATTGTGTGTGTTAGTATGTGAGTCTGGCTGCCGGCGGAGCACCCTTTTTCAATGTTAAACGTTTGTACGGTAATACCGGCCGGCAAGTTAATATTAGAGGTTAGGTTGAAAATTGTTTTTGCAAGTAGTTTAAAGTAAACGCATATTATTTGTGCGTGCATGTGTGAGTGTTTATGTTTGTATAATTAATGAAAAGCTGAGTATGTATATGACAAATATTTACTATAATAAGATTGCATGCAACCGTTAAAAATTTTACCAAATTGCTTTAAAGCATAAATATTAGAATAATATATACATAATATTACATGCATACATACATATGTGCCCTTAATTATGAAAGTGGTCTCAGTCATATGCGTTTTTGCTCCGAAATATTAAGAAAATTTTTAAAAAACTTCAATAAATATTTTAAAAATATTAAATAAATTTATATTAATCAAGACTAGAAAAAACTCTAAATTAAAATATTGCATAATATAAAAATATTGTTTCATTTGTTCAAATGTAATATACTAAATATCTCGCCAAGAGAAATATATGATTTAGACCACTTCCATAATTAAGGGCACAAACATATCGAGGGTTTATAATCAAAAAGTGCTATCTGCACAGCTTACACACACACACATAAACATTTCCCTTTCCTCGTTTATGTTTATCTACTACAAACTTAAACAAATTATGGCAACTTTATTTTCTCATAGTTTCTTTCCAACTGTCAATTTAGTTTTCTGGCATCTCATTCCTTTAGTTGACATTCGTTTAACAATTGCGCGATTTACTTAAAATGTGTCTCCTTCTAAAATAATTTTTATAATATTAAAAAAAGCATTATGCCGGCTAAATCTTGAAGAAATTTTATCAAAAAGTGTTTATTTAATTAGTGGTTTATAAAGTTTTTTTGCAAATATTACACGAAACTATGAAATTTAAATAGAAAATCCCATTGGAAAAATGTCATTACACAAAATGGCAAATAGTAGAAGAAAAGTATGTGTTGCTTGGCGTTGTTGATATGATTGTGTGTGTTAGTATGTGAGGCTGGTTGCCGGCGGAGCACCCTTTTTCAATGTTAAACGTTTGTATAGTAATAACGGCCGGCAAGTTGATTTTTGAGGTTATGTTGAAAATGGTTAATGTGAGTAGTTTAATGAGAATGAATTTTATGTATGTTGAGTACATGTGTGAACGAGTGTTTTTGTATGATAATTGAAAAGCTGAGCATGTGATAAGTACATAACGAGTGCTCATCAAGAGTAATAATTAGGAGGTTTATTATGTTTATAAATAAAAATATAAGAAAAATGTAATGATATACATAATTATAAAATAATTAAAAATAAATAAATGAAAGTGATATTCGTTATAAAAAATTAAATTGAAATCTATTTAAAATTAAAAATAAGACAAATCAAAATTAAAATAAAAATTAAATAATTCAGTGTTTTATATAAAAAAATCAATTAAAATTTCGGTAATTAAAAAGTTCTAAAGCCGATATTGCTAAACTGAGCCGAAATAAAGTGAAAATAATAAAAAATATGATAAGAATAAATAAGAAGTGCCAAAAATATATTAATTAAATCTAATAAAAAAAGGCGGAGAAGGTTTATAATTTATGTGTATAAATAAAAATATCAGAAAAATCTAATGATATATTATTAAAAATAAATAAATGAAAGTGCTATTCGTTATTATAAAATGAAATTGAAATATAGTTTAAACCAAAATGCATAAAAATCAATTAAAATTTCGTTAATTAAATAAAGTGAAAATAATAAAAATATGATAATACAAAAGTGCATACTATATGTACATGTATTAATTAAATAAAATAAAAAAAGTGTTATTCATAACCTATAATTTAAAGAAAAAATAAATAAATATCAGAGTCGTTTAAAATGTTTTTATATAATTAAATTGATAAGAAAATGAAAAATGCAACTCAATTAGTTATTTAGGAATCTTTAATTGTGCTTCAAAAAATCTGTTAATTATGGAGGAGTCAGCTGATTAACCCAACTAAATTTACAAGGTATGTAGTGTTTCAATGAACGAATTCGCATTAGAATAGCCTGTTTACAGACAATTTATCAGAGTTTGCTTTCGTTTAATTATATTTTTTTATATTTTCAAAAATAATTGATAAAACTACTTTTACATAAATTTTTGGAAAACTATATTGTGTGAGATGGATAATCTGAATGAATAGCAATATTAATACTTTTCTTAATTTTATATTGATACCGCTACAGGCATTTAAATTTATTGCAAGCATTTGCTGAGAATCGCAATTAATAACATAATGGTTGTTTTTAATTTTAGGAAATTTTCAGTTATTTAACATTAAAGTGGTACACATTGAACAAAATAAAATCTGTGAAAACTGCTTAGAAAAATGGCTACTTATAATGTCTCTTTTTGTGTTTCTATAATCCAGCATACATTGCATGCCACATGTTTCTTCTCAGTGAGCAAACTAGACTGTAGTAAATCGTAAATCCCAACTTTTTCTCAAAGCGATTTTTTTCAAATAGATTTTCATAACATGCCTTTACAGAAATTATACAAAATATAATGCAATAAGCCATAAAAACGTAAGTTAGAGTCCCCAAACACATATCAAACTGTTTTTGTGTCTAAATCATTTTTCATCAAATACGTACCATACCTGATTTAAAATATTAAGGCGGAAAGAGCTATGGCTGCATCCGCCTATAACAACAGGTTGCATGCCGCCGTTAAAAATTTGTGCCGGCTCGATTACACAAATGTATATAGAAATTTCAGTAGTCCTTGGAAGGGGTTTAATTTTACAATGTTGTTTTAAAACATAAATGTAAGAGTAATATATAATATTAAAAGTATTTGTATGTTAAAATATATGTATGTATGTTTATCAAATCGAATAAATCTAATTGCTAATCATCAACTTTTTATTGTCACAGCTAACACACACACACATTTCCCTTTCCTCGTTTATTTCTATCTACTACAAACTTAATAAAATTCTGGCAACTTTATTTTCTCATAGTTTCTATCCAAGTGGCACTATAGTTTTCTGGCATCTCTTTCCTTTAATTGACATTCTTTTAACAATTGCGCGATTTACTTAAATTGTGTCTCCTTGTAAAATAATTTTTCTAATGTTAAAAAAATTAGTATGCCGGTTAAATTTTGAAGAAATTTTATCAAAAAGTGTTTATTTAATTTGTGGTTTATAAATTTTTGTGAAAATATTGCACGAAACGATGAAATTTAAATAGAAAATCCAATTGGAAAAATGTCAATCGGCAAGATGGCAAATAGTAGAAGAAAAGTGTGTGTTGCTTGCCGTTGTTTGGTAAGAGTGTGTGTGTTAGTATGTGAAGCTGGCTGCCTGCGGAGCACCCTTTTTCAATGTTAAACATTTGTATGCTAATACTGGCCGGCAAGTTGATTTTTGAGGTTATGTTGAAAATGGTTAACGTGAGTAGTTTAATGAGAATGAATGTTATGTATGTTTGAGTACATGTGTGAGCGAGTGTTTTTGTATGATTAATGAGAGCTGATTATGTGATAAATACATAAATAGTTAAAGTGCAAAACAAGAGTAATAATTAGGAGGTTTATTATGTTATTATAAAATTAAATTGAAATCAAGTCAAAAAATAAAAATAAGAAAAATCAAAATTAAGATAAGAATTAAATAATTCAGTGTTCTTGTACTATACCAAAAAAATAATTAAAATTTGGGTAATAAAAGAAAAATAAAAGCCCATATTGCTAAATTGAGTTGAAATAAAGTGAAAATAATAAAAATATGATAAGAATAAATAAAAAGTGCCAATAATATATTAATTAAATCCAATAGAAAAAAGGCGGAGGAGGTTTATAATGAATATATGTAAACAAAAATATCAGAAAAATCTAATGATATAATGATAAAATAATTAAAAATAAATAAATGAAAGTGCTATTCGTTATTATAAAATTAAATTGGAATCAAGTTTATAATAAAAATAAAAAAATAAAATTGAAATAAAAGTTAAATAATTCAAAATTTTATTATATAAAAAAAGAAATAATTAAAATTTCAATAATTAAAAAAAAATTAAAAGCTAATATGGCTAAATTGAGTTGAAATAAAGTGAAAATAATAAAAATAAATAAAAAGTGCCAATAATATATAATAATGAAATTCTAAAAAAGGGTGTTATTTAAAGCCCATAATATAAAGAAAAAAAAAGTGCATGTTAAAAGAAAAAAATGTCATTCATTTAAAAAAGTGTATTATGTAATCCAATTAATAGGAAAATAAAAAATGCAACGCAATTATTTATTTCGGAAATTTTATTGGTGCTTCAAAAAAC
Source organism: Tachina fera (assembly GCA_905220375.1). Classification (NCBI taxonomy): domain Eukaryota; kingdom Metazoa; phylum Arthropoda; class Insecta; order Diptera; family Tachinidae; genus Tachina; species Tachina fera. The sequence continues at coordinate 10,360,856 of LR999966.1, forward strand.
TCTATTATTTATGGTGGAGGCAGCTGTTTAACTCAACTAAATTGCAAGGTAATTGATTAACTGAAATAATTGGCATTACAACTGTCTGTTTACAGAAAATGTATCAGAGTTTGCTTATAAGAGTTTAATTACATATATTTTTTTTTAGATTTTTAACAACAGTTCTTATTCATTTTCTGTAAACAATTGATTATAACTACTTTTACATATATTTTTGCAAAACTATATTGTGTGAGATTGTTAATCTAAATGAATTCCTGTATTAATATCTGACCTAATTTTATATTGCTATTAAAATTATTGGAATTAAATTGTTTTTAAGTTGTAAGCATGTGCTGAGAATCGCTCTTAATAAGATACTGGGGTGGATTTTAATTTCTGAAAAATTTTCTTTAAAATTATTGTATTTTAAAATTTTTTTTAGCGTCAAAGTGGTGTAACTAAAACTATATTTATTTTAATGTTTTATAAAAATAAAATAAAGAAATTAAACTAAATAAAATGATTGAAAACCTTTCCCTTCTTAAAAAATTGCTTAATTTACATATGATGCTTCTTTTTGTGCTTGTATAAACCAGCATATTGAGCAAATTTCATATCACATTTGTCACATTCAAAACGTTTCTTCTCATTGTGCAACATTAAATGAGCATAGTACGAGGAGCCGGCCACAAAGGTCTTGCTACATATGGGACAAGCCTTGTCGCGTATATTCAAGTGACGCCTTTCATGTCGACTCTTTTCGTAGGCGCTGAAAAATGTCTTGGCACAGAAGTTACATTGAAAGTCTTTCTTATTCAAATGACGTTTGACATGTTGATTCAATTTGCTGGCACTAACAAAAGACATGCCACATTTCTCACACGTATAGGGACATTCTTTCGTATGCGATCTAATGTGCACCTTCAAGGAGTGACTGGCAAAAAACTTTTTCGGACACATGGGACAGGCATGATTTCGTGTGCCCTCGTGACGTTTCACATGATGCACTAGATTGCTGCGTGTGGTAAATTTTTGGCCACAAATATGACAAACATTGTTTAGGCTCGTTTCGAGCGGCAGCAGAGTTAAGGGGCGATTTTGCAAGGAATGTGCTCTTTTCAGATGTAGATTGTAGTCGGTACGTTTTTTAAATTCCATTTTACATTTTTCGCAGATAAACGGATCTATGTGATCATCTAAAAAGTTGAGAGCCTCGTAGTATTCAAAATTGTTGGAAGAAAATTCTTGTTTGTTTTTAAGGCATTTAAGGCGCTCTTTTTTCGCTGTTCTATACTGGGTTCTTAATTCTATAAGACGATTTTTAAGGCGTTCCGTGGTCAATTGTAAATTGTGTTCCTCCAGCAATTTATTGCACATTATTTCAATATTGCGTTGTTTAATATCACGTTTATTGTAATCGCCATCTTTAGTATCCCACAACTGGGGTAGAGTCTGATAAATGGCTATAATTTTGAAATTATTGTCACGATGATTAATGCTGCGTTGGAGTTCAGTATTCACGTCAATCTGCAAATGGCAAGCAATAAATATGTGTATGAAAACCTATTTTTTTTAATTTGAATATGGCTTAACTTACCACATCATCCATAAACTTAAAGTCATCATAAAAAGCCCATTTATTTTCTATACTTTCGTAGTCTTTTTGCTCCTTTATTAATTTTTTATAATACTTGCTATAATCTGTCAATTTGCGATGCAAGGTACGCCAGCATATTTCCTTACCCATGGTCGAGTTAAATTCTTGGGTAAGTGTGTGCCAAGTTTGGCGCCTGGCAGCACGTGAATTAAAATCCAAATGATTGGGATTCCAAAGTTGGGGAAATTTGCGATAGACTTCAATGAGTTTGTGTATTAATTGATCGGGCAGGGGTGTAATGGCAAAGTCGGCCGAAGATAATATTTCATTGTCCGAATCAATAAGGCTATTGTTGAGTGTTTCCACACTTTCGTTAGTTAAGTTGAGCTCAACAGAAAAGTCAGCACATTGCACGCTCGCCACTAAAGGAACAGGTGGAGAGAGCTGAAATACAAAAGAATTGAAATAAAAAAAAACATTTTAAACTATATGCCATGGAGTCTTGAACTCACATTTTCGACTCCGCTTTGCTTTATTTTTTGTTGCTCTAGTTCGTCGTGTGTAGTTGCTTCTCCACCACTTAAAACTTTCATTATCGGATCTTTATTTAAATTTTTTTCTGTTGCTTTATTAGCAGAAGTTTCGTTTTGCAAAAGATCTGGTAAGAAAGTTTCTGTTTCCTTATCTTTTTGTAGATTTTGGCCCAAAGTTTCAGCTGCTACTTTAGCGGGATTTTCTATAACAAATGAATTTTGTGTTACTACCACGGGATGTTCTGTAGCAAATTGACTTTCTGTGTAAAGCGGATTAGTGTTAAAACTTTCCGCCAAGGCTGTTGGTTGCTCTGTTATTATATCAGGATGTTCGACAACAAAAGCGTTTTCTGTATGAAAAAAATTTGGACTCAAAGCTTCTTCGCTTGCATAATTATTGCTGCACAAATCGAAGTCTTGGCCAGCCTCGCCACTGGTTATAGAGTTAATGAACTGAAAAGAAATTTGGTTCATTGATGTTTTTTATCTAATTTTCGACCTTTTTTATACATATTTTCAATTAAAATATTTTGTCAAGCTTTAGGTCTGTTTATATTTTTATTTTTCGTTCGATATTTCGGTTAACTTTTTCAGGATATTTATTATTTTTTGTTTTTCTGACATATAATTTTTTCTGTTGTCTTCTTTCCTTTCAATTACAGAAAAAAAATTTATAATTCTATATAGCAATGTGTCATAAAAATTTATTTTTTGTTTGTTTTTTTATAGAAAAAATATTTCAAAATTTTTTTTGTAAAAATTTATGACACATTGTTTTAAGAATTACAATTGTTTTTGCTAAATTTTTATGACGCATTGTTATTTAGAATTATAAAAAATATTTAGATTTTGTTTTATTCTTTTTGGCAAATTGAAAATTTTTTTTAAATTTTTTTTTGTAAATTTAAAATTTTTTTTTAATTTTTTTATATACATATATTTTTTGGTAAATTTGTATGACATGCTTATTATTACTTAGAATTATAAAAAATATAAAAAAAAATTTTAATTTTTTTTGTAAATTCTTATTACATTGTTATTTAGAACAAAAAAAATATATTTTCTAAAAAATTTTTTATTAATTTTTTCTTTTTGGTAAATATTTATGACACACATTGTTATTTAGAATTATAAAAAAATTTAATTTTTTTGTGGTAACTTTTTGTAACACATTGTTATTTAGAATTATAAAAAATATTTTTTGTGGTAATTTTTTTTCACGCACATTGATTATTATTTAGAATTATAAAAATATTTTTTTTTAATTTTTTGTTAAATTTTTATGAATTTTTTTTTAGAATTATAAAAAATACTTGTTTTTAAAATTTGGTTGGTAAATTTTTATGACATATATTTAAAATAATAAAATATATTTTTTACCAATTTTTTTAATATATTTTTATGACATTGTTATTTAGGAAAAAAATTTATATATTTTTATAATTTTTTGTGTAAATTTTTATGACATTTTAGAATTTTGAAAAGTATTTTCTTTTGGTAAATTTTTGAGAAATTGTTTTTTAGAATTATAAAAAATATTTATTTTCCAACTTTTTTTATGTAAATTTTTTATGAACACAAATTTAAAATTTTAAAAAATAATTATTTAAAATTTTTTTTGGTAATTTTTTTTTGTAAATTTTTATAACATTGCTATTTAGAATTATAAAAAATATTTTATTTAATTTTTTTATGACATTGTTGTTTAGAATTATAAAAGAATAATTTTTTTGGTAAACTTTTATGACACATTAGGTCTGTTCATTTACTTTCCCAGCAGAAACTAGCAACGAGAGAGTAAGGTAGATATTTACAAAATTACTCTCCCAAATATGAAAAAGTAAATGAACGCTTTACTTGTAAAAACTTGCAAGAACATTTTATTCATATAAGAAACATGGATGGAAATCGTGATGCCATTGAACTTTTTCTGGTGTATTTTGTTTGATAATGTCTTAAATTGATTTTTTTCTTCAAATTTACATTTAATATGAAATAATTTACACATAATTCATGAATTATTTAATATTTTTAGGCATTTTCATAATTTTTTAATTTTAATCTCTGATCAGATATAAGAAACAAACAAAATTCTTTGAAAATAAAATTGAATTTATGGGGCTTATTGAAAAAAATATAAATTGAGAAAATATGCTTTCTTTTTTATACGTATACATGTTTTTTTAACAAAGAAATTCACATTTTTCAGTTTTCCTTTTTAGATATTTTTGAAATAATTAATTTGACAACAAAATACACAACAGGTGGTTGGATAATTCTTGCAAGTAAAAATTTTACTAGTAATAATTTGTAGGAATTTTTTGTCTCTATTTTTCTCTCTCTTTTGACGCTCTCTCTTTCCAAACTTTTTGAGTTAATAAACACTTTCCAGTAATAATTGTTACAAGTTCGTAATAATTTTCAGTAAATGAACAAACTTATTATTATTTTTTTGTAATCGAAAGAAAGAAAAAACTTAAATATCCAAAAAAAAATAAATAAATAAATATAAATATTATAAAAAATAAAGAAAGTTAAAAGGTTAACGAAATACAGACCTAAAGCTTGCAAAAATTTACAATGAAACTTTGTTTTTTGCTTATAACCTGATTCAATTTCTCTTGGGTTGTACTGTCATCGTTGTTGGCAACATTTTCTATAATCTCTTGAATCAGCTGATCTTCCAAATGCAAAGAGTCCAGACTAGCTTCATCAGTACTATTTAGGGAAAAGTTTAAAGCTTCTGCCCCGACAAGAGATTTGTTTTCTGTATCTAAATTCGTTATTGGGCTAGAGCATAAGGGTGTAAATCTTTGTAAAATATCTTTAGAATTTTCACAATCCGTAAAACATTCCTTAGTACTAGCAATTGGCGAAAGAACTGGTCCTAACTCCAATTCCATTCCTTTAAATTTATTATGCTGTAATTTTGTTGATTTATTAATATTTATTTCTGCATTATTAGTTTTTTCCCTGGTTCCTTTAATTGAATCACTATCCCCTTCACTTTCTTCTTGCAATATACTACCATGCATTTCACTCTCCAAATGCTGTCGAAAGGTTTGCAAAGTTTCGAAAATTTTGCCACACATACGACAAGCAAATGGATCTATGTGCTTGTGTAAGAACTGCATTTTCTCATAATGCTTGAATGTGCAGTCGAAGGGCATTTGCTCTACCTGAGAATGCAAATAGCGTATTTTCTCTAAACGATAACATTTCCTAAGGGAACGTATACGCTTTAGAACTGACATCGGAGACAAGTGCAAGCCAAATAGTTTCAAAGTCTTGCTCATGCTTTCCACAGCTTGGGCTCTTTCCTTGGCCTTTCTCAACTTATAGGAGTCGATGTGCCAGAGTATGGGAAAATGTTGATAAATTTCCATGATTTTCTCATTTTGACGATCATAAAGTTCACGTCTCTTTTGCAAAGATTTCTGTTCCTCTAGAAAGAGCATTTGCGTGTAATAGGGAAATTTGGCACACTCATCTATTTCCCCCTCAAGTATTAAACGCTCTCTTTCTTGCACAAAGCGTTGGCATAGAGTACAAATACGTATTCTTACTTCAGCTATAGTAAATTTGCGTTTGCAAAACTCATTCCATTGCTCGGTAATGTCTTGCCAGGATTTGCGGCATATTTGGGGTTCACAGAACTCAGGATGTGATTGATCCCATAGGCGGGGATGTTCATGATAAAGTTTTATTAATTGTGTTATATGCTGTTTGTTGAGTTTCTCTTTGGGTTCGCAGAACTCAAAATGCTCTTCTTCGGTTTTGGTAGAAGCAGCAGTTAAAGTTTCAATAGTTTTGCTAGTGGTGTGTTCAAGTTTCTGAGACTTAGCTGCATTTGTGGTATCATCAAAAAGCTGTGTAACCAAAGTTTGCTTTGTATTTTTCCGTTCTTTACTAAATTGCTCTTCCGCTGGTAAGTTATTTTCTTGCCGTTCCTTTATCATGATTTCGCATAAGCGTTTTCTGGTTAATCTTTGGGCCCCTGGTAGAAACATTTCACTGGATTCCTGAAAGTCTGAACGTCCACAAGATTCTGTACTCGAAGTTGCAAGAAAATTTCCAGTACCAAATCCTTCTGAAATAATTTCACTACTGTTTTGTGAATAGTCCTTTATTCTTTTGCTTTTGCCTCTCTTATTGTCTAGATAGGGAAAGTTTTGTTTTAAAGGCTTAAAGTTCCGCAGTTGTCTCTTGAACTCATTTCCTTGGCTTAAATCCTGCAAAAGTTTGCTTTTAATTACTTTTGCCTCACGTAATGCTTGTATTTTATTTTTAGGGTTTCCAAATTTGTTTGTTTCAATTCCACAAAATTCCTGCTGTTTCAATTCATTTTTATGTTTTTCCTCTTTTGAAATTTTAAGTTTTCTTGGGCTGGTTCTAGTTGGTTGAGTTTTCCCTAAATTTTTGCTAACAAGTGTTTCATTTCCACCCGTTCCCGTTAGTTCTTTACTTTCACTTCCGTTTGCTAAGTTTTTAAAAGAATTCGGAAGAACTTCTTCATAATGTAAATAATTCGCTTTATTTGCATTTTTTTCGGTTTCACTTTCGTTTGGTCCCGCTGATATTTTTAATTTTTTCACTTTTTTCTTTGAATTTTTTTTAAACTTAATCCCTTCCTTTAGACATTTTTGAACTTTTTTTCTCATTTCTATGGATTTTCGCATACACTCGAAAAAAGTTTCATCACTTGAAGCATTTGTGCTTCTTGGCTTTTCCCCTTTTAGTTTGTTAACAATTTTTTCACTTAAATTTTTTGGGGTTTCTGCTTTTTTCAAACGTTTTTGGTTAACCATCTTTATTAACTTTTCAGCCTTTTTTATTGCTTTTTTAGATTTTTGTAAGCATTCGAAATATTTTAGATTAAGCGTTTCCCTTTCATTTAATAGTTTTTCCCTTAATAATGTTTCTTCTAAACTGTTTTCAGCTGTTGGGCTTTTGTTAAGGCAATTTTGAACTGTTGTTCTTATTTCTGAAGATTTTCTTAAGCATTCCTCATATCTTGTGTTCAAATCACTTTCAGTTGTTTGGTTTTCTGTTCTAAGCTCGTTTTGAAGTGTTTCAATTTCATTTGTACCCATTTCACTAGCTGTGAAAAGTGAATTACCTTTGTTCTTGTACATTTTTGGTTTATTATTTTCGATTTTGTTTTCAATTAATTTTGTATTACTTCTGCTTAGTGCTGTTTCATTTTCATTTGGCTCCCTTTCATTTACATTAACTGTTGCTTCATTTTCACTAATAACTGTTTCACTTTCAATTGTGTTTATAGCGCTTGAATTTTGTTTAATTTCTTTTTCTTTAGATTTTTTTTCGAGTTCACTTTCAAATACTTCCGTTGCTAGTTCAGTTGTTTCATTATCTGGTTTATTTTTTCTACATTTTCTTAACTTTTCGGAGTTGTATTTAAAATTTTTCTTCCATATTGTTTTTTGACTAGGAACATTTTCAATTTGTGTTACATATTTCTTGTTATTTTCATGGTCATTTTCAATTTTATTATCTAAATTCTTAGGTTTTTTATAAATCATTTCAAATTTAGTTAAATCAGTTTCAGCTCCACTTGTTGCTTTTTGCCTTGCAGCTGTTTTGTTTTCGGTTTCACTTGCTTCAGAGTCTTTTTCACTTGTTTCTTTTTCCGTAGTTGTTGTTTCTTTTTCTGCTTTACTAATAAACATTTTGTTGTTAGAACCTTTTTTAAAAAATGCTTTTCTGTGCCTTTTAAAGCTTTTGCAATTATTTCTTAAAACTGCACAGTTCTTTTTCATAGCATTAGTATTTTTATAATATCTTTCATTTTTTACATCATTAATCGATTCATTTTCACTTGATCTACTTTCCGTTTCGTCGCCTTCCCTTAAATCACTTATATCACGCATAATTTTGCTTAAAGTTCTTTTAATATTTTTTATTTTAAAATTCTTTTTCTTCATACTTTTTGTTACTTTGCCCGCTTTTTTATTTATAATGCCTTTTGTTTGTGAATTTTCTGCGCAGCTGGTTTCAATGTCACTTGTATCGGGTATATTTCTATTAATACTTGTTATTTTTCTTTCAGAATTTCTATATTTCCCACAAACTCTGCTTCCCGCATTAATTTTTGTTTTTATTTCAAATTTGTGTTTGGTTCTTAAGTCATTTGTTTCATTTTCACTCAATTCTTGCTCACTCTCTTTCATTACTGTTAAACACTGTAATTCTTTCTCACTTTCTGTTACATCAGTGGGGTTTACTACCTGGTGGTTTAGTATGTGTTTTAATGTGGGATTAACTACATTAGAAGTTTGTTTTTGTTTTCGTTTGTGTTTGTTTTCAATGTGATTTTTTTTTATCCCTGCTACCTGTTGAACATTTACATCTTTCATATATTCTGCTTCATCATCAACATCTTCGTTAATTTGCATTGCCTGTGTGTTATTATCTTGTTCAATTAGTACCTGTTCAAAAGGTTCTAAAATTTCTGGACGTTCACCTCTTGTTCTTTCAGCTTGTAAACTGTCATTTGCCTCACCACAATCTTCGTTGGTAAAAGACAAGTTACGATCATTGTTATAAATACCATCATGATTTTGATTTTCTTCTTCATTGTGTGTAAAATGTTGTTTCGTAACAACCTCCTCATCTTGTGATGTGGCCTCCTCCCAGGCGGTGTGCCAAATTTCCATATGCTGGGGAAATTCGGACAGAGGACATAATGGATGATCTTCACACAATTTGCATTCCACGGCATATAATTCGCCATCACACAGCCAAGTATAAACCTCACCACATTTCAAATTATCTTCTATATGAAGCGGCTGTTCATAATCATAATCATGATTGCGTACGCTTTTCAACATTATTTTATTATTTTTAGGTAGATAGGTATTCCTTTTAACTATTAAATTTAAATTACTGGGTCATTAACAATGCTTTTTACGGCAAATCTTCATTTATGTAGTTTTAATTTTTTTCTAACAATTATTTTGCCATGATTTTCTCACAAGCAAACCAACCACTATTACACAAAAAAAAACAAATACTACAATAACAAATTTCAAGTGGAGTATTAAAGTTTTGTTTGAATAGTTTAACCGTTGATGTTTATTAGTTGACGTCTTCGGCGCGGCGTTCACTAAACAACTGAAAGGTAAGACAGGTATGATCAGATGTGAAACTTGAAAGCAGAAAAAAAGAATATCGGTAGCAGCAGCAGCCGCAGCTTAAAGAAGTTGAATGAACGTTTAACTGCGATGTGAACAATTCAGCGATTTTCTGTTTGTAATTCAGCGTTTTTGATTTTTTTTTGAAAATCAATTAAAAAAGGCAATACTTAAAGTACCCATGGACTATGCAATATTATTGAGTAGCTATTATCATTCACGTTTTGCTCTACACTATTCAATATATTGCACAATATTAAAAAATATGTATATATATATTGCGCCATTTTTCTTACAATATATGTAAAAATAAACAAAAGCTTTACACACATGTGCTTTTAAGATTTGAAATTGATTTTTCGTTATACTCAGTACATATCTACATACAAATAATTTTTTAGTTCAGTAATTTTGAAAAAATATAAAAATAATGTTTATAGCTGGAAATAATTATTGACCGATATTGTCAACATATTAAAAAATATTTCTTGTTGCTCAATATAAATCAAAAGACTTTTGATTTTATACAAGACACATAAATATATCAATACCTAGAAATAATTATTGTACAATATTGTCAACTCATTACAAAATATTTGTGCCATATAACAATATAATATGCACATAGGCAATTTTATTGTACAATATCAATTATTGCACAATAATATTGCAAATGTGTAGGTATCGCAAGTTAAAACTTTTGAAAAGACCCAAAACTTAATTTAAAAAAAAAGTTGTCTGTATAGTGTACAAAATGACTTTAAAGGTTTAAAAGCTTTTTGAAAAAAATTAAAAAAAAACCATTCACAAAATATATTAACTTGCTTATTCATAAAAAAATATTTTAGTTTATAAAGCAAACAATAAAATTTTATATAGAAATCCGTTTTATAGACCTTTTGTACATAAAAAATATTTTTATTAATAAAGTCGAAGGGGAAAGAGCTCTCACTCACTTTTTTTTAATTTTTGAAAAAAACACCTCTTGTGTCAGATATAATTTTTCTTCTAAAACTGGGTTTTCGAAACACTTTTCTTTAATGTTTAATTCAAAATTAAACTTAAAACTATTTATTAAATCAATAATATCCATGCTGACATAAAGTTCTGTATCCTCAAAATTCGAAAATATTTGGAACAATACATTTTTAAAACTTTTTAAAACGTTCTCCATTTATGTGCTTTTTAGGCATTTGATATTTGCTTTAAGGCGCTGCCTTGTCAACACTTTTCTTATGTTATAAACACTAACGGCCAAACATGCATACTGTTAGTGCACAGAGTTGGAAAGTTTATTACTATTGCTAATTAACAAATTTCGTATATGATGTACAACATCATATGTGGTCACAAGCTATAACAGAGTAAGTCGAAAAATAAAATATGATTTCGAGGAAAACCACTTTTAACGTGTAAAAGTTTTTTTTCGAAAAATTAAAAATAGGAAAATTAACAGAATTTTTCCTTAAAGCAAATATTGCGGTATTAATATACATGCAATATTTTATGAAAATGTGGTTTTTTAGTTTTGTTTGACTCTTCTTATGAACTTTATTGGGCTTAGTTTAATATTGTTTTGTTTATACTGTGCAATAACAGCCAAAAAAGCTTTAGTGGCATAATTTTCGAATTTAATTTTTTGGCCAACATCGATTACTTGCGAATGTAAATAGTCGATTTTCGCCAAAAAAAAACAAGCACCAAAATATGTGCCGCTTAAGTAAGTAAGCTTTATTATTCAGTATTCTTCGGACTCACTATCCTACACAATCGTAAGACTTTTGAAAAATAACTACCCTGACTTAATAAATTCTTTTTGTCTTTTGAAAATTTTCATAAACTCCATCATACCAGCGTTGTAGTTTCTTAAAAGTTGTACGATTGTGTAGGATAGTGAATTCTACCCCCCCAGGACACTTGGAGATTTCAAATAAATCCATAAAGGCATTTGAAATTATTTAATTAAAAAATAACAATATTATAGAACACAATAAGCGTTGGCCTATTTATTTATATGCATCAATGAAAAAAGTTTAGTTCAGCTCCTGATCTTAAAAAAAAACAAAAATACCTTGTAAGATAAGAAATTGAAAAAATATAATAAAATTTAATAAAAAAAAATTGGCGAAGAGCTTGAGTTTACGAAGAACTCCTCCATATATAGCCCCTATGATATTTCCAGGAGTGGCGCTGGCCACTAAATATTTTCTGCATAGACGGCTTTTGGCCGAAATTAAGAATTTAATACCCCATTTACTGCTTAACTGGAACTTCAGGGACCCATAGTTCGAAAACTTAGGTTCGCTACAAAATTTTTTTAATAATATTTTTTTTTATTATAATTTTTTATATTCACCCTTATCGGGAATAAAAGTTCACGTGAAATGCGTTCACTTTCCCTGAAATTCTGATCGCTAATCGCATTTTGTTCACCTAAACTAGATTTAAGTCTTAAGCTATAACAAATGATTGAAAAAAATGGCAATTCTTGTATACATATTTCACTGAATAATATTTAATGATCAATTATATGAATCAGTCACGCATAACTATCCATCCCTGACAAGTTATTTTTGCCAGTTGATGTTAAATCATATCCATACATACACACATACATACATACATACATACATATATGTATATATATAAATATGCATATATAATAGTGTCCTGCACAAGACCATTTATAAAACCTTTCAAGACATGAAAGATTTTTCAAAAGCTTTACTACAACAAAATATTCTAAAGCACAAACAAACAAGCAACACTGTTGGCAAAACAAACAACTGAAACAAATGTCTTGCCAGCAGCGTTGTTTAGCGTTTGTTTTAGAATATTTCGCTGTAGTAAAGCATTTGAAAAATCTCTCATGTCTTGAAAGGTCTTATAAATGGTGTTGTGCAGGACTTTAATATGCATATGTACATAAGTACAACATACATAAGCACGCAGTAACAAATCAACGGCTTTTGTGTAAACAATAAACCAAAGAAGATCAACATCAAAGACAAATTTAAAAGAAAATTAATATGAAAAGCAAGTTGTGTATTGAAAAAGTGTATTAAAGTAAATAACCAAGAGTATTAAAATTGTGGTTTATAAATATTTAACTGCAATTAACGGATGTATGTACATATGTATGTATGTAAATATATACTTCTAATGCCTTCTTTAAGAATATGTGTCCCATGTATTTTAAGAAAGTTGGTATCTATACTATAGATTCCATTTAGTCAAATTTGAAGTGTAAGAGTGGCTATTTCTAAATTTACAACCTGTCTTTAATGTAAAATTCCGACTAAACAGGTTGTTTGAGAGAATTCAATTCGTGCGTCTGCTTAATTTGAGAAGGTGAGAAATTCAATTTAAATTTCTGCAAGTGTCTTAACATTTCAATGTTAATCATTTACTTTGTTTACATATATCACACTCAGAGTTACCGTTGGTGTTGCTAAAGTGTAAAAATTTACCCTTCTTGAACTGCATAGAACTTTTTCTGATGGCTTTTTTAAGTCTTGCAATGAAGTACTATATTTATGGCCTATTTCTCACCTGCGAAAGAAAACGTTCGACTTACAATTTATATTGAAAACAACAATAAAATATGAAAATTTGTTTTTGTTTTCAATATAAATTGTAAGTCGAACGTTTTCTTTCGCAGGTGAGAAATAGGCCATTAATTTGAGCATTAAGCTGAATTTAGAGCTTAGGTATATATAAAGAGTTAAAGTAGTCGTTTATAGTGATTTTTCTTGAGAATTCAATTTACTTACCCCTCTTACGAAACGGACAAAAAATTTCCATACGTAGGAGGTTTCGAAATCTAAAATGGTCCACAAAAATATTCCTCTTAGAATTTTACACAAAACCTTAAAATATATCTTACACTTAAAATCCAAGTGTAAATAAGTAGAAAATTCACTCTTAAGGTCATTTAAAGTTTTGACTTCTTTCTAAATTTTGAGAACATTTAAATATGTTATGTATAGTACATAAGTTCGATACCTTTCAGCGAAAGGAACAAAAAATATATCTGTTGGGTTAAGATGTTTCACAAAAATTGTTCTTGGCGGGATCTTACATAAAAGTGCTGAGCTTGTAATATATCTAAAATTCATGTACAATGTACAAAACGAGAAACGTCTATGCCCCTTTTCAGAAGTAAACATTCAAGACTCTGATACACGCATACATATCTTTTTTTGAATCCGTGATTATAACTTTTTTTGTTATTTTTCTGTAATGCACTGTAATAAATCAAACTATTGTGACAAGGTTATAAGCATAAATATTCGTATTTTAATTGTTATAATCAGCTAAAAAAATGTATTGGAACAAAGCAATTTCGTTTATGTTGGTGACACATTTTTGTGATACTTTCTCCAAATTTTCAACGGTAACGCAATTCAGACATCCAAATTTACATCTGGCTGATCTCTGTTAAACAGAGGTATTTGTTTTTGTCACGTTTTATGTTACCCCTGTTAATTCTCACGAGTTTGTGTTGCTATTGCTTGCTTTATGTTTGTTATGTTCAACCGGTTTGTTTATTGTTAGCTGATAACCAGATTATTGCACCCAACAATAAATAAATGTCTGAGGTGAGACAGCCGCTAATAAACAAATAAACACATATTTACATATACGCACATACTACATACGTACAAACATGGTACATACGAATTTATATACAGCATACAAACATAGTACATATGAATATATGTACATGTAAGGGTGGCCGTTATTTTACTTTTTTTGATTTCTTCTACTCTAACCCCCCAAAATCGGTTCAGTTTTATGTAAAAAAATATACAAAAAAAAATTCATACCGATAACTTGTGTGTTAGGGGGTGCGTCCGGCCTTAAAATTGGCGCTCCAGCCCATATACTCAATGTAATTTTTTTATATTTCTTAGATTTATTTTGACTATATATACTGTATATTAGAGTTGGGCATAGTTGTTCCTTTTGCGGATTGTTCCTTTTTGTTCCCAACAACAAAAAGAACTAGTTCGTTCTTTTCGTTCAGTTGTTCTTTTCGGTCAGTTGTTCAGTGAAAAACAAAACAGAGATTATACAGTCACTGAATCCTCTTCAATGTTTGATTCGTGTGTTAATATTCTAAATTATTTTCATTTCATTCTTAATAACCTTATTTAATTAAACTTTTTTATTAAAAATGCTTTAAATGAAGTTTGATCATTTGAAAACAAATTTTAATCACTTTTTAATACTGATTTATATTCAACACAACAAACTCTTTCTTTTAATTGAGTAAAACTTTTCCTTGCTTAGACGTATTTTCATTTGTGCTTTGTAGTCTTATTTGTTGTATGCTTTTAGTAAGTAAAAAGTAAAAATTAATATTTTGAAATTTTTAAAATGAAATCCGTAATCAGTTTAAAAAAAGTTATAATCACTTTTTTAATTCTAACAATATTTTCCACAATCTGTTTTTTAGTTCAATACTACAAATTATTTCTATTAATTTTGTAAAACTCCCTTGTATATTTCACTAAGTATACATTTTCTTTTGTTTGTTTTGATTATTGTGCTAAAAATTTAATAGGCACACTACATTTGTATCTTCTTAACAGTATGCAAACGAGAAACTATATTTTACTTTAAATCTTTTGCATGTGTATTGGTCAGGAACAGAGAATAAGATAAAAAAACAAAACAAAGACCAAAAATTATCGAACGAACAAGAAAGACCAAGAGAACAAGACCAAAATAACAAGAAAGACTAAAAGAACAACAAAGACAAAAAGGAACAACTAGTCTGAACTAGTTCACATCGTTCACTTATGGGAATAGTTCAATTGAACTAGTTCGTTCTTTTTGGGCACACCCTACTGTATATGTATGAAATAATTTAATATTTAGAAGCTCTTATTGTAGGTATATACTTAAAATAAAAAATTTCCATATAAATATAATTTTGTTACATAAAATTGGTGGTATTTTGTTGGTTATTTTTCTTATTATTTTCTAAAATATTAATTTTAGCAAAAAACTTTCTGTGAGTCTAATATTGTTGACTTGAAGAACTACAATATTGCCATATGTCATATTTTTGTAAAATGATGTTTTAAAAAGAGAGTCATATGCAAAAAAATACATTGAAAAATGGACTTGAAGGCCAACTTTGAGGGCCAGACGCACCCCCCAGGAACGCAACTTATCGGTATGAATTTTTTTTCTATTTTTTTTTTACATAAAACTGAACCGATTTGGGGGGTGAGTGTCGAAGAAATCAAAAAACAAAAAGTCGCCATACAATTAACGGCCACTCTAATGTGCATACATACATATGTATATAGAGCATACATATGTATATACATATATGTGTGTATGTATGTATGTATAAAATAAAATATCTTTTTTTTCTATTTCGTTGAAAGTAAAGGCAGTTTAATAACCTGCATTTTTTAGCAAATTTAAATAATTTCGCTATAAATATTACTGCCAAACGATACGTTTATTATATAGTTAAAGAAAAATTAGCCTGATCGATAAAATAAGCTTTTTTTGTCTTTCAAAAATTAACAAAGTTCATTGATATTAGTTTATATACAGTTTCATTTTATACAATTTCATTTTGCATTGTATTCACATAATAACTTTATTAATTTTTTTTCTTTGTAAAACAATTTAAAGTTCAAGGTTTTTTTTGCATTATCGGCAACACTGACATCATTGGCGCTAGAATATAAAGAATTATTATTGTTGTTGGTTTGTGAAACATTGTAATTTAAACCGGTTTTGTTTTCTTGAGAATTATTGTTGTATTGTTGTTGTTGTCTTGGTTGGACATATGTAAATTCTTTGCAGCTGTTGTTGTTGATATTTTTTATAGCATCTGTTGCAATTAAATATTTGTTTATTTTATTGTTTTTCTATTCTATTGTCTTTCTAATTAAATTTTAAGGTTGAATATGTGTAATCTTTAATGGGTATTATGCACCAGGGTTCCCAATTTTAGTTTATACATTACCAATTTACAATTTTGCATCCCCGAAATTCCCCAAAATAGCTACATATTTTAGAATACTTAAAAAATCATCACAGTTTCTTAAAAATAAAATCATATTACATACTTCAAAAAAAAAAAAAATTATATACACTTATTTAATTAAATTAATTTTTTGTATTAAATATTTTTGAATTTGTATTTTGAGTATTTGAAATCTATAATAAAAAAATTTTGAATTGCAAATTTTGCAAAAAAAAAGAGTGTTGGAAGAAATTTTTTTTGGAGTTAAATGTTAATAAGATTTGGTGAGCTTTTAGTTACATTGTTGTCATATATATTGTTTAGAGCGCTATTATCAAGTCTAAATTAGATGTTGTCCAAAAAAGGATGGCACCATTTTTTGATTTGAGGGCACACTGAATTCCGAAATGGTTTGAGGCCTATACAAAAATTGGTCAACAAAATCGTCAAACTGGGTAAGTATAGTGGTCTACTACCCTTTGGTAGTACTATCTAGCCTACACTGTCCAGTCCGTGTGTTTTTCCAAAAAATCGTCATTTGTCGCATAGTGTTATTATTCTACAATATATTCATTATTATTGTAATTCCTTTGATCTTGTTGTTGTTATTTAAACAACAACATTCCATTATGATTGCAAATAATAACATTCCCAGTGAAAAAAATGGAAGTCATTCTAGCGGAAGTACATTTTCATTGCTTCCAAAAAATCGATATTTTTAATTTGCCGAGAGTGAGCAAAAAACCATGTAGAAGCTTATTTTAGTCACACAAAACCTTGTAACTCCTCCATAGTGTTAGAAAATACTCACCAGAATTAAAAAAAAAATTATTTTTTTAAAGAAATTTATGAATTATTTTTAGTCTAAAATTTAAAAGTTATTTGCTTAAATTTACATGAAAACACTGTTTCGGGCTTAAATTCGTATAAAAAGAAACGAATTGTTAAAAAGGCAACTATTTACCCTTTTTCCTAGATGAAAATATTATAGAATACAAAAAAGGGAATTTTTCTTAATATCGCTTCCAATTCAGTCACCAGGCATTGAAAAAGAGAACTTCTTGCAATGACAACCCTATGTAAAAATCATTAGATCGGATCGAAATTTGCACTAATTCCGCATCGTAAACTCTACATTTTCATGATTTTTTTGGAGTCTCTTTTTTTACTGGGTTGTTTTTAGTTATTACTCTTTAGTATAATTGTAAGTAAGCATCAGTTTACTAAACTACTTATGTATGCTCTGCAACAGTATATGATACATTTAAATGCAATTATACTGTACTATATTTAAGTATACTTGCACTTAAGCACAAACACATATAAGAAAAAACGTTTAAAAAAGCACTACAACCACTACACACATACGTACATAAGCGTGATATTCCAGTTATTTTTTCTTTTTTTAGTTACTCATCTCATCTTTGATATGTGTATGTGTGTTTGTGTGTGCTCAGTTATAAAAATTCATCATTGTAGTGTAGAAACAAATTTGATAAGAACCTGCAGACATTTTAAAATATACAGTTACTTTTTTTTGCTTGTTTACGTGAGTTATTATTATACATATGCACATACATATGTATGTATGTATGTATGTGGGTTTGTATGTGTGCATTTTTATAACACTTTATGACATTAATTTAAATCACGTCTCATTTAACATACATTTTTCACAGAATACTACGTACATACATATGTATGTATGTACATACTTTCTATAGCTTACACACTTGCATCCAATCCGAATGTCTGCACATGTACATACATACATATGTATGTATGTGTGTAGTGCATTCATGTGCATTTATGTTTATATGAATGTTTGTCAGTGTATCACTGAATGTTTTTATAGTTATTTTAACAAACCAAGTAGTTAAGTTGACTAAATGAACACTATTTTTTGTTCTTATCCTGCTGATATTTTTGCCATTTTAAAAACTTCTCTTCCATTGGGTTGGTTGCCAAAGAAGGTTAAATGTGTAAATGATACAGCATATTAGAATTTGCTTTGGCGCCATTTAGGTTTGTTTCGTTTTAAGTTGTATGCGTTTGTTTTTTCTATTATCGTGCACGTGCACAGTGGTAAAATAGTAAAAAAAAAAATAAATTAATTATAAAATGGTGAACACACACATGCAAAGTAAATGTTATTTTTAAACTGTAACTTCTTGAATGATAACATGAAACTTTTATAAATATCGCTCATTAACTTCGATATTAATAATGCAAAATAATTCGGCATATCGTAACTTTTGTAAAAATTTTTATGTAAATATCTTGTACTACCACCTCCTGAGAGAAGAATATATTTTAGGGTGTTTGAGTTGAGTTAAATGTTATTGAAAATTTTAAATGAGTTTTGTGCAAAAATATTTTTTTAGTTGTGTTTATATTTAAGTAAATGAGCGAGCGATCTACTAGTCTACTCAGGTCATACTGATTTCGAATAGCACTATGGTTAGCACATATAAAAATATTTATTTAACTAAATGTAAATTATTTTTAAGTTTTTGGTGCTTATTTTTGAAATCGGTTAAGTTTTTTTTTGTAAAAAGCTTTATTTTTAAATTTTTAGTGTGCATTTTAAATTTTCGCTTTTGAAAATATTAGCGGTTCCAGCCACTTTTCTGAATGCAAGATTGAGTAACTTTCAGTGCTCAAGAAGGTGCGTGTCAAGTTTCGTAAAAATCGGTGTAATAGTAGCAAGTAAAATATTTACTGGCGTAGCTAGAATTTTTTAAGAGGGGGGAGGGGAAGGTTTAACTATGGTAATTCTTATGAAAATAAATAATTATAAGATATTTAATAATTCTAACAGGGAACAGCAATTTCTTGATTGGGGGCATGGGGGTGCACCCATTGCCATTCTACTCTTTTGGGAAATGGCCCTTTCACTTTTTTATGCAAATGATTATGACATTCCAAGAGCCCAAACTGTTTGCCAAGTTTTATGAGGATCAGATACATAGGTAGACGTACATATTATTTACTACTAAATGTAAATGGGCGTGTCCCCGCCCACTATTTAAATATGAGCCCATGTCACTTCCAGAGCTCGAGGGGTATGCCCAGTTTCGTAACACTCGCTTAAGTAAAAGCCTCATAAAATATAATATTAAATTTTAGGGGGCGTGACTCCGCCCATTTTTTAATTTTGAGATTGTGTCACTACGAGAGCCCAAAGTATGTGCCAGGTTTCGTAGAAACCCAATTTTTTTCGAAAATAAGAGCAAATAAAAGCTTAACATTTTCAGACAAAAAGTAATTTTTAAGTTTGGTCTAAAAATAGCGGAGCTATGAATTAACACACTTAAAAATATACCGACGAATTTGCTAATACATATCCTCCTTTTTTGAAGTCGACTAAAAAACAAAGATATTCTCAGTGTATTTCCTTGAAAGGCATTTATTTAATGCAGTTTTAAATGCTTTTGGCTAAAAGAAGCACAACATTAAAAATTATATATATAATAAAACGTATGAATACAACAAACAAGAACATGGCAACAGCAGCACCAACAAGTAACAAAAACCCAACAAAATATTGTTATGTTGTTAACCCATTTATTATTTTTGTTTATCTAGGTTTTTCCTAAACGAAGAAATGAAAAAATATAAAAAAACACACGGTTAAATAGACACACAGTTACAGATACTGGCACACACATGCTCATACTCACTGCTTGCAACAAGCATAGATATTTATGGCACCGAAACAAAACGACAATTTAGTTTAACCTAGTGTCAGATAATTAAGGAAGATAGCGACATTCTGCAGCCATGGCACAACTGCATCAAAAAATAAAAAATAAAAAATTAAAAAGAAATTGCAGTAAAAATTAAAGGGACAAAAGTAAACAACTTAATATCAACCGTATAAATTTAATATGCTTAGAAAAGCGGAAAATTAAATGTTCTGAAAATCTTTTTAAGATAAAAAAGAACGCAAACTAATACATATTCACTTTAGCTTACGAAAACATAATCATTTTGAATCATAGATCAGTAAAGAATTTTATAAAAAGTTTTTCTGAAAATGTGATTTTTTTTTGCGATTAACCGTAGACCCGGTTTCGTAAAATAATTAAAGGGTTTTCTGCGAATTCGAGCATATTTATTATTACTATTTTAAATTTATTTTAAAATATGATTTTGTTATATATGAATTTAAAAATAAAGTTTTGGGTCGAAACCCCGGTTTTTGCTCTGCTTCTGCATACAAATATTATATTAAATAATACGTAACTATGTTGAAAGTTTGAACCATAATAATATTTATAAGCAACAACAATGAAAAATTATTTTTGTACGATCAATCGGAAAACCGGTTGTTTTATTCGTTAAAATATTCGCTTCAACTATGTGCTATTTTTTTGTTCTTAGTTAAAAAAATTTTTAGGTAATTTATTTAAAATTTTAATGCGTATTCAAATAAGCAAATCATTTTAAATGATTTAAAAAAATCCAAGGTCCGTAAAAGAAAAATATTTTTTAATTTTAAATGGTTTAGCAAAATCCAGGGCTCGGAAAAGTAAAATTTTTTTTATAGTCTTAGAAATTTTTAAGTAATTTATTGAATTTAATAGAATTTTAACGCATATTCAAAGAAAAAAAATTATTTTAAATGGTTTAACAAAATCCAGGGCTCGGAAAATAAAAATATTTTTTTTTTAATTTTAGAAATTGTTAAGAAATTCATTAAGCTCAACATAATTACAGCACATATTCAAAGAAAAAATTATTTTAAGTGGTTTAGCAAAATCCAGGGCTCGGAAAAGAAAAAAAGATTTATATAATTTTAGAAAGTTTTCAGTAATTTATTGAACGCAATAGAATTTTAATGCATATTCAAAAAAAAAAAAATATTTTATATAGTTTAACAAAATCCAGGGCTCGAAAAAGCAAAAATACTTCTTCTGAATCTTAGAAATTTTTAAGAAATATATTAAACACAATGGAATTTGAAGGCATATTCAGTAAGTAAGAAATAATTTAAAATGGCTAGCAAAATCCAGGGCTCGAAAAAGAAAAAATATTTTATCTTGATTTTAAAATTTTTAGGTAAATTATTAAATTCAGAGAATTTTATTACATATTCCATTAAAAAATGTATAATTTTTAACGGTTAAACTAAATCCAGGGTTCGGAAAAGGAAATATGTATTTTGTAAAAAAATATTTTTTTTAAAAAAATTTTTAACTTTTAAACTTTTTTAACAACAGAATTTTAACGCGTATTCGAAGAAAGAAAATTGTTTTAAATGGTTTCACAAAATCCAGCGCTCGGAAAAATTAGATTTTTTAATTTTAGAAACTTTTATGTAATTTATTAAATTTAACAGAAATTTAATGCGTGTTCAAAGAAAAAAATTTTCTTAGTAGTTTAACTAAATTCATTGCTCGGAAGAAAAAAAAAATGTTTTTTCTTAATTTTAAAAGTTCTCAAGTACTCGTAGCTTATGAAACTTAGCAGAATTTCTTTACATATTCCATTAAAAAATATATACTTTTTAACGGTTAAACAAAATCCAGGGCTCGGAAAGGAAAATATTTTTGGTAAAAAAAAAAACATTTTTGTTCAACAAATAAATTTTAATTTGCGACCTTACGTTCTCTAAAAACTTATTTTAAGTCGTATTTATTTACAAACATTCAATCTTAACGATTAATCGAAAAGGTGGAATAATAAATATTTTCTATATGAAAAATATTAATTAATATTAAAGTGTTCTTTCGTTTTTAACTTTAAGAAAACATCTGCATTTTCTGTTTTATATTTTTTTGCTATCGCTTCTTATTTAAAAGTTTTCATTATGCAGCAAAATCACAACAAATTGTTGTCTGAAGTGATGAAATCCTTATCGCATATTTATTCTCTGCTTCACCAATATATTCTTATTTAGTTACGTTTATGCTGCAAGAAAATTTGCATAAAATCATACGGGACAGAAATGCATAGCTTGTAGCTAAAGGTTTTTAAACTATTTACCTAGATTACAAAAAAAAAATAAAAAACACGTTTAAGTGTCATTCTCAATACACAATCTTTAATGGAAGTTATTAGGAAACTGATGCATGTATACAAAAAGCTCCAATACACACACACACACATACAGCGAAAACATTCAGGAAGACATTCTCTTAGTGACAGTATTGCTATTTTAACATTTAAACTCTAAATGGGAGAGTATTAGAACACAGACTGACAGTAAGTAAGATGAACATCACTACTAAAATGAGTAAAGAACAGCAAAGAATATACTTTTTACATTTTTGCCAGCAAGTTTATTTTTGCAACAATAAAATAAAACAAACATTTTATACACAAGTGTACAGTAAATACTATAAATGTGGCAGCTAGTAAATATGCGACAAGGGAGACAACATTGTAATGTCTGTTAACAAAAAGAAAACACGATATGAAAATCAATGTTGCTTTTTTTGCAGTTTTATTTAAATATCATTTTGACTCTTACCGCCATTTTTATTTAGTTTTAAATGTAAATACACAAACTCTAACACATACTTTTTATACAAGTACACTTCCGCCCGGTCTTGTTATGTTTGTAAACATTTAGTTAGAGCAAAAAATAGACAATGAAAGAAATAATAATAAAACTACAGCATACTTTAAGGCGTTGCAGAAACTGTGTAGAAGAAGCTTTTTTTAGTTTGTGAAATACTTTTTAAGGTAAAGTATTTATTTTTATAAGTAAATAAAAATAATAAGATCAAAAAGAAAAACTAAGTAACAAAAACAGAAAGCAAGACGGCGCTTTTAGAAAGTTTTTGAAACTTAAAAATCTATAAGAAAAAATTTAATTTGCTTGTGTTATTTATCTAAAGATATTTGCATACCATATTTCCAGCAATTATGACAAACTAATGTCAGTATTAATTTATTATTAGAACATTCATTTTTATATTCAAAATAGTTTAAATACTCGTTTTTTTCATTCAACCTTAAACGAAAAATTAATAGACTACACGGGCTAAAATTGATCGACTACTCAAAAATAATTTAATCGATTATTTCGAGAAAAATTTTTTTCGATTGCTTAAAAACATGAATTCGATTATTCGAATAATTTTTTTTTAATTCATGAATAAAACCTTGTTGACTGCTTATATAATCTTTTTTATTTCTAGAACACGAATTTATCCAAAGTGGTATAAGAAATCTTTAAAAGCTTTATTCGAGTTTTTGCATAAAAAATGTTCTATTAGTAAAAAAAATCCAAAAATTTTTTTAGTAGAATTTCATTCGATTAGTTGAGATTTATTTAATTAAAATTATATTCGATTAAAATTTTATTCGATTAAGTTTATTCATTTAAAAATTTATTAGATTCGAAATTTATTTGCTGGTGGTTTATCATGTCTATATACGTATTTCATTGGCGCTTGAACTAAATCATCAGTAGACTTCAACCATAAATTTTGAACAGTATTTATACTTCTGACAATATGTCAAATAAATAAATTTCATTTATTAGATTCTATAACTAAAAAATTATTCGATTGCTTTAGGGAAAATTTATTCAATTATTTAAATAGAAATTTATTTCATTCCTCGATTAAAATAAAATGCATTGAATACAAAATCAATCGAATTTATTCGAATATAAATTAGTGCGTATAAAAATTTATCCGAATAAAAATTTATTCAAATAAAAATTTATTCGAATATAAATTTCTGCGTATAAAAATTTATCCGAATAAAAATTTATTCGATTAAAAAATTATTCGTAATAAAAATTATTCAAATAAAAATTTGTTCCAATAAAAATGCATTAGAATTAAAATTTATTTGATAAAAAAATTGATTCGAATAAGAATTTGTTCTATTATTCTTATGCGATTATTTCAATAAAAACTTATTCCATTACTCTATTAAAAGTTTTAATCGTATAAATTTATTCAACTAAAAACATTGTTTGATTATTTGAATAAAAATTTAATTTATTACACGAATGCAAATTAGTACAATTAATATTTATTCGGATATTTCCATAGATATCTTATTTAAATAAAAATTTTTCGATTAATCGAATAAAAATGGATAAATATCATAATAATATAATAATAATAATAATATTTCTTAAAGCAAAAATGTATTCGATTACTCGCATACAAATTTTATTCGATTTATTGAACAAAATTTTGTTGGGTTATTGGAAAACAAATCTTTTTGCTTATTGCTCAATTACAGATTAATTCGAATAACATAACATAATAACATATTTAATAACTGAAATAAAATTGTTGAATTGTGTGTTGCTTGAGCAGCATCGAAATGCATCTAGACGTGCTTAGCCAAATAAATAAAAGTTTACTCTAGCTCTGATTAATCCAAAATTACGAAATTTAAATTTCGAACTAGTAATACCTCCGAATCGTTAATTCCCTAAAATAAATCAAAAGAAAAGTCCTTGTAAAAACCAAACTCTTAAGCCGTTCATCTATTCCATAAATAAATGAAAAGAAAACTGTATTCTTTTCTCTAGTTTCAATAACTTTCTTTCACAGGGATTTAAGCTCCCAAAAGTATTTACACTTTATGTATCAGCCTGCAAGGGCAGGCAGCAACATGCAGTAACACGCAGCCATACACAACAAAGGACACAAAAGTTTTCGCAACAATTCATAAAAAAATATACAACATAAAAGAAAAGCCAACTTGTTGGGGCTTAAGCAATGATTTTCTTATACTTAACATCATTATACAAAAAAAATGTCAGATTACGGAAGAAATGAGAAAGAAGAAAAGCCAAAGAAAAAAAGGAAATGAAAATTGATGATTACACAGGACAATACGCGGTTAAATTTCAACATTAAGTAGATAAACTACAGAAAGCCACATTTTTTCTTTTTCCGCTGATTGTATAACCATTATATATATTTTATCTTCTCTGCTTTTCTACTCAGTTTCTTCGTACATTTTTTTTAAATGAAAGTTTTATTATTTGTTATATAGCCAATAAAAGCTATTGTAAAAGCTTAAAGTTAAGTGGTTAGCTAAAATAAAATTTATTAGATAATTTAAAAGAAAACCAACTTGATGACCGCAAATGTAATTGTGAAAATTGTATTAAAGGGATTGGAAAAATAAAGCGACAGCAAAGAAATTCCAATTGTAATCGAAGTGAAGGGATCAAATGATTTGTCAAGGACTTGCTTTTTTTGTTAAAGAAAAAAAAATAATAATTAAAAAAGTAAGGCATACTTTTAGGAGTCACATTAAAATTTCTTGAAGGGAGGAATATATCGGTTAAATATCAAACAAAATATAAAATATATATATTAATATAAATATGTAAATTTTAGTAAAGCAGCTAAAATTATACAAAACCTGTTTTGAGACTTTTTCTCAAATTTTTTGATCTATAATAAATTAATTTTCAAAATTATGTCCTTAGTTAAATGTTTCACAAAAAATGAGAAAAATAACTAAAAATAAGAAAAATTAATATAAAACGTCGATCGATTATTTAGATGAAAAACAAAAAAAATTTTTTTATTGTTGTTTTCAAGTTGTCGATCTATTATTTATTTGGTCCATGGCAATATGTAATAATCGCTTAAGTCGACTTAAAAGAAACAGTATTTTCCGGAGAGAGTAAAATTCCACTTTCATGTGGCTTGGAAACCGGTTATTCACTTATTAATTATTAACATAGCACTCGATTGCTTGAGAACCGGTTATTATGAAAATTAAAAACCGGTTGTACGATTATGCAAAAATTTTTCACTGCAAATTTTCTTTATTTAAGATATAATTGTGGGCTAAAATCCAGAGTGAAAGTATGTACATATATTTGAACCGGGTATTCTGATGAAAACCAACCGGGTGTAAAATATCCGTTTTTGTAAATTTGATTCTATACAACTGCCCATTAAAGCAACAGTTGAATTTTTTTTACTAAAACATGGCCTTCGAATGTTTAGGAACCGGTTGTTATGAAAATTAAAACCGTTTTTCCGATTATGCATAAATTTTCTTACGCATACTTTCTTTAGTAAGTTTAAATTTTTGGTTAAAAATCAGCTCAGAAATCTTTATGTATGTATATCTGAACCGGTTATTCTCACGGATAAGAACCGGTTAAAAATATCCGTGCTTTTGCTTATACTTTTGTCTTTTTTATTTCCTTCAATTGCCTACCAAAAATACATATTAAAACAGCAAGTGGTTGCCCTAAGGAATAAAACCGGTTTCTTACCTATTCGTCAAATTGTTTAATATATAATTTACTCTTTTAAAAGTTGCTTACTAAAAATATGATTTTTAAAACTGAGTTTAAGATTTTGCATCAGTTCAATTGCTTACTAAACATAGCCTTGGAATGCTTAGGAACCGGTTATTATGAAAAAAATAGAAACCGGTTTTCCGACTGTTCGTGAATTTTATAAGTTTATGTAGTACATGTATACTTTCTTTAAATTGTTTAATACAAATATGCTTTTTAAAAAATTGTTTAAGTTCTAATCTAAATTTTTATGTATTATACAAAATTTTCCACTTCAATAATGAATTATTTTCTTTTTAAAAGGATATACTGAAAGACTAGTTACAATTTCAATTGATTTATAGAATTATAGTTTTCATTAAATATTTAAAATTCATTAGTAAATATGAATTTTGTTTGTTCGTTTATTAGCCTTAAAAAAGATAAATAAAAAATTAATTTTTACTAGTGAATGTAATTTATTTTATAGCTCTTTTTTATAAGTTTTGAAATTGGTATTAATTAAAAAGTATATTAAGGTTTAAGACTTTTAATCATTTAATGTAAAGAGTTATTTTTTATTTTTCATTTTTTAAATGACTTCAATCTAAAATCTAAATTTTTATTATAACCATTTCCGCAATCCCTTAAATTTATTTACCAAACATTTGCACAAAAATAATTTTAATGCTGGTTTAATTAAAACTGTCAGTTACACCAGCTTACAACAACGAAAATAGGAACAGCGAGATAAAATGTTCAAAATAAATTTTTCGGTCACAAAAAAGTAAATAAAACTGACAAACAAGTGTAAAAAATAAATTTGAAAAAAAATAAAAACAATTGCTTTAAACTTATATTTTAATCAAATTGAAAGTTCATCGGTTCTTTTTTTTTTACTTAAATGCAAAAAAGCCCGCAACATATTCACAACACAGTAATAATTGCAACGCCCACATACACAAAAACATACAGTTAAGTTTTTACAGGCTTTTCCATGCGGTGTTAGTGATGTTCACTTCACACACACACTCACACACACACACACTCAGTAAAAAACAAGAGCAACAACATTTACACCTACCAACATGCATGTTGACACTCATAATCGTACACACTCCTGTTTGTATATGTTCTTGCATTTATAACGGGTTATGCACATATAAACATATGTATGTATGTATGTTTGTGTGTTCCACAACGGCAGTTGTCAACCACATTTGAGATTTTACTGGCATAAACAGCAAAATAAAAATGAGAGAAACAATGCGAAGGAAAAAAACCAACCTCAATCCTTTAACCAAAATTGAGCACAATGGCATTAGTAAACAACAACAAATGAAAAAAAGCTAACACACTCACACACATCCATACACACAAAACAATTGAAAAAGTTTTGCATTGAATAGCTGTATATGTAAAAGACATATGTATGTACAAATGTATGCACGCATGTATGTATATATGAGTGTGGGTGCAAAAATGAAAATATGCACGCAAACAATAACAATATTTAACAACAACAAAAAAGAACGCAAAAAAACTTAGAAAAATGGCAACCATTTGTGTGTTTGTGTTGCCAGAGACATATTGTCTGGCATTCAACGTTTATGAACGAGATTACTTACACAAGCACCAACATGCTAACACTAATACAAATTGACCAAAAGTTTTCTTTGTTAATGTACAACAACACAACCCACATGCCTGTGAATGCGGGTAAGAATAAATGAAAAAAGGTGGCCAGTGGAGTAGGACAACAGTATAGGAATTAATAGAAAATAAAAAATAAAAATATTCGTTCCCAAATGTATTGTTGATAATTTTTTGTTTTATGTAAATATTTTTTTATTTGCCAAATCTGTAGATAGATGTATTGGAAAATTTTCTTGTTGTTAATTTTATCGTTATACATACTTTTTTAATTTTGTCCATAAGTCTTTTATTTTATCCATACATTTCTTTATAAAAAAATTTTTCAATTAATTTTCATTTGTTAATTTAATTTTTTGTTAAATATATCGATGTTTTTTTCGTCTTTTTAATTAAATTTAATTTCAATTCTTCTAATAGAATTCAGGCTGACATGAAATTAAGTAATTTTAAGCTCAAATTACGAACGAAATGAAAACTGTTTATGCAGGTACTGAATGACATTTGAGTTAATTTCGCAAACATATTATTCACTGCGGCAGGCATTGAAGTTGTTTTTTCAGTTGAATAAATTCTTTGTTACACTTATACACATATTTTTTTAAAAAATTTTCATAAATTTAATAGATTTCATTGTTTTTTTAATTTAATATTGAATATCAAAATTGTAATTTCTTTTAATTGTTGTTTCTCATAGTTGTAAATTTACTCATGTTTGAAAATAAAAGTACTCTTAGTACAAAAACAGAGTTGTATATTGTAATTTCTTGTTAATTTCATCGAAATTAAGTAAAATTACTTAATTTGGAAAATGTCAAAATATATGGGAAATTAATTAATTTCAACCTGTTTTCGACCGAAATCACGAAACTGTTTAATTTGGAGTCAGCCTGAATGGGCTATAATTTTCTAACCTCGTTTTTAGGGTTCCGCACACCAACGGTGAAAGAAAAGGAACCCTATTGTTTTCGCTACGCTGTCCATCTGTTCGTCACAAGGTGTTTCCTCGAGAACTGTGAGTGCTAAGATCATGAAATTTCGACAAAATATGTAGAACGATACAACAAAAAATACATGACAGTTAAAGGGTGTTCTAGAAATCGCCAAAACGAAAAAAGCGCCAAAACTAGACAAAATCGCTAAAGCTAAAAAAATCCTCAAACCGAAAAAACGCAAAATGGAAAAAATTGCCAAAATGAAAAAAAAACTACAAAAATTTTAAAAAATCGCCAAAACGAAAAAATCGCTAGCACTAAAAAAACAATTGCTAAAACCAAAATAAATCATTAAACCGAAAAAACGACAAAAACAAAGAAAATAAAAGTTTTATCGAAATTTTTTTAACACTTTAGCGATATGTATTTAGTTCGAAAAATTTATGGATATATGGTTTTTTAATTTTATTAATGCTTATTGAAATTTAAGAAAAACTTGTTAATCGATAAATAATGGAAACTTTATTTTATTTTTTTTTGTTTCGAATGCATTTATTTATTTATTGTATCTTTAAATATAATTTAACAATAAATATTCAAATCTTAAATCTAAAATATAAGTATTAGTGATTATTTTAGTGATGAATTTTTAATGAGAATTTGAACATAACAATTTTATCAAAATTTTTTTTGCTGAAAATTCTATGTATCGACTCAAAATTTAACGCTAATCTATTCATTGATAAAGCTTTACAGAACATTTTAGAAATTAGATTCTTACTAAAAATTTTATTGATAAGCTACTTCGGAGATTTTTAGTAATCGATAATTTTTCAAGTGTTTATAAAATTTTATTTTTTAATATTTTTTTGTATAGTACCAGTACAAAAATATATTGAATTCATAATAGGCATCAATAAATTTTTAATGAAATATATTTAAATGCATGTAATACTCAGGTATCATAGGAGGTATACTTTTTATACTTTTTTTAGTCTGTAGAACTAAAGCTGGCCACTCTCTATGCGACATTAAAAATATTTTTATTTAACAAAATAAAACTGCAAAGTTCAATAGCACGCAAAAAAAAACTTTAGAAATTGCGCAATGTTTGAATGGATTGTTTGTGGAATTTAATTAGTGGTGACAAGTGTAAAAACTAAAACAATTAGGCAAAAAAAAAAAACGAGAGAAAAAGTGCAAAACTACTAATGAAAAATTTAGAATTATTTTTTTTTAAATCATTTGCAAAATATACAACGAAGCTTTCAAATGTTCTCAATTTCTGCTCTAAAGGTATGCTTAGGTTTTTTTTTCTGCTACTACCACTTTCGTTTCTAATAGCAATTTTGCTGCCAAATTTTTGGCACTTGTCTCCATACAAAAACTTTTACTAATGAGATGTACGTGAGTTTTATGATAAGTTTAGTTTTTGATCTCAGCTCAGATATTGCCCACAGCAAATATACTGCTGCCTGTTTTATCACGCAATAGCTAAAATGCTTTTGAGGATAGAATTGTTTCTTCAGCTTACAATTTTGTCAATCATTAGAGTATTGTTGTGGTAAATATTCAAGTAGTACGTGTTTTTTCATTTGAATGTCAGTAATGGGGCAAAAAAAAAATAAACAATATTTGAAGTTCTAGTACTTTGGTGATATTACTACTATCTCCTATTATCATTTCATATTTCACTTACTTACCATCATCTTAATAATAATTTTTTTATATTTTCTATAAACTTCCTTGAATATATACTCCAAAGTTTTCAACTATTTAACTCCTCCTTAAAGTATGCTATAACAAAAACACGTTCTGTGTATAGATTTTGTTATATACATACCATGATTATTTTCATCAAATTACATTTCAATTATATTAAATTCAATTGAATGTCCTTTACACAGCTATAAGAAGAAAAGCAAACTTTTGCTTTTTTCCAACTCTGGCTGATGTTGAATTTTCAATAATATTAAAGCAGTCGGAAGTGTTGCGAGGATGTGTGCAATTACCCAACGAGTAGCACTAGTGCAAGTTGGTAAAACTAGAGACATTAGCCTGATATGGGCAAATAATTGTTTATGTTTGCAATTAGTTTTGTTTTATTAATAATAAAAATTAAATTGTGCTATTTTGGTGCAATTTTCAAATGTTCGAAAATAACTTCGAATTTTCGAACATAGTGCAAATGTGTTAATTTTACTAATTTGTGCTATAATTGATGTGAATTCGAGAAAATTTATATATATTCTTAGAGAATTTTAAGTTCGAAATCTTAAAATAGAAGTAAATGCATTAAAATTCATTAAATTGCATACAAATTAAATGTAAAAAAGTTCAATATATTAAAACTTACATCTTTTAAAACTTCGATTGAGAAAATATTTTTTTAATGAATTTCGTAGATAGATTATTTTTTCTCTAAAAATAAAATGTCATATACATATTAAATTTTTTTAAACAAAATTGTAAAGGTTCAAAAATATGTATATTGTATATTAAAATATTACTTCAAATGAAAGTATGCAAAGTTATCGGCCTAAAGTATTTGAGATGTAAGTGTAAAGCCCAACAGTGAATGTATATAATTCTGCAATTTAGACAGTTTCGCCACTATGTTTGAATCTTGTAAAATTATCGATAAAAATCAAATCGCTAAAAAGCTCTATAAATGATATCATGCCATTAAAATTGTGATTTACTATCAAACGTTAAACCTTAACACCGAAAAATTTATTGTTTTTGAGATCCTGAGGAACGTTCAAGTACTTCCCTTCCCTTCGTCCTTTATTCCATTTTTTAGAAATTCGAAAATAATTTCGAATTTTCGAAAATATCTTTAATAGTTGAAAGTTCATATTCTGTACTAAAAAATTATAGAATCATATTGAAATAAATAATTTTATGTCTGGAGTTCCATTTTTTAGAAATTCGAAAATAATTTCGAATTTTCGAAAATATCTTTAATAGTTGAAAGTTCATATTCTGTACTAAAAAATTATAGAATCATATTGAAATAAATAATTTTATGTCTGGAGTTCCATGTTCGATAATTATTATGTCCGGAAATAAGCAAAAATATATTTTTTTAATTTTTCATAGAAACGATAAATCATATGGCATCATTTTGTTAAATTTTTGTAAGTTTACGAAATAGCTTCGAACTTTCGAAAAAAAATCCAAGTATTTCGAATTTAATTTTAGTCTTTGCTTAGTGATCACTCACTCACTAAAACATCGTTCAAGTATTTTATTCCATTTTAAAAAAAATAAAAATATTTCGAAAACACCTTCAAAAATTGAAATTTCATATTGTGCACTTAAAAATTATAGAATAATACTAAAATAAACATTTTTATGCTTGCATTTCAATGTTCGAAAAGTAATATATCCAGAAGTAAGCAAAACGATTTTTTTTCGGTACGGTTTTTCTAAAAGTCTCATTATTATATGTGGTTATACAACCCTTTTTTTTTGTTTTTTCAAATTAAATAGAAAAAGTTAATAATTTTTGCATGCATTGAATTTGCTCAAAAAATTTTAAGTGTCCTAGAATATATAATTTCGTAGAGAGTTGGGCTTCTGAAAGCAAACCCCATCACATCATATTGTAGATTTTCGAAAATAAGTTTGAATTTTCGAACATAGTTCAAAATACTCGAATTTTGTTAAATTCTTTAATAAATGATGGAATAGTATTAAAATAAATTGTTTACTGCAAGAAATTCTATGTTCAAAATATATAATATACCAAAAATTAGGCAAATTATGCTTTTAAAAGGGAATTTTGAAACTGCTGCATAATATTTAGTATTTCAACTTCAAATAAAATTAAATCGCTGGGTCTAGCCGAAAGAATTTTCAACTTTTTTTCTCTCTTTTTTATATATTTTTTGTGTGCTTTTCGTTGTACTTGGAAGCAGCAGACATTGGAACAAATATTTGCACATATTAACTATCTAGAGAATATTATTCCACAATTGATTTTTATAAGAACATGAGAGCAAAAAAAAATGGAAAAAGAAAAAAGAAAACCCCTGTTATCCACACTCGCATCCAATCACTGGATTCTGCGATAAAAATAAAGAAAAGAAAATATTGAAAAGAAAATACTTTTAATCCAAATATCTGTCATATGCACTATTGTGGCATGTGAGACGAACGGAAAAACTTAATGCAAAGAAATGTTAGAGAAACATGTGTCTCAGAATTTCACATTAGCAAACAATATATGCAGGGATTATTTATTTTTCCTACTGCAATAATGTAGAATAAGAAGTGCAACACAGAAATGCGTATAAAAATTGAATTATAATGTGAGTCAGTGAAGCGGCAGAGTGAAAAATATACTTTTGAAATATAAATGCAAGTATGTATTCATATCAATTCTTAATAAATTTTTTCTAAGAAATCTATTTTTATACAACCTTAACCCAAATAAATTAAGCTTTATGAATGAACACCATCATATTTATGTTTTGATTAAGAGTGTGTATTAAAAAATTTGTTTAAGTTGAACATATTAAATTGAATTTAAGCACATTCGAATTAATATTAAATAAACATAAAACATCTCTTAATGGTTGTTGTTCTCCATTCGTTCAAGGACATTTCTCTCAGTTTTATAGCACGTAAAACATTTTAGTAAACTACTTGCTACTAATTTACATATTATACAATTTATTTTTTTTGTTTTTTGTTTTAATTTGCCAACAAAAAAAAATAATGTTAAATTAGCCTTAAAATATAATGAAAACTAACGAGCGGCTTAAGTAGATGTAAAAAATTATAGGCAATAGTAAGCGAACAGGAAGTGAGCTATGATAATTTGAAAGTAAATAATACTGACATATGATTATATTAAATAG
This sequence comes from Tachina fera, assembly GCA_905220375.1. NCBI lineage: Eukaryota > Metazoa > Arthropoda > Insecta > Diptera > Tachinidae > Tachina > Tachina fera. The sequence continues at coordinate 10,394,806 of LR999966.1, forward strand.
AAAATTAAAATCAAGGAGAAGGCTAAAGATTAGAGAAAGGACTGAACTTTTTGAAAACTATTTTTTTTTGAGTATGTATAATTTAATATTAATCATACGTCCATGATGACAAAATCTCTATTATGAACGTTTTGAGCCATTACATTTTAACTCCTTAAAGCTTTCACAAAAAAAATCAGGAAATTTGGGATAATAATAAAAAAAATTAAGCACATTTTAAATAAAAGTTTTTTAAAGCAAGTTTAGATTTTAATAGGAAGAAGAAGAGCATTTGTTTTAGTACATATCTACATATGTATGTATGTACATAAAGAAATATTAATCATACGCTTCATAATTATATTTTGAACTAACATCACTCATACTCCGAGTATAAAAAAATATAATTTGCTCAAATAGTTCCAAGAAATTATTCTCTTAGCATATGAAAAATTAAAAATAATTGTTTAATTTTGTTTTATTTATAATAAAAAAGTGAAATGGTCTACATTAGTGCAATTTTTGAATGTTCGAATTTAAGTTCGAATTTTCGAACATGTGCCATATTGGCAATTTTACTTATATCTTCTATAATTAATGAAAATTTAAGACAATTGACTTTACTTTCCTTAAAATTTCCATGTACGAAAGCTTAGTAAGGATAAGCTGCCGGTTAAAAAATTTTTTTCGTTATAACAAATATTTTAAAACTGAATTTTGTAGTTAATAAACCTTTTTGTAAGCAAAATTATTTATATCAATACTTTATTTTTAATTAACGCTTGTTAAAATGAATGTGAATTCAAAAATTTTATTTGTGGTTGGCTTAGCACGTCTGCTGATGTGTTGCTTCTTAAAATCAAAATTATTTATTGTTGAAAACGTAAAAAAAGAATGTAATAAACTTCAATTAACTAAAATAAGTTTAATTCAATGATATATGTACATATGTATATGTTGGAAAAAAGAAATATGGCATTTGAAAGTTAGATTTCGCTATAAAATGTGTTTTTCTGATAATAAAAAGTTTAAAGCGTAAATTTCGTGCAATTTTCGAATGTTCGAAAATAACTCCGAACTTTCGAAATTAGGAAAATTTTTGGCAATTTAACTTGTTTTTTTAATTCGTTCATATTAAAAAAAAATTACATGCTTTCAATGAAATTTTTATATTGGAAACCTTAAAGTTTTTACGAAAAAAAATTTTTGTATGCAAAATTTATTTAAAAAGCCTTTTGGAAGCAAAAGTATTTTTTAATACGTCCAAGGAAGTGCAATAAGCTACAATTAAACAGTCTCAAGGCAATGATATTCGTGGAAAAACTTATAAATGGCATAATTTCGCTAAAAATTCAATTTACTTATAACAATAAAATAAAATGCGTTATTTTAGTGCAATTTTTTAATGTTCGAAAATAACTTCGAATTTTCGAACTTTAGATTATCTTGCTAATATGTCCTATTTCATTCATAATTGATGCGTATTTGAGATATTTTGTTTGTTTTTATTAAAAAATTTATGTTCAAAATCTTAAAATAGAACTAAAACCATAAAAATTTATTATTTTTTTATTACTGAAGCACAAAAATTTTTTTCTAATCAATATTTAATAAACAATTTTTATTTTTCCGACACAAATTTTAATATAAATTTAAGTTCGAAAATATTGCCTTTGAAATTTTTCGAATATTGCAAATCTTTTAAGAAACTTAAAATTACTGTTGTTTTCTATACTATCAAGCAACAATGAAAATTCAGATTTTCTGTGTTTATTTCACTTTAATTCAAGCAGTTGAAGTACTTACAAAAGCCAAAAATAAGTATTACAAGTAGTTAGTATCTTGTACACACAGATGCATACATACACACATATTTCGTTATAACCCTTAAAGTATTTTTATATGAATATACCAAGCAGCAAGTAAGCACCAGTTCCACGAGCTGATGTAAATTCTGCTGCTGCAAGTATAGTTTCTCAACAAATTTGTGTAGAGAATAGCACTTAAGTGTGTTATAAAATAAAAGAAATAAAGAACGTTAAAAGAAAAGTTACTTAAATAAGATTTACTCGCAAATTAAAGTAGGTTAAGAAACTTATACAAAAAACAACAACAGCAACAACAAAAACAAGCGGCCATCAGTTGGAAAACAACAACTGCAACTCAAGTAGGAAGGGTAGAGAAAAAAAGAAACTAATAGCCAGCAAGCAACAAACTTAAACTGAACTTCTATGTCAAGATATTTTAAGACAAACTAAAATAAAACGTTAAGGTAAATTTCACTTGAGAGTTGTTAAATATATGTTTGAAGGTATTTTGTACATATACATACATACAGAAATTTCCTAATAAAAATTTAAATAATTAATTATTTTAACAACAATTTGTTGAGCTTTGAAGATGTTTAAAATGGAAGTTAATTTGTAACTGAACTATTGGATAAAGTAAATGTAAGAATTTTTTTATTTTTATATTTAACTCTGTAAATTTCTCGAAAAATTAAGCAGAACCTTATTTCTATAGATTTGGTCGTAAGGATCTTATGATTAATATATATTAAAAGGGAAATATGAATAAATTTGTGGTAATTATTCAATTCTATTAAACTATTTCAGAAATGTTACCACAAGGGTCACATATAGGATATTTAGGACACCTTTATAGTGTAGTACGTGTGCTCTTCCATTTTTGACCAAAATTACCTTTAATCGTAATATGTCTGGTTATATTACGATCATCCTATTTTTATAATTTCATAAAAAAATTGGTTTCTGTATCTGCTAGTTAAATACCAATTTATCTTCACACATATTAAAACAATTTATGTATTTGTGCAAAATTTTTAACATACAATAAAAGCCAGGATTCGATGCTTCATTGCATTAAAGCCGCCGGCCCGCCCATAAACATTAGTTTGCGAAGCGGGTAACACAATTGCAAAAGTAAGATGCTTTTCGAAAAAAGTTACTTTTCTTACTTTACAATATTCTTTTTGGAAACATCACTTTTTTGAAAACGCTACTTTTTGAAAATTTAATGATATGCACTTTTTGTGAATGGTACTTTGTGAAAAGAGTACACCTTCAAAAAATTCTACTAGTAAGAAAAGCTATTAACTTAAAAAAGTGCTAAAACAAAAAGGTGCTTTAATTAAAATGTACTTTTTGGGAAAAGTGCTTTTTTACGTTTTTAGAAAAGCACTATCAAATAAAAAAAACTTTTTGAAGAAGTACTTTTCAGATAAATTTTTTTTTTTGAAACTGTAATATATTAAAAAAGGTACTTTCTCTAAAAGTTGTTTTTTGAAAAAGGTACTTTTTATAAAAAGTACTTTTTTGAAAAAGGCACTTTCTTTAAAAATTGGTTTTTAAAACAAGGTACTTTAAAAAAAAAGTAATTTTTGAGAAAAAGGTACTTTTTGGAAAAAGTACTTTTAAAAAGGTACTTTTTAGAAAAAGCACTTTTATGAAAAGAGTTTTTTTCGAAAAAAGTATTTTTTGGAAGTAACATTTTTTAAAAAGGTGCATTTTGCAAAGTTGTTCTTTTTTAAGAATCAAATTAAAAAATAATTTTAAAAAATGGTATTCATTAAAAAAATTACATTTTGAAAAATTTATTTTTATGAAAAAGGTACTTTTGAAAACAAAATATGTACAAAAAGTATTTTTTTAGAAAAGTACTGTTCCATTTTTTTTTAAAAAGGTACTTTTAAGAAAAAGTCCTTTTTGAAAAAGGTACCTTCCTTAAAAATTGGATTTTGAAAAAATATACTTAAAAAAAAGTTTTTTAAGAAAAAAGTATGTTGTACTTTTTGAAAAAAAAAATGCTTTTGAAAAATATACTTTCTTTAAAAATGAGTTTTTGAAAAAAAAGTTCTTTTGAGAAAAAGTACTCTAAAAAAAGGTACTTTTTTAGCAAAAGTACTTTATGAAATTGATGTTTTTTAAAGAAAGCACTTTTTTGAAGTAATATTTTTTGAAAAAGTTGCTTTTTGAAAATAGTACTTTTTGATGAATCAAATTAAAAAATAATTCTTAAAATGGTATTCATTAAAGTAATTTGCTTTGTGAAAAATTTATTTTTATGAAAAAGATACTTTTGAAAACAAAATATGTAAAAAAAGTATTTTTTTAGAAAATTACTGTTCTTTTTTTTTAAATAAAAAAGATAGTTTTTAGAAAAAGTCTTTTTTGAAAAAGGTACCTTCCTTAAGAATTGGGTTTAGAAAAAAAGATACTTTTAAGAAAAAGTACTCTTTAAATGAGGTACTTTTTAAAAAAGAAATTTTTTGGAAAAAGTACTTATTGAAAAATTGTGAAATAGTGAAAATATTTAGGCAAATGAATATTTTCAGACAAGAAACACACCTCCCAATATTGGTGTTAAATAAAGGGGCTTGATGAGTACCTTTAAGGAATCGCCAAGAAAAATTTTCCAGTTGAACACAATATCACAATGACGAATAGGGCGTAATTTTATATTTAAACAGTGTCAATGTAGGTCTCAAATGAAAGAGCTTGGTTAGTACATTTAAAATATCGATTAACAAAGTAGCGGGCAATATGCTGGTGTTAAATAAATTCAATTTAAAATTGCTTGCTTTGATGATTCATAGTAAAATAGAAAAGAAATCTTCGAGCATAAGCCCCAACTTAAATTAAAATTTTCTGTGATTTAATGAGTTATTTGTTTTAATTAACTCTTTTAATGTGTACATTAGAAAGTTTGAAACCAAACTAAAAAAAACCTAATAAAAACTGAAGAACTATTAAACAAATGCAATAGAAATTTTGTCAAGACAGAGTAGACTCAATTGCACCTTATGTTAAATTTTCATCATAATTTTGCGTAAAACATTAAAGTACTGAATGTAAAAGAGTTTAAAGAATTTTACTACTTTTTTAAGGCTCATAAAATTTTTGCAAACATTAATTTTCCAAAAAAAGGGAAAACATTTTTTATTTTGAAATAAAAACACATTTTTTTCGTTATAAAATTATATGGTTGAGCAGATATTGCTGCATGCATTCAGGCGTACCACATCTCAGCAAACTTTACACATTCCATATATGAATATTACGAGCATAAGCAGTTTTACACTCATACATGCATGCATCCATATGTATGTGTGTATGTATGTAACTGTAATTGAATATATATGTATGTATGTGTATGCAAGCATTTATGCATGTGCGTGTATAAGAATTTGATGACTGGACAAGCTGCATACTTTAGAGCGCTTGAATGCATGTTAAGAACCATATACAAATACACTCTCATCCATTTTACCTGTGCATACTCCAGAGATTTATGAAGCATACAAGAAGGAAAGCAATAATAGAGAGAAATATATTAAAATTCTATTTTGCTCAACACTTGCTAGATTTGTGGTTTTCTTTTATTTTTTTCACTATATATATTTTTTGTGTGTGCGATGGTATTAAACACTTGAAAATTGTGTTGAAGTACCCAGTGTGTGTGTGTGTGTGTTCTGCAGTTTTGTTTTTAATATTTTGGCAGCTGCCATGTGGTGTAAATAACTCTATTAGAATACTGACAGTGTTGATGGGTTAGTGAAGCCAATATTATTTAACAACCCCTAGAGTTAGATAGAAAATTGGAGGCAAAAAATAAAAAATACTCGCACACATGTTCGTTTTTTATTTTATTATTATTTAAATGATGGCAGGAAAAATCAACTGAATTTTTACTACATCAATTTGATTTTATGGCGTAGTACAACGAAAACCAATTTTGAACTGGATGAACTCTTAAAAAAAGTATGTTAAAATAATTACATATAAACGTAGTTATCAAACAACTATTCAGCTGGAAAACTGACACAAGCTTTTGAGTTGAGTCGCATGAATAAGTAGTAAAGTTGAAAGTTATTTGCACAATAAGCATATTGAATAGAAAATTTAAATTATATGAGATTTTAAGATCTTCTTGATTAGCTTGAATATCGGCTGCTTTTTAAATTATGAGAAACAATAATCACAAAATAAATGCAATTAAAATATATACATAAAAAGTGCGTCCCAAGAAAAGTTTCTTAAAAAAAATATATCTTAGAAATGCGTAACTCCTGTTTCCGAAAAAAAACTGAATTACATACAACTAAAGCATTTAATAAAAAAATTATTTTTAAGTGGCCATAAATCTTTTATCTATAGCTGTAGCGCACTTATTTCTTTAAGGAAAAGGCAGTGAGTGGTCTGTTGGCTACCAGAAGACATTAAAAACGTGATTTTGAAAATAAGTGAGATACACCTTTTTTGTATTAAGTCATCGATATGTGTCTTTTGAAAATCAACATTTAAAAAATGTAATTTTTTAAAATATAAATTTTAAAATATAATATTTTAAAAATAGAATAAATTTTTTTTCAATAAACCTTAAAAAGTACCTTTTCAGAAAGTACCTTCAAAAATAAGTGTAAACTTGTGCACATTTGAAAAAAAATATTAAAAAAATCTAATTTTGAAAATTTACCTCAAAGAGTACATCTAAAAAAAGTACCTTTTGAATATGTTGCTTTAAAAAATTACTTTTTAAAAAGTACATTTAAAAAGAATACTTTTTAAAAAGTACCTTTGAATAAACACTTTTTAAAAAACGTACCTTTAAAAAAGTCCTTTTTTAAGAAAGTGTTTGAAAAAAGTATTTTTTTAAAAAGTACTTATTAAAAAAGTACATCTTAAAAAAGTACATTTTAAAAAAGGACATTTAAAAAAAAGTATATTTAAGAAAGTACATATTAAAAGAAGTACTTTTTAAAAAAAGTAACTTTTAAAAAAAGTACAATTTTAGGAAGTACCTTTACAAAAAATGCTTTTTAAAAAAGCACTTTTAAAAAAGTACCTTTTATAAAAGTACTTTTTTCCTTTAAAAAAGTACCTTTTAAAAAAAGTAAATTTTATAAAAAGGACCTTTAAAACAGTAACTATTAAAAAGTATCTGTAAAAAAGTACATTTAAAAAAATACCTTTCAAAAAATTTCCTTTTAAAAAGTACCTTTTAAAAGAAGTACCTTTTAAAAGAATTTCCATTTAAAAGAAGTAAATTTTAGAAAAAAGTACCTTTTAAAAGAAGTACCTTTTAAAAGAATTTCCATTTAAAAGAAGTATATTTTAGAAAAAAGTACCTTTAAAAAAGTATCTGTAAAATAAGTACCTTGCAAGAAAAAAATATATTTTAAACAAAAGTTTTAAAACAAGTACCATTTGAAAAAAGTACCTTTTAAGAAAAGCACCTCTTAAGAAAAGTACATTTTAAAAAAGTACGGTTTAAAACGTTTATTAAAAAACATTTAAATTCCTTTAAGACATTTTTCAAAAAGTACCAGTTAAGAAAAGTACCTGTTAAGGTACTACTACTACTTTAACTACTGTTAAAAAAATACTTAAAAAAATTTTCTTAAAAAAGTAATTAAAACAAGTACTTTGATACATATTTAATTTTGATTGAGCCGGAATGAATTTTGATCAGGAATAATTTCTTAATCGGGCTCAAGTTCAGTATTTTCAATTCTTATTGAATGAATGAAATATTGTTTATTAATTTATGTGACTTTCTAAAGAAGAAAAGACAAATTAAACTATATTTAATTCATGGTGGGGGGGGGTGGCAAGTGCCAACACGCACTTCATACGCATTCATGTCTGCCTACTTGGGCAGAAATTGTTTGTTAACATCAGCTTTTTTAATTTGAATTTTTAATGAAATAGAATATGAGAAGTTTTTATATTATGTATACAATTATTTATTTACCATTGGTAAATGTATTTGTAAGCATAACTATTAATTAATATTAATTTTATTTTTTTCATTTTTATTTTCAGGTAAGCACGAAGTCACCTATTTTTGTTTATCTTTTACGATCATCACATTAATTAATTCTACTTATTTGATGAAGCGTCAGTACATACATGTAAGTATGTATGAAACTTATGAATAGTACTTATTCTTATTAAAGATATGTGCCTTTTAAACTAAATGTTCATTTTAAATGAAGCAAACAATTTAATGTTATTTAAAAATATAAAGAGCTATAGATTTTTATAGCCAACTTTTTTTTTATAAAAAAAAAATTAAGTATCCACTAAAATTGGCCTTAAGTCATGGGATATACAAAACATTTAAGCATACATCCTAATTAAGCAAACAAATCCATAGAAAACTTTATTACACAAGCAAGAGTAAAGAAAAAAAATACTAAATTTCTTTTTAAGCATTAAAGGCCGTCCTGACATGACACATAACTCATTAGTAAAATCAAACAATTTTCCTTTCTAAGCTTTTGCCATTAGGTAAGGATTTCTTAAATTGCTTGTTTTCATCACATCTCTCTTGCAGTTTCTTCTGTTGGATTTGTGTCATTAATAAAATTGCTGTAATTAATGGCAAATTGAAACCAAATAAACCCTATTGGCACCAAATGTGCCAACACTTCTAAAGTGCAAAAGGGAAAAATGGAATGTAATGAAATGCTTTTCTGCTATTAAATTAAAAAAAATGCTGGTAATTTCTTTTTTCTTATTAGAAAATGTACTCTGCTACTTTTGTGTTTTTATGGGTTTTGCTGGTATTTTTCCTTTTAAATTCTTCTTGGCAATAGTGGCAGGTGTAAATGAGCTTTTAAGAATATGTGGCAGAAAAACAATTGAATTTAGAGTCATGTGGAAGCTGCAATTGACATGTATTAAAAGAAAATTTAATAAAAATTGCAAAGTGCAATTTGTGATTAAGAAAATAAGGAGAAAAAATAAAGTTAAATATCTGTTGATATATGGAGAGTAAGGAAAAATATTTTTATCACTTGTATGAGTATTAAAACTAGAGATTAAAAAAGAAAAGAATTTAATTTAAAAATCATGTTTTCTTTTCAATTCTTTTTCAAAGTTATTTCCAGGTTTTTCTAGTTTCTAGGTTACTTCTCCTGTGAGTTGCTCATTTCATTCGCATTAAGAAAATTATAGAACATTTTTTAAATAATTTTAATTGTCAGAAATATATACTTCTTTATTATACTCCATATCAAGAGAAAAAATTCAAATTAAATTAAGGCCATTTCAGCAGACTGTAACTACTCCTCGGTTGTGCTCATGTGTAGGAATGCTCTAAATAGATTAGGTGCTGGCAGACAAGTACATGTTTTTTGGGTACGTCGACACATGGGGATTGAGGGAAATGATATGGCGGATAAACTAGCTAAAAGGGGAATCCAATTACCTGTGGAACAAACAGTATATGTCCGGAAACAAACTCAGCACCTGAAATGGACCATAGACTCTAAGATGAGGTAAGAAGCGGAGGAGAGTTAGCGTGCGACGAAAACTTGCAAAACTTCTAAAATCATGTGGAGTTTCTATGATCCTAAATCGACTAAATTCCTTTTATCACTAACCAGAAGCGACTGTAGACTTCTAGTGGGGGTATTAACTGGATACTGCTGGACGGATTCGTATGCCGTCAAAACAGGACAAATACTTGACGGAACTTGCAGGAAATGCGGGGTAATTGAGACAGTAGAACATCTACTGTGCCACTGTCCAGTTTTAAACCGCACCAGATATAACTGTCTTGGCGGTCACACTTTTCGTAGTCTTGACCTTGTATCGGGAGTGAAAATGCGTAGGCTGCTAAGGTTTGTTAAATTTGTGTGGTAGTCATTCGTTACAGGCGCCACGAACTAGGCCGCCATACTTACAGGTTTCTTGTCATCTGCTGGTATCGCTAAGGAAATCCTTGACCACCCAGACTAACCTAACCTAAGAGAAAGTTGTCACTTCAATATATTAACAAGAACAAAACATAGTGAGGTTAATATGAAATGTAATACAAAAGAGAAAAAACGGGAAAAATTGGTATTCCGCCTCACAATAGAATTTTTGGTTTGGAACCCCCAGTTTTCCACTACTCAATTTAAAAAATCGAATGATGTTAGTTTTATTGAGAAATGTTTAGATATAAATTCGGTGTCAATTAGGCTAGAAAATTCTATATTATTATATATGTATATATATAAACGGGTGTGGTCCCGCCCACTTTTAAAATACAAATTTTTATAGTTCAGGCTATGTTGCCAAGTTTCGTAAGAATCGGTTAAGTAGAATCATGTGAAAATAACATTAAATTTTTATGGGCGTGGCTACGCCCACTTTTTGAATATGTGTTTTTTCCCACTATTTAAAGCTTCAGATTGCATATTAATTTGCTTATCCATTTAATAAATAAAAATACATAGAATTAAAGAAAAAAAATTTATGGGCGTGTTCCTCTCACCTTTTTTTGTGTTAATGAAAGCAAATAAAGTTACACCGATAAAAATCAAATTAGTTTAAATATGGCAGAGTATGAACATCAATAATAAATATAATTATTTATTAAGCTTAATGATTACCTTGCAATTTTCACTGCATCCTTATACTTTTTATTGAAATTCTTGCAAAATTTTTCTAGCACAGAGTTATTTTCTTTAAAGCAATTTTTAATCCTTTCCTTTTTGCTGCTTGATTTTTGCAATAGCAATAAAAAGGATTTAAAAAATTACATGTTCCATATAAATGGGTTTGGCTTTTGTTGTTGCAATCTGGCAATGAAAATATTGTTTGTTATACCTGTTTGCTTTCCATGACGCAGAAAAAAAAGGTGCTGCTGTCGAAAAGAAGCAATATATATTTTAAAACAAAAATTTTTCACTTGTTAAATTGTTGCTGTATTTAAAAGTTAATAAATTGTTCAAAGAACATTACAAGAGAAAGGCAATGAAAAGAAAAGGTATAAAATGTAATTGTATACATTGCACATACACAGAATGCGAGGAGAACATGAATGAATGTGCAGTTTCTTTGAAAATAAATTTACTCGCTTAACAGGTGCTGATGAAATTTTTACATATAAATTTTTGGCTTATATATCAGCTTTAGGTGTATACACCAGACACTCTGCCCAGCATTTTGTTCTTCTTTTTTTTAACTTTTTGAAAATAATAAAAATTTTTATGCGATCACCTTTATAACCTGTTTGTTTTCGTTGGCTTGGCTTGAATTATACTGGCAATGTAAATACAAATTTTGTCTGTGCTGTTTTGTGTCAAGAGTCGTTATCGCTTTTATTTTTTTTTGTTGGAAATAAATTTTTACATTTTGCCTATATTGTCTGCTGGAACTTGTGCTTTTGCCAAGTTTGCTTTAAGAATTTTTTTTGCCTTTTGCTACTATTGTCAGATAGAGCTAACAAATAAAAGGGTTAACAACCTGTAAAGGGAAAAGAAAATATTTAAAGTAACCATTAACAATTAAAAGATTTTCTTTTAAAATTTTTCTCAAACCCCGCGGCCTTGCCCGCTGGAATTAATTTTTTATAAAGCAGAATATCATAACTGATGTAATTGACATTTTTATTAAATTTTAAGTACACGGTAAAGTTTTAGCAGTTTTTGGCGATTTTTCTAGTTTTGTTGCTTTTTTTCGTCCTTTGGGGCTTTTCGGTTGTTGGCGATTTTTTCCATTTTGGCGATTTTTTTTTGGTTTTTAACGATTTATCTTAGCTTATCGATTTTTATATTTGGCGCTTTTTTTCGTTTTGCCGTTTTGTTGGGTTTTAGCGAATTTTTATTTTTTAAGATTTTATTTATTTTCGAATCTTTTTAATTTTTGCGTTTTTGAAAATTTCTATAGTTTGCCTCTTACGGTTTCCAAGAGTAAAACTAAATATATGCAGTAAAGTGCGACTTTGGCTAGCACACAAAAGGATTCCGTACGGACACTACATATGTACATATGTATGTAATGCTATACGAACCTTAGCCTATAATCTAGCCTATAATCGAATTTCTTACCTAATGCAGACCTTTTGTTCGTTTTTTTTTTGGCGATTTATATAAATTTGGCACTTTTTCTTAGCTTTGGTGCTTTTTTTGGGCGATTTATATAATTTTTGCACTTTTTCTTAGTTTTGGTGCTTTTTTCGTTTGGGCGTTTTTTTTGTTGGATTTGGCGAATTTTTCAGGTTTTTATGTTTTTGAAGATTTTTTCAGTTTTTGGCCATTTATTTTGGTTTAAGCGATTTTTTAGTTTATTTTTGTAATAGCGATTTTTTTCGGTTTCTGCGATTTTTTCGTTTTGGCATTTTTAATATTCGGATTTTTTTTAATATTAGCTGTTTGGAACATTTCAAGAGTTTGCCTCTCGCGGATAAAAATTGTCAAAATTACATAGTCAAAATAACATTAACTGATAAAATAACCTTTTATTTTCTTAAATTTTAGTGTTAATTGTTGTAACCTTAACAATTTCAAGCGTCTACTTATAATTGTTTGTATATCACACTAGGAATTCCAAATTTTTCCTTGATTGGCCTAGAACACCCATTGTTTTTTTACTGTTGTTATTATTTTTGCAAACTATTCGATAAACAAATTTTTGTACTAAAACTTTTTGCTACGAATTAAAGTTAAAAAAAAAATCAAGCTACGGCTTGAGATATCCCCGTAAAAAAGAGACTCCAAAAAAGTCATGAAAATGTCGAGTTTGCGATCTGGAAGTAGTGAAAATTTCGATCCGATCTAATGATTTTTTCATAGGGTTGTCATTGAGGGAAGTTCTCTTTTTCGATGCTTGGTCACTGAATTGGAAGCGATATTAAGAAAAATTCCCTTTTTTGTGTTCTATAATAATATTTTTAGCTAGAAAAAATGGTAAATAGTTGCCTTTTTTAACAATTCGTTTCTTTTTATACGAATTTAAGCCCGAAACAGTGTTTTCATGTAAATTTAAGCAAATAACTTTTAAATTTTAGACTAAAAATAGTTCATAAATTTATTTAAAAAAATAAATTTTTTTTTAAATTCTGGTAAGTATTTTCTAACACTATGGAGGAGATACAAGGTTTTGTGTGACTAAAATAAGCTTCTAGATGGTTTTTAGCTCACTCTCGGCAAATTAAAAATATCGATTTTTTGGAAGCAATGAAAATGTAGTTCCACTAGAATGACTTCCATTTTTTTCACTGGGATGTAGATTCAAACTTTCCGTTTGCATTTTAAATCCATTAATACTTTTCTCTTCTACATGTATATGCACCTAAACATTTCCTTCATACATGCATGTATATTTCTATGACCTCTAACTTTCAAATTGGTTTGTGCGGTGCGATTTTGTAGATATTTAAGTTGAACAAATTGTAAAATATGTTACCTTTCACACAAATCGAAGATGTGGAAGCAAAAAACCGTAATAAAACCTAAAAATGTTAAGACTTATATCCTTTTGCCTGCTAACATATTGTGGCATGTGTATTTTTTTGTTGGCTATCCCACGAATTACCATAAATAACTAAAAAAAAAAATATGGTGATGCTGGCTCTGCTGCTCCTGTTGCAAATGCATATGAATGTGTATAAGAGGTTTAGTTTGTTTGTTACGCAAACATTAAACAGACAATCAAAAGAATTACTTCTTTTTGGGATTCCCAAGTACTTATGATCACTATATAGTTTTTTATTAATAGTTGTTGTCTTGGTGATCATATTCTCTAAAAAAATTTTTAGAAAAATTTTTATGATATTTTTGTTTTTAGTTCTTTATATAAATTCAATACCTTTAAATTTCATTGCAATAAGTTTATAGCTTCGCTTTACCTTTAGGACATTATTACACTAGGACTATTATTTATATAACTATAAATTCTACCAATAATAATAATAATATTTATGTGAAAAATTTCTACATAGATTTAAGGGAGCAAAGTATTCGTAAATTCTAAAGCCACATTCATAATAAAAAATAAATTATGGTAAAATAGAAAGTTTTGGCAACGTTTATAGTTAAGGTACAGAAAGCTTTTTCCTATTAAAATAAAACGTAATAAATTATAATATGCTTTACTTAAGGTAAAGCATCAACACAATAAGAAATTGTAGCATAAATAAAATAAAAGAAATAATGAAGATATGTCAAGTGATTAATTTCCATTTCTTCCTTTGCTATATGTATTAAGTTGTAATGCGGTGTTTAATTTCACTTAACTCGATAAGTTGTCATAAGCTTTAAAATTTATCGAATATATATTTTGTTTCAATTCCAAACGTTCCTTGTGTTTTATATACTATTTTTTCTAAAAACAAATGAAATTTTTGAAGCAACAGTGACTCAGTAAATCCTATCAAATCACACTTTCTCATAGACAAGTTAGTTGTGTCACAGCACACTTCTTTTCATAGAAAAATTCATTGTGTCACAACACACTTTTCTCATAGAAAACTTGACTGTGTCGCAGCAAACGTTTCCTTTAGAAAAGATTAATTGCTGGCTGCTTTATTGTTTTCAAAACTTGAAGCTTTCCACTCAGTAACTGAATGAGAATTCTAAGGTAAATTCACCCACATTAATATTAACAAACAATATAAAAAAATGGATTGTGCTATTATCTACATGAATTGAATCGGTATGTACTTCTTCTCACTCTTCTTCACTCTTTCGATGATTAAAGATTTTTAATCATTCGAAAATCATAATCAAATTTTAATCACTAAAAAAATTTAAATTTTTTGAGGTTAAATTAAAATTTTTATTTGCTCTACTTTAATGTTTTATTTTATTTTTTCTCGATTTATACTTCACCAATTAATATTTTGTTTCATTTCCAATTATTTCAAACTCAGTAATATTCGATGAATACGTTTATTTTACTTGCTTGAGGTTATTATTGTTTAATTTCTTTTTTTAATTTATTAAAATACTCTGGTTGTTTCCTCTTCTTCTTTTTTTTAACCAAAAAAACTTCGATTTATTGTATCATGAAAATTATATTGGAATTTTAAACATCCTTCTCTTGTATAGCCAACATTTTGCTTTTTATTTGTGTTGGTGCTTTTGTTGTCAGCTTTTGTTCTGTAACGCGGGACACATAAATGTTTTATTGGAAAACCAATCGCGTTTTTTAATTTGAATATATATATTGTTTGCAACATTTTGCCCACGACAGGGCAACATATTTGAGCAAACAATGCGTGTTATGCTGTATGATGAAGGAGGCGGCACATAAGTTGGTAAATGTGCAACAATATTCTTTAGGGAGCTATAAAAATATGTACATGAATACGTACATACATACATACAAATATATATATGTATGTTTTTTTCTGAAACAAATAAATTGTAATTTAAAATAAAAATGAAACTTAATATTTTGAAAAAAAAACAGACTGTGGGTCAATATTTATTCAATATTTCTTATGTCCTACGAGAGAGAAAAATATAAAATATATAAAATAAATAAACAAATAAAAAATAAATAAATAAAAGAAATTAAAAAATAACATAAAAAACAATTAAAATATTAATAAAATTAAATATAAAAACAATAAAAAAATGTGAGAAAAAAAAAATAAAAACTAGTAAGAAATTAATAAAAAATAATAAATTAAATAAATAAAAATAAATATAAAGATAATATTCAAAAGAAAATAAAAGTATTAAAAAAAAATAAATAATTAACAAAATAAATAAATTTATAAATATGTATGTAAATGAATATAAATAAAATAGTAAATATAAAAAAATAAAGATAGTAATAAAAAATAAATACAAAAACAATACAAATATTCATAATAAATATAAAAACAATAAAAATATTAATAAAAAAAGTGAGAAAAAATATTGAAAAAATATTTACAAATTAAATAAAAATAAAAATATAATAACAAAGCAAATAAAAATAAGTAAAAAATAATATAAATTAAAAATAGAAATTTTAATAAAAATAATAAAAATAAAATAATTAATAAATAAAAAAAAAATTAATTGTAAAAAAATAAATAAATAAACAAATTAATATAAAAATTTAAATATCAATAAAAAATTATGTAATATAACAATACAAATATTCATAAGAAATAAACATAAAACAATAAAAATATAAAAAAATTAAAAATTAAATATAAAAAGTAAAAAATTGCATAAAAAATAAATAAAATTTAAATAAAAAATAATAATGAAAACAATAATATAAATAAAAAATAAAAATATATATTAAAGAAAAAATAAAATAAAATATGAAATAAAGAAATAAAAAATACAAATAAGAATAAAAATAAATACAAATGCAAAAAGATAATAATAAAATATAAATAAGAAATAAATAAGAACGAAACTATCCACTAACTAATAAATAAATAAGAAAAAAAAAACATAAATGAGAAAAAAAAATAAATATAAAAACAATAAAAATATTAATAAAAAATAAAAAAATATTAATAATATATATATATATATATATATATATATATATATATATATATATATGAAAATAATAAATTTATTAATACAAAATAAAAAATATAACAAAAAAATTTAAAAATATTAAAAAATATAAAAAAAACATTTAAAAATAAAGAATTAAAAAAATAAATAAAAATTTAAATAAAAAGTAAATGCAAATTCATATTATTAAAAAAAAAATAAATAAAATATTAATAAGAAATAAATGAACAAAATTAAAAAAAATAAAAAGGAATTAACAAAATAAAAACAAAAGAATTTATTATATATGTAATACATTTTTTTTATTTATAAATTTAGTCTTCCATAATTCCATTCCACTGTCCTAACTAAAAAATATAAATATTAAATAAAAGAAATAAATAAATAAAAAAAAATAAACAAATAAAATTGCATAAAAAATAATAAAAACATTACAAAAAATTAAGATAAAAATTAACAAAAAAATTAAGAAAAAAATTAAAAAAATAAATGAAAACAAAATAAAATATATAAATCAATAAAATTTATATAAAAATAAATATATAAATTATAATATAAATTCAAAAATAAATAAAAGTTATAATAAAAATAAATGATAAAAAAACTAACAAAATAATTATAAAAACAATAGGATAGTAATTAAGTATAAACAAAATTTAAATAAAAACGAGATTTATTCTTATATACTTCCATCCCACTGTGCTACTAACTTATTAACAAAAAAAAATAGATAAGTAAATAAAAAAATATAAAAAAAATAATTAAGAGAAAATGAATAAATTTAATAAAAGAAATAAAAAATAAAATTTATATAAAAACAATACAATTATTAATAAAAAATAAAAATAAAAACAATAGAAATATGTATTTTTATAAAATAAGCATAAGATAAATAAAAATATGAATAAAAAATTTAAGAAAATTAAATAAAGTTAAAAAATATTAATAAAATAAAAACCAAATTAAAAACATTAATAACAATAAATATAAAAACAATTACATACATTTTAAAATAAATTTTATAATAAAAAAGAAGAAAAAAATTAACAAAATAAACATAAATACAATAAGATAATAATAAAAAATAAATAAAAATTAAATACAAAAAAAAAATTCAATCTTATGTACTTCCATCCCACTGTCCTACTAACTAACTTACCAACAACATGTTAAACGTTGCACAGGAACAAAAACGTAATACTTTAAATTTCATTTCCCTCACAACACTTGTGATGGCTTAATTTAGTTGACTATGGATACATGTTCATGTCCAATATTTATAAGAATTAATATAACTCTATTTGACTCCATGTAACACAGTGCACCAAAGCCAGTGCCAATATTTATTGTCTGCCAACGTACGAGTGAGTATACATACATACATATGTGTCATTTTTAACGATAACTAAGGCAAACCCATAAATTTAACATGAAATTGTTGAAATGAAAATACATAAGCCGATATAAAACAATAAGAATATAAATAATTAAGCAGAGTAATCCTTTAATTAAAAGAAGATAACAAGATGATGATAAAAATTCTATAAAAATGCAAAAAAAATAATAATAAAAATCTGTTTTAATACTATTTACCAAATTTAAATTTAATTGAAATCGATTGTAAAAAGAGTCGCAAAGAAAATGTAAGGCATTGAGGGAAGCAAAATATTTTCTATTAAACTGCTCACATGGGAAAATATGGAATTGAAATGTAGTAGAAAAAAATTTAAATTTTGTTTACTATTAAGTTTTTTTGAGCAACAGCCAGAAAATAAATAGCATGAACGAATGGTAATAAAATATTTATGATTGATATTTATTAAAAAAAATTGTATGGGGACCAAATGGTATAGAAACACTTCTTCTTATCGAAAATAATATAGACAAAAAAATTTTAAAAACAAAGCCAAACGATTAAAAAAAATTAAAAAACTGTCTTTAGTTGATGTCTGATAAACAACTCGTTTTTAGACATCTGGCATCACTAAATAGTTTCAAAAAAGTAAACAGAGATATTTAATAAATATTCTGTTGATTACAGTAACAAAAATAACGGAGATAATAGTTTTGCTTCTGTAAGAGAATTGAATCTATTGGCTTTACAGAGAAATAGAGAGAGAAATTACTGTAAAAAACGCTTTTACATTTGCAATGTACGTATTTTAGATGTAAAGTGTATGTAAACATTACATTGTAAAGCAAATTCCCTCAAAATAAATGTTCTCAAATGTAAGTGATTATACATTTCCATATGTATTTATGTATGTATGTATAGTTTGAACTTAACATTTAAAACTGAGTGTGAGATGTTTTGTGCGACACCTGATGTAAAGATCAGTCGTTGTATCGGAGCGGTTCTTAAACGTTGTTTTAAATACATTATAATAATTGACGGAAAAACATAAAAAGTATTCACATAAATATTTCCAATTAAAATTTATTGCTTATAAGATAATATTTTGTTGGTAGCGCAGTTATGAAACAAAACTGCGTAACATTCTTAATTGCCTTAAGCTGTTGCCTCATTGTACAAACACATTCGTCGCGCATCCTTGGACTATTTCCGGCACCCTCTAAATCTCATGTCTTAATACATTGTGCCGTAGCAGATGCCTTGGCCGAGGCGGGCCATGATGTAACCGTTATTGCCAGTGTGCCCAATATGTTTAAAAAAGCCAAATACAATTTTATTCATATACCAGCAGATATGTTCGACAGTAACTTTGCCCAGGAAATGTTAAATAAACCAGCTTCTATTTATAGAAAATTCAATGGCATTATTTCGCATGTCATCGATATGGGCAATAGTAGTTTCAATCAAGCGAAAATGTTAAATTTCTTGCAAAGCCATAAAGCGGGTGATTTTGATGTTGTTATATTGGGCTACTTTTTCAATGATTTTATGCTGGGCATAGGCGCCCACTTCCAGTGCCCCATTGTACTGTCATTTATGGTGCAACCTATATTTCCTATAAATCAAATAATTGCCAATCCCTTGGAGTTATCGTATGTGCCCTCTTTGTATAGCGGCTACAAGCAGCCCATGGATTTTGTTACCAGAGTCAAAAGCTTTTTGGCTAATGGTTTCGAACATCTATTTTTGTTGAATGTAATGCAAAAGAAATTCGAGTTAATGTATGGGTAAGTTGTAATTCAGAATATGAAATAAATGCAAATATGTGTTTTCACTGTTATAAAACAATAATTTTTCAAGATTGTAAAAATCGCTACAATCGCAAAAAAAACGCAAAAATTTGCTAACTAAAAAAAAAGCAGAAAAAATATTTCAAAATCGCTTAAATGGAAAGAAAGTAGAAAACAGAAAAAGTCTTGTAGAATAAGGTCTTCTCAGAATACAGCAATAACCATAAAAAGAAAAAATTCTTATATTAATAGGAAGCTTAAAATAAAAATCACTTATACTACAAAAAAATAAATTCAAAACGCCGATAAAAACAAAGGTTAAAAAATATCAGTATCAAGAAGTTTTATAAATAATAAAAAGCCCAAAAAGTAACTTTTAGCAAAAAAATTTTAAAAAAATTAAAAAATAAATAAATAAAAAAAGAATAAAAAAAACTCCTAAATAATAAAAAAAGTCGCTCAGCACAAAAACCGGAAAAAAAATAAAGAAAAATTAATAAAATGCCCTTAAAACACTATCAAGCTCTTAATTATGAAAGTGGTCGAAGTCATATATTTCTTTGGTCGAGATATTTAGTAGATAACATTAAAAAAAAATTGTTTTAAATTATGCAATATTTTACTTTGGAATTTGGTAAAAGTGTCAAGTAATCTAAATTCATTTGGAATTTTTTCAAGATTTATTTTATAGTTTAAAGAAAGTCCTAAAAGTTTTTTTATAGCAAAATCCTGCTATCGATAACTTTTCTTTATGAAAAATTTTTTATCGATAATTTTTCTACACAATAAGTTTGTTTAACTTTAATTGTTGTGTATAAAAATTTTGCTAGCGAGAATTTTTCTTTAGAAAAATAGTAGTTATCGATATTTTTCTTAAGAATTTTTTTTACCGAAAGTTATTTATGGACTTTTTAACGATTTTTTTCTATAGAAAAAAAGTCTTGTCATCGATAATGCTTGTATAGAAAAAATAATTTTTTGCATTAAGTTTTTTTATAAAGAAATTTTGCTTCTATTAGTTTTTTAAAGCAAAATTCTGTTATCGATAACTTTTCTTATGAAAAACTTTGGTATCGATAACTTTCTTAAAAATATATTTTGTTATGCTATAATTTCTAGGTTAAAAAATTTTGTAAACGAGAATTTTTCTTTGGGGGTAAAAAATTGTTGATCAATAATTTTTCATAAGAAAATTTTAAAACTTTTTATCGATAATTATTTAGGGATTTTTTATCGATTTCCTTGCTATAGAAAAGTTTTGTCATCGATAATGCTTTTATAGAAAAATATTTTTTTTGCTTTAAGCTTTTTCTTATTCTTAAAAAATAATTTTGTTTTATAAAATATTTTTTAATCAAAGTTCCACTTATAGTTTTACGATAGACAAACTTCTCGATAATATTTTTTATACAAATAATTGTTGATCATTTTTATTTTGCAATAATTTGGATCCTACAGAAAATTTAAATGATATTTAAGCTAATCATCATAAAATTAAATTTTTTTAAACACATTTATTTCATAGATAATGATTTTATAGAAAAATTGTTTTTAAGTTAAGATTTTTTCCTTATTTACATATATATATATACAGGCTTATTTATAAAAATTATTTTGTTTTATAAAATATTTATTAATTAAATCTCATGCCGGTCCAGACTTGCAAATTTTTGTTGCAGCAACTTTTTATTTTTTAGTGCAAAAGAGCGAGAGAGGAATACAAAAAGTATGTATATATTTCTATTTAAATATCCCACACATTTTCAAGAATTACTGCAACAAAAATTGCAAGTCTGGAAAGGGACTTCCATATAAAAATTTTTTGTTAGATCTTTTATGGAACAAAAGTATTTTTTAGGAATAAAAAAAATTCACAAAAATGGAAAATTAAAAAAAAACAGGAAAACTGTGAAATAAAAGATTTTAAGATTTTAAGCAAAATTTACTGTAAAACGATTAATTAAATTACAACACGTTATGATTCTGTATGGTAATTAATTACTTAACTGATTATGTTAGCAAATATTTCAGCTTTGTAATTGCTTAAGTGTAAAATTAGAACAACCATTAAAAATAAAGACCTAAAGCTTAAAAAAATAGATTAATTTAACATATAAAAAACGTCGAAAAATTTGATGCAAATTTAACGGCCTTAACGTAAATGCATCAGTACACAATTGAACGTTAGATACAGTGTTAACAACTAAGCGTTTGTGAATAAATAATAATTTTAAATTGATTAATAAATTTTACAAAACAAGTCATGTCGAGGCATATAATTTGTCAATGGACGGTCCTTATATGTTTATATTGCATACAGTCTACTAAAGCTGCTCGGATTCTTGGTGTATTTCCTTCGCCTTCGAAATCTCATCTTTTAATACACTACGCCATAGCAGATACTTTAGCGGAAGCGGGTCACAACATCACCGTTATTGCCACCCAGCCGAATAGAAACCCCAAGGCCAATTACACTTGCAGACGAATTTCTGGTGACATAGTACTTAACAACTTTGTTAAAAATATGCTTCAGAGACCAGCACATCACTGTCGAGTATTCAATGAATCTATTTCACTTTTATTTCAAATGGCGAATGAAAGTTTAAATCATAGAACGATGCTGGAGTTTCTACAAACACACAAAGCTGGTGATTTTGATGCCATTATTTTGGGCTATTGCTTCGAAGATTTTGCTTTGGGCTTGGGCGCTCACTTTCAGTGTCCCATTATTCTGTCTTTCATGTTTCAACCGATATTTTCTGTACACCAAATGCTAGGGAATCCTTCAGAGTTTTCCTATGTTCCCACTTTGTTCAGCCGTCTAATACAGCGTATGAACTTTTACGACAGGATTAAGAATTTCTTGGCCAATGGTTATGAACGACTGGTTCTAACTAATCTTATGAAGCTGAAAAGCGAAAAGTTTTATAGGTGAGTCCATAAATAAGAACCCCGAATATTTCTAGAAAAGATGAGATGTCTTTTAAGCGGCTGGACCGATTTTTTCAAACATAGTTAAGAACCCTCTTTCAAACAGAAAAAATTAAATCAAAGTCGGTCCAGCCGTTTGATCTGTACGATTACTCCTACAGACACACATATACGCAGATACACAGACACACATTACAAACTTATAACACCCCTTGTTTTGGTCGGGTGTTAAAAATAAAATAAAATAAAACAAAATGAAATAATTAGAAATAAAAAAAACTTAAATTAAATTGAAATTTATTTGCTGGTGGTTAAGCACTATGTATATATTTCATTGCTGCTTAGCCACATCATCAGTAGACTTCAACCACATATTTTGAACACTCACAAGCTTCTTATCTTATGCAAAGACTTTCAAAAGCTATTTGAGAAATCACAAAAGAAAAATAAGAGTAGTAGTGGCTCAGAAACTTTAACAAAACTCAGCAAATAATTTATATTCGACAAAAATTTATTTTATTTTTTTACACCTTTATAGAATTAGAAATCCATTAGATAACAACAAAAATATTTGTAAGGCAGAAATAAAATAGATTTTTTATAGCAAGATTGTGCTATCGTTAACTTTTGTTTACGAAATGATTATCGTTAAATTTTCTGCATACAATTTTTGATAGCGATAATTTTTTGATAAATAAATTTAGCTTCTAATAGTTTTTTTCATAGTAAAATTTTGCAACCGATAACTTTTTTTATGAAAACTTTGTTATCGATAACTTTTCTAAACATAAATTTTCTTGAGCTAACTTCTCTTTATAAAAATCTTGCCAAGAAGAATTTTTCTTTGGGGGAAAAATTGTTATCGATCATTTTTAAGATAAAAATTTGATTATCGATAAATTTTCTGCAAAAAATTTTTGATAGCGATAATTTTTTAATAAATAAATTTAGCTTCTTTTATAGTAAGATTTTGCAATCGATAACTTTTTTATGAAAAACTATGTTATCGATAACTTTTCTAAACATAAATTTTCATGAGCTATAACTTCTCTGCATAAAAATCTTGCCAACAAGAATTTTTCTGCGGGGGAAAAATTGTTATCGATAATTTTAAATACAAAAATTTGATTATCGATAAATTTTCTGCATAAAATTTTTGATAGCGATAATTTTTGGATAAATAAATTTAGCTTCTTTTTTTGCAATCGATAACTTTTTTATGAAAACTTATGCTATCGATAACTTTTCCAAACATACATTTTCTTGAGCTATATATTCTCTGCATAAAAATCTTGCTAATAAGAATTTTTCTTTGGGGGGAAAAATTGTTATCGATAATTTTTAAGATAAAAATTTGACTATCGATAAATTTTCTACATAAAATTTTTGATAGCGTTAATTTTTTAATAAATAAAATTGGCGTCTAAAAATTTTTTATAACAAAATTCTGCTATCGATAACTTTTGTTTATGAAAAATTTTTTATCGATATTTTTGTTACACAAAAAGTTTGTTTAGCTTTAATTGCTCTGTAGAAAAATTTTGCTAGAGAAATTTTTTATCTATATTTTTCTTAAGAATTCTTTGTTTTAAAGAAAATTATTTATGGATTGTTTTCAGTAGAAAAAAAGTTTTGTCATCGATAATGCCTTTATAGAATTTTTTTTTATATTTAAATTTTTTATTCCTTTTTGAAAGCTTGAAAGCCAATATTAGATTACTCTCTAATGTAAAAAAGGAATAAGATGAATAAAAAGGTCCTTTGAAGTATTATAAAAAAATTTTTTACCTCAAGTTTTTTGCTAAAGAAATTTTGCGTCTAGTAGTTTTTTATATGAAAATTCTGTTATCGATAAATTTTCTTATGAAAAACTTTGTTATCGATAACTTTTTAAGCATACATTTAAGCTATAGTTTCTCTGTATAAAAATTTTTAAAACGAGAATTTTTCTGTGGGGGTAAAATATTGTTGATCAATAGTTTTTCTGAAGAAAACTTTTTTTAATCGATTTCTTAGGAATTTTTTTATCGATTTCTTATTCATAAAAAAGAATTTTGTTTTTTAAAATATTTTTTAATCAAATAGCCTTATAAGATTTGTTTTATAAAAACTTTTATAAACCAAAAATATTTCCCTGTTGTCATTAATTACTAAAAAAAAATTTATAATAGGTCAAATTTTTTTTGGATTATTTTCATAAAAATTTTTTCGGAAATTTCATAAAAACTTTTAAGGAATAATTGTTATGTAGACAAAATTTTTCATTAATAGTTTTACGATAGACAAACTTCTCGGTAATATATTTTATACAAATAATTGCTGATAATTTTTTATTTTGAAATAATTTGTATACTACAGAAACTTTTAATGATATTTAAGCTAATTTATTTTATAATAAAATAAAATTTTTTAAACACATTTATTTAATCGATAATGATTTTATAGAAAAATTAGTTTTAATTTAAGTTTTTTCCCTTATTTATATATACAAGGGCTTATTCATAAAAAAATATTTTGTTTTATAAAAGATTTGTTAATCAAATTTCGTGCCGGTCCAGACTTTTTTTTTTTGATGCAGCAACTTTTTATTTTTTAGTGCAAAAGAGCGAGAGAGGAATACAAAAAGTATATATTTCTATTTCACTAGTCTCACACATATTCAAGGATTGCTGCAACAAAAGTTGCAAGTCTGGACCGGGTCTTGCATAGAAAATTTTTTTAATAAACCTTTTATGAACAAAAAGTATTTTTAGGAATAAAAAAAATTCCGCAAATCACAAAAACAAAATTAAACAAAAACAAGAAAACTCTAAAATAAAAGAAATTAAACTTTTAAGCAAAATTGCTGTGGAACGATTAATTAAGTTACACTAGAATTTTGCATAGTAATTAATTATTACACTGATTACCTTAGCAAATATTTCAGCATTGTAATTGCTTAAGTGTAAAATCAGAACAACCATTAAAAATAAAGACCTAAAGCTTAAAAAAATAGTTTAATTTAACATATAAAAAAAGTTCGAAAAATTTTATTAAGATTTAACAGCCTTAACGTAAATGCATCAGTACACAATTGAACGTTAGATACAGTGTTAACAAACAAGCGCTTGTGGATAAATAATAATTTTAAATTAATTAATAAATTTTACAAAACAAAGCCATGTCGATTCATGTAAATTGTCTATGGAAAGTTCTTACATGCTTATGTTGCATACAGTCTGCTAAAGCTGCTCGGATTCTTGGGGTATTTTCTTCGCCTTCGGAATCTCATCTTTTAATACACTACGCCATAGCAGATACTTTAGCGGAAGCGGGTCACAACATCACCGTCATTGCCAACCAGCCGAATAGAAACCCCAAGGCCAATTACACTTATAGACAAACTGATAGTGGCATGGTGCTTAAGAAATTTGCCAAAAATATGCTTCAAAAACCATCGCATTTCTATCTAGCATTTAATAATGCTCTTTCACTTTTCCTTCAAATGACAAATGAAACTGTAAATCATAGAACGATGCTGGAGTTTCTACAAACCCACAAGGCTGGTGATTTTGATGCCATTATTTTGAGCTATTGCCTGGACGATTTCGCCTTGGGCTTGGCTGCTCACTTTCAGTGTCCCATTATTTTGTCGTTCGTGTTTCAACCATTGTTTCCTTTACACCAAATGCTAGGGAATCCTTCAGAGTTTTCCTATGTGCCCACTTTGTTCAGCAGTCTTAAGCAGCCTATGAACTTTCACAGCAGGATTATGAATTTCTTGGCCAATGTTTATGAACAACTGATTCTAACTAATCTTATGAAGCGGAAAAGCGAAGAGTTTTATAGGTGAGTGTATTAGGTACTGTAGAGAAAATTTTGAGGTAAAAAAAATTAAATAAATATACAATAATAAAATTAAATTAAATAAAATTAAAAAATAAATAAAAAAAATTTAATAAAATAAAATACAAAATCAAATAAATTAAAATGAAATAAAATAAAGTAAAATAAAATAAAGTAAAATAAAAAATAAAATAAAATAAAATAAAATAAAATAAAAAAAAATAATTTGAAATGTATTTGCTGGTGGTTCAGCTTGGTCTATATGCATTTCATTGTTGCTGTAACAAATCATCAGTAGACTTCAACCACACATTTTGAATAGTCACAAACCCGCTATCTTATGCACACTTTCAAGAATTCAAAATGTGTGGTTGAAGTCTACTGATGATTTGTTATAGCAACAATGAAATGCATATAGACCAAGCTGAACCACCAGCAAATAAATTTCAAATTAAAATATAATTATGACAAAAAATAAAATAAAATAAAAAAAAATCAGAAAATTTTAATGATATTTAAGCTAATTTCTTTTATCATCCAATTAAATTCTTTAAAACACATTTCTTTTCATATTTTATTAGCTAAATTAAAAGAAATGAATGAACTTGGTGAATCGCTAAATGCAAAATTCAAGATTATCTTATGCAAAATTTGGTTTAACTGCTATAAAAAAATTCTTGTTATATAGTCAGATAAACTTGCATCTGTCATAAAATTTAAACCCTCATAATATATGACAGATCCATAAAAATAAACTTCACTCTTAAGACTGATAAAATATACATATTTTATATCGGACTCTGGATAATATACTCTTTGCATATAAGTATTTCAAAATATTTATTCAATTAGTTAGTAATTACGCTGCTCCGTAAGTGAACGTATAAAATTGTATTTGAAAAGAGAAGAAAACGTAACACCATACTGTATTAAACGATGTTGTTAACTATATTAATTTGCTTGTTTGCCATGCAAACTGAGACTGCTCGAATTCTCGGTGTATTTCCTTCACCTTCAAAGTCTCATCTTATAGTACACTGTGCCATAGCAGATGCCTTAGCGGAGGCGGGCCATGAGATCACAGTTATTGCCACCCAACCAAATATGTATCCACAAGCCAATTACTCCTACATACATATTGATGGGGCCATGTTCTTTAATAATTTTGCACGAAATATGATGAAGAAACAAACCCATATTTATAGAGTATTTAATAATGCTTTTCCACATTTACTTCAAATGGCAAATGAAACATTAAATCATAGAACGATGCTGGAGTTTCTAAAAACACACAAACCTGGAGATTTTGATGCCATTATTTTGGGCTACTGCTTGGAAGATTTTGCCTTGGGCTTGGGCGCTCACTTTCAGTGTCCCATTATTTTGTCTTACATGTTGCAACCGATATTTCCGGTACACCAAATGCTAGGGAATCCTTCAGAGTTTTCCTATGTGCCCACTTTGTACAGCGATATTGTACAGCCTATGAATTTTCGCAATAGAGTTAAAAACTTTTTGGCCAATAGCTTTGAACAGCTGGTGCTAACTAATACTATGAACTGGAAAATGGAGAAATTTTATAGGTGAGTGTATGAGTACAGTGGTAAAAATTTTGAGGTAAAGCAAAAAATAAATAAAGTTAAATATACTACAATAAAATTAAATAAAATAAAATAAAATAAAATAAAATAAAATAAAATAAAATAAAATAAAATAAAATAAAATAAAATAAAATAAAATAAAATAAAATAAAATAAAATAAAATAAAATAAAATAAAATAAAATAAAATAAAATAAAATAAAATAAAATAAAATAAAATAAAATAAAATAAAATAAAATAAAATAAAATAAAATAAAATAAAATAAAATAAAATAAAATAAAATAAAATAAAATAAAATAAAAATAAAATAAAATAAAACAAAATAAATCAAAATAA
This sequence comes from Tachina fera, assembly GCA_905220375.1. NCBI lineage: Eukaryota > Metazoa > Arthropoda > Insecta > Diptera > Tachinidae > Tachina > Tachina fera. The sequence continues at coordinate 10,422,890 of LR999966.1, forward strand.
AATAAAATAAAATAAAATAAAATAATATAAAATAAAATAAATTTAAATAAAATAAATTTAAATAAAATAAATTTAAATAAAATAAAATCAAATAAATAAAATAAAATAAAAAAGAATAAAACAAAATTAAATAAAAAAAATTAAATAAAATAATAAAATTAAATAAAAATATAAAATAACATAAAATAAAATAAAATATTTTAAAATAAAGTAAAATAAAATAAAACAAAGAAAAATAAATTCAAAATATCAGCATGTTTTATATTAATACTATTTGCACATAATTTTTTAAAAGTGAATATTTTTGAAGCGAAAGTTTAGTTTCTCGATGGTAACATTTTATTGGAAATTCTTTTAGAAAAAATTATTTTTTTTTAGATAACTTTAATAAAAAAATTGTTATTTAATAGCTTTTAAAATTTTGCATCGCTCATTTATAGTAAAATTCTATAGCAATAATTTTTTTACTATACACAATTTTCAATAGAAAATTTTAGATTAAAAATATTTTTCTCTAGAAGAATTTATAATCCATAGTTTTTCTATAAAAATTTTGTTCACAAAAAAGGTTATACTAGAAAAATTTTCTTATCGTTAATTTCTTTAATAAATACGTTTTTTATTATAAATAGCTTTTCTACATATATAAAAAGTGTTTTAACTTTAATTTTTCATTAGAAAAAAATCGGCTTTCAATTAATTTTGTGTAAAGTGATTTTTTTGTCCGTAAATTAAAAAAAAATATCACAAAATTTTTATATAAACATTTTTTTATGGATTATTTTTCTATGGAATACTTTTGCTATCAATAATTGCTCATTTGGAAATATAGCATATCATCTTCAGCTTAAATAAGAAGATAAAACTCTAACATCAAGAAAATATAACAAACTAAAAAAAATAAAAACCAAATAAATAAATTTTTGATTCTAATATATTCTCTCCTCTCTCTATTTAATCATGAATTGCAAGTGCATGCATTTACAGTTCAAGCAAAATACCATTGAACTTGTCCAAGGACATTATCTCAATTACTGTTGTTAGTTTTAAGAGCGTCGCGGGAATATGCTTGAGTAAGGTACTTAGTTAATGCAAATACGCAACTCAAGAGCTTTTTTTAATTAATTTTGCACATATGTAAATTTATCGGCGAATTGACTGGCATGATTTTAAATTAATTGAACAAATATGTAAATAATAAAAAAAGTAAAATGAAATGTTTATTATTAAATGCAATCCGATTGCTATGCATAATACATAGGAATAGATAGATGTTCGAAGGCAACGTTATCATTACGCGTGTCACTATAAAAAAGTATTGTTTTGAATTCTATAAATGCAATCGCTGAATTAAAAATTATTCTTTGTAAAGCGAACAATTTAAAAATATTTTGGAATTAAATGTGAAAAACGAGAAAATGTTCAGCAATTTTTTTTTTAGTTCAATATGGCGGCTTTTGTTTTAAGTTCGAATTTTCGAAATTGAAAAATTTTGTAAAACTTTATACTTGATTCAAAAAATTTATTTCACAGATGGGTTTTTGAAAGAATTTACACTTTTTAAAAGAAGTTCGAATATTCGAAAATTACTAAATGGGAAAGTTTCTTACTAAAATAGTTTTAAAATTGTATTTTCAACTATTTTCATGTTAATTTAATTGCTTAATAAATTTAACTTTCTTTTAACCATATTCGAATTTTCGAAATTACGAATTTTTTTTAGAAATCTATGTTTTGTTGAAAGAATTTTCTTTGTCAAAATTAACATTTGTTATACATTTTAAAATGTTCGAACTTCGAAAAATTCTTAAAATACAATTTTTTTTAGCTAAAGAGCTGAAAACCATATTATTTTGAAGTATTTAAATATAAATTTAATTGTTTCAATTAAAAATAATTTTTTAAAGTTTAGTGTAAGCTTTCGAAATTCCAAAAAAAAGTCACGACTCTGGTATAGTGTCTTTCATGATTCACGATTTCGATTTATTTTCTATCGTTCTAGCATAATATAACTAATTTAAAAATTTTCGAATTTTTCGAAATTGAAACAAAAATGTTTCAATAATTTTAAAATGTTCTGAAAAACTCTATTTTTTGGCTTCATATAAAATTTTCGAAATTCGAATTAAAATTTTTCTTAGATTATATATTTTTTGTTCAAAATGGTATATTTTCCAACATTTTACCTTGCATTGAAATATTTTACTATGTTCGAATTTTCGAAATTAAAGTAAACAATATTTAAATGTGTGGTGTATTGAAATATTTTATTCCGAAAGGGTTTCTTAAGCCAAAAGAAGAAGTACTTTAAGTATTTTCTTATATTCCAGATTCCAAAATTTTTTTTCAAATGCTGGCTTTTCAGTTTGAATCGATTATGTTTTAAATGTAAATCGACGGGTTTTAGGTATAATCGAATTTTCGAAATATTTTTTTTAAATACTTTAACCTGTTTAATTAATGTTTAATGATATGTAAATTATTGGTGTTAAATTTTTTCCTTGAACTAAATTCGAATTTTCGAAACTAAAAATTTCATTTTATATTGACATATTTTTACCAAACTGCCAAGGAAGGGTTTTGTTTTTTAGAAGATTGTAGGTGGTTCCTAATGTTTATTGATATGTTAAGTGTTTGGTGTCAGAAATTTTTATTTCCATTAAATCCGAATTTTCGAAAATAAAAACTTTATTGTACATTAAAATGTTTTTACTCTGCTCTCAAGAAAGGGTTATGTTTATAGAAGCTTGTACGTGTGTTTTATGTTTATTAAAATAATTAAATTAAAAACAAAAATTATTTCCATTTAATTAGAATTTTCGAAATTAAAATTTTCATTTTATATTGACGTATGATGAGTAATTTTTTTTACAAAAGTTACATAATTTTTTAAAATCTCTTTAAGACTTAAGTTTTGAGGTTATCAGATATCTGCGAAATTTCGAAGATAGAAAAGTTTTTAAATGTACAAATATTCTTATGATTAATATTATGTTTTTAATTTATTTTCTAAATTAAAAAAGAGTTGAGATTTCAAATAACATATCCCATTTATTAATTTGATTTGAAAACTTTTTTTATTAAAAAGGTCTTCAATAAAATTCGACTGCAATTTTATGCCTTTGCCGCATCTAAACTTATCACTTTTTGTTTGTAGTTGTGTGGCCTTTATTGTGATTGCGTGATATTAAAAAATTGCTTGTCACTATCAGAATTTTGACACAAGCTGTTTCATTGAAGAAAATATTTTATTTTTTGTTGTTGTTAAAATTCTAATCTTGTTTGTATAAGTTACAAGTCAAAATGATTGAGCATGATTAGAAATATAAATTGTATGAACATTTTATAATGATTGATAGTTAATAATAAACTAAGATAATTTTATTTTTTAAAATTCTGTTATTTTTAGAACCTTTTTTTATTAAGTAAAATGCTGCTAAGCATAAATAGCTTGCTTTTGGAATGATCTTAAGTTATTAGGAAAATAAAACTAAGTCTGTTTATAATATTTTAAGCTTCACAAAAATCTCTTCAATTAAAGTTCCCTAAACTATAAAAATAAACTTAAAAAAAATATCACAAAAAATAGCCCAAAGCGATATAGTCGAATAAATCGTCATAAAATCGATTTGTATGTCGCTGAAATAACAAAAAAAAAAAAAACAAAACCAAGTCCGTCAGGATAGTATCGACGAATTGGTGTTGATTTTTAGAACTCAAAAACTAGGGAAAAAATAGGGGAAAGTTGGTGGGAATTGCTCTTATCTTTTATAATATATCAACAAGCTAGCATTGATTTTGCGAATTTAGAAAGGAGAAACCAAACAGGAACCGTGGTTGAATTTTTCCAGGAGCAACACTGTTCAACTGTCATGCCAAAGTGTCATATATTTTTAAATTTTGTATTTGCCCAATTTTCTTGAAAACGGCTCGGCAATTTGTTCTCCTAAGTGTTTAATTTAAGAATATTTGACATGTCAGTTGAACAGTGCTCCTGAGGAAATTCATCCATGGCTTGTGTTTGGTTTCCCTCTCTGAATTCTCAATATCGATGCTTTTAAAAATACCCACGAACTTTCCCCCATTTTATCCCCGGTTTTAAATTCCCAAAATCGATGCTAATTCGTCGACGCTATCTATCGAAACTTGAAATTTGTGGTTAAGCAACGTCTACATGCATTTCGTTTCTGCTTAAGAAGCTCGTCAGTAGACTTCAACCAAAAAAAAAATATTCTTGAGAAAAGTTAAAACTGAAGAGGCTACTGATGAGTTTTTTAAGCAGAGCAAAACAAAACAAAAAATTAAAATTGTTCATATTAATATACGAACTCTTCAGTATTTCTTAAAGTAAATTAGAATTATTGATGCAAATTGGGAAAATGGCTTAAATAATAATCGAATAAGTATGTAAGTTATCTCCTCCATTAGCCAAATGTAAAACTTAAAAATAAACGCAAAAAAGAAAGAAACAAAAACTTAAAAAATAAAAATATCAGAAAAAAAATAATTACAATCAGAAATATTAAAAAAAACGGTTAAAAAACTTAAGAATCCAAAAAAAAAATCGCGAAAATATTTTTGACGTTTTCGTGTTTTTTTTAAGTGAAAAAGTACTTGCGGGAAAATGCGAAAAAAAAATAAAAACCCAATTTAATGCGAAAAGTTTTAAAAAGCGGCCCTTAGTTTTGAAACCAATGAAAAATGTGATAAAAATCGCTAAAACTACAAAAAAAGAGCTGAAATGTAAAAAACGCCAAAATTATTAAAAATCATCGAGCCCTTAAAAATCACAGAAATAAAATTAAATCGAGTAAGGCCGCTGGAATAGAAACAGATAAAAAGCTAGATGCCAGAAATCGCAAAAATCGTTAAAGAAAAACTTCTGAATAATCTGATAAAAAGCGCTAAGATTAAAAAAAGAGCTGAAACGGGTAAAAAAATCACAAAAACGACAAAACTGCCAGAGATGTCTGAAACGAGAAAAACTCGCCAAAATTTTTTAAAATCATACAGCCGATAAAAATCACTGAATTAAAAATAAATCTTAAACTACGAAAAAGAGCTGAAAAGTTCAAAAAACAATTAAAAAAACATCAGTTAAAACCGTTATAAATTTAAATGCAACAAATCGCAAAAGCACTGAAAAGTATGAATCTAAAAAAAAACATCGCCAAAGTGCCAAAAAAGGATTTAAAGCGTTTAATATTTAAACTTTAGGCAAAATCGTTCAAATAGAAAGCAAATGAAGTGAAGGAGTTAAATAATCACTTATACTTTAAATAGCAGCAAAAATAAAAAACTTTCTCATTAAAAAAAAAACAAAAAAAAAAGAAACACTTGAATTAAACGAATATGAAAAATTAAAAATTATCAAAAAAAAAAAAATCGCTAAAACCGAGACGTCACTTAAAATTTTAAATAATTCCTTGGAAAAAAAATTCATCGAAAAGGAAAAAAGGCTAAGTAAAAAAAAAACAAAAAAAAAAAATTTTAGAATTTAAAACCTCTGAAAAAAAATTTTAAAACGTTGCTGAAATTTTTTAAATTATTCTTTGGAAAAAAATTACGCGAAATCATGGAAAAAGAATATAACCCGCAATAAAAAAAAATTTAAAAACAAAATTACCACACCAAAAAGAAAAAATCGTACTTGACTTGGAAAACACAAGATTTTAATAAAAAATTTAAGTAAACAAAATTAACCATTAAGTATTTTATACATAACTCCACCAATAAATTTCTTATTTTATCTCTTGTAGATACAACTTCCCCCCTGACCGCTATCCCCCCTTGGCAGAGGTCTACAAAAATGTATCTTTGGTCTTGACCAATCATCACTTCAGTCAAGGTCCTATTAGACCTAATGTGCCGGCTCTTATAGAAATCGGTGGCATACAAATCAAGGAGAAACCCGATCCCTTACCCAAAGACTTGGCCGACATTGTGGAGTCATCGAAAAAGGGAGTAATTTTCTTCAGCTTGGGCACCAATGTGCAAGGCTCTAATCTGGCTGAGGAGAAGGCCAAAATGATTTTCAACGTCTTGTCAAAGTTACCCTACACCGTGCTACTCAAGTGGGGTGATTCACATTATCCAGGCCGCTCAGAAAATATGATTTATAGATCTTGGTTGCCACAAGATGATCTGCTGGCCCATCCCAAAGTTAAGCTTTTCATAACACACGGCGGCATGGGCAGCGTAGTGGAGTCACAATATCATGGTGTGCCAATGGTGGGTATACCCTTCTTCGGGGATCAACATGCAAACATAGCAAATGTAGAGAAATCGGGATTTGGTTTGGGCTTGGAGTATGCCCGCTTTAGTGAGCAGGCTTTTCGCCATGCAGTCACCGAGGTCTTGGAAAATTCATCCTACACCGAAAATGTGCAGAGATTCTCGAAATTATATCGTGATAGACCGATGACGCCACGTCAACTGGTACGTTTTTGGGTGGAATATGTCATAAGACACAAGGGAGCCAAGCATATGCAATCGCCCGCTATGTTTATGCCTTGGTGGCAATTGTATTCTCTAGATGTTATCGGCTTCCTAATGCTTGTTTTATTGTCTTGTGTGGCCTTGATGGTGGGATTGTGCAAATTATTGTGTTGTCGTGGTGGCAGCAAGACGGCTGTTAAGGAGGCCAGAAGAGACAGCAGAATGTCAAAAAGTAAAAAACAAAAATAAATATTAAATGGCATTTTAATTGAGGGAAGAGTGCTTTCGAATGTCTGTTTTACTAGTGATAAGAATTAAAAATTTGTTAAAAAAAATATTTTCATAAATAAAATGAATTTATGAAAATAAGGAGAATAAATTTTGGAGGTAAAATTCTAATAAGAAAATAAATTTTAAAAATATTTAATCAGGGGTATAATCGTCGCTTTCGATTATGTCATTCGATATCGTACTATATAATCACATTTTTCAATATCGAATGCCATAATCTCAAACTTAAAACCGTGATCTAATCAGCTCGTTATCGAAATCGACGATCAGACCCCAGGAATAATTTCGTAAACGGCTTCAAGTTCAGTATTTCAAATTCTTATGCAATGAAATAGTTTTTTTTAATTAAATTGATAATTTTTTTATTTAACATCTTTAGCACTTTTCCTTTAATTTCTTTTTACTTATTTTTTATTATTTCGACATTTCCAAATTTTGTTCTTCTTTTTACTAAAAAAAAAAACAAACGAAAACTTGAAAAAGTTTTTCGCATTTTTTATTTTTCACGATATTTTTCAGCTTTAATATATTTACATACAGTAGAATAGTTTAACCCTCTATATCTACTTTTAAAGGTACCATTTTAACCCCTGTGTTACCACAGTTGTCAAAAAGGCCCCAGCGGAGAGGCCCCAGCGGCGTCAGAACGTTAAAATGTTACCGAAAAATATTTTCCTTAGGATTTTAGTGAAGACTACTGAACAAATTCTATAGCTTAAACAAAAGCGTGAAGAATTACGAAATTAACCCTTAAACGTATTTTAAGTTTTAATCGATTTCTAATGTTCCAGCAGAGATTCGACATTTTATGTATACAGAGACTCTTAGTAAAATTGTATGAGAAATATTTTTCTGGAATATTTTAACCCCTTACGTGCCAGCTCAAGGGCACTTATTTAACCTTTATAATGAAAGGGCCATAAAAATATCCCTATAGAGAGGAGTTAGAGGGTTAAAATGTTCAGCAAAAATATTGCTCGTAAGATTTTATAGAAATATCCCTTTGGAGAGGAGTTAGAGGGTTAAAATGTTCAGCAAAAATATTCCTCGTAAGATTTTATTGAGAACTTTTTAACACATTTTGTAACTATAATGAAATTTTGAATTAGTATAAAATTAACCCTTAAACGTATATCAAGTTTTAACTTATTTAAGTAATATTTGAATTTTATAGTATGCTGAGAGTGATGAAAAAAATTTTATTGTTTAAAATTTTTTCCTGAAAATATTAACCCGTTATATACATCCTGCTTTGTTTTAAAGGGTCTAAAAAGACCCCAATAAAGAGGGGAAGGTCCCAAAAAAGGCTTAAAATGTTTTACAAAATTTTTTACGTTCGAGTTGTCATAAAATTGCTGACAACATCTTACACTTAAAATTTAAATATGAAATTAACCCTTGGCCAACATTTTAAGTTTTAACTTTTTTCTGGTATTTGAAAAAATTTTACATTTTTGCTTTATTCAGCATTTTAAAGTAGAATTTTGTGACAAATATTTTTGTAAATTATTTTAACCCTATACATGCCCGCTAAAGGAAAGTTTTTGGGCTGCTTTTTTGAAAGGTACCAAAAAGACCCCAACGAAGAGGAGATTTCGTAAGATTTGTCATAAAACTGCTGACAAAATTTTACACTTAAAATTCAAGTGTGAATAGGTATAAAATTAACCCTTGGCCAACATTTTCAGTTTTAACTATTTTCTGGTAATTGAAACATTTTTAGAGTTTTGCTTTATTCAGCATTTGAAAGTAGGACTTTATGACAAACATTTTTTTAAAACATATTAACCCTTTACATGTCCGTTAAAGGGGATTTTTTTGGGCTAATTTTTTTAAAGGTACCAAAAAGACCCCTACGGAGTGGATTTACAGGGTTAATATGTTCTACAAAAATGTTCCTCATAAAATTTTACACAGAAGTGCTGAATGTATTATATACCTAAAATACAAGACATGATAAATATTTTTTGTGGCCTGTCAATTTTTTTTTGCATTAGCCCCACAGTGCAATTAATCTTAATCTTTTCGCAGTGTTAAAAGGCATACACTAAAAGTTTATGAATTATTACTAGAGAAATTGAAAAGTTTAAGTGTGCTATAGATTATTTTTCAAACAAACCATTATTAGTTTTTTTTTCATAAGAAGAGTCCTGTGAAAACTCTGTATTTGCCTACAACAAACTAAAGTTGAGCCTAAAAATATGCTTTAGAATTATGTTCAACCTATGACAAAGTGTTCTTGCTACGTTACTTTAAAGCAAAGAGGCTGTAAAACATATGCTGCTTAAAAAAAGACTTAACTGAACTTAATGAAAAATGCAACACTTAAATGAAACCAAAGGCTAAAGTTATAAATCTCTAGAGAAATACGCTTAGAGAAGTACTAGTAAAATTATTTACTCAGACACACACACTTTTAGTTTTCTATTTCTTCTCTTTTTTTTAAGCCACAATTAAATCTAGTTTTAATTTAGATTTGTATAAATGCTTGTTGTTGTCGTGACAATAATAGTAAATCCTTTAGGATTTTTTCTTTCATAGAAATTTAAAGAAATGGAATACAATCATTTGATTTGCCAGAGCGATTAAAATTCTTCTTAATCTGAAAGAATGAAAGAAAGAAAGAAGTTTATTTAGAAAGACAGAAAATGTGTCAGTCTGTCCTTACCCAAAGTTAAAGTGGATTTTCTCTTTTAGAAGAAAAATCTTTTTGCAAATACCCAGCCCGCTCCTCCCCCTTATGGCCATTTGTTTGCTTGTACTCTTGAAAGAATTTTGAACAATATCAGTTGCATTTTTTCCCCCTTCTTAACAATTGATATGCTGGCTAAGAGAGATGTGTCAAGTTGCATTAAGTAGAATTGAAGAAAAAATAAAAAAATTTTTTTTTCATGCAATTTTTTTCATTTAAAAAAATTGTTTCATTCATTCCTTTTAGAACATGTTGTTGGTAGAGGTGAGGAAACATGCAGTTTCAAATCAAATTGTAGGTGATGAAAGTGGTTAAAAGTATAACGAAAAAAATACATAAAAACAGTGGAGAAACTGCAAAAAAAATCCTAAAAATTTTATATCTTTTAAACACCAAAAAAATAGTTAAAAAATAAAATCCTAATAAAATTAATTTTTAAAAGCAAACCCCTAATTTTCTTTAAAAAGCAAAAAAAAACAAGTTTTTAAAAATAAAAAGAAATTTCTTATAGTTTATTCGGGTAGGCCAAACATGAAATATGCATATGTCCCGAAAAAACTAGAGTATCCATCCCTGTATTTTAACATTATTATACTTAATCAGCAAACTTTGCATTGTAGGTCTATGATATATTTAGCAACTTTATGTAAAACCTTACGGCGATAATTTTTGTGGAATATTTTAACCCTCTAACTGCCTTTCCTTAGGGCATATTGGGTCTTTTCCGCAAAAGACGTCAAAAAAGTATCCTTAAACTTGTATATAACGTTTTAAAATGTTTTGCCAAAATATTCGTTTTGGGATTCTACTATTAGTCTTCGTATAGAGCAAAATTCAGAATTTTTTATATATACCAGAAAATAGTAAAAATTTAAATTTCGTTTTAAAGGGTTAATTTTGTAGTTATTCACATTTGCACTATAACTGTAAAATATTCTAAGCAGTTTTAAGCAAAATTATATGAACTATATTTAGTGGAATACAATTTAACTCCTCTGTCCCTTTCGCTAAAAGGGGTCAAATATGTACTTTTTGATACGGGCTAAAATTTTCTATAAAATGTTCACTCCAATATTTTTCTTATCAGTCGATGAATACAACAAAAAAAAACCCCAAAAATAGCTTAAACACCAGAAATAACTTAAAACTTAAAAAACGTTTGAGGGTTAATTTCGTACTTATTCATAATTGCATTTAAGGTATAGGGTATCTTTAGCACTTTTTTGTAAAGTGTTGCAAGCAATACTTTGGTGAAATATTTTAACCCTGTAACTGCTCTCTGCATGGGTCTTTTTTGTACTTTTTACTATAAAGGTCAAATAAGTATTATTGAAAGCACATTTTAAAGGGTTAAAATGCCTTACAAAAATGTTTGCCCTAAAATTCTCTGAATACATAAAAAATTTAATTTCTGCTTAAACATCGAAATTTTATTAAAACTTAAAATGCGTTCAAGGGTTAATTTCCTATTTATTAATAATTTTTTTATAGACATAGGATGTTTTCTCTATTTTTCTTTAAAATAGTGCTAGTAATATTTTTGTGTAACATTTTAACCCTATAACTAACTGTTCACTGCATGGGTCCTTTTTGTCTCTTGTCAAATAAGTACCCTCAATAGGGTTAAAATATTTTACAAAAACCTTTTCCATAAAATTCTACTACAAGTCTCTCAGCAAAGCTTGATTCTCTGCTTGAACATCGGAATTTTATTAAAACTTAAATTACGTTTAGGGGTTAATGTCGTATTTTTTTATAGCTAAAATGATATTTAGTTATTGAATGTGTCCACCAGTTTAATTTGAAATCTTGTGATGAACATTTTTATTGAAATTTTTAATCCTCTAAAAATCTCTTCATCAAAAAGTACCCATAAACGGTGACGTAGCGGGCTAATGTATTTAACGGAATATCTTATGTTAAGGCTCTTAAAAATGTTCAAGATAAAATTTTTTTTCAATATTTGAAAAAGCAAAAAAAAAATAAATTTGCATAAAGATTTTTCCATTCTCTAAAATATCATTTCTGAAAATTTTAGTTAAAAAGCCAAAATTTAAAGTGATTTGATTGAATAAGAATTGAGGCTAAAAAGTTTAACTAAATTTTATGCGAAGTTTAAACTAACCCTGATTCACTCACCCATGTCCCACTGTTTCTGAATAGCCAAGAGAAGATGGTATCACAATGTGTCTCTGAAAAGGTAAATGTTGACACTGTAAGTGTTTTTTATTTCTCAATAGCAAATACTCGTATTTTTCTGTTGTTATACATACGAATTGTAACAAGATTTATTTTTTTCTTTTATTTCTTTTGCTTGCTTGCTTGCCACACTTAAAATTAAGTTCACACCATCAAATCAAAGTCTCATTGAAATATTCAACAATGAAAACAAGAATTGAAGAAAAAAGAAATAAAAAAAAACAAACACTTATTTTTAATTTTAAAAACTCTTGATAAACTTTGATTCACCTTGAAGGTGTTTTTACAGATGACAACAATCTGTAGTCTAGTTTTAGGCTGTAGGCATTTTAAACAAATTTTTATTGAAAAAGCTTTTCTACATAGAAACCAATTTTCCATGCTCTAGTTATAAAAAAAATAACTACATACATACATACATCCACACATTTTTCTTTTTTGTATTTTGCCATTTTTTTCTAGATCCTCTTAAAATGTTTTATTCGGTTTCGTATAAATGCATGATATTTTTTTTCAGGGCCTTTCATTTTGTGGCCAATTAAATTTTATGCTTTGCTTAATCTCTAAATTTTAATTGGTTGAGGTAAAGTGGTTTGTGGCAGTTTTAGTGAGCGTAAACATTTATAAATAGCAAATAATATTGGAGAAAAAAAGGAAGCATTTTTATAGCATACTTTTGGGCAGCTCTTACAATTGTACTGTTAAACATTTAGCAGCCAATGTCTCTCTCTCTCTCAATTGCCTGCAGGTTTTTTAAGATCAGCTAAAAAATATTAATTTTGGCTTTCGATTGTCGACGTTTGGAGATTTGAAAAACTAATTTCACGCTAGAATATTTAAATGATTGTGGATTTAAGTTTTAGTTGCAAAAAAAGCTGCCACTTTAAACATATGCCAAGTTTGGGAAGGAAAATAAACATTTAGCCAACTGATTCTTTAATAAAAATAAATAAAATAATTTCCTTTGAAAACAATAAATAAAGTACAAATTTTTCAGAATTAAGCAGGAATTATTTTAGGGACTATTTCAAGTTAAAATAAAATCTATTTACTAAAAAAAAATATAAGCAAATTGCAAATTAATTTGAAATTTTTTTTACATGTTGCTATCAAAAATGAAATGTTGCAAGACATTTTTTAACTTATTTGCTCTAATTTTTTATAGATTCCCCAATCTTTTTTCAATCAATTTTTTTCTTGACGAAACATTTCTATCTGCAGCATGTTGTTAAGAAGTAAATCCTTAAATTTTTTTTGTTCTGTTTCTATTTCTTCACTATTTATAAAAAAATTAAAATGAAAATTAAAAAAAAATAAATAATGAAAATAAAAATTTTTAAATAATTCTTTTCGATTTAATTTAAATCTCAAAATGTTGCAAGGCGTTTTAGCAACACATTTGCTAACCATATAACCATACATAATTTGAAATTTTAGTGAAGGTGACTTTTTTTACCTCTTATTGCGCGTTTATGATATCAGCAATGTTGCTGCAACATGTTGTTAAAAACTTAATTATTATTTTTTAAAATAAAATCTACCAAATTTAATTTTTCTAAGTTTATATATACATATGTATGTATCTACAATGCTGTAGCAGCATGTTGCTAAGAGCTTACTATCAACTTTCACATCGAAATATTTCTTCAAGATTTCCCAATTTGTTCAAACATTTAAAACTTAATATTTTACCAGAGATATAAGCAATGTTGCTCAACATGTTGCTAAAAATGTTTATTTATGTTATTTTAGAGATTAGAAATGTTGCAGTTACATGTTACTTAAATTTGAGTTAATAATTGTATGTGAGAAATTTTTTTGCTGAGATTTTCTAATGAATGATATCAGTATGTTGCGTGAAAATGTTGCTAGAAATTTACAATAGTTTTAAATATTAAGATTAATTTTTTTAGCACATAAAATGTGTTTTTAAGTTTTTTTTGCTTAATTAAACTTCACTAATGCTGCAGCAGTATGTTGCTTAAAATGTAAATCAAACCTTTTTTGGTCGGAGGTGTGTTTTTTAGCTTTTGAGAATAGTTAAAATTTGTGAAAAATTTTGAGCAACATTGATTTTTTCGTACGAAAAATTTTACAATATTTTATTAATAATGCTCCAATTTCTCACGTTTTTAAGTACACCCCATGTGTTTGTTGTAAATTACATGCGAAACAAAAATCTCTCATATTATTTCATATGAAAACTTAAAATGTTGCAGATAGGTTTGATATGTTTTTTTTACAAAATGATTAGAGTACTACCTCTGCAACATTTTATTGATTAATAGTTCATGTCATTTTTTGATATGTATTTTTACATTATTTAAAATGAAATGTTGAACAGAGTACCAGGCTTTTGCCGCCAACTAATGCTGCAGCAACATGTTTTTACAATTTACTCCATATAGTTTTGATATAATATTTTCAAATCAAAGATTTTTAGCAGTAATTTCTTATATGAAATGTAGTTTTTAAGTTTCTATAAGCTGTGAGGATTATATACTATGTTGCAGCAACAAGTTGCTAGAAATGTGCTTAATTTATTAAAAAATTTATATTAACGGCTATAGTTGTCGAAATTAGGAGAGATTTTTCAAAGTGTGTGCCAGCTGTTTTGAGATTTCAACAATGTTGCAATAAAATGTTGCTAAACATTTATTCAAAACCATTTTAAATTTGAAATAGTTTAATGAAGTTTTTCATATAAAATATATTTTTGATCTTGTGTTCGTGACTTGCCTCTTCAAAAATGTTGCATTAACATATTGTTGTAGCATATTGCTGCAACATGTTGCATACTACTTACATATATAAATATTTTCTTTTAAATTTAAATATTTTCAAAGTGTTTTCCATTGTTTGTAATGACTTACCATTGTTGCTGCAACATGTTGCAAATAGCTTAAATAATATTTCCATATTTTTATATGATTTTTCTTGAAACTAAAATTTTTTCAAAGTCTTTTCTATTGCTTGTAAGAGCTTACCCCTTTTGCTGCAACATATAGCATCATATAAGTTCAACATATTTAAATACATACTTAGAAATATTTAATAAAAAATTTTTATACATTTAATATTTTTATTTCAGAAGAAAATTGTTGTATTTTGGGGGTATACATATGCATGTGTGTTTTTACACCACAAAATTTATTTTTAACGATTTGAAAGTATTTATAATTTTTCATTGCATAGCAGCATGAAATTTACTCTCTCAAACAGAATTTTTTGCTCTTTTGATAATTAAACTTGTGTTTTTAAGCTGTAGCACGTTTCACTTCTATAAATTTATGTTATTATGACTTTGAGTGCTATAAGATTAGAGAAGTAAGAAATAGTTTTATTTGTCAGAAGACATAAATAATAACAGGATTTATAAGTTAAATACATATTTTTGAATCAGTAGCAGTGGAATTTACTTCTATATACAAAATAATAACACTTAAGTGCAGCAGTAACCCAGCAAACAATCTTATTACAAGAAAAACATAACTAGCATAAATTCTGCCGTATACATAAATATGAATAAACTTGCTTGAATTTTTTCCTTATAATAATTTTCCAAAAAGTTGGACTGCTTGAATCTTTTAGAAAAAAAATTGTTCGCTGGGTTTTCAGCACTTGACTGCATGTCTGTAAGCAGCTATTTATTCGTGCATCATTCACCATATAATCCCCTTGGAAAATTATAGCAACAACATGATGCTAAAAAAACACACAGAAAAACAGCAAAAATGAAGATAAGAATTCAAGATTGGCTGGTCAAAATGTATAAAACTTTCATTTTTCTTGCAACGTTGCCACGATATGTTGTACCATACAAAATCGTACATATGTACATTGCATTCAATCAGCCCATTGACCAGCATCTTTGCCAGCCGTCTGTCTATCTTGTTTGTGCATTTTTTTCCTCTTTTTTCTGCTCATCTTTCAATTTGATAACTAGTTTTTTTCTTCTTCTGGAATTATCATTAAGCAACATTTGACAATGAAATGTGACGACTATGTGCCCGTTGTGTGTGAGTGTATGTGTGTGTGTGTCTGCGAACGAAACAAGCTGCTAGTGTACTCGTATCAATGGTCCAACTGGCATACGAATTACGAATTACAAATGACACTAAGAAAAGCAATTGATTTCACTGGAAAAATTATTTCATATGCCTTTCAAAATGTAAATGTGTTGCATGCAACAAGGCTATAAAAAAAAAAAAATACGCCATATGATGCTTGTTTCTAATTTATTGGCAAAATGTCAAGATTGGTTATGTTGATCCTTTAACCATATGTATATGAATGGAATTATTGTTGCTTATCGGTTTTAGTTAAATTTTAATTTGTGTTGAAAATTTAATAGTTTGAGTCTTTTTGAATAAATTTATTTTTGCTAAATTATTTTCGCTTCCAATTTTCTTAATTACTACTTTTAAAAATATTTTTTTTAGATTTAAAATAAATTTATACCATATTTATACCCTTTACCAAAAAATGGTAAAAGGGTATATATAGGTTTTTTTTTTATACAATAGATGAAAACATCAACAACCACCAACAATAAAAACTTTCCTAATTGCCACTAATAACTTAAAGTTGAAAGTTTATGTTCAAGGTACGAGTAAATTTAGAAAAACTCTTGAAACTCAATACCACACCTTCATCAACTATTATAAAGTACATACCTAAATACATGCATACATACATACATACATTTTCTATTACAAGTATTTCTTGCTGCCAAGAGGCATAAAAAACTAAACCTGTGCTAGAAATGCCGGTTGCTTGGTTTGTTTTGCTAACATTATTCTCTGCTCAATTTGGATTTTATAAACTTTTTATTGCTTTTCTTCTACGAGTATAAGGGAAAACAAAAGCAAGAAAGAAAACATGTTAGAAAACACCAAACCAAACTACACCGCCTTGCAATAATAATACATATTGCCAAAAGGAAGTTACACACACAATAAAATTTAATATCTAATGGAATTTTGTAGGAAAGTTTGTTTTTATTTGCAATGAAACAAAAAAGGAGTTGAAGAGAAAAACGGGTGGTAAAAAGAGAAATAAATGAACGTTTATTTTAATAGTTTTTTTTACGGCCATAATTCAAAGGCGTGTTTTTTTTTTGCTTGCACAATACATGTCAAGTTGTGGTAGGACAAGAGTGTAAACTAGATAACAAAAAAAACAAACAGCGAACACACACATCCACAGAACATTAACACACTAAAAAAACCCAAGCACACACACAAATACACACACGCACACCCCCCAAACCTATTCAATCACCCATTTACGAATACTAAATTAACAACAGCAACAAACATGCTGCTAAGTACCAAGTATTAAAAGCTTCAAAAGGATTTAACGACAACAACAACAACAACACAACAACCACATTGTCAACATTGCACAGGAAGAAAAAAAGAGAAGAAACACAAATGTTGACAATGAAAAATTTTCTAAAGCAGGAAAAATCAAATGAAAAAAAGGAAACTACAAGTATCACGCAGGTCTCTCAACCGAGGTGAGTTAAATTTTTAAGCCGGAAAGAGAGAGAGAGAGAGAGCTAAATTGTTCGGTTAATGAAAATTATTAGGGAAAGACAGTTTTAGTTTGTGAAAAGTTAAAGGAATTTATTTAAAAGAGTTTTTCTAGTAGAAATATGTTTTTAAAAATCACTTTTTATTTAAAAAAAATTATGCTCTTAAAAACTTCAGTTGATATCGGGACACAGTGAATTGTTAAAAAAATTTTGTAATTATTTGGTAAAAAAATTTTTTTATATTTTTGGTAAACATTTTTTTTTGGTAAAAAAATTTTTTTATATTTTTGGTAAAAAAATTTGTTTATTTTTTTGGTAAAAAAAAATTTTGTAAATTTTTGGTAAAAAAATTTGGTAGTTTTTTGGTAAAAAAAATTTTGTTGCAAGTAAAAATTAACTTGCCATAAATAAAACTTTTAATTCAGTTACAGTTAATATAATGCTACAAACTTTAAAAAAAGAAATTTATTATTGTTTTGGTAAAAAAAATTGTGTTGCAAGCAAAAATTAACTTGCCACAAATAAAGTTTTTAATTCAGTTGTATCCGCTGCGTTGTCAAATATTTATAAATAATATAAAATTAAATAGTTTTAGCTTTAAATGTTCATTTTGCAAGTTAGATATAACTTCAGCAGCAAGCTGTTTAGTGCAATTACAGTTAATATAGTTCCATGTTTAGTAGATAAATATTTTCATGTTGCAAGTATTGGGTGTTTTTTATTGAGGTATAGAACTTTAAGTTGGCATCACTTTTTTAACTGGTGGCCATTTTGTCAGCTGTCAAGTGATTAATATTTAGTTTGGTTTGCCATTTCATCATGAACAGGTTGACAAAAGAACAACGCTTGCAAATCGTGCAAATTTATTTCGAAAATAATGGTTCAGTTCGCGAAGTTTACCGCAAGCTCCGTCCATTTTATGGTCGACATAATCGTCCATCAGAGCAATTAATTCGGTTAACCATGGATCGTGTTCGCACTACGTTTACTCTATGTGATAATACGCATCCGCAGAGACGTCGAACAGTGCGCACCGAAGAAACAATTGCCGCTGTAGAGCAAAGTGTTGAAGAGGACCCGAATGAATCGATTCGCCACCGGAGACCGGTATAGAGCCATGATAACTGACTATTTTGTTCCCGAATTAGATGGCATGAATGTGGATGAGTTGTGGTTCCAACAAGCCGGCGCTACATGCCACACAGCGCTCGTTAATATCGATTTATTGAAGGAAACATTCGATGAGCGCATAATTTCGCGGAATGGACCTGTCAATTGGCCACCAAGATCGTGTGATTTGACACCATTGGATGATTTTCTTTGGGGATATGTGAAGTCGCTCGTCTACGCCAACAAACCAGAAACGTTAGGGGACTTGGAAGCCAACATTCGTGGCGTTATTGCCAACATACGGCCCCATATGCTCGAAAAAGTGGTTGAAATTTGGACCTGTAGAATTGGCTTTATTCGAGCCAGCCGCGGCGGCCACATGCCCGAAATCATATTTAAACATTAATGGCATAAAATTATCCTTCCAATAAAGCCAAATTGGTGGACATTAAAACGATTTTCTTGTGTTTTATTTCAATTCGAAGTTCTATACCTCTAAAAAAAACACCCTGTATAAAAATAAGTTGCAGCAACTAAACTTATATATCAGAAATTTGTTTATTAAAAATAATAATAAGATTTTTAACTTATTTGAGTTTCTACTTGACCCAAAAATTATTTAAAAAAAATGAAATCCAGTCTAAGTTTAAAATTTTTATGTTGCAGGTAAAAAGTAACACAACAAAATTTTTCTATTTTATGTACTTAATATGATGTTAGAAATTTGTTTATTAAAAAAATTGTTAGTTTGTTGCTAAATAGTTCATGTTGCAAGAAACTAAAATACGGTTACATAATATTTTTTACTTATTTGAGTTCTTACGTGCCCAAAAAATTATTCAAGAAAATTTAATTCCAGTCTTAGTTTAAAATTTTTATGTTGCAAGTAAAAAATAACATGCCACAACAAAATTTTTCTGTTTTCTGTACTTAATATGATGTTAGAAACTTGTTTATAAAAAATATTGTTTAGTTTTTTGTCAAATACTTCATGTTGCAGGTAATTAATATACGGTTGCAAAGAGATATTTGACTTATTTGTGTTTTATATGGCCAAAAAATTATATTAGAAAATTTAAATGCAGATTTCGTTAAAAATTTCGATGTTGCAAGTAAAGAAGAATTTGTTGCAACAATGTTTTTAAGCTATTTATAGCTAAAATTGTTTTAGCAACTTGTTTAAATAAAACATGTTGCATGCTTTTGTTAAACAATTGAATGTTGCAAGTACAGAACATATTCTGAGAAATTTTATGTTACCTGTATTTTCTTTAATCATATTCCTATAGAGTTTGTTGTCTGTTTTTGTTAATATTATATTCGTAACCAAAGTTTTTAATCCGTTTTACCTCTTACAAAATCTCCTATTTTTAACTGACTTCAAAAAAATTAGAAGGTTATCGATTTTTCTGTATTTTTTTTCATTTAACCCCCTTTAAATCTTACAAAATCTCCTCATTTTCTTATTCCCTGGCATTAAAATCCAGAAAGGAGGGCCTTTTTTAAAATTTCCCCCATCAACTCCCGTTTTTTTTTTGAGTAATTTGTGTTTGCTCTTTGTGAGAATTATACTCACCACTTTGATTCACCTCAGTGATTTTGTTTAATGTTTTTGTTGTGATAATGTATGGAGCTGTTTTTTTATATATTTGTTTCAGTGGAGATGATGGTTGCAGAACTTAAAACAAATATAAAACAAAATCAAACACACGCACTTAAACATAAGAAAGCGTTACATGAAATGTGCATGCTTTGGCATGCAATCGCATGTGAGTTTAACATTTGATGCTGTATGACTTAAAACTTTTCATTTCAGTTGCAAATTGGCGCTTGACGCGTAACGTCTATTGTAACGGTTGAAAGGAATTCTATGAAAAATACAGAAGTTAAAAAAATAAAGAAGTTAAAGGGAATTTTATAAAATAAAATTAAAAAAAAAATTATTAGTAAGCTTTAAAAAATTCTTAAATAATTAAAAATTAATTGAAAATATAAAAAAATCAATTGATGTGCTAAAAAGTAAAATTAAACATTGTATTCCATATCGCGGATGCAAAAGTATAAAAAACAAGTTGCCTGCTGAACTATGAAAGTCAGTTAAACGATTTCATTTTAAGTGCAATAAAAGTAATTTTAATATTTCTATTTCACTAAAACTCTTATTAGTTTTTTCGTGTTGCAGCGAAAGTTATTTTTGTTGTTGTTTTTATTAGTTTTGTTGTTTCTAGTGTGTGTTTTTGTTAAACAAGTACAAGTTTTTCCATCAGCAACATCACAACATCTTGGCCAGTTTTAATTGAAAAGTTTTGTTTTAATAAAATTTGTTGATTGTGGCAGTTTGTATTGGGCATTATAATGTTGCATTAATAAAAGAGGAGTAAATATATATATATACACATACATACATACATATGTACTACATAGATAAATCAATGTTTGAAAATATAAAGTGCGTGTTTATATGTATGTATGCATATGTATCTCTGTATGCATGTATAAGAGCAAATGTGAATGTATGTATGTAAGTTTTATTTATATTTTTTGTTGTTGTAAATTTATGAGTTTAATACCCCACCTGTTAAACTGTTGATTTATGTATACAGTGGAATCTCTCTTGAGGGGACATCAAAGGAAATATTAAAAGGGGACTGTCTGCTCAAGAGAAAGCAATGTTTTGCTTATGGAGCTGTTGGGACCTGTCAAAAGTGTCCGTCTAAGGGGGATTTCGGCCTATAGGAAGTGTCCGTTAAATGAGGGTTCACTGTAGTAAAAATTAAATTAAAATTTAATAATTATCTTGGACTATTATTGAAGTACACAAATTTTTTTTAATAGTGTAGTTTTATTAATTTTTTTAGTAAAAAGAGAGATGCGATAGTTAATTTTATAAATAATTTCACCGGCTTGCCGGCTTTTGGTCGTTATTAATATTAAAATTTTAGTTACTTACAACAATTGTTGGCATTTTCCTTTAAGAATTCTTTCTATATTAAAAAGCTGAATATCCGTAAAAATTATTACCAAGCAAGGCAGTTTGTATTCAAAATGAATAACTGATGGTCATAAAAAAAATTAAACGAAATTTATGGTGAGAGTCGAGTTTAGCAAGAATTTGGTTTTTATTTTAAATTCAATACTTTAAGGATGGAAAATATTTTCAACCATAATTCATGGATTTCCCGAGCTTCAAATAAGACAATTCCCCTTGTTGAATTTTAATAATTTAAATTTGTAAGAATCCCATAACTTTACACTTTTTTTAAATTTTGTAGGAGAGTGAAAAAAAAAATAAACATACGTCCGCCAAAAAAGCGACATCAAAGCAAAGATCTGATAGAATATTTTTGAAAAAAATTTAGGTAAGAATAAGTATGTGAAATATAAAATTAAATTTTAGTGGGCGTGACTCCGCCCATTTTTTAAAATGCAAGATTGTGTGCTTATCAGAGGTCAAGGTGTGTGTTAAGTTTTGTAAAAATAAGTAAAGTAGAACCACGTCAAATATAATAATAAATTTTAATGGGCGTAGTCCCGCCCATTTCTTTAATCATTAAAATTGTGTAACTACAAGAACCAACAAAGTTGTGTACCAGATTTCGCAGAAATAAAATAAGTAGAATATCATGAAATCAAGTAAAAATAATTGTGGGTGTGTCCCGCCCACTTTTTTACAATGGGACCAATTGGAAAATTTTTTTTGCAAAATTTTTACAAACAGTCTAAAATGTACCGAGCTATGAAGTAACAATTAAAAAAAAAAATAAAGACGAATTGATAACCTCCTCCTATTTTATTGAAGTCGTTTAAAAATGATTCAAGGGGCTGTAGTAAAGTTTAATAATTTAAATTTTTAATTAATTTAATAATTATCTTATCGTTATGATAAGGGCTTGAATACTTCTAAGGATATATATTTCGATATGAAACCTAATAATTTTATAAAAGTAAGGAAGTAGATTTTGAATTTTTTGTTAGTTAAGTGGTTTTGCATTTCAACTGACGATATAATGGGCTATATTTAAATAAGGGCGGAGTTTTTATGACATTTGTTAAATTTCCTCGCTATTAAAAATTTAACTTTTTATTGGAACACCTTGTATTTTATTACGTTTTCATGGTCACAACACCTCTTTTTAAATGCATAATTTACAACAGCTTAAAGTGTGTGCAAACTTTCGTGGGAATCGGTTGGGCTGAATTATATGAAATAAGGTCTTAAAATTTTAGGGGCATGGTCAAGCCCATTTTGAATAATGAAATGAAGTGTGTGCAAATTTTCTTAAGCAGAACTAAATGAAATATAAAGTAAATTTTTGATGGCGGTGGTCTCGCTTACTTTTAAAAATCGAACACTGTATTATTACAAGAGCTCAGGTGGTAATACAGAGTAAATTTTTTATGGGGGTGGTCCCGTCTGTTTTCTGAAGTCAAGGACTGGTAATTACAAGAATTCAGGAGTTAAGCAAAGTTTTGTAAAAATCATTTGAACAGCAGTACATAAGGCAGGAGACAAAAATTTTATGGGTAAAGTCACGACGACTTTTTCAAAATTGAAAATTATAGCATCACACAATCAATCAGAAAGCTTTCATTGTAAAGTTTTCAAAGTTGGCATGTGAGTTTAAGAGGAACAAAGTTATGAGGATGAGCAGACGGTTTCTAAGTAACTGTTATAAATAGTCACGAATAACTCAAGCGTGATAATGCATGAAATAGTCGGTTCTCTGTAAGCTCGCCGAATTAAAGGAGTAAAAAATTTCATACGGAGTTTGGGTGCGTGGTTGGGTTTTAGTTTTTAATTTTTTCCATGTTTGCGAAAATTGTTTCAAAACAAGCGCACAAGTGAACTAAAAAACCAAGCCGTCCATGCCTGACGTATCTTACTACACTGAAAATATATCGGACTACACACAAATGCACATGTGCATACATACATAGATACATGATTTTCAAACCGCAACTCTTGTTTACTTATCAAAATTTTTACACTATCCTCAAAAAAATAATACATAATTTTTTTTTATAAAAATTGGTTTTTATAACTGTCCTTTTGCCATTATTTATTTTTGTATGTTTCAATACTATGTTGCAGATTAAAAATTATATTGTTTGCTTAAATTGTATAATCCTTATGTTACGCTGAAATTGAAATTGCTTAATGGCAGTTATACACATTATGCTGTTCCCACCGCTTTTTTGTTGACTTAGTTTTTGTGCCAAATGAAATAATTGTGGATTACCGTAGATTTTTTTTTAATTTTATTTCTTTGTCTGATTTCCAACATTTTGAAATGGGGTTTTTGCTTTTCGCTAAATACTCATTAGATTTTTGTTTTGTCACATCAAATATAAATGATTTAAGGCCTGATGATTGAATTGAAAAAGCAGTGAAAAATAAACAATTTGTTTGGAATGTTAGAAGAAAAAAAAATACAAATTAAATCCTGAAAAGGATTTTGGTATGTATTTTTAAAAACGTTTTAATATGAATACGTCTTAAAGAGAATATCTGAATGGATTTTGTTGTTGTTAAAAACATGTTTTTGAAACTGATTTTAAGTTTTTTTTCATTGTATTGATGAATATATCGTTTGTCTCAAGTAAAAAGGTCCTATGTGTCCTAAATGTACTTTTTATAAAAGTTTCTTTTAAAAGTACTATAAAAAATACCATGTACAAAAAGTACATTTTATAAAAAAGTACCTTTTATAAAAAGTAGCTTTTATAAAAAGTAGTTTTTATAAAAAGTAGCTTTTATAAAAAGTAGTTTTTATAAAAAGAAGCTTTATAAAAAGTACATTTTATAAAAAGTACATTTTATAAAAAGTACCTTTTATAAAAAATTATCTTTGATAAAAAAGTACATTTTATAAAATGTAGCTTTTATAAAATGTACTTTTTTTAAATTTTCTTTAGTAAAAAAGTACCATTTACAACAATTTTTTTTATAAAAAGTAAGAGAACCTTTTATAAAAAGTACGTTTTATAGAAAGTAAAAGTATTTACATTTTATTAAAAGCACCTATTATAAAAAGTACCTTTTATAAATAGACCTTCTATTAAAAGTAGCTTTTATAAAAAGTACCTTTTCTTAATTGTGTATTTAACAAAAATCACATTTTGTAAAAACGACCTTTAAAAAAGTACCTTTAAAAAGGTATATTTTAGAAAAGTACCTTTAAAACAAAGTACCTATAAAACGAAGTACCTTTAAAGAGGTACCTTTAAAAAGGCACCTTTATAAAAAGTACCTTTATAAAAATTACCTTTAAGTAATTACCTTTAAAAAAAGTACCTTACATGAAAAATACCTTTAAAAAAGTACCTCTAAAAAAAGTACCTTTAAGAAAGTACCTTTAAAAAAGTACATTTACAAAAGTGCCGTCAAAAAAATTACCTTAAAAAAAAGTACCTCTAAAAAAAGTACCTTGAAATAAAGTATCTTAAATAAAGTATACTTTTAAAATGTACTTGGAAATAACGTACCTTTAAAAAAAAGTACCTTTAAAAATTAACCTTTAAAAAGAACCTTTAAAAAAAGTACTTAAAAAAAGGATATAAGAAAGAACCTTTTATGAGAAGTTTTTTTTTGTAAAGAGAATTATTTGTGAAAGGTTCTTCTTGCAAAACAATAACTTTCAAAAAAGTACTTTTTATGAGAATTATATATTATCAAAAGAACATTTATTCAAAGGCAATATTGATTGATGCTGAAAAGGGAAGCTTATGAAGCCACAATGTTATTTTAAATATTATAGTCAACCACACGCATGGCATGAAAAAAATCCAATCCAGTTTTTTATATTTATTCTCTATTTATGGATTTGTCCGACAAAATGAAAAGAAAGCTGCAAAAATAATTCGCTCTTACTTTTGCTGAGGGACAAATGTAGTATTGAATGAAAGTGAAAAGTTTTTTTCTAGCTAAAAAGAAATGTCTTAGTTAACTGTTCAATTCTTGCATTATTTATTTATTAATTTTTTGTTAAATTAGGTCTATATTTTCTTGTTTTCAAAAGAAATGTCTCCAAACAAATTATTGCTTTTCTTCAATTAATTCCATGCTTTAAAGTCGAAACTACTTTCACGTTGGTGTTTTTAATTGATTCAAAACCTGATTTAAAAAAAGCGATCTATTTCCTTTTTTTTCGTAGTTATCATTAATTAATACACTTTTCTTATAAATTTATATGTTTTTTAAGACAATTTCTTTTTTATTTTTTGCTTGATTAATGTTATTTCTTCTACGTTAAATAGTAAAGCAAAACGGTTTAATATTAAAATGGTTCATTAAAATATTGTTCGCATAAAGATGAAATAAAATAATATTTCTTATTTCTTTAGACATATATAACAGACATTAACTTTTTATGCTCTTTTTTCTCGGTAAATTATGTGTGCAACATGTTAAGAAAGAAAATAACTAAATTTAAACGAGGGTGGAAGATGAGGGATTTTGTTTTAAGTCTAGGAACGAGAAATTCTGTTTTTGTAATCGCTTTAAATTTGTCCTCAGACTTCAGTGAGTGCATATGAGTGTGGGAATGTTTCATCCCTAATCGTGCATATGTAACTTCTTACTCGATAGCTGCTCATAACGTGAGCCACGGTCTAATGTCTATTACAGAATAAAAGTATAAATTGTTTGATATGGAACTTATAAAAATTAAATATTATAAGAGCGTGAATATGCAATTTTATTTCACTTGAATGTGGGTGACTGTTCCACTCCCTGCTTCCTCTAAGCGGACTGTAGTCTTGAAAAGAAAATTTATATGAAAATCACTAATTTTTTGAGTGGTTCTCAAAGAAGGTTTCTAGGCCAGTCGCCTGTCTGGCTTGTTTAAACAGGGGGTAATAGAAGCAAGAATGATTTTGTTTAAATAAAAGCGTGGCTGGTAGTGAGTGGAAAGTCATATTGTCACCTCTGTTAAATAAGAAAGTTATTTATTAAAATATTATCAGCCCTCGTTTACCATAATTTCTAGTTTGTTTATTTTGTAAACGTATTTAAAATTTCACATATAAATATACGTGCAACTGTTCGTTATCCGTATCCGCTGTCTGTCTATTCTATTTTATAGTTGTTGTGCCTTCAAACGTATACCCCCTTGTCTTGCTATATTTGTCTATGTCGGCTTATATTATCTAGAAGTAGAAAAAAAACACAGAACATTAAACAAGAACACATACGCCAAAAAACGAACCACCACAAAAAAACAAGAGGCACAACAATAAATGCAACAAAAAGAAAATAGCAGCAGCATGAAATAAAAGTAGTATGAAACATATAACACAAAATAACATAAAAAATGGGTTATTTTTTTTAATTTTTATTCCTAAAAAAAGATGCAAGAAGAACTTATATTCTACAGTAATAAAATGAACACACACACATACATCGAGAAAGGAATATTAAAATTTTTTGTATACATAAAGAAAAATAGTTCTCCAATTAACAGCTTTAATTTAAAGAACTTATTATAAAAATTAATTTAAAATTTTTTATATTTATTGTGTCAATTAAACTTTTTAATCAAAAAAGATTTAAAAAAAAATAATTGTTATAATTAAATTTTTAATTTAATTTTGTTAGCAATTAAATTTAAAAAATGTTTAAGTAAATTAATTGCATTGTTAATTAAACTTTAAATCATTTAAATTTTTAAACAAAATATTAATTGAATCAATTAAATTTTTAATACAATTTTTAATTAATTTTTTAATAATTGAAATAAAAAAAAAATAATTTTTTTAATAAAATTTTAAATAATTTTTTTTTGCAAATAAATAAAAAAAATTTTAATTGAATCAAAGAAATTTTTAGTTTATTTTATTAATCAATTAAATTTTTAAACAAAAAAATTGAATCAATTAAATTTTTAATAAAATTTTAACTCAAATTTTTAATTAAATTTTGTAATCATTGAAATTTTTGCCTTAAAAAAATTTTTAATCGATTATTTGATTTTTTTCCCATTAAAGCTGCTAATTCAAGCATTTTTTTCAAAGTGTATAAAGACTCTATGTAGCGTCTGTATTTATTTCGCAAAGATAAAAAGTGAACACAATATGCTATAGATGTATATAGTATATATACTGTTTTTCATCAAGTGCTTTGGCAGTCTTAACATGACATGCCACACATATCAAAAACATCATCATAGCCACCATCATAATCAACAACAGCAAACAGCAACAGCAACAAAATCGTCAAAATTGCTTGCCAACCAGACCTTTATGAAAAATAAGAATTGCTTGCTTCTTCTACTTGTTATAACTAAATAAAAGTGATAAGGTTGGCTGTTGATAAGCCAAGGGAAGCACAAAAGGGAGAGCATGAGTTATGAAAACCCTTCACAACATCATATTTTACTTTGACGCCAAAACAATTTTTTTTTTGCTCTAACTAAAAGCCACAACAGAAACTTTGTGTAAACAACTTTTTGATATATTTTGCAATTAACGAGAGTCTTTTTTTTGTTTTATTTGCAAAATTCAAAGAATATTATTTTAAAGGGAAAAGATCGCTTTAGCGGAAATAATAAAAGAAGAATTTAAGAAGTCAACATATTTGTTTGAAACAAATAACAAGAATAAGAGCAGCAAAATAAAATCAAACAATTGAGGTAAACTTGTTAGATATAATATATAACAAATATTGTATAAATAATTAAATAAATAATTTATTAGACAAGCTTGGCATGAATTCTTAGCTTTCAAAGGCTTTTAATGTTGTTGTAAAATAATAACAATAAAAAATATCTATTCATTGGATTTTAAGCCATGCAAAATTTCTTCCGCTAATTTTATTTTTCCTCACAGGAATTAAAAAATGATTTATTTGAATTTCGGCGTTTTTTTCATTTTAGCGAATTTTTTTCGCTTTAGCCATTATTTTTTTGTTTCTTGTTGTTTTTTTAGTTTTGAGGTTTATTTATTTTTCGTAAATTTTCTTCGGTTTTTGCCGATCTAGCGATTTTTTTTTAGTTTTAGTGCTTTTTCGGTTAAGCGATTTTTTCGGCTTTTGGTGACTTATTTCGCTGTTTATTTTTTGGCGAGTTTTTTGGTTATTGAAGAATTCCTTTTGCTTTTTGGCGATTTTTTTTTAGTTCTGGTGATGTTTTTTCGTTTTTGGCAATTTTTTTTCTTTTTGGTGATTTTTTTTGCTTAAACGATTTTATTATTTTGGCATTTTTTAGTTCTGGTGCTTTTCTTTTTGTTTTGGCGTTTTTTTGGTTTTTGGCAATTTTGTTGCTCTGAAGATTTTTTTATTTTGGCATTTTTTAGTTTTAACATTTTTGAAAATTAAAAAAATTTGCCTCTTAAGGTTTTCCAGATACAGCAAATGTCAAAATTACATTAACTAACCGAATACCCTTTAATTTTGTTATTTTAAATTTCAGTGTTAATTGTTTTAGTCTGCATAAAAATACACTAACTTTGAAAATTGAAAGTATCTATATGTAATTGTCTTTTTATAACATTAGGATTTCAAGATGTCTCGTTGATTGATTTAGAACACCCATTAAATTTTCACTGTCATATATGCGAATTCTGTAAAAATTTTATGTTCATAGCTTTTACATTTCTCGAAAAAACAGCGTGTGATGGAAAAATGGATAAAGCAGAAAACTTAACATCGTGGTATTCTAGCAGTAAATTAACTTAACTTATGTCTAATATCTCTTAATAACAATATTGAGTGGTAAAAGTGTGCTGATTTGATATTAATTGTGCACTGGCGAGTTTTTATCTAATTGCAAATATTTGAAGCTACAAGATAACGTTTCTAAAACATAAAAACTTAAAAATATGAAACTCAGCACAAAATATAAATTTTGAACTGCGCCATGTGCTTTCGAAAATTATATTGTTTTCAAGTACTTTTTTTACTCCGTGAACTTTTAAGAAGTTTTAAATACCCTTTATGCTGCTGCTATGGTATATATTTGCTATTGCAAAGTGGGCAAGCTCACGCCCACATTATTTTCGGAGTACTTTGGGCAGAAAAGTCCATTTTATTCAAATAATAAATAAAAAATACTTCAAAATTAGGTACACAAATAAGTTTTTACACAATCAAGAAACATAAATAATATTAAAATATGTAAGCAAAAGTCTTTGTAATTAATAAAATTAAGTTTCTAAACAAACACTTAAAAAATTCTGTGCTTAATTTTATCTCATACTCTCGCTCTCTCTTGCTTAGTATGTGTGTCTTAGGGTAAATGGTATTTTTTCTCTGCCTTTTTCCTTCCTTTTGTGCTGTTTTTTAGGCCTTAAATTTTATTCATTTTGTTGCCTTATTATTCTTTTATTTTTTGCCTTTATTAAACTATTTCCTAGTCTGGGCAAAAGTTCCAAACAGACGAAAAAAAAAACAAAAAACTATTTGTATCCAAAAATTAAAAAAACTTTCCAAATGGTTGCCTTTTTATTTGATTTTATGTTTGCTCGTTCGTTCATTTCTTCGCATTTTCCATTATTTTCCTTATGTTTAGTTGTATGAATGATTTATGAGTTCTGAACCATTTGTCAAGAATTGTTGAAGAAATAAATGATGACACATGTATGACTATTTGTCCCTTTATAGTTTTTTTTTGTGTGTAAGAAGTAGTACAAATTTGATTGCTCTGAAGAACAAAAAAAAAAAGAAGAATATTTGCAAATAGAATAAAAATTGAAATGGGAATATTAAAATCTGTAGGTTGCTGTTTGAGTTACTTTTTCTTCAATAGTGCACAGTTTTTTCCTGTTCTTTTCTTTTTTTGCAGATAACAAGGACCTCAATATTTTCTTTTATGAAATCATAATATTTTTATGATTGTTTTTGCCATAAATCATGTATATTAAGTGTGTTGCAATTTTTCTTTTATATACATATATTTTTTTATTTTATTATCAAGTGCTGCACTTAAAAAATTGCAACACACTTTAAAGTTTAGCAAAAAGTCTAAGGAAAAGTTTACGCTTAAGTATCAATATGTCTGAAGTGAGTCTGGGTTAGGAAATTTTATATTTACTTATTTATGCTTATTTAATATCATAGTTATTGTCAACGACTTTGTATAGCATTATAAGTAAGTAATAGATACATATATAAAAAGTATTTTATTTTGAATGAATATAAATTATTTTTAACTTTCTAATGCTTATTTTTGAAGGTTTTGTTTTTAAATTTTGAAGTATCAATTGCAAATAGTAATGTACGCCCACTTTAAAAAATCATATCGCGTGAAATTCAGAGCTCAAGGTGTGTGTGCCAAGTGTCGTAAATATTGGTCAAGTAGAAGCACGTAAAATATTATATTAACCTTTAAATGGCCTCGCCTAGTCCAATTTTTCCAGCACAAAATTATTTCTTTCCAAAAATTTGAACTTTTTGCCAAGTTTCGTACGAATCGTATAAGTACAAGTACATATGATTCAAAACAAACTTTTCATGGGCGTGACCCGCCCATTTTTTAATGCAAAATTGATTGTTTCTCTGAGCTCAGGGTGTTTGCAAAGTGGTAGCACGTGAAATATAATTAATATTAAATTTTAATAAGCATTTTGACGATGGGAGCAGGTTTAGACTAAAGAAGTAATTTTGAAGTCGGTCTAAAAGGTATAGAGTGCTATAAAGTAACAAATATAAAACAATACAGACGAATGGTTAACCTTTCAATCAAGATAATATACTTTTGAAATAATGTGCATAGTAAAGCAGAAAACTAATGGATTAGGAGGGGGAATAGATTGCCTCTCACCCAAAAAAATTAAACAAACTAGTTTGCCAGAAAACGAGTTTAAGGCTTTCAATGAACACACAACTTAATGAAAAAAGAAAATTTATGTTGTAGCTATAAACTTTTTAAAGGGGGTGGGCCGGGAAATATTATGACTGATGATTTTACTGAGTAATAATAAAATAAATAATTGCATGTAATTTTAAATAATTCTAGGGGTGCAACAGCAATTCCTCGGAGTGCAATGAACACCCCAGAATGGCATTTCTACGCCTATGTTTGTCTTCAAGTGTTAAGTAATTAGAGATAACTGTATAAAATTTTAACACACTATTAAAAATGATTTAATGCTGCATCATTAACTCAACAATTTATGCCCTAATTCAGTAAGAAGATTTAGGACGTTTTTGTTTAAAAATACTTCTGAGTTCTTGTGTTGAAATTCAGTAAATTATTTTCTTCAAAAATAGTTGTTGTCTCTGATAATGAAAAATAAAAATATTACTGCCATGTTTTTAAAACATAAAAATTAAATTAAATTATTATACAATAGATTGAAAAATATATCAAAATATATGTGTTGGAAATAATGTTTGGAACAAAATCATAAAGCAAATACACGAACCCTCTAGCATAGACAATAAATAATTATTGTTTGAAAGAATCATAACTGCTGCTTTTTTCCGTCCATAGACAAGACGGCACAATCGTCGAACAGAATTAGGAGTTATGACGTTCTTTGAGTAAATGAATATTTATATTCGAATATTTTGCCTTATGTAGAAATTTGTTTAACAAAAATTAATTAATTTTGGCGATTTTTTTCGCTTTAGGATTTTTTTAGTTTTTGCGTTTGTTTTTTCGTTTATATGGTTTTTTCTTGTTTTTAGCAATTTATTTGACGTTATTTTCACTTTAACGATTTCTTAAGTTTTAAATGATTTAATTAGGTTTTAGCGATTTTTTAGTTTCGGATTTTTTCGTTTTGGTGTTTTTTTTTGGTTTTTGGCATTTTTTAATTTTGGTGTTTTTTTTTTGTTTTTTGGTGACTTTTCCGGTTTTTGGCGATTTATTTTAGGTTTGGCATTATTTTAGTTTTGACGATTTTCTAGGTTTTATTGATGTAATTAAGTTTGAAAAATTTTTTAGTTTCGAAGTTTTTTCGTTTTGACAATTTTTTTGCTTCACCGGTTTTTTCGCTTTTTGAAACTTTTTTTTAGTTTTTGCGTTTATTTTTGTTTTTGTCGATTGTCCCGGGTTTTTAGAGATTTATTTTAGTTTAAGCGTTTTTATCGTTCTGGCGATATTTTTTTTAGATTTTTGGCGATTTTTTTGTTTGAACGATTTTTTTATTTTTGAATTTTTTACTTTAGCGTCTCTGAACATTTCAATAGTTTGTCTTTTACGGTTTCCAAGATATAGCAAGTTATTAAAATTGCATATAAAAATGACATTAACTGATAAAATACCCTTTAATTTAGATTTTTTGCGGTGTTAATTGTTGTAGTCTGAACAAAAATACTCTAAAAAAACAATAGGTCGTCTTTTCACCTTTGGTGTACGGAACCCTAAGAAATAAAAGCCGCAGTATTATCCTTCTATCTCTCCCTCTCTCTCTCTCTCTCTGACTCCATAAGTTCAATATAATCATTTCTCATATTCTATTTCAATAAAAAATGTTAAAAAAGCTGATGTTAAAAAACAATCTATGCCCAAGTAGATAAACATTGGGTGCTGTTGAAGTGCGTGGTGGCACAGAAAAGGTCACCATTTCCTCACAGCTAAAGTCTACTTTAGAAAATCATATTAATTAATAAAATTATTTTATTCTGCAATAGTTGAAAATACTAAACTTAAGTTCAATTAAGAAATTATTTCTAATTAAAAAGAGTTATCGATTACTTTACTGGAAATATATTAATAACTTTGCGTGGAATGTATTCCTTTTGAAATAAACAGTAGTGCGTTTCATTAACTTATAACGATCCGACAATCGTAATTTTCGTCTATATATTTTGTCGCTTAAAATAACGATTGTGTGATTCTGGAACTTATTTTTAACGATAACGACGCAGCTGATATTTTCTGTTGATAAATAAATTATTGTTGCTTAAATAACGACACAGCTGAATTTAACCTGCAGTGAATATCGCTAAAAATGTTACTGAATGGCAAATTCAATAAATGTTCCTTATAATTATTTTAGCGATGCGATTATCGTTAAAAAAGTTAGTGAATATCACTACAGGTTATTGTTTTAAGGGTCAGTCTTATATCTGCTTAGAAAACTTATGGATCAATATTTGCTCAAATAATTTCACACCGTTATTCATAAACATTTGTTAAAGTTAAATTATGCTTTAAGCGAAATTTCTCTTCGAAAATTCCCATACTCCACTAAAAGTAATCCTAAAAATCCTTATGATTATCAGCATTAAAATTTAAGTTTGCCTTTAAAATATCCTGTCATAGATAATATTTCAAATTCCTGTTTATATTGTTTGTACGTTGCGAAACATTTTTATCATATCACTTTTCAAATGCCAAGCTTTAATCAATCATACTCGTACCAGCAGCAGCAAGCAGCAAGCAGCAAACATTAAGCGAAGAGTAGGAATGCTTTATATATTTAGATTAAACCGTAAATAAATGACAAGGAAATAAAAGAAAATGGCTCATACGGTCATGAGCTTAAAAAGCAAACAACACAAGCCGCCACCCGCAAGAGTTGGTTCTAACATTTTGAAGGTTTAAAAATGAATAAAAAAGAAGATGGCAAAGGCAAAGTTTAAATAAAAATGAAAGATTGAATAGTTGGCAGAAGCAACTAAACATTCCCAACACATACAGACACATACACATACATATGTTGTGTATCTTTTTGCTGTTATAAACATTTTAGAGTTTGAGTGTTTTTGTAGGCTACAATATCTCTTGGTAAATGGACTTTAAATAATAAATGATTTTTATAGAAAAGTTTCTAGAACACGTTTATATTTTAAGACATCAGTTTATTATCCTATTCCACCAACTGTATACAGATATTGATAGTGAAGCATACTTCTAGGAAAACCTTGAGAGTGAGAGAGAGAGAGAGAGAGAGGAAATGAAAATAATACCCTTACATAACCCCGCAAACATTTTAATAAAATTTACTAATTTTATTTATGTATTTTTGGTAAAATAAATTTTATTTTCTTTAAGTTTTTTTTACTTTTGAATAAATTTTGCTACATATTGAAGAAATTTTTCTCCCATATATGTATATTCTTCTTCATGCTGCTATTTCATGACCTCTTATGTAAACCCAGCACTATTATATAAGAATGTAAAAAGAAATAAAGAAGATATGAAAAATTTTAAAATACATCAAAGTATAGAGCATAAAATATTTACGAAATTGTCGGCTGAATGATGTCAAACTGAAGTTATTTAATGATGAATGAATGAATTACTGACTCTGGGTAGAAGAAGAAAACAAAAAAGCCAGAATGAACAGCAAAAAAAATATGATTAATATTTGCTGCAACAACACATTTGATACATATCAGTAGTCTTTACATAAATGTGTGCCTTGCCTGCACTCGTTTTAACCACAAACGATGAGGCAACACATTCGCTCATAATAATTTCGTCTTGTTTGATTAGTGTGAAAGAAAATAAAAAGGTACATAACATGTTATAAAGTAATTTTCATTATTAATTTCACTTTTGCTTTGCAAAATTAACACTTTAAGCAGCGAAAGTATTTTTTTTTTCTTGATGTATGTGTGATGATGTTGAATTTCTTGGCTTTCGATGGTGGTCCTTCGAACCTGCTAATTGCTTCAAAGAACGTAAAAAACACTGCATCCTTAAATATTTTTTTTTGATTTCATCATACGTTCTTTTGTTGAAATTAAAATTCGATGTATCTTCCCATAGTTTAGAATTATCAAAATGCCAAAATTCTTGATAACTTTATTTGAATATTTAAAAAAAAAACCTTTTTAAAAATTAAATTTTTGTCGCCTACGATTAATTCGAAAAAGAGGCTCGATATATTGAAGAATTTATTGAACACTCTTCCAAAGTAAACTAAAGTTGCCATGTATTTCAAAAAAATTTTAGTTATCGATAACTTTAAAGAAAAAATAATGTAATCAATTAATCTGAAAAAAAAAGATATTGAAATTTTTTTTAATTTTTTTTAATTACTGTTATCGATCACTTTTTTACAGAAAAGTAAGGATTTAGAATATTTTTTTTGAGTATAAATTAAGTTATCGATAAATGCTGCCAAATATATTCTTTACTTTAGCGTAAAAAATTAACAATGACTGTACAAATCAAAATTTAACGATAGAGGGAAATTTAACGATAGGGAGGGAAGTTTTCCATTAAATTTCTGACAAAAAATAATGTTATCGATAGCTTTAGCAAAGTATTATGATATTATTTATTTATTTATTTACAAAGTTATTATAATTAAAATTACAATAAATTAAAAGCTAAAAGCAATAGCAACAATAGCTATCGTCTTATTATTTCCTCAATAGGCCAATGATATTATCGATCGCTCTTCGGAAGAAAATTTAAATAATCGATATGATATTTATAACTAAAAAATTGTCGATAAGGGTTTTTTTGAAATAAAAACAAAATTATAGATTAATATAAAAAATAAATTAAGAAAATCGATAATTTTTATAAACAAATAAAACTATCGATCGCTTTGCGGAAGAATAATCGATGAGAATTCTTGAAATGAAAATGAGCTATAAGTTGTCAAAGACTTTTTAAAAGAAAATTAATAGATTGCTGTAAAACTTCAAACTTTTAAAAGTAGTGTTATCGATAACTTTTGTAAGGAAATATAAAATTAACGATCCTCTTTCGCAAGAAAATTAAAGTAAGATGATCTATGTTATTTTTCGAAAAAAAAAATTATGGATTAATTTCTTAAGGAAATTCTGGAAATACATAATTTTTCAAAACAAGTGAAATTATCGATCACCTTTCAAAAGAAAAGTAAAGTAATCGATAACCGCGCTTGAAATGAAGATTATCCATAAGTTATCAATCGGTTTTTGGAAGAAAGTTAATAGATTGCTTTGAAAACAACAGAAATTATGTCTTAAATTTGTAAGAAAAAGTAGTGTTATCGATAACTTTTGTGAGGAAATATGAAATTATCGATTGCGTTTTAAAGGAGAGTTAAGGTAATTGGTAAACATGCTTGAAACAAAAATTATCCATAAGTTTTTTTTTAAGAAAATTAAAGCTATCGATAAATTTCTAAAAAAATTAACAAAATCGATAAGTTTTCAAAAGAAACATTAGCGGTATCTGCTTCAATAAAAACAAAGTCGGTATTTTTTTTTTGTAAATGTAAATTTTTCGTTTTAGGAAAAGTAAAACTCTTAATATCTTTTGACAAAAAATTAAATTATCGATTACTATTTTCGAGAGAAGTAAAGTTATCGAAAACTGCTACAATGAAAAATTTCCAAAAAAGGCAATTTATCGTTGATTTAAAAAAACTAAAATCTCATAACTTTTCTCAAGAAAGGGTTAATTTATCGATAACTTGTCTTAGGAAACTATTGACTACTTACTATCTTAGGAAAATTGGTTTTTTCTTATCTTAGGTTTTGCAATAATTATTCTTTTTTATCAAAAAGTTTTTTATTAGGCAGGTTTTTGAATTCATCGATTATTTTGTTAGAAAAAAAATTTACTGCGCCATCGATTACTTTTTTCAAATGAAGTAAAATTAACGATTACTTAAAAAGAGATCAGTTATCGAAAAAAACTCCAAAAAAAATTTTATTTATCGATGATCTTAAAATTATTTTTGTGAATTTCCACACACTTTTCCAAAAAAGGTTGAAGTTATCGATAACTTGCCTTAGGAAATTATTGTTTATTTGTCTTATGAAAATTGTTTTTTTTTAACCTTTCTTATCTTAGATTTTGCAATAATTTTTTTTTAACAAAAATTTTTTATTGAGTAAGTTCTTGAATTTATCGATAATTTTGTTAGAAAAAAGTTTATTGTTCCATCGGATACTTTTGTGATGAGAAATTAAGTTAAGTTAATTGAACAATAATTTTTTAAAAATGTTTTATGAATTTCTAATCACTTTTCTAATAAAGTTTTAAGTTATCGATAACTTATCTTAATAAATTATTGATTACTTTTCTTAGGAAAATTGGCTTTTTGTTAACTTTCTTTTATTAGAGTTTGCAATAATTTTTTTTGTATAAAAATTATTTTCATCAGCTATGTTTTTGAATTTATCTATAAATATTTTAGAAAAAATTTTATTGCTTTACCGATTACTTCTCTCGAGAGAAGTAAAGTTATCGGTTACTTTAACAAAAAATGTTAAGTAGTGATAAATGTTTAAAAAAATAATTTATCGATAACTTGGAAAAAAATAGGTAATCTTTACAAACACTTTTCTAAAGAAAATTTTAAGTTATCGATAACTTGTTGATTATCGATTGTTATCGATTACTTATCTTGATAAAATTGGCTTTTTGATAGTTTTTTCCCCTTTATTTGTCAAAAACAAATTTCTTTTGTTTTAAATTTTTTTTATTGGCCTCTCTATTTAATTTATCGATAAAAAGTTTAGTGCTTACAGTGGGTTAAGTTATTGAAAACTAATCAGACAATAGAAAAACCTATGGCTACATTTACGTGATCAATATTGCTTTTATTGCAAAGTTTGTTAATATTTTCTTGAGTTTAGTTTTAGACAATGAGAAAAGGAGACAGACTGCTTCAGTGAACAAAGAAAAAAATTAAAAAAGTTGGCAATTATGTTTCGAAACAGACGATAGTAATTGCAGTTGTGGAGTTGCACTTATATTTCAATAAAAGTGGCAAAATGAAAAACAAAAAGTGTTGCTTGAGCTTTTAATATTTGTTGAAAACACGAAACGTCTAAATTTGTGGAATTAGACAAGTTTTTTGCAACGATTGCTTGTATTATGTTGATATTTTCATTAGATTTCAAGAGCCGTTGACCAAGTTTTATTTTAATTTTTTTTGTTGATAGCTGGTAAATATTTACCAGCAACAACGATTGTGTTGTAAATAGTAATTGTCAATAAACTATAGCAGCTTGCTGCGGCAAAATCAACATTGATACTGCTTTCGAGTGCAACGATTTGTTTTTGGGGAGTTTTTTTGCTTTATTTTAACTAAATTAATAGTGTAGAAAAAGAGTGTTAATTGTGGCCAGGAGAGCCATTGAAAATTGTTGAAACAACTTTTGTTTTAAGCCATTAACTTTCATATTAGATCTTTTTTTTATTTGTTTTCAGGGGACAAAAGTGACATTTAAACGTGCCACAATCACCAAAAGTATTGTGAACATACTCGTATGTTAAATTTTATTGTTGCAACAAAAATTACAAAATGAAAGTAAAAGCGCTTTAAGTTGTGATTTTATCTTTATTTTGTTTTAGTTTGAGCGCTTCAAATTTTAATCGAAAAAAATTTGGTTGTTTGTTATTTTTAATGAAATAAGTTTAACCAACCAAATTTAACAAATTTTGTTTGCAACAAACTGAAACAAAAATTTCCTTTTCAAAATCAATGCGTTTTTAGGTCTCATTAAATGTAGCACTTGGGCAACAACATCATTTGTCTTGAATTATATGATTTCATTATTTTGTTTTTTTAATATTTTTTTTTTTGATGTTTGCACAAATTTAATTTTCCAGCCACAGAACATCCCGCAATATTAAAACTTGCCGTATTTTTTTATATTTTTTTCTATGCAACATGCTGCAAGCTATTTCCACTTAATGGTTTAATGATTTTAGTCGCATGTCTGCTTTGATGGTAGAAGATTTTAATTGCTTCTCCAATTTTTTTTTTTTGCAAAAATCATAAGCACCAAATTTTACAGAAAAAAAACTAAAAAAATATTATAAAATATTAACTTAAAACTTTCGATTTAGTGGTAAAATTAATTAATTCTAAAATTAAAGAAAAGGGGCACTAAACGTTACATGATGGTCTTAAAAGTTGCTAATAATTTTTGTTTCATTTATCGTTAAAATATTTTTTTATATAATTTTATAAAATATCATACAATCAAAATGTAAAGAAGTAGAGCTTTTTAAAGTTATATTACACATAATAAGAGCCGATTAATTCTTAAAAAAAATTATTCGAATAATTGTTTAAAAAAATGTCTTCCTTTTTTGCTTACTAAACAAATTTATGAAAATACTTAATACACAAAACTTTCATTACAAGATAAAATATTTCTGCTAATATGCACAAACAATTACTATTACTTTAATCGTTTTCTCTATAATCGATTAATCGATTAAATTATTTTTCGAAAGAATTTATCACAGACTATATTAAGCGTTACTCTGATATATAAGTTTTGTATTTTATCCCACTTTTATTATTTACAAATTTCTTAATATGAAATAATAAACGAATAAAATTAAAAAAAAAATTCTATATATCTTAAATAGGAAACAAAATTTTGAAGATATATTTTAATGAAAAAATTTTACAAATAAATTTATTCGAATAATTTTTTTTCAAGCAAGCGAATAAAATTGTTAAGACTTTTAAAAGTATTTGAAATAGTAAAACAATATTTGAAATATTTTAACGAATACATATATTCGAAAAATTTTATTCTATAAATTTTATTCGGAAAATTTTATTCGAGTATGAGTATGATTATGAGTATTAGTATGAGTATTAGTACGAGTATGAGTATGATTATGAGTATAAGTATGAGTATAAGTGTGAGTATTAGTATGAGTATGAGTATGAGAACAAGAATATGCTTAAACTTATTTCTAATGATTAGTTCAATGCGAACGTCAAAGTAAGAGTAATTTTTTTTGACTACACTAACGCGAATAATTTAATTTAAATAATTTTTTTTGCTGTGCCTTATTTGAACTGTTTCTCATTTCACAATATTTTCTAACGAATAACTAAAAATGCTGTTGAAAGTATAAATTTTTTTTAATACTTTATTCGAATAATTATGTATGAACAATTTATTGCTTTAAATAGCGAACGATTACTTTAATATTTCTATTAATAATAATTCTCAGAAAAAGTTGTACTCGTTTATTTCAAGAACTTTATTCGAATAGTTTTATACGAATATTTTTTTCTAATGATTTCAATATATGTAAATGAATTCAAAGAGAAAGCGTAAGTAAAGTGAAATTTTTATAAAAGTAATTTTGAATAATTTTATTTATTCGAATCATTTCCTTTACAGCACTTTAGCTGACGTATTTTTTTTGACAACGCACAGCTATACTTTTGTCACTAAAATATTTTTAAATAATAATTTTATTCGAATAAATTTTTATTTGAATAATTTTATTCGAATAAATTTTTATTTGAAGAATTCATTTCATTTACTTTCAAAAGATTTTAACGAAAATTTAATTTTTTATTAAATTCATTCGAGCTATTTTGTGTAGTAATTTTTACTCGAATAATTTTATTAACAAAAAAACGATTTTAAAGAGTTCTCTATGACTTCATCATTTTATGTGAAAATTTTTGATGCACAACTAACAATTAAATTTTGTGCTTTTATTTTCGTTTGAAAAATAAAATGTTTCATCAACCTCTGTAGGGAAGGAACCCGTTTTGTCTGAAAAACATGAATTCCATATTTCATTTCATCTTAATGTTTTTATTATTTACATTTTATTTCCAAATCATGCTAAATACTTCAAATATTACAATGCATTATAAATAATAAATAATTTCCGCTTAAAGGAATGAAATTATAAAAATAAAAAAAATATAACAACAAAATTTCGCCTGCATTGTTTTCAGTGAAATCGTGCATTTCATTTTAAAAAACACCGACAACATAAAATACTCGTATTAAAACTTCAAACGAGAAAAATGCTGCATATTTTGAAATTTCTATTGAAACCACTTAAAACGGAATATTTAATGATTTTGTTGGGTATGAAAACGGCAGTGATGATTGTAACAGTATGTTGGTTGCTGGTTGTAGCAAATGGTATTGCGGTTGCCACACAGCAACAGCAGCAGCAGCCACAGACACTTAATTACAAACAGCAATTACAATATCAAATGCAACAACATGATAAATTTCAATACCACCAACATATAAAACAACAGCAGCAATATTATCAACAGCAACAGCAGCACCAGCAGCCACCAATATCAATGAATTTAGAACAGCAAGAGCAGCAGCAAAGAATACATCAGCAGCAGCAGCAGCAACAACAACAACAATATTTAGCTGTTAAACCGACACAGGTGAGTTGAAAATATTCATAGTTTCATTTTTATTAAACAGAGTTAAGAGTTTGTCTTTTACTTTAACGCGTTTTGTGGTGTCAGAAAATGGCTCGCAGCCATCCGCATCATCTTGTCTTATGTCTTTTTCTTTAGCTAAAATCTTAGAAAGAAATTTATGTTCGTTGATGTTTTTGCGAAACATTAATCTAAAATAAATTTAAAGAGCAATGAAGTGTAAAACAGGACAATATGAAATAAAAGTTAGCAAGGCAAAGCAAATGTCTTATTTATTTTATAAAAGTACAAGCACAATAAGAAATTATTTAGTTAGACAATTTAAAGAGAGTTGTCAGTAATCCCTCTGTAGTGAAATAAAATAATTTTCCAATGTAACCGGTTTTTCGAATTTTCTTTATTGATACAATAATATATTTTTGATTTAGCTGATATTTATTTAGATAAATAAAACAGTTATGAAAAAATTAATTTCTTGTGATTCCAAAAAAAAATTATTTCGTAACCGGTTTTTTTAAAACCGAATAATTTTTACATGTAACCGGTTTTAAGAAAAGTGAAATAAAATATACAAAAAGATTCTAGCATATTTTTTTTAATTTAAAACCGGTTATATTTTTTTTATATATAGTTGTTAGCTCTATAAT
This sequence comes from Tachina fera, assembly GCA_905220375.1. Classification (NCBI taxonomy): domain Eukaryota; kingdom Metazoa; phylum Arthropoda; class Insecta; order Diptera; family Tachinidae; genus Tachina; species Tachina fera. Next base: position 10,464,828 of record LR999966.1, read on the forward strand.
GAGCAATTAATAAAATATCAAGCTTGTAACCGGTTTTTAGAGCAACAACCGAAAAATTTTTAAATAATCGCACAATATTCGAAAGATAATCTTTCTTGTACAAATTTAATTTCCTTATAAAAAGAACCGCATAAGTTTCAAATATAAAACAAACGGAATAATTTTCTCATGTAAATCATCGAAAAATATTATGCTTATAGTAATATTTGTTTAAGCTTTTTAATAAAAGCACTAACAGTAATACGCGAATAATTTTCATATAGAACCAGTTTTATTAAATATTCGCTTCGTAGAAAAAGCAAGCAATTGCTTAAATTTATCCTTAAGATTGAGAAATTATAAAAAAAATATTGCGCAACCGGTTATCTTAAAAACCGAATCATTATCATGTGTAACCGGTTTTCTAAACAATCGATCAATATGAACCGAATAATTATTTTTACTTAAATTTTTTGATGCACGTACTTGCATTAATTTAGTAAATGAATATTTTTTAAAAATATGTAACCTGTTTTTCGAATACCCGCTGGGTAGAAAAATAAAATATTTATTTATTATTAGGTTTTAATTAATGGGTACATTTTCAAGATGTGTATAATAAGTACTAATTAACAATAATTATTTCGAAGCCGGTTTTCATAAAGACCGATTAATTTTCAGGTGTAACCGGTTTTCAAAACAATCTTACCATATGAAACGAATACTTTTTTTTTTTGTATTAAAAGAAGATGATTTTTCTGAATTTATTGCACAAAGTTTTAGATTTTTTTTTAATCATGCAAAAATAAAATCATTCTGTAACCGGTTTTCATAAATCATTTTCATATGCAACCGGTTTTTAAAACAATAGCATAATATCAAGCTGGTAATAACGTTTGCTTACATATTTTGATGCACGCACTTTAATCAAATAACGAATATTTTTCAAATAGAGTAACCGGTTTTTCGAATTCCCGCTGGGTGGAAAAAGAAGATTATTATTTTTTAATTTACTGGCATAATTTGGTACACATATATAACCAAGCAATTATTAACAAATAGTATTTTATAACCGGTGTTTTATAAAAACCGAATAATTTTCATGTGTAACCGGTTTTCAAAAGCAATTAAACACTGTCAAATACCTAAACAGTTATGCGTAAATTTTTTTATATACTAATTTCAAGTAAGCAAATAAGTAAAAAAATTTTTATACAAAACCGGTTTTTCGAATAATAATAATAATAATATGTATTTAGTTAATTTTATTACTTTTCGAAGGTTACAGCTTATTTATTTCTACATTAGAATGTAGTCAATACCTTAAGGGAAAAAATCATTTAACCGGTTTTTTTTAATAATTTTCAAACATAACCGGGTTTCCTAATAAAATTTTTGCATTGTATTGATGTAATAGTTTTTCATTTAAAAATTCGAGTTTAATTTTATCATCTACATATACCAGCCAACACTTTTAAAACATGTATTTCGAAACCGGTTCTGGTAATAATTTTCAGCTTGAACCGTTTTTTATTATTCTACAGTTTTAAAATAGATAGCTTGAATTGGTTTGAAAATTAAGGCTTATTATTTGTATATGTCCATTGGCAAATTAACAGTTTTAACGAGAATTTAGTAAGCGGTTTTTAAATAACCGAATAAAAACCGGGTTTTTGAATAAAACTTTTAACGTTTTTTTTTTGCTTAAATCTTGTTTTGAATACCTATACATCTATCGAAATAAGGAATAATTTTTATGCGTAACCGAGTTTTTTAAAACCCTTATAATATTAAGCGAATAATTTTTAAGAATGAAAATCCGTGGTTATAATTTCTGATATACAAATCAAATTTATTAAACGGTTTTTCTTAAACCGCAATAAAATCAGACTAGTATCAAAAAATTTTCGCCAAAACACGGTTTTTTCGAATAAAAATGTTTAAATTTTCTGCTGAAATATTCTTTAAAATACTTGCACATTAATCGAAATAACGAATAACTGAATTTTTGGAAACCCTTATAATATTAAACAAATATTTTTACTATTTATTTAACAGTTTTTTGGACTAAATGACAAATCTTTATTGCTTTAGGGAACCGCAATAATTTTAAAATAGTCTCCAAATATCTTTGGCAAAAAACCGATTTTTCGAATAAAGATTTATATATCTTATGCCTAAATATTCTTTAAAGTGCTTGCACTGTAATCGAAATAACGAATAACCGAATTTTTTGAAACCCTTGCCATGTTAAGCGAATAGTTTGAATTATTTATTGAAGGATTTTTGGAATTAATAAGTTTTTATATATGTAGGGTGTCCCAACAACTGCAATAATTTCATAATTATAATTTTCAATATACATTTTTAATTCACTTAACATTATAAGGGTATGGGTATTTATTTTTATTTTTTCTTCACCAAGTTTTCTTTCGCTTTATTTTTTTTTTTTTTGAAAATATTTTATTTCCTTCATTACCTCCATCATTTAATGTCTTCGCAGAATTTTTCTGCAGTGACTTATGATTTCCCGAACCTGTAAAATTAATATAAGCAGATTTTAAGGATATCTTAGATAAAAGTATATGAGTTGTTGTTATTATTATTTTAACATTAATTTTGCATGAGCAGCTGTCATAAATTTTGACAGTTCTCTGAACAGGGTTTTGGTTACTTGAATTGCTTATGTCTGAGAGCTAAGGTAATAATTTATGTTTTAATAATTTGCAAAGCTTTTTAGGGAAAATGGTATGACAGTTATTAATTATTGAGAACATTAAAATAAATAATTGGGAAGTAATGTTGAGTTTTGGCATTGCATTGAAAATCAAATATGTTTGCTTAAGACATGGAATTAATATTAATTGTAAAAAATTATTAAGACATTTTTGTGTAACAATTTCCTTGGAGACCAAACAAATGTGTAATTTAAATTCATAGAAACACTAACTAATTAGTTTAATATACTGCGAAATAATGAAAAATTTTCAAAACAGGAGATATTCAAAATTTACTATGGAATTCTTTGGCTTCCGTGGATGCCAATTTGTTTCGCACTCTTTAAGTAAAGTCTCATCGAAATCAAACAGTTTTTTTATAGAACAAACTCAAAACTTTTCTTCTAAATAAAATTACTGGCAACATGTTAAAAAAATCTCATAAAAATATTTATAATATTAAAATTAATAAGAGATTTTAAATCAATTTTAACGTAATTTTTTTAATAAATTCCCATTTATTACTATTTCTCTCATTAAATCCTGCATGAAAAATTTTATTTTGCCTTATTTTAATTAATTTTAAATTTTACTTGCACAAAACTAATCTTGCCCAAAAATATATTCCTTGTTCTTAATTATTAATTGCCCGACAAAATAGCAGAATTTATTAACCAAAACCAAAAGAAGAGGGCGACTCCCTTGTCCTTGTTTCGTAACGATATTTAAGTTTATTTTGTAGGTGACAATAATACTAATGCGCCCATTGGCTAAAATGTGGTCATTATATCCAGAAACTTGATGACTTTGTGTGTGCATTAGCTTTATTACAAATAAGTGTATGGTTGTCTTAATTGCAAAGCTAACCCAGCAAACAAAAGCTCTTGAACTTTAAAACAAATAATATTTCCTGTTTGTTTTTTAAACCAAAATTGAATTGTACTATTTTTTATAAAGGAAAAAAGGATAAATTCACTAAAGTGCGACTTTGACGAGTATACGAAGGGTTCCGTACTTAGAACTTAAGCCTAAATAATTGATTATCTTACCTGACGTAGAAACTATTTTTTAAATGTCAAGTTCCCGGTAAACTTTTTTTTTAGATTTTCGGCGATTTTTTTTAGTTTTAACGTTTGTTCCTTTTTGCCATTTTTTTTTTAATTTCGCCAATTTATTTAACTTATAACGTTTTTTTCAGTTGTTGTGGTTATTGTTTTTGTTTGGAAATTGTTTTGCTGTTTTTGACGAGTTTTTCTGTTTTTGGCATATTTTTAGTTTTGGCGTTTTTTTAATTTTCTGGCGATTTTCGTTCGGCCTTGGCATTTTTTTCCTTTTTGCGATTTTTGATGATTTATTTTAGTTTGAGCGCTTTTTTCGATTTCGGGATTATTTCGACTATGGCAATTTTTAGTTTTAACTCTTTTTTTCGTTTGGCAATTTTTTGGGGGGCTTCGCTAATTTATTTGTGTCTTAGCGATTTTTTCAGCTTTGGCCTTTTTTTGTTTTGACAATTTTTGTTTTGTTTTAAGGCATTTTGTTAGTTTTGACGATTATTCTCGGCTTTTAGCGCTTTTTTTTTTTTTTTGGTTTGTGCCTATCTATTTTAGTCTTACCGATTTTTTTCCTTTTGACGATTTTTTGGATTTTTGATGATTAATTTTTCTATAAGCGTTTTTTCGTCTTGGCAATTTTTTTTGTTTTGTATTTTTTGTTTGTTTTGGCGATTCGCTTTTGGGCTTTTTTCGATTTACGGAATTTTTTATAGTTTTAGCGATTTTTTAGTTTTGGTGTTTTCTTTTCGTTTTGGATTTTTTTGTTTTGGCGATTTTTTGTTTTTGGGATTCTTTCGATTTGTGGAATTTTTTAGTTTTTAGCATTTTTTTTAGTTTTGGGTCTTTCTTTTGTTGTGAATTTTTTTTTTAGCTGCTTGCCAATTTATTTAACTTTTAGCGATGTTTTTTCAGTTATGGCGTTTTTATTTGCTTAAACAATTTTTTGCGATTTTTGACGATTTTTTTCGCTTTTTGGCATTTTATTAGTTTTGGCGATTATTTTTTACTTTTGGCGTTTTTTGTGTTTCGGTGAATTTTTTTTTGGTTTTTGCCTATTTATTTTAGTGTTGCAAATTTTTTTTAGATTTGGCGATTTGTTCGGTTTTTGGATTTTTTTTTTGTTTTGGTAATTTTTTTTTGGTTTTTGGCAATTTTTTTAAGTTTTGGGATTATTTCGATTTAAGACATTTTTATGTATAAAAAATTTTTTAGTTTTCGCGTTTTGTTTTTTTTTCTTTGACGATTTTTTTCGGTTTCTGGAGATTTTTTTTTAATTTTTTTACATATTTTTAGTTCTGTTGCTTTTTTTGTTTCTGGGATTTTATCGGTTTTTGATGCCTTATTTTTGTTGAAGCGATTTATTTTATTTTCGGCTCTCTGGTTTTTGGGGATTTTGCTCGGTTTTTGGTATTTTCTAGTTTTGCCGCTTGTTTTGTTTTTGGCATTTTTTCCTTTTGGCGAGTTTATGGTTTGCCGATTTTTGACGATTTTTTTTTTGCTTCTTGATAATTCAATTTAGTTATATCGATTTTTTTTTGTTTGTTTGGGAACTGTTTAGAGTTTTGCCGAGGTGTTTCGGTTGTTTGCAATTTTTTTTTTTGATGATTTTTCCAGTTCTTGGCAATTATTTCGGTTCTTGACGATTTCTTTCGCTTAAGCGATTTTTTTCGGTTTTTCATATGGTTTGGGAGTTTGTTTTGGGTTTTTGGCGACTTTTTCCAGTTTTTGGCGATTTTTTCGCTGTGGTGAATTAGTTCAGTTTTTTTGTGATTTTTTTTCGTGCTTTTTGGCGATTTCTTTCGCTTAGGTGATTTTTTCGGTTTTCGGCGATTTCTTGCGCTTATACGATTTTTTTTCGGTTTTTGGAAATCATATGGCGATTATTATCGTTTTGGACTTTTTTTGTGGGGTTTTTGGCGACTTTTTCGTTGTGGTGAATTAGTTCGGTTTTTGGCGATTTTTTTTTTCATTTTGACGATTTTCTTTTCTTTTTAAATTCCTTTAATTTTAGGCAAATTATACTCAATAACTTTGAGAAGTTAACACGTCTAGTAATTGTTTCATATTTTCTTAAAATATCGTTCGATCTTAATTTTTTACAAAAATTTATTACTTGCGATCGTTATCGCCAAAAAAAATTATGTTGGACAATAATGTTATTTAAGCTTTTTTTAGCCGTTATGGCACAATATGTAAGAAATTAGGAGCAACGTTCAATATATTTTTTTTAAAGAAAATTATTATTTTCTTGTTTTAACTAATAAGTTTTATTTAAAATTTTATTATAAAGCTTTAAGCCTTTTTTTTTGCTAATTAATTTTCCTTTTGTTTCCTTTTGCCTGCTCGATTAATGAAAAATGGCAATCCTTTTTTTGCGCTATTTTATTTAAAACTTTCTGCTCCCAAAAGTTAATTAGTTTATTTAACTAACAAATTATTACTTTCACTAAATTTTAACAATTAATAGAAAAAAATAAAACAATTCTGTTTATGGCAATTCTTTATTTACACTTGAGAACTGTTGGATTATAGCTTAACTTTTTCTTCAAATTGTTGAAAAACAAATTAATGATTTCTTTGCACTGCTCTGTGAATATTCCCAAGGAATGTTAAAAAAAATATTATTTTAAATTTACAAACTGCCTGCAATGTGAGTGAGAGGCAAGCAAGGGAAGCGCAAGCAGTCAATTGCTGCTGTTTGCTGTGATAATTATAAAGAGAAGTGTTGAGTTGGAATTATGTTTTATATAGTTATTTCTGTTTTTTTTTCTTCTTTTTGAAATTTCTATTTAACTGAACTTTGTGCTGCATCAGAATTAATGAAGTAAAAAATTGAGCGCATCATTAGCGTTAGCAAAATTAAATTAACTGCAACGAATTGCTTTGAGTCTTTCAAAAAAAAAAAAAAAACAGGAGAGAGAAGGGTTTGACTGCTGCTGCTTTTGATGCTGCATTTATAATTTAAGTGCTTTTGATGTTTGAAAAAGCTTTTGAAGGCAATAAATTTTTTAAGCTTTTATTTTAATTTTTTATGATTAAGGAAGCAAAGTGTGTTTTAAATATATAAAAAAATCTACTTGTTGTCTACAAAGGATTTTGAATAAGCTTTCATCACTTCTTCTTCAGTTAATGAGTTTTATTCAGGCTTAAAGTTCTTTTTTATTTAATTTAAAAAAGGATTTTTGTGTATAGTGCTGCTGCAGGCAGTTTCATACGCCTTAAAACTTTTTGTGTTTATAATACAGAATTTCAAAAGCTAAAACAATTCCTTAAAAATCTTTTAAAAGGAAAACTGAAAACTTAAAATTCTCGTTTTTATTAATGATATTATTTTTTATTTAATAAGAATACTCCCTCTTTCTTTTTAATATTATATACAATTCGCGGCTGCAAAATTTCCAACGGAAGTATAATAATTTCTTCCTCATCCTGTAAGCTTAACATTTCCGTTACATAGTTTCGTGTTTTTGCTTGCCTCCCAAAAAAAAAGAAAAAGTTACGGGTCTTTTTTAATTCTCTAAATGAAAACAGCCAGCAGAATGCAGTCTATACAAATAACAAGGAAAATTGTAATCTGCATGTTGCAAAAATGTGAAAGAAAAATCGTTTAAAATGAAACAGCAGGAACGGTTTTTGTTTCTTTAAATATATTTTTCATTCTATTGTTATGAAGCGATAAGCGTTTTTGCATGTTATTTTTATCTTTTGTTGTACGAAATTTTATAAAAATAAAAAAAAAATACTAAAATGCAGTTGTTTTGTTGTTGTTGCTTTATATTGTTTTGCCAACCATGTTTTTATATTTTTGTCCCATTGCATAAATTTTCGTACAAATTTTAAATAGTTAAGAAAAATGGACTTGAAAAAAAAAAAATTGCATAAATTTTTTCATATTTGCTGTTAGGAAGGACTCACCAAAAAAGGAATTAAAGCTTTAAAATCATTTTTTAATTTCTCTCTCTCGCCCTCTCTCTCTCTCTCTGTGTAAAAGCAGTCTTAATTTTTAAATTATTGTAAGATCCTTGTGATCAATCCACATAAGGATGTGCAAGATAAGTAAATTCACTCTTTATGACTTGATGTGCAGAGCAATGCGGTGCACAGTGGGACCAAAGGCCACTTTTTCGCAAATCAATTCATATCTTCACAAGTACAGTAGTTAAGGTCACAAAATTTTATATGGGTTGCTCTTAAAACAAAAAATCTTGGCAGGATAAAATTACGAAAATTTGTTCGTGCGTGAGTAAAATTTTTGTATCACTGGTTGGAGTTTATTTGAAATGATTAGCCTTCACGCAATGGACGTGAGCAACATATAATCCCTTTAATGTATGATCTGCTCTAAATAATTCTTTCTTCAATCAGTTTCATGATTGTGAGCGTGAAATAAGCAAGCGTGAGTCAGTGTGTTTGTAAAAAATTCGCGTAACTGTTTTTTATGCATCATTTGATATTAGCTAAAAATTAATAGACCTCACGTTATAGTCGAACATGAGTGGGATACGGTCATGCCTTGTATTAATCAAGATCGTGAGCACTTCTTTGAAAAATGTTTCTTCACGATCTTGAGCATAAAAATAAATTCGTTGTGATAAATCTCTTCTGAAAAAAAATTTCACTGCTTGTTTGTTAATATTTTCTCAACTTTTCTTTATATTTGCGAGTATAAAAAAAATTAATTTCTTGTTAACGTGAGTGAGTCGAGTATTCACGGGGTTGTTTTTTATCATCAATATGTGATGATATGAATTAAAAAAAATTTCGTGTATGATTAACATTTTTAAATCACTGTTTTTTATTAGCATTGAATATTTGGGGTTTTTTGAAATACTCAGCTGTCACGTGATAGACGTGAGCGACATATGATCACTTTCATGCATGAACTATTGAACTATGAACTAGTAATTTTTTCTTCAATCAGTTTCATGTTTGTGAGCATGAAAAAACTAGGCGTGAGTCTACGTGTACACATAAAATATGCGCGTGACTGTGTTTTATTTTTCGAAGAATTGTAAAACTTTGGTATAACTGAAAAATTAATAGCCCTCGGGTGATAGAGGTGAGTGACATATGGTCACGTTTTATCATGAAGAAGTACCCACGCTCCTTTAAAAAAGTTTTCTTCACGCTCGCGACCATAAAAATTAAAACGTTGTGAGAAATCTCTCCTGAAAAAAAATGTTCACTGCTTGTTTATGTTTTTTCAACTTTTGTTTATGTTTGTGAGGATAAAAAAATTAGATTCTAGTCAACGTGAGTGAGTCGAATGTTCACGTGGCTGTTTTTTTATCATTAATATGTGATTAATAATGAAAATTTTGATTATAGTGGAGATTAGCAATATTAATGTGATCTTGCCTACTGTTATCTGATCCTAAAAAATTTTTCTTCCACGTTTTCTTAACATCCGTGAGTACAAAAAACTTTTTAAATAAATCAGCTCATGTGAGTACAGTATTTGCTTGATTATTTTTAATGTTAAATAACGAATATTATAAGGAAATTTCACACAATACCGCTCAAGTGGCGAGAGTGAGTGAGACACGGTCACGCCCACCCACGTGTAATCGATAATAATATTTTCGTAATTATCTTTTTGCATTTTAAAGCATATTTATTGTTTTTTATTTTATTTTATTTTATTTTAAAATCAAAAAAGAAAGAATTTAAATCATATTTCCACCATTTTCACCCTGACCCTATGCAGATCCTTTTCAAACATTCAAACCTGCGAAATGATTACATTGTGCTAACGTAAATTTTATTAATAAAATTTACATAGTGATCCCAATCAACAGTAGCAGTATCATGTATTGCGGCAGAAAAACAAAGTGTAAACGAAATTTTCGCCAAAAACATTTGGTAACGTAACAGAAAAAAAAACTCTTTTTGTTATTTTTATTAATAATGCCTGTCCACTCATCATGACTGTTCGAAAACTAGTGAAACCAGCAGGCCACCCTTTTGTTAAAATAATTTTATTTAAATAAAAAACCACCAAAAGACATACAAATATTTATAAAGCTGCAGCAACAATCATAATGTCTGCTTGATACTGCATATTTTTCTTTTATTAGAAAATTTCTATTGTTCCAAATTTCTTCATTTCACGGTTTCTTTGTTTCTTTTTTTTTGATATCACATTCTCTTCACATACAATTTTTACTCATTCTAATTAAAACATCGGGATTTGTGAGGTTGCATTTAATTTTCAGTGATGTAAGTATAATAAAGTGGAGCTTGGAAATTCTGGGTTTGACGTTACATGCATAGTTTCCGCACACCTATTGTGGTGATCCTTTTTTTGCAGCCTTAATGTATGCTGCATGTTCTCTGCCGCTTTAAATGTGCTACCATACATTTGTAATTTATTTATTTTCATATGCTATTGTTTATTTTCTTTGTTTTTCAGGTTGTCATACCAACTTAATAATGAGACCAGGTGTGGGTCTCATTATTTTATTAGTTAACAAATAAAATATTAAAACAAAAAGTATATTGTTGTAAAACGCAACTTTTTAACTGAAATTAAATAGAAGAAAAGAAGCACCATAAGCAAATACTTTTCTTGACAATATTAATTACAGGAAAATATTTTATCCAATTAACACTGTTAATTGAAAAACTAAATACAAATAATCAATTAAAAAATAAATTGAAAAAATTAAACTATGTAAAAAAAATTAGTTGATCAAAAGTTTAAATAAACATTTAATTAAGTCAGTAATCTTAGTATAAGACTTTAGTCTTAATATAAGTAGTCTTGGTACATCACTTTAGTCTTTATATAAGATTTTCGTCTTAGTATAATATTTTAGTCTTAGTATAAGACTTTAGTCTCGGTATAAGACTTTAGTCTTAGCATAAGACTTTAGTCTTAGTATAAGAATTTAGTCTTAGTATAAGACTTTAGTCTTAGTATAATACTTCAGTCTCAGTATAAGACCTTAGTCATTGTATAAGACTTTTGTCTTAGTATAATACTTTAGTTTCAGTATAAGACTTTATTCTTAGTATAAGACTTTGGTCTTAGTAAAAGGTTTTAGTCTTAGTATAAGACTTTGGTGTTAGTATAAGATTTAAGTCCTAGTATAAGATTTTAATCTTAACACAATACTTTAATATCAGTATAACACTTAAGTATCAGCATAAGACTTTAGTCTTTTGGTATAAGACTTTAGTCTTAGTATAAGACTTTAATCTTAGTATAAGACTTTGGTCTTAGTATAAGACTTTAGTCTCGGTATAAGACTTTAGTCTTAGTATAAGACTTTAGTCTTATTATATGACTAGTGTTAGTGTATTACTTTTGTAGTAAAATGATATTTCAGTATCAGTATAAGACTTTGGTACTAATATAAGACTTAAGTTTTAGTATAAAACTTTAGTTGTAGTGTTATAACTTTAATTTTAGTATAAAACACATTTACACATTTAATTCATTATAAGACTTCATATGGTATAAGATGGTAGAATTGGTATGAGAGTTTAACATAATGATATTATACTGCTATAAAAATACTACAAATATATATATAAATATATGTTGCTTGTATGCATGTGCTCCATTAATCATAACCAGGGAAACCACAAATATGCAATTGCATGTTTTTTCTTGTCTGATATATCAATCCGGAATTAAGATATTTATCAGTTTCAAAACTTTTAATGAATTCTGGCATCGATTTGTTAGTGCATATTTTTGCATATTTTACCCTTTAAAGCATGTTTTTGCATACTTTAGTCTAGCGCGCATATTTTGAGCATTTTTCGAATTTTTAGAGCATATTTGACGTTTTTAGGGCAATAATTTTAAAAAAAAAATTATTTTAATATTTCAAAAAAAAAAATTTTTTGGTAAAAATTCCTACTTTTTTTCGTCAAAATCTCATTTTGTAGTGAAAGAAACAGTAGTATGGGGAAGCAATATTTTGCTAACATTATGAAGTTGGACTTCATAGAAAAAGGGGCATTGTGCATGTTCTGGAGGCAAATTACGGCACTCGATACCGTTCGAAATTTTTAAATATTTCCATATAAACTCTATTGAAATACTTCATAATTTCGTTCGTTAACGACTGCCGTAATTTGCCCCCTGGCTTCCGAATCGATTTCATACGTTTTCTTGTGAGTTCTGATGTTAAATCACATGCTACACGTGTTTAAGTTGAAATTTAGAATGTACTAATTATTAGTATGTGTTCTAACATCCATATTTAGAACAAAAAAAATAAAATTTTTTAATTTTCACTCACTCGTATACAGTCTTGTGAAAGAAAAACGAAACAAGAAAATTAAAAAAATTTAAATCTTAAATATCCAATTTTTTTTTCTGCTAAATTTTAATGCTGGAACAAATACTATTGATTTGTATATTCCAAATTTCAACTTAAGCAGGTGTAACATGTGTTTTAACATCCTCACTGGACGCTAATTTCAATAAGAGCTTGGTTTGATAATTGTGACGCAAAAGAACATTTTCAATGTATAAAAGTTTATTTAGATGTGACCGGCGGCGATTTTTATTTAAAAAGCTAAGTGAAGATTTTTTGTTTATTGCAATAACAATTATAAAAAAAGTTTATCTTATTCTTCAAGTTACAGTTCGTGATCGCTTTTGAAGTAAAGTTAAATTTTCGCTCTTAATTAATTTTTTTATTGTTTCCTTCTACTGTTTATTTTATTTTTGTCTTGTTTTATATGTAAATTTTATTGAATTGCTGAATTAAAATTAGTTCTTCATTTCCAAATAATCCAATTTTTGTTATTTTTAAGAGCATATTTTTTGAGTTTTTAGTGCATATTTCGAAGTTTTTAGTGCATATTGAATGCGCATAAAACACTTTTTTTGGAGCATATTTCTGGTTTCCCTGATCATGACCAATCAGACTCTCATGATAAATTACTCACTTTTTATACCTTAATTCACATTTTAAGAACTATTCCGTGAATGTCATTCAATCGCAAACTACTTAACACACGTGCACCACATGCAAATTAACAAAGGTAATTATAATTTCGCTATTTATGCAAACAATAACAGCATTTCAGGCACTTTAAATCATTATGGAAGCGCAACAACAACAACAACGAAACTGAAGTCAAGTAAAATTGCCTTTGGGCTTAAGTATGTTAATGACTAATGACTTTTATTCAGCAGCGGATTTATATAAAAACATATGATAACCGAAATTGAATACATCTCAAACATGTTAAAGTCCCACTTAAAATAATTTAATCCTTTCAATTACAATTTACTTGCGAAACAGAAACACTATAAAGCCTATTTTCTACTTAAGTTATTAACATGAAACAGTGGCATACTTTAAGGCATATTTATGTATCAGAAAAAAACTTCATTATGTTGCCATTTAAAGTTTTAAAAGTTTAAAGGGCAATGTTGCTGCTCATGACAGGTCAGAAAAGCTCTATTAAATCGAGGTTAAAGTTAAACTTTAAAATAAAGAATTTTTATACTTACTCTTCATATTAAACGAAGAATTCGTTGATAAAAAAATATTTAATGCAATATGATCATTAAAATTTTTAGTCCTTAATATGTCACGTCTTTGTATATCAGCCTAACGCACCTTAGGAATGATTATAATTCAAATTAGAATATCGCGTCCATTACATTCTCCAAAAATAGGGCAACTATTTTTGTTATTTTTATCATAAATAATGTAGTTCATGTTTCTTTTAGTTTTTTATTTTTATTTTAAAGTCTTTAAACTTTCTACGTTATCTAAAGATGTAACCCAGTGTGTATGCGAAAGGTTTTTAATAAAAATATTTGTGTACATACATATGTCCTGGAACATTGATTCATTTCCGGGTTTACTGTATGAGTAGTTGACAAAAAATATAAGCAGCAGCAAAAATATTAGGGGTGGTACAAACTAGAGAAAATAAAACTGGTACCAGAATAGACTAGACTAGACTAGACTAGACTAGATTAGACTAGACTAAAATACACTAGACTAGACTAGACTAGACCAGACTATACTAAACTAAACTAAAAAAGAATACACTAGACTAGACTATACTAGACTAGAATAGTGTAATAAACTAGACTAATAAAAACTAGACTGATCAAAACAAGACTGGAATAATTGACAGATCAGTCAGAATTTTTTCCTCTTTGCTTTCTTTGTGAATCCCCTTACTATTTTGCATATAAATCCTGCATATAATAATATTTTTTCTTTACATATGCATGTATTTAATTTCTTGTATTTGTTCAGAAACAAAGTTTTTTTTGTCATGGTCATGATACACTCACATATCAGGTCACCCACACAATTTTCGTTATGTTTAAAGAAAAAATTGTGCTCTAGTAAACCAAACCAAAAAAAAAAAAAAAATCCAATTTATAAAGGATGTATATGTTTGGGTTTGTTTTTCAACTTGCATAAGGTTACACTGAAAAGAATACCGGAAATGAGAGTAAATGAAATAGAGAAGGATTTTTTGTGAAAAAAAATTTCCTTTAAAATCATATTACGAATTTTATGATACAATATTTTACACACCTTTTTTGCGTTATACTATTGTACACAAAATATTGTTTAACTTATATTATGTTTTCCTTGAATTTTTATTTTTTATTTTATTGTTATAATGAACAACAGACAAGAGTATCAGATTAACCTCTATTGCAGGTGTAAGTGTTAATACAATTTAGTGCTTATTTAATATAATTTAATAAATATTTTAAACAAGCTTAACGAGGCCTTTTAATTTTTTTCTTCTCTTCAAGCCTTTGGTAAACTTTTCCGTGAAAAGAAAAGAAAAGATAAAGAACAATTAAAAGTTCTTAAACTTGGTTAAATTATTTATTAAATTATAATTATAAACGTTTTTAATAATGCAGTGTTGCAGCGCCTCTGGTGTTAAATCAGGCGTATTAAATTTTTATTATGACACTTTAGTTAGTAGCCATTTTATTATTATTATTTTGCTTTGCCGATGATTCTGCTATACAACGAAAGAGGGCGCTCTGATATTACTTTAGGATTAGAATCTGCTGAAGTCGGTATAGTTCAGTGGCCAGTGCATATGCCTTAATCACTTGAACTTCCCCTACAACAATTGATACTAAGGAAAACTAATTCACATCAGAAAAATGCCTGGTGTACTTATTTAATGACTGTTGGATACAGGAATTGAACCCAGGATCTTCGGTTTTGTAGTCAACGTGGTAACTATTTCAGCCAAAGCTCATTATAAATTTAAAGTGTGGGTAATTTCTTTTTATTTTATAATTTATTATTTTTTATTACAAGTTAAATGAGTTTTGTTTTCCTTGTTTTTTTAATGTATATTTCAAAATATTTATCAAATCAACAATAAAAATATATTTCCAGCAATTATATATTTTATTTATTTTCACTTGTTTTTTTTTTATTTAACATTAATTATGTTAATCAACAGTTTTGTGATTAATTTAAATTGTTTTTAATAAAATAGCTTTTAATTAATGTTTGAAAAAATAAATATATAAATGAGTATAATTAAATGCATGTATAATGTATAGTAATTTAACATAATAAATTTAAGGATAGTTAATGTAAAAAGTTTGTTATTAGATGGGGCAAGCATCAGGGAAATTCATATGTACTATTATTTAGTTAAATGTAATTTTGTGGAAACATTATTTTTTGAACTTTTCTATTAAAAAAACTTTGCGAAAATACTCTCTAATAATTTTTTTTAATAGTTTGAAAGTTATTTAAGTGAAGCATATATTAAGGCTGAGTAAATGCTGTTATTTGCTGCTGCATACAGTGGGATAGATTTTTGGCCTGAAATCCCCATTTCGCAACCACTCAGTTTAAAATATCAAACGATGCAGTTTTGTTTAGAAACGTTTAAATATGAAAGAAACATTTATGTTTTTGTAGAAAAATTTTATTTTATTTTTGAATTCAGGAAATAAAGTCCATGGAAGGGGGTGTCTTTTAAGTTTATATTTTTATATAATTTTTCGCACTTTTTTATGTTAAGTTAAATTTATAGATTCCAAAAATATAAAACCGTTTGTAGAATTATAAAAAATATATATTTAATAATTTGGTATTAATATTTTGTATGGTTTTCAAGGCCGCTGAGCGTAGGCGATTTTTTTGAAGGTCGGCGTACGATTTTTTTGTTTGTTTTAGAAATACTAGAGACCAAATTTTAAGACTTCTGTATGGCTAGGAAACATTTAATTGAAGACGATCGATTTTGATTTGTATGATTGTAGGCGATTGCATGACAGTAGGATGTGGACGTGGCTGATTTTTATGAAACTCGCCATGCATCTTTTTTTATTCCAAAAAGTGTATGTACCGATTTTGAAGACTTCTGCCTGAATAGAAAACAATTTATTTTTGGGCCTGCATGGGCAGTGGTTAGTGGACGTGGTCAACGTTGATGAAACTTTGCATGCATATTTTTTTTAGTACGAACTCTGAGGACTTTTGTTTGGAAAAAAAAACATTTCATGCATTGGAAAAAAACATTTCAAATTTTTATGAATCGCAGTCTGCTCCATTTCTTTTTATTCTAAAATGTAAATGCACTAAATTTTAAGACTTCTGCATGAATAGAAAATATTTTATGCCAATTTAAGCGGTAGGTAGTGGGCGTGGCCGATGTTAACAAAACTCAGCGTGCGTCTTTTTTTATTTTAGAAAGTGTGTGTAAGAAATTTGCGGACGTCTGCTTGGAACGAAAAAATTTTATACGATTGCATGTAGGGTAGGTGGTGGGCATGCCTGATATTCTGAAACTGGACTTGCGTCTTTTTTTACTCTGCAAACTTATATGCCAAATTTGAAAACTTCTACTTGGAAAAGTATTATCTTCCGTAGAAAAAATTTATTTCCAGTGCATGGATGATGGGCGTGGCCAGTGTTGATTAAACTCGTTTTTGCATCTTATATTTCTTCAAGATAGTGTATGAACCAAATTAAAAAGTTTCTACTTGGAAAGAAACAGTTTTGTGTAAAAACATCGACTTTGATTGAATAGATCGGTGGGCGTTGGGCGTGGCCAAATTTTATGAAAAATTTCCTTTTGCTTAATTTAATAAATATAATGCTCGGTGCTAAACTTCAATAATCGAAATCTACTTTTTATAGTTCTTGCATACAAATTTATAAATCAATCCCACTGTGCTAAAGGTGAAGAGTAATTTTTTTAAAATTCCTTTAACTGGTTGGTATAGTCCTAGTCCCTATTCCTAGATTTCACCTCCAAAATTGTATTCATAATTTTTTTTTATAACTGTTAAATGGTTAACAGGGCGCTGTTAATTGTTAAATGTACTCTGCTAAACAATTTTGGTTCTTGTCTCTGCTAGTTGAATTGAATTGAATAGTTCACAGAAATGATAAAAGATGAAACTTAAAAGAATTAAAGCAACTTTATTAAAAAAAAATAGTTTTCAACAAAATCATATAAAATTAGAGGATATACTGTTAGAGAAGAATAAATAGAAAATTATACCTTTATCGGGGTCTTGAGAATTTATACTAATTTTTTTTTTTACAAATGTTTGATGTTTTGTTGTTTAGTATCTATTGTCTAATTTATAAATCAAGTTTTCACCTTTTATATGCTAGTTACATTTTTAAACGCTTTAAGAAAGAAAGAAGATTAAGGACTTTTTGACCATTAATTTTCTATTCAGTCATTTGTTTTATGCATTTGAAAATAATGAGCTGCTCTGGACCTTTCACCCTAATTGACGATTATTTATTTAAATTATTTTTTTCCCATTTGCAAAAGAATATATTAAATTGTTTTCTATGTGCAATTAAGCTTTTGCATATTTAACCTGAACTCTAAGCCACAATGGCTGGCAAGCGGTTGAAAATATAACAATAATAAATTAATTTATTTTAAACTGTTAGTTAGTCAAAGGCTGGGAAACAATGCAAAGTTGCTTTTTTTTAATTAGGAAAGGCTGTGGAAAATCATGCCCGCCCACAAGTTTAAAATTAATTAAAAGCATATTTCAAAAATAAAAGAAGCAGACCAAAAAAAAAACAACTAATAAATCACGGCATATTTATAAGGGCGGTTAGGGTTAAAATCCAAACCATTGAAAAAAGTTTATTTTTTTTATCAAATAAATTAAACAAAAATAAAGTTTTTCTATGTTTGAGCTTGAATTTGCCAACAAAGTACTTTTTTTAAAGGATTCTGCGTTCTGGTTTTAATTTGTAGTATGCTTAAAACTATTCAGACAGTTTTTGTTGCATACTTTAAGGATGTTAATTAACTAAAAATAAAGCATTGCATAACTTAAGGCGAATGTATAATGTCAAAAACATGTACAGATTTTTTTTCTTGAAGACGATAGGCAATAAAAAAATATACTAAAGAGCTATTAAATTGAGTTCCTTTTTTCCTTGTGGGCTGCAACTCGTTTTTTTGATGTTAAAGAGGTGGCAGGAAAATTGAAAACAAGAAGTGAAATAAAGTGTTAAAAAAAAGTTAAATCGATTAAGGGGCAATCTTTACGTTTTCATGTCTTCTTTTTTTTTCTTTGCATACAATTATGCAGTGATAAAGTGCTCTGCGTTAAAAAAGAGAGAGAGCAGAAAATGTGTGTTATCATGTCAATTATTTTTCATGAAATAAAAATTAAACTAAAAGGGCAAGTAAGTAGGGAAGCTAAAGCAAAAAGTGGAATGAGAAGATAAAGAAAATGCTGGCAATGCAATAAGAAGGAATTGTAAAAAATAAAAAGACGCCTTTCCAGGAATAAGTTTAAAAAACTCAAGTGTCATTTTCAAGAATTAAAAATATATTTTCCAAGACAAGGAATAAAATAAATACAAGTATTATGAATAATCCAACATAAATGATTTACTCTCAGTCTTAATTTTTGGAAAAATGTTGTGAGTAAGAAAATATCAGTCAAATTTAATGATCTACTGCATTGACACTGGCATAACAGTGTGCTTCATGTATGTAGCTATATTGAACTTTTTAATAAAGACTGTTGCAAAGTCTCTTTCCTATTTAAAAAAAAACCATTTTACATTTTTTATATAGAAAAAACTTTGTAGTTTCACACAAGAAGTAAATTAAATTAAACTTAAAAAATAACTTGTCAAAATAAAACTCTTCAATTAACATATTTGCCTCAATGTATGCTATGAAAAATTAAATTATATATATTTCTAGAGCCTAAAAACAGGCCTTAAGTGCTTTTGGTTTTATAAAAAACCATATTCTCAAGCGGTTTCAGGATAATTTAATTTGTCATTTAAAAAATTTATAACAATAAAATTTCAATTTACGAAAATATATATTCTGCTAAAAAGTAAAAAAAAAGAAATATTTTCATTACTTATTGAAAAGAAATATGTCAATCTTATTTTAATCTAAAAGCGGCCATTGGACATATTGCTTTATAAAAAAAATAATAAAATAAAATAAAATAAAGCTGCATATGCCAGCAGGTAGATTAGTACTTTCTTGCTAATGTTTTTTTTTTCTTTTTTATTATGTGTATACTTCACTTAAATTTATTTGAATTTCGCTGCTAATGGCCTATATTTTTGTCTTATGTACCTTTATACATACCAACAAACGTATATATGTACATGCATATGTTTTTTTACTTATTTTAAATATCATGACAGCAACTGACGTTTGTGCTACTTTTTTTTCTCATGTATGCATGCTAAAGTGTCTATACACATCCTGACAGGCAGAATAAATAACTGAATGACACTTGGATAATGTATTTTGTACATACATATGTACATACGTATGTATAAAATACAAGAGTACTTAATTATTAAAAATTAAATAGATAAAATCATGGAAAAATACATACATGCTAAGCCACAAAATTAAATGAGGGCAAAAGGCACTGAGCTCGTTATTCCCTTAAAGTGGATGCAAATAATTTAAGGTTTCTTTAAATTGAGCCTAAACAACATTTTAAGATTAAACCCAGTTAGCTCAAGGACTTACCTGGCCTCAGTTTATTTATAAACATATAAAAGTATAATTAATAATAAAAAATTTATTTACACCTACAATAATGATCGGAATCCAGCTAAATGCTTATAACTATTTGTAGTTTTGCTCAGCTAAGCTTCATGGAAATTTTCAGTTTAATCAGAGCAAGGACTAATGTTTCTCCCATATATCCTTTATTTAAAAACGTTAAATTTCAGCCCAAATGGCCATCGAAATTCAATAAAAGCGCATAAATGTTTGTAGTATTATATAACTAAGCTTCATAGCAGTTTTCAATTTCATCACAGCAAGGATTTATCTTTCTTTTATGTATCCTTATTTTCAAAATTCAATCAGTCTTAGTCAAATTACAATTAAAGCTTCTTACTATTTGTAGTATTGTGTGGCTTAGGTTTAAAGCAATTTTCAGTTTAATCCCACCAAGTACTTGCCTTCATCCCATATATCCTTTAAATTTAAAATTAATTTTTAACTACAATTGTGATCAAAAATACAATTAAAGCTTCTAAAAACTTGTAGTATTTTATGGTTAAGATTCACAGCAAGTTTTAGTCTAATCAAAGCAAAGACTTACCTTTCTTCTACATATCCTTTATATTAAAAATTCAATTTCAGCGAAAATTATTTTCAAAGTAAAATGTCAGCTTCTTACTATTTGAAGTATTGTGCAGCTAAGCTTTCGTGAAATTTTTAGTTCAATTAGAGCAAGAACTAAGCTTTCTTCCATATATCCTTTATTGAAAAATAAAAATTTAGTATCAGGCTCAATTGTAGCCAAAGTGCACTGAAATCTTTTAACTATTTGTAGTATTATATAAATAAGCTGCATAGCAGTTTTCACTTTACTCTATGCAAGGATCTATCTTTCCTTCACTTTATTTTAAAAATTCCGTTTCGGTCAGAATTCTAATCAAAGTGAAATTAAATTTTATAACGATTTGTAGCATTATGTAGATACGCTTCATTGCAATTATTAGTTTAATCTGATCAAGGGCTTACCTTTCTCCCATATATCCTTTATTTGAAGAATTAAATTCAAACCCTAAATTTCAGCCAAAGTGCAATTAAAGCTTCTTACTATTTGTATTATTATATAGCTAAGTCTTATAGCAATTTTTAGTTTAGTCAGAGCAAGGACTTAACTTTCTTCCGTATATCCTTTATTTAAAAAATTTAATTTCAACTACAACTGTAGTGAAAATGCAAAATAAGCTTATAACTGTAGTATTTTAAAGCAGAGCTGCATACCAATTTTCAGTTTAAGCCGTTCAAGGACTTACCTTTCTCCTATATATCCTTTATTCGAAAAAAAAAAAATAACTTCGGCCCTATCGCAATTAGAGTTGAATATAAGCTTCTTACTATTTGTTGTATTATATAGCTGAGCATTATAGAGATTCTAAGTACAATTCGATCAAGGAGTTTACTTTCTCCCATATATCCTTTATTTAAAAAAATCAATTTCACCCATAAATGTGCGCAAAATAGGTACAGTGCATGCTTGTAACTATTTTTTTCTTTGATGCTATACAGCTAAGCTACTCAGCTATTCGCATTGAAATAAAATGAAAGATATGCCAGTTTTTTCAATAGGTTTAAGAATCCTTAATTTTAAAAATCATCAGATGGTGGCGTTAGCTTCTTAATTAAGGCTTGCGGGGAATTTAATTTAAATTGGTAGAAGAAAAAAGTCACCGGCTCATTGACCACCCCTCGTATTGATTATGTTTTGAATTTATTTTTCAAGTATTGTTACACTTGCTTTCTTACTTTGGATGTTATAGCTTGCTTAAATATTATTTACTTTGTTTGAGAAAGATAAATTATTTATTTTAAGTATTTTGTGTATGGTTTTTTATTTTAAACTAAAACGATTTTCCAAAACAATTTACACAAAAGATTATTTAAAAAAAATTTAAGCATAAATAATCCAACATATATTGAGGCTTTAAAATTATTTAATAAAATATATGAAGAGATTTATATGCCTTAAAGAAATACAAGGAAAATGTAAATATATGTAATAGAAAAAATTGTTTTTCTCAAAATTTAAAGTAATATTTCATTTACTTAATGCATAAATAATACGCTTATAAATTTATGCACATAATTGGATATTATCTTTCAAATAAATCGATTATATTTCATTCTAAATTTTATAAATCCATAAATTAACCACAAAAAACCAAATTTAATTTTTCATTACAGGTAAGATTTGTTTGCAACATGTACATTCGTTATCTTGAGAAAATTTCTATGGAAATATTAAACAGAAAGCATAATATAAGGTATGTGTATAGAAATAAAATTATTTAAGATTGTGCTATTCAAACATAAAATATTTTGATTAAAAAAAGATTTGAGCTACAAACATAATTTAGGGTTTTTATGTAAGTGAGGCTTGTGTGCTACATATATGTAGCACATTTTAAGGCTTGCACAACGAATTTAATTTTAAGAAAATTTTATTTGTATCAAAATCCTCTATATTTGCTTATCTAAAAAACTATATTTCAGCCACAATTTTAGTCAAAGCGCAATGAAAGCTATTTACTACTTATAGTATTATATAGCTAAGCATTATTGCAACTTTTAGTTTAATCAGAGCAAGGACTTAACTTTCTTCCATATATCCTTTATTTAAAAAAATTAATTTCAACCACAACTGTAGTCAAAGTGCCTTGTAAGCTTTTAACTATTTGCAGTGCTATACAACTAAGCTTCATAGTATTTTTTAGTTCAATCCAATCAAGCACTGATCTTTCTCCCATATATCCTTTATATAAAAAAATAAGTTTCGGCTTTAATTATAAGTTTAAGCTTATAACTATTCATGGTATTATACAACGAAACATCATAGGAATTTTCAGTTCAATCCGGTCAAGGATTAACCTTTCTCCCATATATCCTTTATTTAAAAAATATGTAATTTCGGTCTTAATTGCTAGCAAAGTGGAATAATATTTGTAGTACCATAAATACATCTGAACTGTATAACAATTTTTAGTTTTATCCGATCAAGGACTTAACGTTCTCCAACATATCCTTTATTTTCAAAATGCAATTTCAGCAAACATTTTTGCCGAAGTGCAATGAAAACTTACAACTATTTGTAGTATAATACAGCCAAAATTTGTAAATAAAGCAAGGATTTGCATTTCTCTTACATACATATCCTTTATTTAAAAAATTATATTTCAGCCACAATTTTAGTAAAATTGCAATGAAAGCTTCTTACTATTTGTAGTATTATATAGGTATGCTTCATAGCAGTTTTTAGTTTAATCCGATCAAGGACTTACATTTCCTCCATATATCCTTTATTTCCTAAAAGTTAAGTTTCGGCCTTATTTGCTACCAAAGTTTAATAAGAAATCGTAACTATTTGTTGTACTAAATATCTGAACTGCATAAAAAATTTTCATTTAAATCCGATCAAAAATTTACCTTTCCCCCATATATCCTTTATTTGAAAATGAAAAATGAAAAATGCTACAAAAGTTGAATAAATGATGCCAACTCTTGAATCAATTTTTAGTTTAGTCCGAGCAAGAACTTAACTTTCTATTATATATCCTTTATTTAAAAAAAATTAATTTTAACCCCAACTGTAGCCAAAGTGCAATATAGGCTTATTACTATTTATAGTATTATACAACTAAGCATCATAGCAGTTTTTAGTTGAATCCGGTTAAGGACTAACCTTGCTCCCATATATCCTTTATTTTAAAAAAATCTTAGTTTCGGCTTTAAATGCTTCAAAAGTGGTATAAATGATGTTAACTATTTTTAGCATTATATGTATATCTGAACTACATTACAATTTTTAGTTTAATCCGATCAAGGATTTATCTCTCTCCCATATATCCTTTATTTTCAAAATTTTAGTTTCAGCCGGAATTGTAGGCAAATTAAGTACAGATCATGCTTGCAGTTATTTTTGATCCTATACAGCTTAGCAACTCAGCTATTTTCATTTTAATCAAAGGAAGAATATGTCTACCTCCAATATATCCTTTATATTAAAAATTGAGTATGGGCTACAATTATGTTCTGATTAATAATAAAAATTTCTAGGTTTGCTTATTTTATTACTAAGGGTGCAAGGATATGTTTAGCTACCATATATCCTTAAGTATTTAAATTTTAAATACATTGTAATTTTTTTCAAAATGCAGCAAATGTCTTTAGCACTTTATAAAACTACAAATGCTTTACCCTGACGGAATTTAACTTTAATGATTTTTGGCGCATACCACCCATATATTCTTGATTTTAAAAAATTTTGCAAGGAAAGAAATGAAAATTTGTAACTGTCCCTAAAATGGTATGAGTCAGCAGTCTGGTGAATTTTATGACAATGTATTATTATATTCCTGATTTTTAATTAATACTTTTTTCTCATACTTATTTTATTTACTTTATTTTTTTATTTACATTTTAATGCATTAAAATGACAAATTGTCATTTAAGAACTTGATTGCTAATAAATTTAAAAATATGTTGTTACAATTGTCTTGCAATAAGTATTCCCAAACTTGATGAGCCTAAAAGTAGGCTACACTATTTAATTTCTTTAAATTTATTTGTTTTTACATTTTAATGGATAAAGACCTAAAATTATCCTTTAACCAGCAGCAAACAAATACACATTTTCTACTACTAATAACATTGTGGCATAAATATTATTGTATTTTTTAATTCGACCATGAATCAAAAACCACAAAAGAAAAATATTTTTACCATAATAATTACGCTACCCTTGCTGCTCTTTTTCCCTCCCTCTCTCTTACTCACTCTCTGTAGTCTTTATATTTTCTGCCTCAAAATGACCTCAATTGTTGGTAGTGGTAGTAGTAAAGTCTTCTTTTTAAGTGGAAAATAAAATATTAATTTAATAAAAGCAAAACAATTTGGCACATGAACTAAAAATATTTTTTATTTATTTTTTGTATTATTATTTTTAAACACAAGACAATGAGAAATGGAATTTCATAGAAAATTTATCTTAAAGAAATAAAACCTATAATATGTGATTATTTTAGAAATATATGAATTTAATATTTTTAACAAGCCCTAAATGTAGGCAACACTTTCTTATCGAACTTTTGGTAAACTAACGGCATTTGCCAAAATGTCGCAAGAAAACATTCGTTTTCTTTTTCTAATTGTGCCATAAGAATTCATCATATTCCTTTTAAACCTTTTGAGTTCTCACAAACCATTGACACATTTAATGGGTTCATTTCTTTTCTGTACTACATCTGCTTATACTCGTAGTTGTTTTTCCTCATTTGCCAAATTTTCTTTTGAAAGGTTGACCTTTTTTCTTTTAGCATAATCGCATTTAGTTTTTCACTCTGCAGTAAGCTGACTTTTATGCATCAAGTGTATGTCAGTGTATGTTTGCCATACAACCGGAAATTTTCAATGTTAAGTGTTGCAGACTCCAACTCAAGTGAATGCTGGGGCATACAATGCAATAAAATGTAGCATGGAGAAAGTATGTTTAAATGAGTCTTTATAGTTTTACAACTTTACACTACGCACTACAATGTATGCACATGCATATCTGCCCTGCTCACCTCCTTTTCTTTGCACACACACACACTAAACACTTTTTCATTGCTCTATACAGTTTTGTCGACTAATGAAAGCCTTTTCATGCTTTCCCTTCATTTTAAAGTGCATTTCTATGCTCTCACTCTCGGCTTGTTTCTACGCTCCAGCCAATCTTGGTAAATAATTGTTAAAATAAAGAAAAGTTCCATTTAATGTACTTTTGTAATTAATGTTAAGATGTGCTTACGCTTATTTTTAAGAAATGTATTATTTACAATAAAACAGTGCACAGTTTTCTTAAATATTTCCTTGATGTCTACTACTAATTACTTTTCTAAGTTTCTTTTTTTCTTCTTTTTTTTGGGTTTTTAGTTTTTTTAAGCTGACAAAAGAGATTGACAGTTTTATAAAATAAGTTTCCAAGGACACGAAAAGGAAAATGTGCTACAAAAGAAAAAAAATAAGTCGAGTGACTGTGATTTGGAATTAATGAATTTCATTAAATATTACAATAGAAAATTAAGCAGATAAGATTGAATGTGCATTAGGCTGGCTCAAAAAAATCAAATAAGGTATATAACAAAAATTTCCCTTAAAAGGATATTTATAAGTATTTCTATTTCGTGCTTTGAATTTTTTTAGTAAAAACATTGCATAAGTTTCTAATAAAAAAAGCAAAAAAAAAATTTTTTTCTAAAAGGGAAATTTTTTTAAATAAGGTAAATTTTTAAAATTGCAAAATTTTCTTGGGTTCTCTCCCCTCTCTTGCAAAATGTATATTGTCTTACAAAATAAAAGAAAATTAAAATATCCCTTTTAGGACAATTTACAATTTTGTGTTAAGTTTTCAATTTTGTGATGATTTTGAAACAAAATTATTTGTTATAGAAAAATTTTACTTCGTCTGCCCTTTACATGTGAGCATAATTTTTCATGTTGAATTTTTTTGATATATGTATATAAAAATAATAAAATATTTCCCTTTATCGTATTAGACAGTTTTTTCCAATTAATAATAATTATATAATATTTCATTAAATTGAAAGCGAAACAATACATATATGTCAAAGGGAAATTTTTTCGCACAAGGGAAATTTTTTCATGTAAGGGAAATTTTTGAAAATGGCGAAACTCCTTTAGGGCTTCTCTCTCCTACTTAAAAAAATATATATTTTTTAAACATTAATAGAAAATATAAAATATTCTTTTTAGGAAAATTTTTCCCATGTGTGCAAATTTACAAACAAAATAAAAAAAAATTAAAAAAATATTAACGAAAATTTTTCTGATTCGTATTTGGCAGTTTTTCTTATAAATTAATTTATATAGTTTTCTTAAATAAAAAGCAAAATAATAAATAATTCTTAAAGGGAAATTTTTTCTAAGCGAGGGAATTTTTTGAAAAATGGCTAAACCCTACTCGACTGTCTTTCTTCTATCACTGTTTTTACAGTTTTTCTTAAAAACTAAAAGAATATTGAAATATCTCAATTTAGGGAAATTTGTTCAATTGTTTTAAATATTCAGTTAAGCGGTAATTTTAAATTAAAACAGTAAACTAAGGAAAGACTAATAATAATTTCCATGTTTCGATATTTATGTAATTTTCTTAAATAAAAAAAATTCTTAAAGGGAAATTTTTCCAAGTGAAGGAAATTTTTAAAAAGGTCTAAACCCTAAACGAGTGGTCCTCCTCTTTCTCTATGCTTTAATATATTTTTTCTTACAAATTACAAAAGAAAATCGAAATATCCCAATTTAGGGAAATTTACAAAATTGTGTTAAATTATCAGTTTAGCGTTAATTTTGAAACAAAAATATTTTATACTAAAAGGGAACTTTTGTAACACTAAGGACCATTATTATGACTTAACGATAAATTTTCGGATAATTATTCCTAACTTTAGCAAAACTGAACTATAAAGTGACCTTTAAAATTTTCCATTATTACAACTGTCCGATAAAATAAATAATAAAATGTTTGGTTGGTGGCAACATTTCTGTGGATATTGAGGATACTGTTTGCTAAAAATGATTAGTGGCAACTTGCTCTTGTTTATTTGTCAAATTACAAACATCATGAAAATATTTCTGTCAATTCTTTTGTTTTTTTATTATTCTTATGTGTTTTGTGTTGTATTGTTTTTGTTTTATGTCATATTTTGAACAAATATATTTGACTTTGTTTTATAAAGTAGAAAGTGTGGCAAGTGGCGAAAATGTGGCAAGTTCAAATGACTATACCTCGCAATGAAAGTTACAGGTAGGATGAGCTTGCCTTTAGGTTATCGCTCACTTTTTGTTAAAATGAAGTTGTAATTATGAAAAAGTGTTTATCCATCCAATAACATCCTACATTTAGCTAACGACAAGTTATAATAATGGCCCTAAATATGTTTTTGAAAGTATACTATTTTGTGTTGAAAAATCAAAAAAAAAAAATAATATCTCTTTAAAGGAAATTTTTAAATTAGCCTCAAAATTTTCAAGAAATAATAGATAAATGTTTTTTCGGAATAAATTTTTTCCATACAGGAAATTTTTAATAAAACAGATGTAATCCGTCATACGAGAAATTTCAAGCATAAACGTTTTCATGTTTTAAAAGTCTTTTTGATCATTTAATTTTTTTTTGTCATAATGCTAAATCTGCTGTTTGCTTAGGCGGCAAGTACACACATATTTCCATATGTATGTACATATGTTTATCTTATTCCCGGAATTTCAAATTTGTGTCCAGCATTTCTATTTCATTTCTAAACAAGCAATACAGCAAGCAAGCAATGCAACTGGCCAAGGCTGCCTTTAACTGGCTGACAGGCTGTATTGTGGCACTAAATTAAACATTTGTTTTACAGCAGCATTTTTCACATACATACATACATACATATCTACCTCAAATGTATTCCTTCAATGGCGGCTTACGTATCGTAATGTCTGGCTGACAGTCTATCGGAAAATTTTGCCAGGAATAGTAGTGAAATGTGGTTAAAGTGATGGTTTGGTCCGCTGTTTGCTGATGGCTTTTGTTAGACATTAAGCAATGATTTTTGCCAGTCAGCCACCAAAATCATGACAATTGTTCATTTACATTTCAATGTGTGTTAAGTGTTTAATAACGTTGTCATCTTCATTACCGGAGAGAGAATTTAAAATGTGTGTGCATACATTTCCCAAAAGCACAATTTTGGCCATAATCTATTTTAGGAAGTATTAACTGCTAACATATGAATGGTAAACACATTAACAGAGGCAGTTTTTGGTGAACATATGAAAATCAGAAAAACTGAAATGTATAAAATTCAGTTTAAGGACAGTGCAGTATAGTTTTCTAATTTTGTTAACTTTGAACAGATTTGCTGCTAGTTTTACCTTTTTGCTTATATAAACATTAATATAAAAATTCAATATTAATTTATTTTCAGATTACGTGCTTAATTAATACTTAAAATAATAACACATTTAAAAGAATAAATTAATTCTAGGAAATAAGATTTTTAAATAAAATTGAGTACCCTTAAAAAATAAAAAAGAAGGAATTAATAGCGAAAACAAAATTTTTAGCATAGAAATTTCTCCATGCATTTCATTTAAGCTTATTAACATAATGCAAACACTCACATATCTACACATAGGCACACTCACACACACGCAGCATACACACATAAAGCAAAATAAAATTGCAATTAACTTACCTCTGAGAGAGTTAAAAAAATCATATAAACAATGAAGTTCATTCAATAAAACCACCTACACTCACGCGCAAACACACATACATACCTGCAGTTATACAAATTACCTTTGAGTCTCTAGAGAGAGAGAGAGAAAAGAACAACAAACAAATCAAAACATTGCAGTTTATTGAACACACACATTCATTCTCACATTTGCATTCAAAAACAGGGCTGCCAGATGCAATTTCAAAGAAATTGTTGTTTTAATGGGAAAAAATTAGAAAAATTTTGTAGTGATAAAAAAAGATAAAAATGCTTTCATATAAAACGAGTTTAAAAAAGTAAAAAATTAAAGATTTCTTCAAACAGCGATACAAAAGCTCAAACTTGAATTAATTAATAATAAAATAGCAACAAAAAAAAATCAAAAATTCTGGAAAACTAAAACAACGCCTCATTCTCTAGTTTTAACGCCGCTGGATTATTTTCTCTAGAGCCATAGACGAGGTAAGGGAAGTTTTGTTGCAAAATTTGGTTAAAAATTTTTGTAAAAAGAGTGGACATCTGCCGACGTGCTTGAAATGGAAATAGGCCCGACATCATATTCCATGATTAATTTCCATATTTCTACTGTACATTGGTATCAATAAAACTGAATTAGTCAAAAAACCTTAAATTTGTTCACCCTTATTTATAACTAAATTTTGTATTAATAAAGTCTTGAGATTGGAAAAAGCGCATTGACATGTCCATATGCAACTAGCACAGAATTTTGTGACCAAGCCGAAACATTTCAATTAAAAAAATAAATAGCCATATTTTCTATAAGAAGGGTATGCAATCTTATAGTCAGCCTTCTTTTCTATAAGAAGAATAAGACATCTCTCTCACTCTCTTTCTTTCTCTTGCTATTTCTTTCATGTCAGTGTCTTATAACTCAGAGTTAACTGTTATTTTGTTTAGCCATGCTTATCATCTCATTACTATTTTCATATTATGCTAGGAACAGAACTGGGACGAACGACGAATTTCGTACACGTCGACGAATTCGTCGATAAGCGTTCGTAGCGTAAATTCGTCATGTGAAGCACAATAACGACGAATTTACTCACAGAATTCTTCTCTCATATTTGATAAAGTTGGTTGTTGAGGGACTGAGAGAGAAAATAGTTTTTTCGTTGTTCGTTGGCGTACAAGATAGGAATAAATCTATCTCAGAGTTCGTCACGCACGACGAATTTCGTTCGACGGTGCTGTTGTGTTTATTTTTACATGCACAAATGTGTTTTATTTTTTATGACGAAAGTTCCCACCGAAATATTCGTCGTTCGTCCCAATTGTATTCCTAGCATTAGAGTAGAAGACCTTAAAAATTCTTATCTGTGGGAACAACATCATGAATTTCTTATCACTGGCGAGATTAAATTTAAAAATCTTTACAAAGAATTTGTCTTTTAATTTAGTTACAATTTAATTTATAATTCTATTCGTAATATATTAATAAATAAAATTACTCGCAAAACTTGAGACTATAATTAAACAAAGGAAAATAAAAAGATTGGTATTGGCTTAAACAAACTGCTTACTCTATTATTTATGATGATTTTACACACACACACACACACATTTCATTTGTATGCTTCATTATGCAAAGAATATAAAATTAGAGCATCATCATTATACTCTCATCAGCAACAGCAGCAGCAGCAGCAAAAACAAATTATAATGACATTGAGAATCCAACGTTGATATACAAAAAATTTAAATTATGTTAAATATTAAATGGGTAACCAGGGAAGCAGGGTTCAGCAGCAATGGGCTGGAATTTTTAATCAACATTTATATGCATATCCAACGCCAACCAACACAGATTCATATTAAATATTTAAACTCAATATAAAGTTAGCAAAATGACATGGTCATTATGAAATTTTTCAAATAACGCACAGTGGGCTAGAAGAACGTAAAAATGATAAAATAAAATTTTTAACACCAAATTATGGCGACTTCAAAAATTAGCTTTAAAAAGTTACAAATAATTTAGATTTAGTGAAATAAACATTTTTTATGAAAGAGTTGCCAGGTTATCAAGATCCACATTTAAGCACTTAGTTGCTTAGTTATCTATTATATTGGCATTGACTTTTGAGACTAGATAGTCTCACTGTCAGAATTCAAGCTGTGTGCCAAGTTTCATAAGAATCGTTTAAGTAGAAGCACGTGAAATAGAATACCAAAATTTAATGGGCGTGGCTATGCCCACTTTTTTTATGCACAAGATATTATATTAGTTTAAGAACTCAAAATGTTTGCCATGTTTCTTGTCAATGGAAGCAGTAGAAGGAATATAAAATTATACTAAATCGTAATGGGCGTGGCCCTGCCCCCTTTTTTTAATGCAAGATAGAGTAACTTTTAGAGTTTAAGATAGTTGCATAATTTTGTAAGAATTGGTTAAATTGAAGCAGTTGAAATATAAAATTGTATGTAAATGGGCGTGGCTCGCCCATTTACTTAAGCACGCGACTATGCCATTACAAAAGCCTAGAATGTGTAAAAAGTTCCCTAGAAATCGTAGAAGTAAAAATACATAAAATCATAGAAAACAAAATTTAATGGGTGCGGTTCCGCCCACTTTTTTGAGCAAGATATTTTGTCATAACAAGAGCCCAGAGTGTGCTACAAGCTCCATAGCAGTCACGTGAGTAAAAATATATAAAATTAAAGAAAATGTAATTCATGGGCGTGGTTTCGCCTACAATGTTAAGCATGCAATTTTCTCATTAGAAGGGCCCAAGGTGACCAACAAGTTCCATAGCAATCGTGTAACTAAAAATACATAGAATCATAGAAAAACAAATTTAATTGGCGTGGTTACGCCTACTTTTTTAAGCACGCAATTGTATCATTCAAAGGGCCTAAAGTGTGTAAAAAGTTCCCTAGGAATCGTAGAAGTAAAAATACATAAAATCAAAGAAAACAAATTTAAGGCTTAAAGGGTGCAACAAGTTCCATAGCAGCCGTATAAGTAAAAATACATAACATCAAAGAAAAAACAAACATAATGGGCGTGGTTCTGCCTAATTTTTTTGCAATTTGATTGAGAAACTTCTATATTGAAGTCAATTGAAGTTATTATTTATTATTGTCGAAAAGTGCTGATGGCCAAAGCAGCCAGTGTCCATAAATATAATTTAGTCTTAGAATTTATTCTATAGATTAAATAAATAAATAATAATAATACTCGTAATATTGAAGGCTTTGAAGGCATTTGGTTAAAGCAGATTTGTTTCATAATATAAAAATTGGTTCTGAATTCTTAAGAGTGATGTGTGCAAGAAAGAGACATAAGGTTGCTAAAATTAAAAACATGTTTATAAGGATATATGGTGTCCTGGTATTGTCCTTGCTTAATGTTTAAAATATATGCATGCTCATGACTATGCAAGCAAGCAGTTTATAAATAATTAAATACATTAGTTTATAAATTTTTAATTGAGCCAATTTTATAACCTTTTCTTATAAAATTCATTTGCTACAAAAGCCTGGAGGAGAACCATACTGAGAAGAGTTAAAGGGTTAAGATGTTCTATAAAAAAGTTCTTCTTAAAATTTTATAAAAAAAATTTTAATACGCTATAACTATTTTACAAGCAGGAAAGAAAAGGGGGCCAAAATACGCCGTTAAATGCAAGCAAATTATTTAAAATTTTCTAAAAATATTTACCATAAAATTTTGCATATCTTAAAGTTTCAAATTCAAATTTAAAACCAAAATTCAGTTAAATTTTGAATTAGCTTTTTATATCTTTTTATAATGGGTAAAATGAATATAAAATAAGCATTTGCTTTTTAATTAAAAAATTTGTTTTAAAACCTAAAATATGTATGTGTTTTTTGTTTTTTTTTTTAACAAACTTTCAAGTAAAAAGCAAATGCTTATTTTTTATTCACTTTACCCAATGATTTAAATAACAATATGTAGATGGGATTAAAATAACATTTTGTTTATTTTGTGTTTAAAATAATTAATTTTTTCTATTAAACAAATTAATTGATCTCTCATTGTAAATATAGTAAGTGAAGTTTGGCGAAAATCACTTTAAAACTTTAATTGTGTGGTAAAAAAAGGCAATGTGAGTCACACTGAATATATGTAAACATCTAGTAATGAAATTTTTTTTTAATATTGGCTTATGGTAACTAAACTAAGATATATAAATTTTTGACTCTACTGCAAAATTTGTATTAAAATCTACACCCATAATAATTGGCATGAGATGGAGATTGTTACCCAATTGTCGTGCACCAGCTGCAGTGTAAGACAACAGTACATAATGAAGATACATATGTTATAATATAATATTATAAATTCTTTATAAAGACTGCTATATATCTTTTAAACAAATATTTGACATTTACAATGATCTTTTATTTAAAAGTTTATATTTATTTTATTGTATATTTTTAAATTGTTTGACAAAATTATCCGCACTGGCAACACTATTACACTTCACAAGCAATTTGCTCCTACAGGTATGCTTTAAAATTCGGTTTTGTGTATTTCTAAGCATAATACACTAATACACTCATACACAGCTCACACCGATTTGATAACGCTTTGCGATCTTACTCAAAATTTGTGATTGTATTGTTAAAATGATTTTTACCCCCTAGCGTATCGATGTTTACACATGAAAAATTACTTTATTGATAATCTTAACTCACAAATTACCTTGGAAGATAACGTGCCATAACTGCCAAAAAAAACTTAAGCAACTTAATTTTCTAACTTCATACCTTGACGAAAATCGAACTGTTATGATTAACCGATTTTAATTGTCAAAAAACGAAGCTGAAAAATATGTTGCTTAAGCCTTTTAGAGGCATTTATAGCTCGATATGTGAAACCAATTTAAAAAAAAAGACTTATTAATTTTGCTTTCATTTGAAAAAAATTTGCAATCATATGCAAAATTATTGCTTTAGCAAACATGAAATATTGATATCCCTCAGAGGAATCATTTCCAATTACCAGCCCTTTCATTTTGCCTGCAACAAAAATTAAATGGCAATGCCATGCACGTTTGGAAAGCATGCAACAGCTTATAATAGACAAATATGTATGTATGGTGTAGCACAAAAGTTTTTTGGCAGACAAAACACGTCTTATCTGAAAAGAACTTCATATATGGCTATAAGAGTCTGTCTGTCTGTTTGTGTGGCAGACTGCCTGTATGTCTGTCTGTCCTTCTATGCAATCAGACACCAGCTGGCTCATGTGTTCTTAGAAATAAAGATTTTTGCATGAAACATGGAAACGTACTTTGTGGGGTATATGTATGTGTTGCCTTTTAACTGCTGCAGGAGTTACAATAACAAATTGCTGCATTCCTGAAAGCTGATGAGAGAGAAGTAAAGCACAAAAGTTTTTCTATTTACCACATACAGTTGGCAATTGCTGCAGTTTTATGCTTAAGGAATAAGCCAAACATTTCTGTTGAAATTTTCACTTGAGAAAAAGAAAAACATGCTAACATGTTCTTCATATACAAAAATATAAACAAAAGCAAAAATTAGAAATACCAGTACTATTTCGTATAGTAGTTTTATTATTATTTCCTCTACACTCCTAGAAATCTCCTGCATATTAATAAATATTTAGCAAATAAAAAATAAAATAAAAAGCAGAAAACTGAACATTAAATTTGTTGAAGGAGGAGTTGTAAAACTAAAAATTTTAAATTTTTATTTTTTTAACATTTAAAAATGCTTGCTGGTCTGCAATAAATTTGTGGCACAGTTTATATTGTTAACGTAAATTATGATATTTTTTTCTTCTATTAAATGAACATGCAAGCAAACTCATGAACTCTTTAAATAAAGTTAATAAAGTATATTTTTTTTTGCCAAGGAAAGGACATTTTTACTACTGAATGAAGGAGTGAATGAATGCCATGTAATATGAACTTCGGCAGTTAAAAGAAAAATATTTAATAAATAAAAAGAAAATAGAAATTTCAAACATACTTGAAGCAGGCAAAACAATTGTAAAAAAAAATTTTAAATAATTCTTACCAAAAGAATTCGGACAAAAAATATAATTTCAAGACATATTTCTCAAAATTTAAACATACGGCCTGGCCCACGACATCGACAGCGTTCGACTTGTCGCACAGTTAAATTGGAAACAACAACAAAAAATTTAAAATTTTTGTTTGTTTTGAAGGTAAGTGTGCGATAAGTCGAACGCTTTCGACATCGTGTGACAAGCACATAATTTAACATTCATTATAAGCCAACCTTTTTCTCATAAAATTTATGAGTTATTTTCCGTCCTGTTTGAGAATATCACTAATTCCCAATTTGGGTGAAGAAAATCCCCTTTTTTACAAATTTAATTCTTTTTCTTTTATTAAGTTTTGGCGAAATACTCTTAATACTTAAATTAGACATTTAATAAATGAAATACTTTTTTATAAAGTTAAGTTTGCTTAATAGCATTAAAGAAATCTAAAATTTCCAAATTCGGGCATTTAAAATCATCTTTTGGGAATTAAAGTTATTTTAAATTTTATTTAGTAATACAACAGTATAAATAATAAAACTCTTTATAAACTATTTTTGCACCTGTTTGTGAGATATAGAAAATTAAATTAAAAATAAATTTAATTCCCAGAAGGAGATTTTAAATGCCCATATTGGGAATTTTTAAATTTATTTAATAGTATTAAGAAAAATTAACTTTTCTTCTATTTTTTATGAAAAAAAAAATTAAATGGACTATACATGGTCCGTTTTTTATGCAAAAAATCAAATGGTATCGTAATATCGTATAAATATCGTATATTTGTCATGCAAAAAAAAAATTTATAAAAATAATTTAATTGTAAAAAAATTTAATAATTTTCTATGCAAAAATTTAAATAGACTATTTCATGCAAAGAATTGTTTATGAAAATAATTTAATTGTACAAAAAATTTAATTGATTATACATCGTCCATTTTTTGTGCAAAAGTTAAATGGGCTATACATCGTCCATATTTTATAATTTTTTATGAAAAATATTTAATGAATTAAACATCGGCTATTTTTTATAAAAAAATTTAGTCGACCTTACTCGTCCATTTTTCATGGAAAAAATTTTTTTGTGAAAAAAATTTAATGGAGGAAAACATCGTCTATTCTTCATGCAAAAAAATTAAATGAACCATACATCGTCCATTTCTTATGCAAAAGTTAAATGGGCTATACATCGTCCATTGTTCATGGGAAAAATTATCCATTTTGCATGGAAAAAATTTTTTATGAAAAAAATTTTATTTAATTTAGTTTTTTATGAAAAAATTTAGTGGACTTTTCATCGTCCATTTTTCATGCAAAAAATTTTTATGAAAAAAATTAAATTACATCGTCCATTTTTCAAGCAAAAAAATTGTTTATTAAAAAATTTAATGGACCATACTTAGTCCATTTTTCATGCAAAAAATTTAATGGGCTATACATCGTCCATTTTTCATGAAAAAAAACTTTTATAAAAAAATTTAATGGTCTATTAATTGTCCATTTTTTCATAAAAAAATTGTTTATATAAAAAAAATAAAAATTAAATGGACTAAATGGGCTATAGATCGTACATTTTTTATACAAAAGGTTAAATTTAAATTATTTTACGCCCATTAACTGTTAAGTAATGATTAATATTTTATTTGTATTGGGATTACCCATCCTTTTGTTCATATCGCATATTGGTGCAAATGGGGCCACTTGTGGTCCAGTGAACATAGCAAAAATAAAGCCAGTTTGTTTTTATGTAAGGATTTTTTTTTGTTAATGAAAAAATTAAAATTTTATTAGAACAGATGTAAAAAACGATACGCATATTTCCAATATAAATATTTCTATATATTTTTAATCTAGATATTTTTTATATTTATATTTAAAAATATGGTTATTTTCTTTTCGGAAATTACTTTTCAAATATGATATTTTTCGTGCATTGTTACAATTCCCACTATGTAGAAAGGAAATCCCCAAAAATCCCTTCTTATCAATTTCGAATACTCTTAAGTTTTTTCTGCATATCATACATGCTAAGCAAGAAAAAAAAACAATCATGTGCAAAACAACCAAAAAATTTTGCCCCAAAATAACTTCCACAACATTGTGTAGCTGCTCAGCTGACATTTATAGGCTTCAGGTATTTTAAATGTCACCTCAATTCAAGTTTCGTTTAATAATGAATTTTTAATCATCACTCAACATAAATGAAATATGCGAATGTTGCTTCTTTGCTGCCTCCCACGTGCGGTTAAACTGAAAACAATTTTTCATTGAGTTTTTGGCACGCATTCATCATAAAACCGCACAATTTCAATTATAATTTTCATGAATTTTTCGTACGTGCCTGGCATGTTTGATAATACGAAATAATTAAAAATACATTTTTAAATAAAAAAAATTAAATAGACATTACGAGAAAATAAAAATCTAAAGTTAAAGTCCTTAATAATAATACTAACAACAAACTTTAAAAGTTTCAATTCTTATATGTATTATTTCAAAGCTGTGACTCAATTCAATGGTTCGAGTAATAAAATCATTGAATATTTGTATGTTTCATTAAATTTAATTGCATCTTTTTTTTACTTTTGCAACAGTTAAAACTTTTTCACAACTTCACAGCCATTTTGGAATGTATGGGTTGCAATTTATATATATTTCTGTTGCACATATATCACTTTAATGTTTGTAAATGTTTCCGTGTTATTGTTCAGGGCACAGCTTCAAACTTTTTAGAAAATATTATTTGCAAGTACATGGCGTATGATTGATATCAATTCCATCTGCCATTTGATTGATGATAGACGGAAAATAAATAATTGAAATGAACAGCAGCAACAACTTAACAAAAGCATATAAAATTTAAAGGGCTATAAAAATTGCAATAAACAATGCTTATTGTTTTAAGTAAAATACATTAAAAGAGGATATATGTTCATATGTAAAGTCATCTAAAAACAAATTGAAAATTTTTATAGTAAATTTTAATCAATGCTAGTCTAGGCTAGCCATTATTCAGTCTATTATAATCTAGTGTAGTCTAGTCTAGTGTAGTCTAGTCTAGTGTTGTCTAGTCTAGTCTAGTATAGTCTAGTCTAGTTTAGTCTAGTCTAGTCTAGTCTAGTCTAGTCTAGTCTAGTCTAGCCTAGTCTAGTCTAGTCTAGTGTAGTCTAGCCTAGTCTAGTCTAGTTTAGTCTAGCCTAGTCTAGTCTAGTCTAGTCTAGTCTAGTCTAGTCTAGTCTAGTCTAGTCTAGTCTAGTCTAGTCTAGTCTAGTCTAGCCTAGTCTAGTCTAGTCTAGCCTAGTCTAGTCTAGTCTAGTCTAGTCTAGTCGAGTCTAGTCTAGTCTAGTCTAGTCTAGTCTAGTCTAGTCTAGTCTAGTCGAGTCTAGTCTAGTCGAGTCTAGTCTATAGTCTACTATAGTCTAGTCTAGTATATTCTAGTCAAGTTTGGCTTGTTATAGTTTATTCTAGCTATAGTCTACTTATCCTCTTCTAGTCTACTTAGCCTATTCTAGTACTTACCTAGTCTAGCCTAGCATAGTCTAGTCTAGCATAGTCTAGTCTAGCATATTCTAGTCAAGTCTAGTCTAGTCTAGCCATAGTGTATTCATAATCTAGTCTAGTCTGGCTTGCTATAGTTTATTCTAGCTATAGTCTACTTAGCCTTTTCTAGTCCTGCTTACTCTTATGTTGTCTTATTTATAGATTCCTTGTGCTCTGGAACCTTTCTTCCTCGTTTAGTATTTATTACTTAACACTTCTAATTGTGTTAAATACTTTATGTCTTATATCGTTTAAAAAATTCATTTTTAGAATTGGTGGTCGTATTTTCAAACGTGAGTGAATTCAATAAAAATTAAACAGAAAGTATAAGTAAAGTATTCATTTTTCAGACACGTAAAACCGTTTAAGATTCCCACACCAACTTCGATAAATTTATATAAAGGTGCAAGCATTGTATGCCCGGCAGTTGTAAATAAAATGAAAACATAGAAAAAAAATATCAAATAATTTTTAATAGAAAATTTCTTGAAGCCAACAAAAACTTGAAGCTTTCAAAGAAAAAAAATATTAATTAACAGCCTGGCCCACAGTGTCGACAAGAAAGTTTCTACCTCTTTTACATTGAAGACAAAAAATAAATAAAATAAATTTCAATATCATATATATTTATTTTTGAAAAAAAAAAATAATTAAAAATATGTATGAGTATAATTACGGACCTCTGCTCCTTGTAGGGAAAAGTGTTTAATTGAATTGATCAAAAAATTTATTTGAAAATTAATTAATCTAAAAAATAATCTCATTAAAACAATAAATACAAAAAACTGTTGATTACATTAAGCGGATTGATTGGAAGTCGTACTAAAAATTAATTGAGAGTATTTTAATGGTGCTTGTCCCAACTAAATTTTGCTGATGTTCTGTGGCACAAACCCAACGATGGGATTTGCAATGGAATAGTTCTTTTTAGCAGGAAAAAAGAATTGCCGGGCACTGCGAATATAGAAAAAATAATATTTGTACATGTCACTTTTTTTTTCTTCATTAACTTTTTATTTATTGTAGATGATGTTATTTTAAGACCGCGAAACGACAATGCAACAAATTCATTTTAAACAAATAAAAAGATAAGTTAAAAACAACAAAGACATTATTGCAAGTGCCAAAGAAGAAGGGAGGAAGTAAAATTGGGTTGCATTGTGTTTTCAGCCATGTTGTCACTTTAATTTTTTTTTTTGCCGCAAGCTTTTCTTTTTTTTTGTTTTATTCTCTTTTTATATGTATGTATATGTTGGCTAGAAGTCATGCAAGAAGGAAAAAAGAAAAAGTTGTTG
Source organism: Tachina fera (assembly GCA_905220375.1). Classification (NCBI taxonomy): domain Eukaryota; kingdom Metazoa; phylum Arthropoda; class Insecta; order Diptera; family Tachinidae; genus Tachina; species Tachina fera. Next base: position 10,504,704 of record LR999966.1, read on the forward strand.
GACTGTTTTGTTCAAGGAAAGTTTTTTGTTAAAAACTACTTGAACGCAGTAAAAAAAATTTAAGAAAACTTTTCTTATATTTTTTTTTTTTTGAAATACAAAAGGTATTTTTGTGACACACATAAAATTTGTTACGAAGAAGAAAAAAAAGCAAGCAAAAATATATACTTATACAGGAAATAAGAGAAAAACTTTTCTTTTAGTAATGTTTTGTCTGAGTAAATTCCGGCATAACTTGTTAAAAGTAAAAGAACGACAGCAAAATGTAGACAATGAAACCAATACTTTTGTGTTTCAGTCAAGCAAAAACAAATAGACTCTAGGCTAGAAAAGGACTTGACCGTATCATCAAAACCCTACAAACTAATTTTAAGAAAAAAATTATATATTAAAAAAAATTAAACAGAAGTGCAATGAAATAGTTTTTTTTATCAGACCAGCAAACTTTCATCTGGAAAGTGGTCTAGCCTGCTAGTCTAGTTCGATGTCCTATTGAAATGTCCTGTGTAGGGTGTATGACAACCAAAACTGGAACTTATTTTACAAAAAGTGGGTGAACAATATATGAGTGGCCTGTAGTTTGTAATTTTACTTAGTTTAATTGTGTGTATATGTGTGTGTGTGTGTGTGTGTATTGTTTGCATTTGTGTATGTGAACTTTTTAAGGTCTTTGACTTTTGCTATGGAAAAAAGTTTTAAACTTTTACTGTACGATAATTTTAAACAGGAATACAACTAACATCCGCAAATGAAACAATAACAAACTTAGAAACAAACAAAAAAACACTCACACTCTCATACACTCTCAATTTTTTTTTGTAAATGATCTTAAAATATTAAGGAAATAACACAAAAAATATTTTCCAATAAATCATTTGTACTATAAATTTTTTTATTGTTTTCTTATCACTTTTCTAAGGAAATCAGCTTGCAAAGAAAATAAAACCAACAAAACAAATAAAATTTATTATGATTTTATATAAATTTACTTTACTCTAAAAACAGAAAAGTCATTAACGGCTCCACATTTCTTAAGGATTTGTAGTATAATACAAAAATAAATTTAAATCTACAGTACTCTTCTGATATAAGAGCATTTGTCTGTTTGAAAATTTCAACAAGTTTGAAATTTCCATTTGAAATTTCCATAATTTAATATATGTTAGATTGAATCTTTCAATAATTGACATATTTTACAGTCTTCTCTCGATAATTTACATAAAATCTACAGTACCCTTCTGATATAAGAACATTTATTTGTTTGAAAATTTCAACAAGCTTGAAATTTACTTACAGTATTCTCGGGATAATTTAATTACGTTAGATTGAATCTTTCAATTATTTGACATATCTTACAGTCTTCTCTCGATAATATAGCACTAGGAAGTTTGAAAATTTCAACAGTTTAAAATTAATGCGCAGTCTTCTCCCTTTACAACTTTATCCGGTAAATTTTTTTAATTTTTCTATAATTTTATAATAATATACAGTACCCTCTCGATAAATGAACATTCGTTAGTTCAAAACTTTTAAAAATTTTAATGTCTTTTACCCCTTTTTTTAAATAATTTTAACACTCGTTAGCTCAAATTTTACAATAATTTTAAATTTCATAAACAGTCTGCCCTCGGTAGTTTGAAACTCTCCAGTTTAAAAGACAAAATTATTAAATTTTCCATATAAGTTTTTGTTGATAATTTTAAACTTGAATCGTGCTATAATATTAAAATTCTATACAGTTTTCTTTCGATAGCTTGATACTTATTAGTTTTAGTCTTTCATTTGAAATATTTTACAGTGTTCTCTCGATAATCTAACACTTAGCAGTTGGAAATTTTCAACAATTTAAAATTACTATGCGGTCTTCTCACTTTACCGACCTATGGCGACAATCTTATTTTTAATTTTTCCATGATTTCGTATTTATATACAGTCCCCTCTCGATAAATGGACTTGCGTTAGTTCGAAATTTTTTAAAAATTGTAATGTTTTTTACATCTTTTTTGAAATAATTTTAACACTCGTTAACTTTAATCTGTCAATAATTTTAATTTTATATACAGTCATCCCTCCATAGATGTACACTCGTCAGTTTAAAATCTTCGATAATTAAAAATTTCTATACAATTTTATTTGATAATATGAAGTTAGAGCCTTTGGATAATTTTTATTCAATACAGAATTGTCTTTCAATCATTTGCAGCATAAACCGCAAATAATCGATTTTGATAGGAAAAACGAGGCCAAAAATTATGTCAGTTAAGCTTTTTTGGCGATTATGGCTCGATATTTTAATGGATATTTTTTTTATAAATATCAAATTTATTGTTAGTGGCTTTTGTAGCAACCAAGCAAGGCCAAAGAAAAATTAGTAAAAATAAATTAAAAGGACCTTCGTCCCCCTTTTTATTTCAATAACTTGATTTATATTTCTATTAGTTCAAAAGGAAAATTTATATTTATTAATTAATTTCTTAACATATTATTTCAATTTTTTTTATTTTTCTCTATTTATTTGATATTAATTAATCTTTTTATTAAAAATTAATAATTATTCAAAAATTCAAAATTTATTTTTTTGTGTTAGACTTCCCATAGTGCAGAAATATTTATTTATTCTATGCACTTGCTTTCACACTTTCCAGTGGTTTCATAACGGTTGCAGTTGCCATTGCAACTGCTACACAGGGAGAAACTACATTCGCTGTTGATTGACCAGGAGAGGATCCTTGCACGGTATTGTATTCCATTCTCTTCATGGTGGGCAAAAATAGCTTTAAAAAATGGTTGAGTTAAATGTCAATTTTGTAAGAAATTTGTATTAGTTCAATTTACGATCCTTGATTAAACTTAAAGCAAAGATTTTAATTTTTAAAAATTATTTGTGTAACTCTTACAACAACTCAAAACTGTCTGCTTGCTGGTGACTGTTACCTAAAGTTAAATGAATCGAGCTTTTATATAAAAAATTTATTAAGGCCCAAAGATTAGTGAGGTTTTGTTTATATTTATAAAGCCTTGTAAAAGAACAGATAAATCTAAAGATAAGAAATTTGGATAAGAATATTAAATCAAAGTAAATGCACCTTTAGGCAATTATCAAATTGTGGGTAATATAAGGCTTAAATTGTTTGTAAATATTCCAAAATTCACTGCATAAAGATTAAATTCTTTTGTGTGAATGACATTTGTGATTAAGATAGGACTTAAGGGTCAAGGCTAAAGACTTATAATATATTTAGTTCATCACTCGCAAAATATATTTTTATATTAATTTGCCTTATAAATATTTTAAATGCCATTATTATTAATTTTAATATTCTATAATCTTTCTCTTCCTCTATTTCCAGGTAAATTTTAATGAAACCACTTGAATATGATGGAAATGTCTGGTATGTAAGAAATTTTAACTATTTCTGTCAGTAATTAATTATTCACATTTTTTTATGTGGGTTAAAAGGAATTTTTCATTCAGTTTAATGTGAACTAATTAAATAGATTACAAATAACAAAAGCAATACAAATTAAAAATATTTTTAAATTGAAATGACATAAAAAAATTTTGCTTCGTAATCAACTTGATTTTTTTATAAAATTAAATTAAAGTAATAATCAGGAGCGCGAGTGAACGGAAAACGTTCGATCGTCAACAATAAAAAATAAGAAAATTTGTTTTAATTTTCAAGAGAGGCCATTAATCGTATTTTTTATGGCGACATCGTGGGGCGAGCTCTATAATAACAATTACTTCAATCATTCGAGGGATTAGGACAAAATATTCAATTTAAAAAAAGTATTTGCTATCTTTCAGTTAAAGTAAAACAACTGATTTCGGAATACTTTGAGAAAATCTCATAAATTTTATGGTTCCGTACACCTAAGGTAAAAAGGCACCCTATTGTTTTCGCTACGCTGTATGTCTGTCCGTGCGTCCGTCTGTCTGTCTTCCACAGGCTGTTTTCTCGAGAACCGCAAGAACTACGGTCCCTGAAATCTTCACAGAATATGTTCAATTTTAGCAACAAATATATGACAGTAAAAAATTAAAGGGTGTTCTAAAGCGAGAAACGAAACGTTTTTATATTTTGATATATGCATATATAGACAATTATATATATAGAAATTATATAGAAATCTTAAATATTCAAAGTAAGGGCCTGTGTCTCTAAATGCGAACGATAAATTCGATCGAACATTTATATCAAAAACAAAAAACTGAAATTGGTTTTTGTTTCCAATTTTAATATTTGATCGAATATATCGTTTGCATGTAGAGAAACAGGGGTCGTGTATTTTTATGTCGACTACAATAATTAACATCGAAATCAATTAACGAAAAAATCAAAATTCAAAGAATATTCCATCAGTTTATATGTAATTTTGATAACTTGCTGTATCTTGGAAACCCTAAGATGCAAACTCTAGAAATGTTCACCAAAACAAAAACTCTAAAAAATTCCAAAATAAAAAAAATCACCAAAAGTAAAAACGCCAAAATATAAAAGCGCTTATATGAAAAATATCACAAAAAATAAAATAAGGCTTTAAAAGGAAAAAATCGCCACAAATTAAATAACCAAAAACGGAAAAATCACCAAAGCGAAAAAAGCGCCAAAACCAAAAAAATAAAACGCTGGAACTAAAAATAATAATGAAAACAAAAAAAAAACAAAAAAATTGCCGAAAACCGAAAAAAATACCGAAACAAAAACAACTAATACTAAAAAAATCGCGAAAAAGCGCTATAATTAAAAAAGGCGTAAAAATCACCAAAATGAAAAATTAAGCGTCAAAACTAAAAAAACGCTAAAACTAAAAATATGTATTGTAAAAAAAAACAAAACGAAATCGCCGTAAATCGAAAAAAATCGAAAAATGAAAAAAACGGCACAGTTAAAAAAAGCGTCAATACCAAAAAAAAAAACGCCAAAATTGCAAAGGTCGCAAAAAAATTTAAAAAAATTGCCTAAAGCCGAAAAAATCGCCGAAACAAAAAACGGAACAACTAAAAAATCGCTTAAATAACAAACACCAATAAAATTAAAAAAACGTCAATACCAAAATAGAAAAAAAAAGGAAAAAAACGCTAAATTAACAAACACGTCAATTCCAAAAAACATCTAGAAACCGCCAAAAGGAAAAAACGCTAAAATTAAAAATTATCTTCAATACAAAAAAAAAATTGCCAAAAAATTCGCAAAAACGAAAAAAAACGCTCACGTGAAAAATATTACAAAAAAATAAATCGCTAAAATGCAAAAAAAGCAAAAGTGAAAAAGTTACCAAAAAACTAAAAAAAAATGCTAAGGCCGAAGAAAATTAGCGCCAAATGTAAGAAAAATCGTTTAAACTAAACATGTATTTAAAAAAACAGAACAAAATCGTCGAAATAAAAAAACGCTAAAATTAAAAATATCATCGAAAATTTTCAAAAATCGCCATTAACCAACAAACGCCATGCGAAACCCTTCGTGTGCTAGTCAAAGTAGTCGCACTTTACAGAATTTATTATATCTCTCGCCATTTCTTCAGAATAAGTAATTCTTATTCTCGAAAAAAATTATTCCCTGGGAATTCTTTTGCGGAGAATATTTATAATTGTAATAAATTTTTGTAAGTTATGTTGAAACTTTTAGATACTCGTATTTATCTAGATACTCGTATCTATCTAGATACTCGTATCTAGTAATTCTGAAGTACACTTTCGTAAAGTTTTCATAACCATTTGGTTGTAGACCTTTTGCTAAGTTGGGACAAGAACCGTTGAAGTCCATTTTATTTATTTTCTTACTAGTACTTACGAGTATTTATTTATTATTTACTTATTTATTTACTGGAACCATTTTAATGCATTTTTACGATTTTTAAGCTGCTTGGACCTGCTTAATTCATTCAATAAAATTTTAAGTTAGCTTTCTTTATCATTTGATTGTATGTCTCTTGCTAAGTTGGGACAAGAACCATTTAAATGCACTTAATTGGGGTTAAATCGCGCCACTCGTTATCGAACGAAATTACGAAATATGTCCATATAAACTCTATTGAAATATTTCGTAATTTTGTTCGATAACGAGTGCCGCGATTTGCCCTCTGATTTTCCAGAATTTGATTGTAGATCTTTTGCTTACTTAGTTGGGACTAGAACCATTCTAATGTAATTAATGGAATTTTAGTATGATTTTTAACCAAATTGATTAAATTAATACAATATAATTTAAAATTTATTTTGTTAAGCATTTCGTAGACATTATTTATTAAATTTTTTTAATGCAATTATTAGATTAATTGATTTTTAATATAATTTCAATTATTTTTTTTGATAATTTCTGTTAAATGCTTTAAGTGCAATGATACTTATTCACAAATTTTTTTAATTATTTTTTTTAATAAAAATAAAAATTCCACTAATTGAAAAAAATTCACGTTTTTTAATATTCTTGGCAATTTAATCATTGATATCACGAATCTTAAAATTTTTTTATTCATGCAACCAATCTGATGTTTGAAGATATTATTAATTTTTTTTGTGAACAATTAATTCCGGCAGAGAAGACCAAACATTTACTTGTAATTTTTGTATAAATATTTTTAATGCTTACATACCTAAATAAATTTAATAAGAATTGTCGGTTTTAAGTGTCTCTTAAATTTTAAATGCTTTAAGACAATTGCATTTATGTTTATTTATAAATGTCTGTGTGCTCTTAATACAAATTTTATCACCATTTAATTTAAATATTTTTTATTTTTATTTTACAATTTATTTACTTGTTGTTTTGTTGTAGCAACACATGTTGCTAAATAAATGTAAATTATTATAACTGGCAAAATATTTTATTTATTTATTTATTAAACATAAATTAAAGAACCTGATGAAAAGTCATGTTATTGGGAATTTCATTAAAGTTCATTACAAACCAAATAGTATAAATTTTGTGGTTTATAATTTGTTTGTTTGACTATTTATGTGAAATATTGATTGTACATAAATTTTAAAGTGAACGAACGAGGATGGTTGCTTAAAAGAAAGCAATTAAAACTAACAATCTTAAACAAAAATTGTGTGCAAATTTTACGCCTAGATAAAGATTAATCTTTTAACATCTTAATAGAATATTTATTAATTTTTAATGGCATTCATCCCTTTAATTTGCTTAAGTCTGCTTTGCAATTAAAAATAAACGAAGGCCGCAATTTAAGACTTAGAAAACATTAAAAACCAAAAATAAAACAGGAAATAAAGTCTTTCTTTCTGTAGTTGTTATTGTTATTATTTTTATTTTTTCTTAATTTCCATTCATTCATTTGGCTGAATTCTTCTCTGTATCAAGTTTTGCTTAGCAAATTATTTTCCTGCTAAAAGAAAAGTTTATCTTTTGTTTTAAAATTTTACTTTTCTTTGCTGCAGTTGGAGAGGAAAAAAAATAAAGCAAAATGACCAGTTGCTGTTTTAGTTGCATTGTTTAGTTAAGCTTAAGTTTTTTGAGTGTTTTTTTTTTTTTGATAGAAGAAAATCCTTTTTACTCTTCTCTGTAAGCGTAACTATGCTTTTTCCTTTTGTTTTCCTTACTGAAACAACAAGCATGCTCCAATATAAAAGGAAACGGAAACAGCTTAAGCAGGAACTTTACTTGCGTGAGAATAAAAGCTTATTGTTGCCGTTAGTTTTAGTTATGCTCAAAGTTGCCTGCTAACTGAAAGATAGTTTTCATTTCTTTGTTGTATATTAAATGGGCTGGAAGGCGCTTAAAAAATTAATAATTTAAAAAGATTAATTACTAACAGCATTAATTGCAAAAAAAACACAAATAAATAATTTAAAAAAATATTAAAAATTTCAATAAGTCAATTAAATTTTTGGTTACAAATATATGCATATGATTATTAAAAATCTAACTAAAATTTTAATTAAGTCGATGAAATTTGTGTTTAAGAATGTAATAAAGTTTTAAGGTAAAATTTAATTGAGTTACTTAAACTTTTGTTTGCTAATTAACAGTCTTATTTATAAAACTTATTAAGGCTTTGTAAAGGCTTTTTAGGAAAAATTTTCATACAAATTTTTCTTAAAAACTCTTTATAAAGCCTTAATAATTTTTATAAATAAGACTGTAAATTATTTAAAAAAGTCAATTGAAACAATTAAATTGTTAATTCATTATTTGTGTTTTTTTTTCAATTAAAACTGTTCATATAATAAAATTTTTTTCAGTGTTTAAATTAGGTACACATAGAAAAACTATAATTTCTGTTGGTAAAAAAAAAACTAAAAAAAATAACGGCCTGTCACACGATGTCACCAGCAATCGTTCCATCGAACAATAACATTAGAAAATTTTTTATTATTTGCTTTAAAAGATCTTGGTATTTTTTCAGGGGCATGTGGGTTAAATAATAAAAAAATAGAAATAAAAATAATATTAAAAAATTTCGAAATAAAAAACTGTTTTTAGGCGACTTAAAAAAAGGAGGAGGTTATCAATTCGTCTCTGTTTTTTTGAGTTTGTTACTTCATAACTCGATTCATATTAGATCCATTTTAAACATTATTTTTTGTATGAGACAGTATAGCTTCCCATTGGTCTCATTGTAAAAGAAATTGGGCGGGGACACGCCCACAAAATTTTGTTATTTCACTTTATTTTGAAATTTATTTGCTGGTGGCTCAGCTTGGTCTATATGCATTTTAGTCATAGAATAGAATAGAATAGTCACAAACCTCTTATCTTATGCACAGATTTTCAAGAACTATTTGAGAATTCGCAAATAATAATATTTTTGAAAATCACAAAAGAAAAATAAGCCTACGATGCATAAGATAAGAAGTTTGTGACTATTCAAAATTTGTGGTTGAAGTCTACTGATGATTTGTTACAGCAAAAATGAAATGCATTTAGACCAAGCTGAACCACCAGCAAATAAATTTCAAATTAAAATATAATTATGACAATATGTCGAATAATAAATTTCTTAAATCTTTCACTTTATGATATTTTACTTATTTGATTGCTGCTAAGCCTAGTAAACAGCTTTCGTTCTTGTAATTACATAATTTTAGAGTTGAAGAAATGGGCAGCGCTACGCCCATTAAAATTTATTTTTATATTTCACGTTGTTCTACTCTACCGATTTTTATGAAACTTACCACACACCTTGAGCTCAAAAATAGACCCAATCTTCCATTTGGAAAGAAATGGGCAGAAACACGCCTCTTAAAAATTTAATATTTATTTGTTTATAAGTGTTTCTACTGTACCGCTTTTTACAAAGTTTAACACACACCCTGAGCTCTGAAAAACACCAAATCTTGCATTAAAAAAATGGGCGGAGGTACGCCCATTTAAATTTTAATTTATATCCCATAAATTACTTTCGAATAGGGATTGGTAAATGTCTTCAAAAATCGATTTTCGATTTTTCGATCAACTTTTTTAATTTAGATTTTTGGAATCGATTAATCGTACATGAAAATCGATTTTAAAATCGATCTTAAAACCGTTTAAGACAAATTTGCTGAGAGAGTAAAGTGACAGTTCATGACTGAGTATTTGAAAAATGTTTACTGCAGAAATTTTTCGTAGCAAAAGAAACAGCAAAACTGAGTGCTGGTACATTTTACTGAAATTATCGTTTACTTCCTCAGTTGTTTTCTTTAGCACATTTATTGTAGAGTTCACAATGGATGTCTGCTGCTTCGCGAGCTGTTGTAATTTATCCTCATTCTGGAAAATATTTCTCATATTTTCTTCCATTAATTTCCGATCCTCTGCATCCATCATTCCAAAAAGTATATGATAATTCGAGCCAACAAATTCAAATGGCGATCTTTTTTGTCTTTCCTTCTTCAGCAACAGATTGTTATTTTGGTCTATTAAGCTGAATCTTCTATTGACTGACCATACTATCATTTCGCAAGCCTCTTTATAATTTCTTAACTTGAAACATTGGTTTTCAAGTTTTTCTTTCAGTCTTTTGATTCGTTTTATCTCCTCAAAATATTGATCTAAATCATAATGTACTATTAAGGTCCATTTAGAGTTTACAATGTTCATTGTTCCAATATTATCCAGATGCAGCGCTGTATCCAGAGGTATTTCCTTTATTTCAGCACCCATACCATTCTTTAGTGATGCAGAGTTTACTACTCCTACTGTTAACATCAAGAACATACACCATAATAAAAGGGATTTCAGACAGTTACTTCCGTTCGGTCGTTCAATTCTTGTATGGAAACTTCTCGCTCCATCCTGATTGTCCTCGTTGCAATTTTCTGCTTCCGGTAGCTGGATTACCTTATGGATTGGTCGTTTTAGAATATTATTTTGATACCTTATCTCAACCACTCGAACTTTCCCATCCTTTCCTTCGTGTACTTCCGTTATTCTTCCAAGAGGCCATCTTCCTGGATGAGTATTTTCATCTTTGACCAGAACTGCTGCTCCTTCTTTCAAATTCTTAGCTGAATGCCTCCACTTATTTCGTTGCTGGAGCGTCACAAGGTACTCTTCCTTCCAGCGCTTCCAAAAATCGTTTTTTAACCGCTGAATAAGCTTCCATTTATTTAATGACAATGTATCTGCGCTTTCTATATGCTCCCCCGGTTCTATTACTGGTCTTCCAATGAGAAAGTGACCCGGAGATAACACATCGGCTGCATCAATATCTTCAGCATTTACTTCAACCAAAGGCCTGGAGTTCAAAACAGCTTCTATTTGTGCCAGCAAAGTACTTAATTCTTCAAACGTCAATTTTGTTTCGCCAATTATTCTTTTTAGATGATACTTCATCGATTTTACTCCAGACTCCCAAATCCCACCAAAGTGAGGAGCTGCCGGGGGAATAAAATGCCAATTTATTTTTTGTTCAGCTAGAATAGGAATAAGTGTACTATTGTTTTTAACTGCTGCTTTAAAATCAGCATCTAACTTTTTACTAGCACCCACAAAATTAGTTCCATTGTCAGAATACAGGTGGGAACTAATGCCTCTTCTTGCAAAGAATCTTCTCAAAGCCGCATGGAATGCTTCTGTGGTCAAATCACTCACGACTTCCAAGTGAATTGCCTTTGTTGCCATACAGACAAACACTGCAATATAGCCCTTGTAGCTTTTCTGGCCTCTTCCTTTTGAACACCTTAAATGTATCGGTCCAGCGTAATCTACTCCCGTATGAGAAAAAGGATGTGAAACATTCACTCTATAATCTGGTAGACTACCCATTAGTTGTTTAGATATATTTTGTTGATAGCGAATGCATGTTGTACAGCTTCCAATACACTTCTTTACTGCATTTTTTAATCCCAATATCCAATATTTGCGTCTTATAGTTGACTCCATAAGTCGATTCCTACCATGGAGCGTAAACATGTGTGTCTGATGAATTATTAAAGATGAAAGTTTAGACTTTTGTAAAATTATGGGATGTTTGTGATTAAAATCTAAATCAGAATTATGCAATCTGCCACCGACTCGAAGAATGCCGTCTTTATCCAAAAAAGGAAAAAGACTTACTATTTTGCTTTTGTTACTAACCGAAAGTCCCTTTTTCAGTCTTATAATCTCATCATGAAATTCGACCTGCTGATGGTTAAAAATCATTATCTTTTCTGCCGTTTCAAGTTCTGGAACGGTCAGATGCTGTGGATATTTTCCGTTCTTTCTTAATTTATTTACAAAACGAAGTATATAAGCCACAATTCTTCGTAATTTGCCTAGTTTAGAGTATTTGCATGTTAAGTTGTTAATAACATTACAGCTGGCCAACCTTACAGCAATCATCAATGTATTTGTCGTTTTTGGATCTTCGTATTTCGGCCAGAATTCGGAAGACTTCAATAACCACTTAGGACCATTCCACCACAAAGAGTGATGTATTAATTTATCAGCATTAAGACCTCTAGAAGCTACATCTGCAGGATTTTCCTTACTGCTTATATGATGCCATGACGCCTCAGGCAAATTCGTATTTATTTCGTTCACTTTGTTTCTTACAAATTTGTCTTTATTTTTATTGTTGTGAATCCAACCTAATGTTATAGTTGAATCACTCCATGCATAAACTCTGTATTGTCGACTAAAAATACGAATTACTCTATTTAAGAGCTTGCTTAGAAGATGAGCAGCGCACAGTTCTAATTTTGGCAGAGTCTTCCTGTTTTTAATCGGGTTTACTTTACTTTTAGCTGTTAGTAGCTTAACCGATTCATTTTGTTTAACGTAAACTACAGCTGCATAAGCTTTTTCAGAAGCATCTGAAAACCCGTGAATTTCCAATTTAATCTCGCACGTTGTTTTTACCCATCTTGGGATATGGATTTTTTGAAGAGCGATTACATTTTTTGAAAATTCATACCATTCATCTTGAAACTCATCTGATAACACTTCGTCCCAGGAAGACTGCAGCAACCATAGTTTTTGAATAAATAGTTTCGCTAGTACAGTAACCGGAGACATCCAACCCAAAGGATCAAAGATTTTCGCCACATCTGAAAGAGCTTGCCTTTTCGTTATTTTATAGTTCTGTGTAAAATTTACCTCAAAATGAAACTCGTCTTTGGCCGGTTCCCATTTTAGGCCTAAAGTTTTAACAGTTTCGTCATCTTTTATTTGAATGACTGTATTTTTCTTGGTGATGTCTTTATGATTTAAAATTGCTTTGTGATTTGAGACCCATTTACGTAAATTGAAACCAAAATTACTTAGCTGTGTTTGTATATGATGCTGTATGTTTTTACATTGCTGAACATCATCTGCTCCTGTCATTAGATCATCCATATAGAAGTCTTCTTTTATTATTTTCTTAATTAGTTCATCTTTAATTGAAATGTGGTCAGCAATGTAGAACAGTGATCTTACTGCTAAAAATGGTGCCGATGACATGCCATATGTTACAGTTGTTAATTTATACTCTTTTATAGGTTTGCATTTGTCTTCTCTCCATAATATATGTTGATACGATTGGTCTTCGTTTGCTATTTTTACCTGACGGTACATCTTTTCAACATCAGCTATCATAACATATCTCCATAGCCTCCATTTTATTATGATATCAAAAAGGTCTTTTTGTAGTTTAGGACCTGCAAGCATCACATCGTTTAAACTTCTTTTGTTTGTTGTTTTAGCAGACGCGTCGAACACCACACGCAATTTTGTTGTTAAGCTGTTTTCTCTTATTACAGGTTGGTGTGGCAAATAATACTTCCCGCTGCACTTCTCCTCTACCTCTTCCATATGGCCAAGATTTAAATACTCGTTCATAAATTTTACGTAATTTTTTTTTAGTTCCGGCTCTCGATCGAATTTTCTCTCAAGAGACAAAAACCTTGCCATTGCTTGCCTTCTGGAATCTCCCAACTCGTGGTCTTCTTTAAGCGGCAATTTAACTACTATATGGCCTTTTGCATCAACTTTGGTTGTTTTCTCATAATGTTTTTTGCAAAATTCATCTTCACGGCATTCGCCTATCTCAGGAAGTTCTTCTAACTCCCAGAACCTTTCCAAGTTAGTTATGGCTGCTAATACTTTTGATGGTTTTGCAGCTTTGCAAATTACTCCAGACAATATCCAGCCAAAAATTGTTGATTGTGCTAAGATACTACCTTTTTTGTGTAATCCTTCGTGCAATATATGAGGTATAATGTCACCTCCAATAACAATATCTATTCGATCACATTTATTGAATGCTGGATCCGCCAGAATAAAGTTGTTCCAATCTTCAATATTAATTTCAAATGACTGATTTGGATGTGCCCCCGTTAATTTTGGCAAAATAAGGGCATTTGCTTCGATTTCATGGTTACTTATAAATCTTGGTTTCAAGATTAATTCTGTTTTCGCTTTAGACAGTCCAACCAGAGTACTGCCGATTCCATGAATTTCTGTTTTGCATTTAATACGTGGCAATGATAAGATCTGGGATGCTTCTTCTGATATTGTTGTTACTTGAGAACCCTGATCGATTAATGCTCTTAGGATTACTGCTTCCCCATTCTTTGCATGTACTTTTACCTGCGCAGTTGCTAGAAGTACTGAAGTTGCTAAATTTTTGGTAGTCATTGCTGAATTGTTAGGTTTTGATTCTTTAATTTTTTCTTCATTCAGATGTAAAATCTTATGATGACCTTTATTGCAATAACAACACTTAACATTATTTGAACACCACTTGTTGTTTTTATGATCCAAGCATTTAAAACACCATTTATTATTGTAAGCAAGTTTTCTTCGTTCATAAATCGGTAATGCCAAGAATTTTCTGCAAACCACAGTTGTATGGTTATCCATATTGCAATGTAAACAACATTTTCTTATTGAATACATCACATTAGAAACTTTTCCAGTTTCAAATAGTTTTTTATTTACTCTTTTTTCTTGCCCTTTGGAAGCTGCTTCTAATGCTTGAACTTGTTGTTCCAAAAAACTTAATATGTCCTTAAGACTTTGAATTTCTTTAGATTTTTTGACTGTTTGTTCGTAATATCGCAAACCGTCTTTATCTAATTTTCTGATAACAATACGCGCTATTAACGGTTCAGCATCTTCTATTTTAATGTCCATACTTTTAAGAGCATAAATACAGCTATTTGTTGTATCTAATAGCTGCTTCAAGCTTGCTGATGATTCGCTATTAGCCATTGGTTGATCAAGTAAAATATCTACTTGATTTGTAAATAACAATCTACGATTTTCGTACCTTTGTTTGAGAATGTCGAACGTTGCTTGATAGTTGTTGTTGGTGATTTTTAGATGTTGCACTAATTTTTTAGCTTCGCCTTTAAGTGATGTTACTAACCTGTACATCTTTTCCACATTAGAAAGGTTCTTGTTGTCATGCACCAGGCTTTTAAACAAATCATGATATGATGACCATTCGTTTATATTGCCACTAAATTCAGGAATTTCAATTTTTCCTAAATGTGCTGAGTTTGAATATTCTTCTTTATTTATGTTGCTTTGTTGTTGCATTGGCTCATTCATGCAATCTGTAATAAGCTCGAGAGCACTAAAATATGTGTTTTCGGCATTAAGCATAATTTGATGCATATTTTTTGGCTTTTTTGATTCACTTAAATTGTGATACATATTTTGAAGCTTTTGATATCTAGCTTCTAAATATTTTTCTTTTATTTGAAGTTTTTTGTTGGACATATCGGCCACATTAGCTGATATTTCATCATACCAGTCAGTTAACCAATCTGCCATTTCAACAAATTGTTCCCATAATTCCTCATCTGAATCAGTAGTTATTAATTTTTCTAATTTATTGTTTTCTCTTGATGTTTGAGAAGATTCTGGAACGTTATTTGATTCTTCTTGCTTCATGGCTTTTTTTATTAGAAGTTGAATCTCTGTTAGAATTCCTGATAATGCCTCATAGTAATTTTTTTCAAAATAATCTTCTGATGTAATGCCATATGCCAGAAGTTTTGTGTTATTTTCCGCAAATTCAATTTCAATTTTATTTACTCTTTTATTGATTTCTGGGAGTCTCGTACTACGTAATGTTTTTTGAGCCAGCTTTTCCCGAATAGCAACAATTTCGTCGCCCAATTCTTTTTGCCTTTCGAAAAGCTTTTCTTTATTGGCCATTTTAATATTTATATAATGCCAAATTTTTAATAATATTTTTTTTTTTAGTCACTAGTTCTTTTTGTCGAAGGACCAAATGTTAAATTAAACTATTTAACAGTTTGAATGTTTGTAAGACACTGGTTTATTTTTAAAATATTTCTGCTTAAATACTAACGATGAAAATCTTAAATCTAATATTTCTTATCTAATTGCTTACATATATTTTTCAAGGTTATTTTCATATTATTTTTGATATTTAAAACTAGCCTAAGTAAATACAAAACATACACAAGAATAAAATATTACAGTTCTAAAATTGGTAGAGATAAAACTATTTGATCTCTTGAATATTTATAACTAGCCTAAGTAAATACAAAACATACATTAGTTTAAGTAACACAAGAAATTGGTGGAGATAAAACTATGCTTAAGCATGTGTGCATAAAATGTGTGTATCATAAAATGTATGTAGCCTAAACAAATAAGATGTGTATAGACTGATAAAATAAAACCTAAACGAAATTATATTAGTAAACCGTAATTTAGACTTAGAACGAAACTTATCTTTATTTCTATGAACTAAAATAATCTTAAAATTATGTTCAATTACATTTGAACACTGAGCAAACTAAAAGTGTGAAAATTTCAGAGAAGGTTACACAAAAATTATTTCTAAGGATTATTAGTTTAAATATTGTTTTACTAACCACCTTTATTATATAACTACTTGTTGACATCAATGTCAAGACAATATCAAAGTCAAAAGACACTTACGTACTATTTTTGTTTTATAGTTTTCATAGAAATTAAGTTTCGTATTTTTGATATTGTCTTGACGTTGATGTCGACAAAAATTTACGGAACGAGGATGAATAATTTTAGTTACCAAACCTATCTTGTTCACTAAGGTTTTACAAAAAAAAGATGTTGGTTTATGTGATGACTGCTTAGCCTGTTTCTTTGACAAGTTACTATTAAGCCAGCCGTAAAAAATTATCTTTCACAAGGCACTGATGTCGCAGGGATTTATAAGTATTTTCTTTTGATTTCGTACATGTTGGGATTTATTACAACCGCGTTTTATTAAATATTAGAATTTTGATAATAATAAAAAATCGTTTTAAATAGCCAATAATCAATTTCAGCATAAAATCGCCGACATAAACGCGAAAAATCGATGTTTTTAAACAGAAAATCGATTTTCGGTTGGCATCAAAATCGATTTACCAATCCCTACTTTCGAAAATGTTCAAACAATAAATCTGATGCAATGCAGTCGTTTTTTTTTTGGCAGAAATAATTATTTTATTTTATAACCCTTGAAGCAATTTTACTTATTTTTATTTCACTTAATCCCATTGTTATCATGATTTTAATCTATTAAATTGAAATTTTCCTTTTGTTTTGTGTAATCAATTTATTTTACCATCTTCTCCTACTTGTTTTGAGAATAAAAAAATTTAACTGCCATACTTCAGTCAATTGAAGTTAATCTCATTTAAATTCATCATCAATGAAAAATATTTGCTAATTTAAATGCTTTTTATAAAACAATTTCTTTCTGCTTTGTCTTTCACAAAAAGAATGAATTATTTATCATTGATTTAAAACAAATTGTAGAATTTTTTTAAAGAAATTAAAAAAGGGAAATTTTATTTAATTCAATACTTGCACACAAGAAAAAAAGGTTCGCTGGAAATTAAAGCATTTTTTCCTGCTTAATGCTTAATAAGATTTAATATGAGAAAACGTTAAGTAAGAAATATTCAAGTTCATATTATAAAGTCACACAATTATCTACTTAAATCAGTTATTGCCAAGCAATTCACATTTCACTCAAGGCGGTTAACCGCTTAAAAAGCCTTTTATTAATTGAGTCAAAGGCCCTAAAACCAAAATAGATATTATTAATTAAGGCAAATTAAAATTCACACACCTTTAAAGCGCATCGTACTATTTTTTAGTACAATTTGATAGAATCCATAGCTGCATCACTAAGATCTACTAGACTTTAGCTAGATTTTGACAAAATCTAGTGATAAAGTAGATTTTTCTTACAAACCAAAATTCTATTATATTATATATTTATATTTTATATTTACATCCAAAAAGTTTAAAAGAAAATTTTATAGTTATTGATTAGTTTCTTAACGTGTTTTTAAATTTGCTTTATTTAGTTTTAATTAATTAATTATTTTTATTAACAATATTAGAAAATTAGTAAACATTTGTTGTTTTGAAGTTAGAATTTCCTTAGCGAAGCATATTTATGTAGTCTTTGCACTTGTTGTCACACCTCTCAGGGGTTGCGGAACGGTGATGGCTGCCATAGTGGTTGTAATCACTGAACAGGAAGAAAACACACTCGTTGGCATCAGTTTTCCAGGAGGAGATCCTCGCACATCATTGAATTCCTTTCCCTTAAACATTGGCAGTTTTTTTTTAACTACAAATAGTTTAAAAAAGACTGTTAAATATAAATTTAACAGGGTTATCCAATAAGAGATTTTATTTCGAATAGTTTGCCATTATTAGAGTTGTCAGCTGTAACTTCTTAGCAGATGACAGAAGTGAAAGTTATGCCATTAATAAAAATTAAATAATATAATTTTCAATAATGTATTAAAATTATTAAACTTCCTCCTCCCTTCTACATACTATTAAATAAACAGGTTATAGTTTCGCTAAAAAATACTCATTTTTTACAAAACAAAATAAAACCTCTTATTAAATTTTTTTATTTATTTATTTTAACTTACGATCCTTAAGTGTGAAGCAAAGATTTTAATTTTCGTAAAATTATTTGTAAAACTCTTACAATAAGCCAAAACTGACTGCTGCTGACTGTTAAACAAAATAAAAAATATCCAGCTTTTATATTAAAAGCTTTATTGTGGCCCAAAGATTAGTGAATTTTTGTTTATATTTAAAAACCTTGTAAAAGAAGAGATATATAAATCTAAAGATAAGAGATTTGGATAAGAATTAAATCAGAATAAATGCACCTTTAGGCAATTATCATATTTTATGGTAATATAAGGCTTAAGTTTTATATATATAATTATATGTATATATACATATCATACATATTGTCTGCAGTATACCGTTGGCTACATATTTACCTTTATCTCTAATATGTTAGCTCATTTGAATTAAAACAATCTTTAATTGAATTTGAATGCAGTCAACTCGATGTATATAACTATTATTTGAGTAAAATTATTTAAAAAAAAAATTTTAATGACAAGAAAAAACAATTTTTTTTTGATCGACTTGAAAATTTTTGGAAATTAAATAGAGCAGCACTGCAACCAGGTCACATGGCTGTGGCCAAAGTTTAATTAATACTTTTTCATGAATCAAAAAACAAGATTGCACAGTCAGCCGTACAAAAAAATTTTCTACTGTGCATCTACGTCATCATAGAATATACACATATGTTTGTTGTAAAACGTGTGTGTGTAAGAGAGAGAGAGAGAGAGACCACATTCCAAACACAAATGGAATGTATGTACATACTTTGCTTACAACAAAAATTCTGTGTCTACTCCATTGGTGGGCACTCTCAATGTGTAGGTGAACTGTCAATGTATTGAGGTTGCGAGCTACCCACCAAACATAAAGCCACACAGCTAAAATATTTATTGAAAATAAAACATTTTCTAAGCAAACATTCAATTGTAAAAAACTTTTTCATATTTATATTATTATTTAAAATTTTTCTCCTTTCCTAACATTAAACTTATGAATATCGCTGTAAAAAACATCATAATGTTTTTTAACGACATATTCGATTTTTTTCATAAGTCTTTGATAATATAAAAGGCATTGTATGTTACCAGATCCGTTACTGATAATAAAATATATTTCGCATATCATCAATTTAAAGTGAAACAAGTGTGTTTGCTGGACAGATATTCTTGAAAAAAAAATATGTAAGCATCCGCCTAATGTGCATTCATCGCTGTCTCATTGACGACTAAATGAAAGAGAATAAGAATACGTGTTAATGTTCTCAGCACAATTGTGCAAAAAAAAACGCCCAACAATGGTCTACTCACAAGTAGAGTGCGCAATATTGTTTTCTTGAGTCATGATAATTTAAGACATGAATACTTTTTGTCAGTTATGTTATTTAAAAAAAAATTAAAAGAAAAACTTTATTTTTGTTTGCAGCTCAAAACTCAAAACTGTCATTTAAAACTTTCTTCTTCTTCTTATTCTTCTTCTTGTTTTTTTTAATGACAATATCGCTGACGACTGTTTGAATTAGAGACGTGACTAGAAGATTTTTCTGCTATTATTTTTAATTTTTGTTTGTTCCCTAAACAAAAAGGAAACTAAAGTATTTAACTTACATATTTTATATTTGCTCGCAGTTAATGACAAGTTTTTTCTTAATATTTTCCTTTACTTATTCCAAACGTTTTCCCTTCAGTTCACTTTTTTTTTGCTTTCCATTTTGTAAACAGTAAAAAGATGACATGAAATTATGTTAAGGATTTATATGTTTTCTAATTACACAAGTGTTTAAATTGTACATAAAGTTAGTAAAAGAGAGCAAAAGTAAAAAAATTAAAGTAAGAGAACAAAAGTGTGCTTGGAAAACATAAAATGAGGAAAGCTTTTTTTTTAAATCCTTATCCTTATTAATATTATAATTGTGAAAGTGAGTTTGGTTGTTTGTTTGCTACGCTTTTACACTAAACGTATTTTAAAAATTCTTTAACCAATAAATCTACATGACCAGCGTCAAACATAGGCTCTTTTATTTATCTGGTTCGGAACCGGCATTCTTATTTTATTATTGGATTTTCAAACCACTAAACCAATTTTGAAAATTGTTTCACAAATGGAAAGATACATTGCAAGCGGCAAACTTCACTTATTTTTTTATCCCGTTCGGAACCGGTTTTTTTCAATTTAATTCGGTTTTTTTCGAAAAACACATTTTTGGGCTGGTTAGGTTAATTTTTTTCGGATTTGATTGTTTTAAAACCGGTTTTATTCTGTTTTTTAATTTTTTTGGATTTGATTGTTTTAAAACCGGTTTTATTCTGTTTTTTAATTTTTTATCGCCTTTTTGTTGGTTTTTATCTTTTTGTTTTAATATTATAAGTGAGTATCGAATAACAAAAAATTTATAAATTATAAGTATAGTTTCCAAAATCTCAGATCAACGCGAGCAGAGCCACGGGTAAAAGCTAGTATTCTTTTAAAACAAATAAATTTTTAGCTTAACATTTTTTAACTCACTAATAATCCCAAATTATTATTTTATTCATTCAATAAAATATTTTTCTTTATTAAAAATAAAATAAAATGAAATAGATTATTGATGGGTTCAGCTGGATCCTATGCGCATTTCACTGTTGCTTACAAACAGATCATCATTGAACCATTACCCAAAGTTTCTTAGAAGAACTAGAATCTTATGTTATAAACTTTCATTTAAAAAAATGAGAAGCTCAACAAATATCAAAGTTTAAATAAGAACTCAATAATCAACATGTTTCTTATTTTCTTACTTTACCATTGCTACATTGGCTGAATTTTTTTCAGCTCGTATTGTAGTCCTGATTCACACACATCAGGTTTACCTCATCAGTTTTTGTTAAATTTTCTTTTGAACCTGCATTTGCGTTCATACACACCGTCAAGTCAAGTCTCATCAATTGCGTTGTAGTAGAGTATTACGAATGACAAAACAAAACGAAAAAGCAAACTTGACTGGTACGGTCAAGTCTGTATCCCTTTTTATTCTCTTCACCGCTCTTTCCTAAAAGCTCAAGACTTGACGAGTCAAACCTGACGTGTGTGAATCAGGACGTAGTTGTAAGAAGTATGCAAAGAAAATACGTGCAAATAACAACTTAGAGTTATTCAAGAATAGAGTGTTGCCACACAAATATTTTTTTGGCCGGGTGCCGTCAAGTTAATAATTATTGCTTTTTTCGGAATTGTTACAATTTAAGTTTAAAATTTTTTTACCCACTAATAATCCCAAATTATTATTTTACTTATTTAGTGAAATGTTATTTTTTATTAAAAATGCATTGAAATTATTTATTGAGGGGTTAAGCTGTATGGCAGTAATCCGAAAATTTCTTCATCATCTTGGCAATGTCAACAATACACTTGCGAGCCCCAGGTGCTTTTTTTTAACTCTGTATGTCTTGTTATTGTATTAAACAAATTCCAAAGTCTTGACCTTTTCAAACTAAGAATCTCTTTTGTCGTTTCGAGAAAGGCCTTAAAATCTGTTAATTCTTTAAGATTAGATTCCCTTTATTCACTGAGATTTAATATAAAACCAAAGGACGGGGGGAATTGTTTACCAGAAACCAATCTGTCGATCATGTGCTTTGCTCGCATCAGCGTTAAGCTTTAAGTCTTATATTAATTACAAATACTGCAACTCATTCCTTTATTGTGCATAAAATTTAATCTTTATGCAGTTACTCTTGCAATATTTGCCAAAACTTAAGCCTTATATTGCCATAAGATTTGATAATTGCCTAAAGGTGCATTTACTCTGATTTAATTCTTATCCAAATTTCTTATCTTTAGATTTATATATCTCTTCTTTTACAAGGTTTTTAAATATAAACAAAAATTCACTAATCTTTGGGCCACAATAAAGCTTTTAATATAAAAGCTGGATATTTTTTATTTTGTTTAACAGTCAGCAGCAGTCAGTTTTGGGTTATTGTAAGAGTTTCACAAATAATTTTACAAAAATTAAAATCTTTGCTTCACACTTAAGGATCGTAAGTTAAAATAAATAAATAAAAAAATTTAATAAGAGGTTTTATTTTGTTAAAAAAAACTAGTATTTTTCTCGCAAAATCATCACCTGTTTATTTAATTGTAATGATGAGGAGGAGGATATGCCATTAAAGGAATTTTACTAATATCAATGCGTTTCTGCAAATGATTTCCTTCTACTATTATATTATTAATGGCATAATTTTCACTTCTGTCATCTGTCAAGTAGTTACAGCTGATAGCTGTAACAATGGTAAACTATTTGAAATAAAACCTCTTATTGGATTACCCTGTTAAATTTATATTTACCAAAGGCTGTGTTTAAACTATTTGTAGTTAAAAAAACTGCCAATGTTTAAGGGAAAGGAATTCAATGATGTGCGAGGATCTCTTCCTGGTCACACAAGTCTGATGCCAACGAGTGTATTTTCTTCCTGTTCAGTGATGGCAAGAACTATGGCAGCCACCACCGTTCCGCAACCCCTGAAAGGTGTGACAACAAGTGCAATGACTACATAAATATGCTTCGCTAAGGATATTCTAACTTCAAAACAATAAATTTTTACTAATGTTCTAATATTGTTAATAAAAATAATTAATTAAATGAAACTAAATAAAGCAAATTAAATAAAAAACGCCTTCACTACTGCGCATAGGATCCAGTTAAACCATTCAATATCAATTTCAATGTATTTTTAGCAGAGCTCGCAATAGATGGTCTTTCTTGTGCTTGTTGTCAGAACAAAAAAAAACACTCGACCACTGACACGATGCGAAACTGTCGCGAAAAATCCCTCAAAATTCGCTCTTCTTTGACTTGCTCTTTGCTCAACCGACGAACGGTTTTTGCTCCATCGTTCGGCTCATGTAATCACTCGCGCCCCTTTATTTCGTAAAATCTCTGCAAACGTTCTGCTGAGCATGAATGTGTGTTGCAATTTGTTGTTTTTATTATTTTTAAGCATTATTGAACAAAATATATGAAGATTAATTTGGTTTTTGTTGTACACATATCAGTCTTTTATTTTACATTTACACTTCGTTTGATTTTCAGATACTTTTATTGTTATTTATTATTATCTTCTCTCTTCCCCTTTAATGCTTTGCCTGTGACGAAATATCTAAGGCAACAACATAAAGCAAACGCAACAACAATAATAAAGACCTTTTTTGGGAACACTTTACTTGTTTTGCTCACTTACTGACCCTGAGTAGCTGAGCAACGAACGATTCTTTCTGTTCGTATCATGCGGTCAGTAAGAGACCGATTTGTGTGTTACGCTCTGAGTAAAATAATAATTTGGTATTATTAGTGTGCTAACAAATGTTAAACTTTAATTATTAAATTATTCCGGTATTTTATTATACACGTTATTCGATTAAAAAAATGTATCCTTATTAATTTAAATAATTGATTAAAATTTTATTTAAAAATTCAGTATTAAACTGCAACCCACATCTCTTCGATATGCCTTGCTGTAGTAATTTTCTGTCCTTATTACTTCCCACCCCTCCCCACTCCTGGTTCGTTAAAGCTTCAAGAGAAACTTTCACAATTAGTTTATATGATAGTATTATTTTAAGTTCATGAATAAACTCTATAAATTATAATACTTGAGTGATTTAAATGTATGCAAGAAAGTGTATAACACTTGTTTATTAATTTTTCCACAATAAATTCATAAGCACAAGCCAGCACAGGAATTTTAACAGGAATATGGTATGAAGTGAGTGGAGTTTATACGTGTTTTTTTTTTTGTTTTTGTTCTCAAGCATACTTCAGAAATGTTTGTTGGTTTATTTCTTAAGTTTGCTGTTCATCATCATTTGCTATTCATCATCATCTGTCTGAATATAAAGAAATGTTTTACTACTTAAGATCTTTTTTTACCCGACTTAAAAAACGAAAGAAACTTACCACTCACCTTGAGTTCTAAAATAGATATAATACTATATTTAAAAAAAATTCAGTGAAGTGCTACTTTGACCCTGCATGAAGGGTTCCGTACGGACACGAGATATGTAATTGAATACGAACTTTAGCCTATATAAAATATAGTTTTGGGATTTTTTTTGATTTTTGACGTTTTTTTAATTTTGGCGATTTTTTTTTGTTTTGACGATTTTTTTAATTTTGGCAATTTTTTATATAAGCAATTTTTTTGTGATTTTTTCGGTTTTTGGAGTTTTTTTTTTAATTTTTGACAATTTTTTTAGTTTTGACACTTTTTTCTCGTTTTGGCGTTCTTTTTATTTTTTGGCGATTTTATCGTTTTAGCGATTTTTTTCGGTTTGGCGATTTTTTTAATTTTGGCGATTTTTGGTTTTTGTCGTTTTGTCGCAGGCGCTTTTTTAGTTTCGACACTTTTTTCTCATTTTTGTGTTTTTTTTTCGTTTCGGCGATTTTTTACGGTTGGGCGATTTTTTTCAATTTTGGCGATTTCTTTTAATTTTGGCGATTTTAGGTTTTTGACGTTTCTTTAATTTGGCAATTTTTTTCATTTAGGCGCCTTTTTTAGTTTTGACACTTTTTTTTCTCATTTTAACGATATTTTTTGGGTGTTGGCGATTTTTTCAATTAGGCGATTTTTTTTAATTTTGGCGATTTTTTTTAATTATTGGCGATTTTTTTCATATGAACAATTATTTTGTTATTGGCGCCTTTTTCGTGTTTTGGTGATTTTTTTCGGTTTTTGGAGATTTTTTATTTTAGCGACTTTTTTCATTTGGACGATTTTTTCGAATTTTAAAACTTATTTTAGTGTTAGAATTTCTTCTATTAATTTTGGCGATTTTTTTCGTTTTGGCGACTTTATTATTTATTCCTTTTTTCACCTTTGGTGTACCGAACCCTAAAAATGGGCGGAGTCACGCCCATTAAATTTGTAACTATAAATTTCGCATGATTCTATTTTACCGATTCTTACGAAACTTGGCACACACCCTAAGCTTAAAAAAGGCTCAATTTTGCATTAAAAAAAGTGGGCGGGGCATGCCTATTAAATTTTAATATAGTATTTCACGTGCTTATACTTGCCACACACCTTCAACTCTAAAAAAAACACAAGATCTTGTATTTAGAAATAGGCGGAGGCACGACCATTAAAATTTAATTTCATATCGCATACATTTTTTTTCGAATATGTTCCATTAGAACTTTGCATTAAGTCGGTTTTTTTGGCAGAATTATTTTATAGATTTCTTCAAGCTCATCTTTTTTAACACGAAAATAATTTTTCACAAAGTATAATTATTTACGAATGGGAAATAAGGGAGTAAAAAAACTATAATTGAAGTCTTAGACCTGAGTATAATTATTTACGAATGGAAAATAAGGGAGTAATATAATATAATTATTGAAGGCTTAGAGTTCATGGTTTGTATTGGATTTGGTGGGCTTGTGACATTTTTTTTCATACAAATTAAAGTCTTCTCTAAGTTTCCGCAGTAAGCAGACAGTTTCTTTCTCTCCAATCTATCGGTAGCGCTCATATTTGAATACCAGCAATATTAATACTACTCATAAGAAAATAGAAATGCCTTATTAAACAAATTGATACACTATTTATCTAGAGCAAATTCTCATCAACCTAAAGCTTTTATTGCAATATATGAAAAAAATCTATATTCTTTTTTTCATTCTAATAGATTTTATTGCAAAATTTATGAATTTTTACTCCAGCATTTTAACCGATCAAAACAAAGCACAAACAAGCAAGAGAAGAAAAAAGATTTATGCCTTACAGCTATTTTGAAATAAAAAAATATATATATACTAGGTATATGCACATCAATATTTGTTTTATTTTATTTCTCATATTGTTCATCCGCACACACACACAGACACACAAACAGGATTATGATTTTCATCATTCTTCTTGTTGGAATTTTTCCTTTAAATATTTGCATATTGACATAAAGTTACATAAAAAATTTCAAACACATTTCCTCTCTGTATGTTGTGTGTATTAACGTGTATGATATTTGAATTTCTAAATGCATGGAAAGAATATATAACTTAAATACGAGGATTATCATAGAACTGAAGGTTTTTTATATAAAACCAGTTGCATATTTGGAAAAAAAAAACTATCCCTCGTACTTCTAAAAGCCAAAAAGAGAGTAGAAATTAAAACAAAATACATATAAAAAAAACTTTATTATTCGCGTTTGCAAGCGAACACTTTAACAACAGCAAACAAATAATGTACAATTGTTTTACATGTTTACTTACGTGTTTATTAATATTTGATTTCAAAATCTGATTTGTAAATCGGGCTGCATAATAAATATCAACACAATAGAAGATAAAAAAAATTATTTTTTTCAACAAAATTTAAATTTATGTAGAACAAAATTTAATTATTTTAAATTAATAAAATATGAATATGCTTCACCCTTTTTGGGGAGAAAAAAGCTTAAAAATTATTAATGTGAAGCTTTTCCTAGTCTAGGGCATATGATTAATATTAATTGCAATAATATTGGACAAAAATCTGTTAACTTCTCAACTTTTTTAAAAATTAAAAATTTTTAACAAAAATAAATCTTTTCTCCTTCAAAGAATTTATTTATTTATTTCTTTCTCACTCTAAAAAAATTTTTTAAAAGTGACAATCTTAATATGGAAAACCTCTAACTCATTTTTTTTGAAAACGAGTTTTTTTGTATATTTCGTTAGAAGAACATCTATTATATCAAATAATACAAAAATTCTCGAATTACAAAAGAAAATTAGTTAGGGCCTTTCTTTATTAAGATAACGATATCTTGAAAAATAGTAAAAAAAAATTACTACACATGTTTTATATATTTTCAACATTTTAAATATCACCAAACTTTTCAATAAATTTAAAACAACTACGACCTTCAGTTATATTTTTTTATTAAGCTTTCAAAAGCTTTCAATTCCCTCCCAGTCATTGAATCCATTTAAAAAGATTTTAAATTGTTTTTTTCACACTGCACGTATGATTGATATTTATTAAAAGGCTTTAGGCCATAAGCCATTATAGCCGGTGCTTTAGAAGAAGAAAAAAAACTGTTTAAATGAAAACTTTTTGCAAAAGTCAACACTTTAGGCCATTGATTTTGTTTATAAACGTAAAAGTAATACCATTTAATACAAAAAAAAGAAAATATAAACTATTTTTTCCCCAAATAATAAAAATTGTCTAAATTTTTATTTACCAAAAGACTTGGGGTTATTTTTACAGGGAATTGAAACAAAAAGTGAGAAAAATTATATAAATTTAAATTTAATAAATTAGTTTTATATAAAAAACAATTTAACAGAAAAATACTGTCTTAAAGTTTTCTCTAAAATAATCCTTTTACGCATAAGACTGTTCCAAGTTTTATCCATTTGCTAAAAGATTAGATTAGTTGATTTCTTACACGATAAGCTATTTATTATATTATTTTTGTTTGAATATTTTGGAATAATTTTAAATTAATCCTCCCTAAAAATTGAGGTATTTTTTTATAAAATTAATTATAATATATTAATTTACTTTATCAATCTTTATAAAATATCTATTAAATAGTCATAAAACGTTAAAGAAATTTTTTAAAAATTATAAAAAACTTACGCTGGGATTTACACAAGGCAAAGAAAATTTAGCAAGTCTTTCTTGCCCTCCTAAGTGTATATAGTCTATTTCTAGCCTATAACTAATCTATCTCAAGTCTTTCTCAATGCTTTCTCGAGTCTACATACTGTATAAATCCTACATTTTTACTATTCTATCCCTAGGATTTCTCTAGTCTGTATCCTTACTGTCTCTAGTCTATCTCTAATCTAACTCTAGTTCGTCTCTAGTCTATCTCTAAAATATCTTTGATCTAACTCTAGTCTTTATCTAGTCTTAGGCAAGTCTATCTCAAGTCAGTGTGTTCAGTTTTAGTTTTAGTTTTTCAAGTACATTTAGTCTATCTCTAAACTTCTCTATTCTTACTCTAATTTAACTCAAACCTATCTCAATGCTAACCCTAGTCTTTCTCTAATATAGCTATAGTCCAAGCTCAGCTTATATTGGCTCTGTCTCTAGTAAGCTTTTATCAGACTAGCGTAGTCTACCTATATTCTGTTTGTAGTCTATATAAAGTTCATGCCTTCATTTTTTCCAGCCCATCTCAAGGGCTACCTTACTCTTTATGTGGCCTATTAAGTTTTGCTCTAACTTATCTATTATCTGTAGCAAGTTTTTGTCTAGTATGTCCCTAATCTAATTTTAGCCTTTTTCTAATGTACATATGTATATTTAGCCCATCTCCAGTCTTTCTCCAGTCTAAGTCCAATCTATCTCGAAGCTATCTGCAGTATATATTCACACAACATTCGATATATCTTTAGTCTATTTTTAGTAATATTTTTGTCTTCTTCTAGTCTATATATAATTTGTTCCAGTCGCTCTCTAGTCTACATCAAGCCTGTTTCTTGTTTTTGTCCAGCCCTTGTCTAGTGTTACCCTAGTTTTTATCTCGCCTATCAAGTTTATTTATAATTTACCTACTATCTGTAATATATGTTTAATGTTCATTCTGTTCATCTTTAGTTTATCTTCAGCCTAAATCCAGTCTATCTCGAGTTTATCTACAGTCTAAGTTTAGTCAATATTTTTCCTATCTTTGGTGTATCTTTAGTAATATTTTTATCTATAGTCTTTCTAAATATGCATATCCTGTTGCAATCGTTGTCTAGTTAATATTAAGTTCATGCCTTGTCTTTTTTCAAGCCTATCTCTAGTGTTAACTAACATCATATTTTGCTTATCAAGTTTCGCTCTAATTAATTTATTATCAATAGATAACTTTTCTCTAGTCTATCCCTAGTCCAATTTTAAACCTTGTCTTATGTATACTTAGCCTATCTCTAGTCTTTCGCGAGTCTACGTTCCATCTATTTCGAAGCTATTTACAGTCTTTTATGTGCAGTCAATATTCGCTCTATCTCTAGTCTGTCTTTAGTAATGTTTATGTCTACCTTTAGTCTATTTATATTCTCTTTAAATTTTTCTCTAATTCATATTAAATTTTTGTCTTGTCTTTTTCCAGCCCATCTCTAGTGTTACTTTAGTCTATCGTCTTGCCCCTCCAGTTTGCTTATAATTTAACTATTCTCTTTATATTAATTACCTGAAGGTTACTTTTCTTTATATAAAAAAAATAATTCTTCCTTATTTCTAGTCTATCTCCAGTCTTTTCTCTAGTCTATTCTTTATCAATGTCTGGTGCTTGAAATATGAAATTAAAAAAATAGTTTCCTATTTCTAGTGTTTTCTTTGCACACAAATAGTCGTCAGCCTTAATATCTCTTTAAATACTTTAAAAACAAAATGTAATTTAAACTTGATTGTTTAAAAAAAAATTCCATAACGATTTTATTATGCAAATATGACATATTAAAAAAAAAATACATTTTAATCTTAATTTATATTTGTGTGTTAACAGAATGATGTGTCAGGACATGAAGACGAGAATATGACCGTTTATTGTATGAATATGACCATAAATGTGTTAAATATCAATTTTTATACAATTTTTTTTTTTGCAACAACAACATTTATTCATCACATTGCTTATTTGATAAAACAATGTCATAACTCCAAAAAAAATTGTTTGCTATAAAACGAATTAAAAGTTTTCCATTTACACATAACTTAATGAAAAAAGAAAATTTTATTTTTTCTCAAGAGTACAAAACTTAAAAATCTCATTTCCTGAGTTATGACGATGTTTTGGTAAATGAGCGGCATATTCTTGCACAAATTAAGCTCATTTTAACATTTGCGAATTTATTAACGAACACATGCTGAAAATGTATTCATAATAATTGTTTAATAAGAGACATAAATATAAATTCATGAATGTAAAAATTTTATAAAGG
Organism: Tachina fera; assembly: GCA_905220375.1. Taxonomy (NCBI): domain Eukaryota; kingdom Metazoa; phylum Arthropoda; class Insecta; order Diptera; family Tachinidae; genus Tachina; species Tachina fera. The sequence continues at coordinate 10,534,926 of LR999966.1, forward strand.
ATAAAAAAATCCTTTATATTAAATTTTAAGCACATAAATAAAGTTTCAATAAAATTCATTAAAAAAATTTTTTGAAGCACTATGGACGTATGATTAATAATGATGTAATCACACACACAAACACACTCACGCACACACTCACACATAATTACATTAATCATGCGTTTGATATAACGAGCAATTTTTTATATTTAGCATAAAAATATATTTAACGAAATTTAAACGAAATTAAATTTAAAGCAAATTCGCTTGTAAAGCTAACATTAACTTTAATATTCATCTTTATGTAATTTTAAACTTTTTTTTATTTCACACCTTAGTAAACAATTTAATAACACATTTCTCTCTCTCTCTCTTTCCAGGTATGTTTTTTCCTTTACAAATATTTGGCAGGTAAATAAATTAATTAAATTTAAAAAGTTCTTTGACAAATACGCTTCGTTGTCAGGTCGTTAACTTTGAATGCAAAATTTTTAACATGCATTTTTGTGTTATTTTGCTCAAAGCAAAATTCGTTTATTGTTGAGAGAGAGAGATAAACAAAAAATTCTTCATTAATTTGAACAAAACATCAATTAATACGAACAGCATCTCTGCTGCTGTGACCTTTTTTCAAAGTTTTGACCCATCGGCTATGGAGATTTAAAACAGTCATTTAACTTGTTAAAAATATATTTGAATTTTTAAAACTTGAACTTAATGCGAGAGCGTTATTTAGTTAAAATAAACAGGACTTTTCACAGTAAAATAACAGGCAGCCTGCAAATTTTATATTAATAGTTTTTTTGGCCCTTTAATATTAAGGTTTTTTCAATATTCATTCGATAAATTAATAATAATGTTAATCGAAAAAATTTTAACGAAAAATTTCCATTCAAATAATTTGTAATCAAAAGCCTTGTTATTTTAATAAATTTTATTCGAATAATATTTATTTGTTATCAAATTTGTTCATATAATTTTATTAGGAAAATTTTTTGTTTGATTAATTTTTGATATGTGCGAAGATAAATTTATCGAGTTAAATTCATTTTTAAAAAATATCGCATGCGATATTTTTATTTTGGTACGAATTTTGTACTGAAATTAAGGGGTTTCTTCATAAAAACGTTCACTGTGGCCAAAGCCGTCTTCCTCAGCGAAACAAACGTATTGGAAAATGAAGACAACAAATCATACAAAAAAAAAAATGCATTTACATTTTATCCGAATTGTATTTGTGAAATTTAAAAAAAAAATCAAAAAATATGAGAGTAAAAAAATCTTATTTTTCGAGTTCTATGAGGGAAATGACCACCGTGGCCAAACCAACCCTTCTTCCTCAGCGAATAAAACCTATTATTTCAATTATTTTCATTTGAAAAATTTTTACATTAAAAGAATTTTATTCGAATAATTTCATTCGAAAAATTTTTATTCGTATAATTTTATTCGAAAAATTTAAAAAAAATGATGCTAAAAAATTAAATCGGACAAATTAATGAAAAAAATTTTAACTCGATAAATATTTTATTTATTATATTTAATCGAATTAACTGATATCATATTTGTTCGAATAATTTAAAAAGGAAAAATTTTTCTTTGAAAAGTTTTTGTTAATATAACATTGATTTCAATTATTTTTTGACAAATTTTTATTTAAAAAAACTTTTATTCGAAAAATTTTCATTCGAATTCGAAAAGTTTTAAGAAATTTTAGTGCAAAAAAAGTCAACTCGTTAAATTAGTAAAAAAAATATTTAATCGAATAAATTTATTTATTTTTCTTTGAATAATTTTTGTTAAATAATATTTATCTCAATTATTTTCATTTGAACAATTTTACTCCAAAATAAATTTTATTCAAAAAATTTTATTCGAATATTTTCAGTTGAAAAATTTTTATTCGAACAATTTCATTTGAAAAATTAAAAAAAATTTGAATGCGAAAAAGTTAATTCGGACAAATTAATGAAAATAATCTTAGCTCGATCATTTTTTTTATTATGTATACATACATACATACATATGTGTTTAATCGAATTAGCTGAAATTATTTTTGTTCGAATAATTTTATTAGAAAACATTTTTCTTTCAATAATTTTTGTTAAAATAATATTTATTTCAATTATTTTCATTTGAAAAATTTTTACTGGCAAATTTTTTTATGCGAAAAAAAATTTTATTAAAAAAGTTAATTTATTAAATTTAAATTAAATTAAATTAAATTTTTATTCGAATAATTTCATCTGAAAAATTTAAAAAAAAAATTTTAATGCAAAAAAGGTAATTCGTACAAATCAATGAAAAAAATTTTAGCTCGACTAAATTTTTTTTATATTTAATCGAATTAAATAAATTTAATAAAAAAGATTTTCTTAAAATAATATTTTCTTAAATTTTTTTCATTTATACAATTTTTACTCGAAAAAAAATTTTATTCGAATAATTTTATTTTAAAAATTTTTTATTGAATAATTTCATTAGAAAAATTTAAAATAATTTTTAATGGTCAAAAGTTAATGCGGACATATTAATGATAAAAATCTTAGCTCGATTAGTTTTTTTTTATTATATTTAATCAAATTAATTGAAATTATTTTTGTTCGCACAAAGAAAATTTTTTTCTTGGAATAATTTTTGTTAAAATAATATTTACATATTTGAATTATTTTCATTTAAAAAATTTTTACTTGCAAAATTTTTATCAAAAAAAATATTTATTTAAAAAGTTTTATTTGAAAAAAAAAGATTAAAATTGATTCGATTAAAATTTATTTGAATAAATATTTTTCGCATAACTTTGGCTTATACAAATGAATTTTTTATCGAACAATTGCATTTGCGAAAAATATTTATTCGAATAAATTTTTATTGCGTTAACTTTAATCGATTTTTCTTACTTTAGCGGAAGTTATGCGAAAAATTTTACACATATGTATGTAAATTTTAATCGAATAAATTTTAGTCGAATAGAAAAGCACTGCTATTTGGAAAATTTCAAGGCTGCTAAGCATGAGCGTTCCAAATAAATAAACAAAATCAATAAGGACGCATACTCAGCCTTTTTCTAGGTCATCACAATACTGACCCTGCCTTTTTGCAAAACCTTTTACATTCTAAAAAAAACATTCAAAATATTTAACAAAATTGCAAAAAGAAATATCTTCACACAAAGGCTACTTTGACTGCCACCGAAATAAATTTACAAGCGCAAAAAGTTACCAACAATTTGGTTAAGGGTATAAAAAACGAATTTTATTTGGAAAACAATTAAAAATTATATGAAAATAGCATATACGAAAAATAAAATAAAATACCAATTTTCTCTTGGAAAATGGTATTCAAAACAAAAACAGTTTTCCGTTAAATATTTTATCATTCCAATATAGAAAAGGCCTGTCAAAAGAGTATGTTTATTTTAAAATTTACTAGGAAAACAACAATAAAATATGAAAATTTATCTTTGCTTTCAATGTAAATTTTTTAATGAACTAACTAAGACACATACTTTCGATATCGTTGAACAAAATGTCAATATAACTTCCCAAACAATTTGGTTTTATCGCACAGGGGATTACGTTTTAAACTTAATTTTTTGACTAAAATGAATTATAAAAAATCGTAAGGGCCTGTTTCTCTAAATGCGAACGATATATTCGATCGAATATTAGTATTGGAAACAAAAACAAATTTCAGTTTTTTGTTTATGTTTTTGATATAAATATTCGAACGAATTTATCGTTCCCACTTAGAGAAACAGGCCCTAAATAATTGATTTTAGTAAAAAAATTAAGTTCAAAAATTATGTCACTTAATCCTTTTTGGCGTTTATGCTTCGATATTTTTAATCCCCTCAAGTCTAACACAGAATTTATATGAAAGTATAAATATTTCAAATTATCCAATTTGTAGTATTTTTAATTTGCTTTGTTGAGCCTTTAAAAGCTTTCATAAAAAGACTTTCTCTATGTAGTTTTCTTTTAAGACATGAAATCAAAGCAGAAAATCGGGTCATAAAAGCAAAAAAAAAAGGCTTAACCAACACATTTTTTTGCAACTTTTTGTTTGTGACGAAAATCGATTATTTACGACAGCAAACGATCGCTTTTAGACAAAAAATTAACTTCGAAAATTATGTGGCTTAAGCCTTTTTGGCGTTTATGGCTCTATATTTTTAAACTCCTCAAGTCTAACACCTTATTTATATGAAAGTAGAAATATTTCAAATTATCCAATTTGTAGTAAATATTTTTAATTTGCTTTGTTGAGCTTTTTAAAGCTTTCATAAAAAGACTTTCTGTAGTGTTATTTTAGGACACAAAACCAAAGCAGCAAATGGAGCCATAATAACCAAAATAGCTTAACTAATACATTATTAGTAATATGTTTTTTTTGTCTGACGAAAATCGAGTATTTAAGAGTATTCAATTTTGTTTAAAAATGATGTAGCTTAAGCTTTTTTTGGCGGTTATGGGACCAAATGTTTAATTGACGCTCCCAAAAGTATGCAAAAGAAAATACAAAAATACAATTAAAATGTTTAAGAAAATAATTTGCATATTTGGATTTAAATTTTAAAATTATCCACTCTTGAAAAGGCAAATAAATATTTTTCATACTCTCGCTTCGAGAAAAAGCTTATTATGGAAGTTCAAATATACATACATATCGTTTTCTTAATATAGAAAGGTCCTAACTCATTATTTTCTTAAATCGATATTATTGAATTTTTCAATACATTAAATGTTCTTCTATCGAAAAATGCAATAAACTAGAATTAAAAAAAATAATGAGTTGGAGCTTTTCTGTATTAAGGTAACGATTTTTATTACCCTGCAAACCACTTGAATAAGGAATTCAATTTTGTAAACTTAACACGTTTGGAATTTTTTTACCTGTTTCCACGAGTCAAAAATTCATATGAAAATTACTAAAAAATATTAGTGCTTTTCATATAATTTTTCTACTCAAGTCGAGCGTCCGCCCGTCTTATGGAAACAGGCGGTAAAGCACCATAATCTTACTATTAATTTGTTGAAAATTGTGAAGAGATTTTTTTTACTAAAGGCCCAGACAAAGTTGCAGGTTTTCTGCTGAATTTTTTCAAAATTTATATTATTTAGATATAAGTACTTAAGCTCTTCTGCATATATCTCTCGATCTCTAGCTCCATTTTCTTTATATTTGGCCATACTCTTTGTTTTCCTTTTGTTTGCAAATATTTTCGTTTAAATTTTATTTTGTTTTTTTGTATTCTCCATTTTTTCAATTGCTTTTGCAATATTTATGCATAGTTGTTTATTTTTATTTGATTTCTGTTCATCACAGCGTATGATTTATTTCAAATTCAAATCACTCATACATATGGGTGTGTGTGTGTGTGCATGTGCATATAATATCAATCATACGCCACAATTCAATAATAGGATTTAGTTGTTTAGCCATTCAATATACTGATTCTCTATTCCGTTAAACTAGAAATAAATTCAAAACTATTATTTTTTCATTTATTAAAATATGCATAAAAAATTTGCGATCCATTTGAAATTTTATTCTAATAGAAAAAAAATATACTCTTACTTGATTAAAAGCTTAACAATTTATTTATTCAATAACCACGGAAGTAATCTCTAAATGCAGGATATTTAGCTGCAGTTTAAAAAAAATTTAAAATGTAATTAAACCAACTCGGCAGCAATTTTAATAAAAGTACGCTTAAAATTTTTTAAAAGTACACATAAATATTAAAGTATTCTTGGACTTAAATTTTTTTAATTACTAAAAAAGTTTAATTATATTAATATAAGGAATACAAGGAAATGTTAAAAAAAAATCATAAAGAGAAATTTTAAGTCAGCAAAAAAATTTCATCAAACTTTAAACAAATCAAACTAAAGGCCCCATTAAAACTATTGACTTTTTTAACTTAATTATTTATTTTTTTTTTCCTTATCTTTTTTATAATTTTTTTTAAATATTTGCTTACTTTTCTCATTCTCTTTTTTGTTTCAAAAAAATTTATTTTTTATCACACCAAGAAATGTCAATGACCATTTTAAAATTTATTTGAATTTTTTTATATGTAAATATATTTTTCTACACTCAAAAAAAAATTAACTAAAACTTTGGAAAATTTTCTAAATTTTAATAAAAAAAAGTTGTCGTATGGCGCCAAAGGTGCTTTTTACTTGAAACCAGTAAAATATTTATTAAATTTCTAGTTCATTAATGAACTAGTTTTTAGTAATTATATTTTGATATTTAAGTAAAATTTTCCTAAAATTAAGTAAAACTTTCCCATAAAATTCGGAGCTTTGCAAAAAAAAAGTTTTTCGTCTTTGATCTCAAATTTAGTAAATTTTCCAATTTTTTTTGTCTTTAATTCTGGTACTTATTTTTATTTTTAATTAAATTCTGTAGCAAATGATATGTTATTTATTATATCTTCATATTACATTCTTAATTATAATTCACCATGCATATATATATATATATATATATAAATTCCTTGTGAGGAAACAAGTATTGAACCAGCAACCTTCTGATTGATAGGCAAGCACTCTAACCAATTGCCTAACAAGGCAGCTTAAATAAGCATTGAAACTATTATTGGGTTATAAAATTTTAATTTATTTACAAAAAAATAAATTTCAAGTTCATATACTCCTCGAAAATATGAAAAATTTACTTAGATTTTTTGCTAAATGCAAATTAATAATAAATTCTTTAATTAAATATAAAGAAAAAATACTTAAAACTGTTAAATATTTTCCTTAAATTTACTATACCTTTTTACATCTTTTAAATAAGTCAAATTTCATGAACTAATCAGGAGTAATTCATTTCCTAAAGTTTATTTTTTGATTTAAGACGAAATTGACTAGTCTTTAATATAAAATTTCCTTCAGTTCATAACCATTTTCCAACTCCTAGTAAATATTTCCTTTAAGTCAGTAAACATTTCAATGAAATGTAAGAAATTTATGGTGTATTTTTATGAATTATTTTTGAGGATATGAACTTTTTATTTTTTACTCATATTAAGTAATTTTTACTAATGCCCTAATTCTGTTCGACGATTGTATCGTCTTGACGATGGACGAAAAGAAGCAGCAGTTGTGATTCTTTAAAACAATTATTAGCTATTGTCTATGCTACAAGGTTCGTGTATTTGCTTTGTGATTTTATTCCAAACATTATATCCAAAACATATTTTTTCATATATTTTTCAAACTATTGTATAAAAATTTTATTTAATTTTTATGTTTTAAAAACATGGCAATAATATTTTTATTTTTCATTATCAAAGACAAAAACTATTTTTGAAGAAAATAGTTTAGAGAATTCAAAGACAAGAACTCAGAAGTATTTTCAAACAAAAACGTCCCAAATCTTTTTAATGAATTGGGGCATACATTTTTGTAAAAATTTACTTAAACTTAGAATTTTTTTTACTTGAATTTAGGAAAAAAAAATTTTAATTTTTTTTTTTTTGAGTGTAGTCTGTGGCGATTTGTTGGCTTATGGCCAAATTTAAAAACAAAACACACAAAATTTTGTTGATAGCAAAACAAAAACTAATTTATTTTATCTGTTTTGTTTTGTAGCCAGAGACAGGAAATAAAAATCATTAGGGAAAACATTGTGAAACTAACAGCAGCCAATATGAAAGGAAATACCATAAAAAAATTATTTTTCTTGTTAAATGAGCTGAAAAATAAGCCGAAAAAAGTTATACATAATTTCTTTGTTTTTAGCAATTATATTAAATAATTTAAAATGGCAAAATATCTTAAAAAAATAATTTCGAACCATGGGGGAATCCTTGTGTTCTTAAACTTATAATTAATATATGTAAAATTTTTAATGGAAACATTATTACTTTATAAGCTATTTTTAGCTTGAAGTCTTAGTTTTGGTTTTCTGTCATTAATTTCAAATTAATGCAAAAGTTTTCAACTTGCAAGCAATTTTAAGGAACCTTGCCGTAATTAATATTAATCCTACACCAGCGATGACAAAACATTAAGGGCCTATCGTACAATGTCAACAACGTTCGACTTGTCGCTTGGGATTGGTCCTAAATTTAATTTTGAATAAATTTTGATATAAAACAACTGCCTTAATTATAAAAAAACAGTTTAATTTTATAAAAGGTTTATGAAACAAAAATATTGTATGAAAAATCGTTTAATAAACATTTTATAAATTTTTATATATTTTACTTTCTCATTGGTCACATTCATAAGACGCAACAGTTGCGCAACCGTTGAGTGTTTGTCTTAGAAACGCATTGTTGAGTATCTCCGCTCCACTCAACAGTTGAGTAATTTTCCATCATAAAATTTTTTCGCTACCTATAGTCAACACGTTGTGCTCAGCCTGAACAGTTGGTCAAACAGAGCTAATTCTTTTATATGCTTTGTTAGGTGGCAGCAACAAATATTTATTAAGTTTTACATTACAAATGCGATGAAGTAACGAAATAAAGACATACAATTACATTATATACATCAAGCCGTTTCTAAGAAGTAGCTGTTGGGGCCAACAGTTGCCAGCAGTTTCACAACTGTTGAGCTACAACAGCTACGTCTTATGAATGCGCCCATTAATTACAATACATATTTATAAATCTATTTTAAGGTCCATAGGCCTTGTTCTTAAAAAAATATTTTTTGATTTACAAGTATTTTTAAATAATATTTTTGATTTATTTTATAGATTTCCCAACAAAATGTGTCATATAAATCCTTTGTAAAGCAGAATTATTTTTTATGAAAAAAACCAGAATAATTTACTTTAAATTTTTTTTTCACTCTCAATATAAAAATTTTATTACTTCCTCATTTGTCTGTCTTTCTTTTCATAGACATATTCTAGTTTTAGCTTTCAATTTACATATTTTCAGCGTAAATGTGTCAAACTTATATGCAAAATTTATTAAGTTTTAAAAGCATTTTCATGTGAAGATACTGTCGCCAATATTCATTGAATTTAGGCCGTTTACACTAAAGAAGTTTTTGTTGATATGCAAATGAATCATACACATAAGGGCTTTATAAGAGTGTTGCCATGTGCTATTAAAATTTATATGAAATCTTTTGAGATGTGGGAAGTATGGATGACATAAATTTTGAAGTCCAAAGCAACATTTAGGCTTCGCATTTCTACATCGAAATTTTCACAAATTCCCTTAGGATGATTGTTAGCAAGTCTGTTCATTGTATGTTTCTTCTTTAAAAATATAAGTTAAATTCCCAGAAGAAGATTTTAGATGCCCAAAATGGGAATTTACAGATTAATTTAAAATTATGTGTTTTCTTTTGAATGTAGCTAAAATTCTTAAACGGAGATATCTTCCTTTCAACTCAGCTAAAAATCCCAATAGGAGATTTCAAACGTCCCAAAATGGGAATCTCCGGATCTTTTTTAAATTAAACTAAATTAGATTTATATAAAATTATATGTTTCCGTTGAATTCAGCTCGAACTCCCAAAAGGAAATTATAAATACCCAAAATGGAAATTTCTAGATTTCCTTAAAATTAAAAAAATTAACTTAATCTCGAATTCCCAAAAGAAATTGTTCGATACTCAAAATGGTATTTGATAGATTTTCTATATATTAGAAAAAAATAACTTTATTATTTGTCTTCCATTGAGTTCAGCTAAAAATTCCGAACAGAAACTTTAAGTGCCCCAAAAGGAACTTTTAAATGCCTGAAATGGGAATTTCCAGTTTTCTTTAAAATTGAAAATTTAACTGTATATTAAATTGTGTGCATGCCCTTGAATTTAGCTTCAATGCCCAAGAGGTGATTTTAGATGCCCAAAATGGGAATCCTGAGATGTCGTTACAATTAAAAATTTAGCTTCATATAATATTATGAGTTTTCTTTGAATTCAGCTCAAATTCCCACAAAGGAATTTTAAATGCCCAAAATGGGAATTTCTAGATTTTCCTGAAATTAATCATAACTGAATAATTTATGTTCATTTGAATTGAGCTGAAACTCCCGAAAATAAATTTTACTTTACAAATTTCTTTGAAATTGGAATATTGCTCAAATAGCCGAAGAAAAATTTTAAATTCCCCCTATGGGAATTTTGAGATTTCATTAAAGGTAAAAAAATATTAATGTAAGAGGAAATTATGTGTAAAGTCCTAAAAGCAAATTTTAAATGCACAAAGTGAGAGTTTCTAAAAATATTTAGTAGCTTTATATAAAATTATGTATTTTTCTTTTAATTTAGCTCAAATTTCCAAGAGGAGATTTTATATGCCACAAATAGGAATTTCGAGATTTCCTTAATGGTGAGAAATGTTAATGTTGTATAAAATTGTGTGTCTTTTTTGAGGTGACCTCAAATTCCTAAAAGGAAATTTTAAATGCCCATCATAGGAATTTCTAGATTTCCTTAAAATTAGATAAACAAAACTTACTTTATATTAAATAATGTGTTCTCTTTTAAATGTAAATCAAACTACCAAGAGGAGATTTCAGATGCCTAAAATGGGAATTTTCAAGGTGAGAAATGTATCTTTTTTGACAAATTCAAATTCTCAAAAGGAAATTTTAAATGCCCAAAATGGGAATTTCTAGATTTCCTTAAAATGAACCAAAATTAACGTTGTATAAAAACTATCTCTCTTTATTTAGCTGAGTTTAGCTTTAATTCCCAAAATGAGATTTTAAATGCCCATAAGGGGAATTTCCAGATCTCTGTGAAATTAAACTAAATAAGCTTTGTCTAAAATTATGTCATCTAGAAAATAAATATATTAAAGTTTTATTTGCATAAGTTATTTTTTCCTTTTCATTTGTCTTCAAATGGTCTTACACTTTTTATTCCCTCCAATAACGATTCCTTTTATATTTCATTAGGGATAGCAAGTTAAGTGTATGATGTGGTATTGTGTGTTTGCCTGCCTGTGTGTCTTTTAGCATGTGTTTTTTTTTGTTGTGTGCCATTTTCCCCAACAACACAACATAATACAACACGTTCATTTAAACATTGAAAATACTTTAACGGTCGTTTGCCTCAAATGAATGTGAGCAAGCAAGCTTATGAGCCGTATATTTATGCATATGTTTGTGAAAGTGTGTGTGTGTATAAATGTGCACAAATGCCATGTTATTCTCTTCATTTAATATGTTAGTGTGTTAAGTTGTTTTTGTAGTTGTTTTTTTAGCTCTACAAAATAATTTAAAATACAACAACAACAAAAAAACAATGATGGTAATATTAAAATATACTCGTAGAAAGTTTTTTCTTTAAATTAAATAGTGATATTCTTGAAGTCCTGTTAACTATTATTCATGGGTTTTTTTTAATATTTGTTTTTAACACTACATATTTCATTTAAAAATATTAAGTTATGAAAATATGTGTCACTGGCATTGTCAATTTATTATGCATAACATCTGTATCATCTGTGAATCGCAAGAAAAGACAGGCAAGGCAGACAGACACTTAAGCAAGTTTTTTAAAAGCTTGTTTGAAAATTATTAAAACAAACTTCTTTTTCTATCCACTTAACTGCTATCGGAGCAAACGAGCAGCTACAGTGGCTTTTTTTTTATTAATTTAAGTAAATATTTAAGGCTGTAAAATTTAATTCATGGCCATTCTTTTACTTTCTTTAATAAGCAAACGCTCTTAATATAAATAAGAACTTAGTGGTTTTAATATTCAATTTTCTTAATAGAATTTTATATTTTAATTAACTTTAAGTTTTTCCAAAAGTGTTACTTATTTCTATACTTCTTGCGTTTGTTATGTGAAAGTTTTTTTATTTATTCTTCGGAAAAGTTTTGACAGAACTTCATGCATATATTAAAAGTGTGTTTTTGCAGGAACAAGGCGACAATATCGAATATATATAAAGAAAAACTTTAAGTTTCATAAGAAATATGTATTTCTTTATTACAAATGTTTTTATGTTCTTTTTTTTTTTTGTTACCAACATGCTAAAGCATGCATGCCAATAGTATTCTTATAAGTTGCCATACTGCAGTTCCTTGATTTCTTATTTATAGCAAATAAAATCTTATAAAGTATGTCAAAGTTTTTTGGGAATGAAGAAAACTTAATTAAAAAGTGATACTTATAAATATTAAAGATAAAATTTTATTGGAAACATTTTTTGTATAGATTTCATATGTACTCGTAAATTTATTAAAAATTTTACTGAAATATTTTGAAAGAGCTTTACATTTATGTAATTGATTGGTGTTTGCTTATTTTATCTTTACTGTTTTATTTATAATATATGTGGACCTTAAAATAGATATATAAATATGTATTTTAATTAATGAGAAAGTAAAACATATACATACATATTTCAGTTTACTTAAGCATTGTATTTTTCAAGCACCTTTTCGATGGAAAAACAAGAGCTGCTGGGGACAATTTAATGATGTAAAGATTGTTTTCCATTATTAATTAAAATACCTTCCTCCTTACAATTAAGTCAACATCGATAGCGCTTAAGTATATTAGTTTTTTATATATCAAAATTAAACCTCTTATTGGAATATCCTTTATACACTCAAAAAAAAGACATATACTATTATTCAGAAATTTTTTTCCAGAATTCAAGTAAAAAAATTTCTAAGTTTAAGTAATTTTTTCTAAGTTTAAGTAAATTTTTACAAAAATCTAGTAAAAATTACTTAATATGAGTAAAAAATAAAAAGTTCATATCCTCAAAAATAGTTCATAAAAATACACAATAAATTTCTCACATTTCAGGAAATGTTTACTGACTTAAAGGAATTAGTTACTTAGAGTAGGAAAATGGTTATAAACTGAAGGAAATTTTATATTAAGGACTAGTCAATTTCGTCTTAAATCAAAAAATAAAATTTTGGAAATGAATGACTCCTGAGTAGCTCATCAAATTTGACTTATTTAAAAGGTGTAAAAAGGTATACTAAATTTTAGGAAAATATTTACCAATTTTAAGTATTTTTTCTTTGAATTATAGAATTTATTATTAATTTGCATTTAGCAAAAAATCTAAATAAATTTTTCATATTTTCGAGGAATATTTGAACTTAAAATTTATTTTTTTGTAAATAAAATGAAATTTTAAAACTCAATAATAATTTCAATGCTTATTCAGGCTGCCTTGTTAGGCAATTGGTTAGAGTGCTTGCCTATCAATCAGAAGGTTGCTGGTTCAATACTTGTCAACTCTCAAGGAATTTATATGTATGTATGGTGAATTATAATTAAGAATATAATATGAAGATATAATAAATAACATATCATTTGGTGTGAAATTTAATTAAAAATAAAAATAAGTACCAGAATTTAAGACAAAAAAAAATTGAAAAATTTACTAAATTTGAGATCAACGACGAAAATTTTTTTTTGCAAAGCTCCGAATTTTATGGGAGAATTTTACTTAATTGTAGGAAAATGTTACTTAAATATCAAAATATAATTACTATAAACTAGTTAATTAATAAACTAGAAATTTAGTAAATACTTTACTTGTTTCAAGTAAAAAACAGCTTTGGCGCCATACGACAAATTTTTTTTATTTAAATTTAGAAAATTTTCCAAAGTTTTAGTTATTTTTTTTTTGAGTGTATGTAATTCAAACTTCTTTAGTACATAAGCGTCATAAGCATAGTGCAAACAGGTCAGCTGTTTTTGATGTTCAGTGATGCCAAGTTTTGTTTAACTTTCAATAATGTCAATGGTAGAATGAGTACAATTTATTTAAAATTTGCTGGTCTTTTAACACTACAAACAATTTTCGACCTCCACAATATTTTAAAGACATGGGAAATCATCACACTCAACATCAGTCGAACAAATTTTCAAACATTTCCATTTAAACTCTTTTGAAACATTTTGAAAATTCGTTCATTATAGAGTGTTGGAATTTGCCCTCTAAATTAAATTTATTTCAATCTTATTTCCTCTATAGTGATAACAACATTATTTTTGTTATATAACTGCAAATTATCACAATAACTTTTTTATCTAAATCCTAAACGTGGATATTTTTTTCTAAACGAAAACAAATTTAATACCATTTAAACTTTATGTACCTGTTGTTGCAAAACTTAACTAAAAATAATCTCGATTATGATATAACAATATTTTTTAATAGTGATTTTAATTAAATAATCTCTACTCTTATCAAAAGCACTAGCAAATAGCGATAGTAAGCACATCTCCAAGAATATCTTTTGTGGTTTAGATTTCATGATATTTGTTATGCAAGTATCTTTGGACTTATCTTATTATTAATTTTTTCTGCTTTGACTTACATAGATTTTTTTGGTATAAAAGGGGAGCGCTCTAAATGTTAGTTACCATTCAATCACTTCATTTTAAACTTTAAAAGTAAAGTAGTATTCCCAAAAGAAAAAGTTTTAATAAAAATGAAAATCTTTGCCTTACTGTTCGCCGTTCTCGCCTTGATTTCCTCAGCAGTGGCTCTCAAAGATCGTAAGTTATAAAAAAAAATAATAAATATTTCAAAAAGATTTTATTTCCATATAATAATATCCTTTTATTTTTAAATTTTAAGCTCTCTGTGCCTTAGAACATGCCAAGGACGGCCTAAATGGTGTTAGATGTCGCGCTGCAATGCCATCCTGGTCATATAAAGCTGAAACTAATGAATGTCTCTACTTCGTATATGGCGGTTGCCATGGCAACGATAACCGTTTCGAAACCATAAAACAGTGTGAAGACATGTGCAAGGAATAAATTTTATTTCATTAATGGAATATTTTTTTTTGCTTTGTTAAGATGAAGACCAATAAAAGTTATAAAAAAAATATTTATATATTGACTATGTTTTCTTAAGAAATCTTTTACACTAAAGGGCTCCTGATAGAACAACTATTCTTAGCAAAAAATTCGTTCAGCATTCTTCGTAGTTTTTTTATCTTGTAAACTTATTTATGTTTTTCATTCAACAGCCTATTCTAGGGTTTTATTTTAGAAGGCCACCGAGCTTCTTTTCCACTGTTAACTGGCAACGCTGTCTAAACTAAAATCAGTATTATGTATGGCAACTTTTTCAAGGTTGCCTGAGAGTTCCTCATGTTTTGGACTCGGCAGTTTTTCTTGCAGCTAGTCTGAGTTTGTGGAAGAGTGGGGAAAGAAGAAAGAAGAGGGGTACTGACTTGCTATTTTATTGTTATTTCATTCGCTGCATTAAAGCAATAGGAAAATTGTAGAAGAAACCGTCCGAGTGTAAGCAATCGAGCAGTTTTAAAAGGGAATTTAAAAGAACTGCTTCAAGGAAAACTGCCAAGTCTAAAACTTGACTTATCGAAAATAGTGTGACAGTTTGGCAACTGACTGAAAATATGGCGAGACCCCTTTTCCAGACGCCAAGTTTACTTTCAGAAAGTTTTTTAAATTTTCTTTTAAACTTTGAAATTTACTTTGACTAATTTTAACTATAAAGAAAAAACGAAAGAAAAGTATGAAGACCAAAGCAACTTTGTGAGTTGAACTAAGTCTGTACTCACCACCATTCTTCTTTCCCTTCTCGCCAACAAACTCAAGTTTTTGCAAAGTAAACTTTAAGCGTGTGAAGAAAGGAGTCTAAACAAACCTTCAAAATATGAATAATATAATTTTTAAAAAGAAAATTTTTAATTAAAAAAATTACTTATCACGTATACTTAGAAATAGTGACTTCAGTGCAAGTACTAGATATGCTGCCATATTCAGAAGAAATTATTTTGGTGTACCAAAGGTTTACAGAACAAATTTTGTATGAAAATTTGTTTATTAAACGTTTCGTAAAACTAAATTATATTTTTCTGCATAAGGCCTATGGCATCTATTATACAAGCACTTAAGGGACAATTTAAATCCTCTAAAATTGCTCTCATTATTGTGAGTAAATGTAATTGTTTAAAATAATTTTTAATCAACAATTTGTTTTTTGTAGCTGTAAAGATATTTTGGCCTTTCCAAAGATTACGTTTATTTAATTTAATATATATTTTTTTTAATTTTAAAAACTGTTTAATTTAAAAATTATACAGCAATTAAATTTTATTGATATTAGGTCTGTTCATTTACTAAAATTTTTTACGAATTTGTAACAATTATTACTGTAAAGTGTTCATTGACACAAAAAGTTTGCAAGGAGAGAGCGTCAAAAGAGAGAAAAAAATTTGAGAGACAAACAAATTTCTACAAATTATTACTAGTAAAATTTGTACTTGCAAGAATTATCCAACCAACTGTTGCGTATTTTGTTGTCAATTTAGTTATTTCAAAAATATCTGAAAAAGGAAAACTGAAAAATGTGAATTTCTTTGTTAAAAAAAACAAGTATACGTATAAAAAATAAAACATATTTTCTCAATTTTTAGTTTTTTTTTCATTAAGCCCTATAAATTCAATTTTATTGTCAAATAATTTTCTTTCTTTCTCATATCTGATCAGAGATGGGAAGTCGAAAATTTTTGTATTTGTTAATGGAATAAAATTAAAAGATATTGAAAATGCATAAAAATATTAAATTTTTCCATCCATGTTTCTGATATGAATACAATTTTCTTGCAATTTTTTACAAGTAAAGCGTTCATATACTTTTTCATATTTGGGAGAGTAGTTTTGTAAATTTCTACCTTACTCTCTCGTTGCTAGTTTCTGCTGGGAAAGTAAATGAACAGACCTAATATACTTGCAATTTGTTAACTGAAAATTAACAGCTGTTATCTGCTATCTGCCAGTTGTTGTTAACTGTTGCCAGTTGTTGCCATCAGTAGTAACATTGTGGCAACGCGACTAAAATTTGGTTGTCCATCCATCATCGAGCCGTCAGTATTTAATATAATACCAAACCATTTGAGCGAAATTTTTACCAAAATCAAATCTGTCATAAAATTTGCTCGCATCAAATCTTATCTTAATCTCAAATAATTCCTTTATTGGGCATAAAATAAAGTCTTTATGCAGTTACGAGTATTCTTGGGAATATTTGCAAAAATTTAAGCCTCAAAGGTGACTATACTCTCAGTTAGTTCTTATACAAATTCATAATGAATAAAGGCGAAAAGCAGACAACCACTCACCCTCCTCCTTGATTCCATAAAAAAAGCTTTCGATTTATCTCGTTTTACAAGGCCCACAAGTATAAACAAAAAGTCACTACCCTTTTAGCCATAATTAGACTTTTGATATAAAAGTTCGATGCATTTTATTTAGGCTCACAGTCAGCAGCAGTCAATTTTGAGTTGTTGTAAGAGTTTCACAAATAATTTTTCATAATTAAAGTCTTACCTTAATTTTGTAACACAACCATTTTAAAGCTATTTGTGCCAAAGATGATGAGAATGGAAAGCAATGCAGCGATAGGTTCCAATCATCCAACAAATGTAGCCGTTGTCATGGCATTTGCAGCCTTCAGCAATTGCAAACCACCGAAAAATGTGAAGACGAGTGCAAGGAATAAATAAATATTCTTTACTTTAAAGAGTATAACTCCTAAACAATAATTTTTTGCTATATAATATTCCTTCTTAATAAATAAATTAACAAATTAAAAATAAATAAAAAAACTTAAAATAAAACACCTTTAATATTGTGTTAATAAATTAATCAGTAGCTATAAAGTTTCCTTATAAACTTTGTGAATCGGAATATATAATAGTTATTAGCATATATCAAGATATTGGAATGAAGAGGCCTAGTGGTTCGCTGACCAAGATACCGATCCATCAAAGTCGATATAAGTGGGATTAAATAAGGAAATTCGGGTTTTGTTATTATTTTTTAAATTTTGACAACCCAAAACACATTTATGTTGTACTCGTATCTTAGGTTAAATCGTTCATTCCATCAAAATATACAGAGTGATTTCCAAAACATGTAAGGTAAAAAGAAGTTGATTTTTCGGTAATTTCCGCTTTCTGCAGTTATGGCACGAAATTTATTAATGTCTCCGGATTTGGAAAAGGTAGTGAGTTGAAATTTTACAGGTTTGTAGAATGAAACTTGCTAATTTGTTTAAAATATATCTTAAAACCTTGTAGGTATATTACCAAGGGAGATCATATATTGCTCTGGTCGAGATATTTAGTAGATTACATTTGAACAAATCAAAAAGTGTTTTTATTTTGTGCAGCATTTTAATTTAGAGATGTACTGGTGTCGATTTATATAAATTTATTTAATAATGTTTAAATATTTATTGAAGTTTTTCATAGATTTATATGATATTTCGAAGCAAAAATGCACATGACTTACACCACTTTCATAGTTAAGGGCACATATATCACTTACAAAAAGACATTAAATATTTTTCGCAGATATGAAGCGCCATCTGGCGAGTCAAATTATGATCATCTTAAAGGCAACATTCCAATCTATAATATAGTGAAGGAAACATTTGACTTGGTACAGCCGTTGTTGAGTTGTATCGTTTTTAAAAAGACACTCTCCCGACATCCACTTTCTATGTATCACGTTCTCTGTTTTTATAGGTACAGTAACCCAGATAAGAGCAGTGTCAGTCTGGCGAGAAAGTCTAAATCTACACCCAACACCAAGGGCCTGTTCATCTTAATGCCAACGATAGCTTCGATCGAAAATTTATATTAGAAACAAAAACAAATTTCAGTTTTTTGCTTTTAATATAAATTTTCGATCGAAGCTATCGTTCGCATTTAGATGAACAGGCCCCAAAAATGCTTCTTAATCCGTCATAATAATAACATTTATATGTAGAAGAAGGGTTTTTTTTTGCAAAATCTATCCCGCTATTTGCCTCAGGATTTAATTTATTTCAATCTAACTTCCTCTATAGTGATAACAAAATTATTTTTGTCTTATTAATGCAAATTATCATATCAACTTTTTTTATCTAAATCACAAACATGGCAAATTTTTTTTAAACGAAGAAACAAAATTAATACGTGGTGCATCTGTTTTCTTAAAACTTGCAGAAAAATAATCTCGATTATGACTTAATAATATCTTTTAATAAAGATTCTACTTTAACTTATTTTATGTTATCAAAAGTACTAACAAAAAGAGATAATAATGAGATCTTCAAAAATATATTTAAGGGATTAGATTTCCTAACACTTGCATAAACATAAACTTGGACTTATTTGTCTATTTTATTGTTGAGAATTGTAGCAGCACATTTCAAAAGTGATTCTTTTATTTTAGATTCTTTTGATATAAAAGGAAAGCGCTCTAAATGTTAGTTACCATTCAATCACTTCATTTTAAAGTTGAAAGCAGTATTCCAAAAAAAATTTATAAAAATGAAAATCTTTGCTTTACTATTCGCCGTTCTCGCCTTGATTTCCTCAGCAGTGGCTCTCAGAAATCGTAAGTCAAACAAATCAAATTTCCAAATATATTTTATCTATATAATAATATCCTATTCTTTTTTAAATTTTAAGCTCTCTGTGGCTTAGAACATGCCAAGAACGGTAAAGACGGTATTATATGTCGTGCTGCGATGCCATCCTGGTCATACAGAGCTGAAGCCAATGAATGTCTCTACTTCGTATATGGCGGTTGCCATGGCAACGACAATCGTTTCCAATCCATGGAAGAGTGTGAAGAGATGTGCAAGGAATAAATTTCTTTTTTCATTAATGGAATATTATTTCCTTCCTTAAAATGAAGACAAATAAAATTTATGAAAAAAAATACACACAAAAATAACTGGAATTTTTTAAATAATTTACAAAAGGGAGAGTTCCTCATAGAGCTGCTATTCTTATCAGCCATTGTTTTTTGTGTTTAATTGTCAATTCAGCAGTCAGTTTAAATAAATTGTAGATGGCCACCGCACATCAGTTGCCTTGTCAACTGGCAACGCAACTGAACTTTAAATTTTTATTGTGTGCGGCAACTTTCTGAAGGTTGCATGAAAGTTATGAAAATTATCGTGCTATAACCGTCAAATAATCTTAAGCAACATAATTTTCGAGCTTAATCTATTGACCCAAATCGACCATTTGAGATCGTTAATAATCGACTTTTCTCAAAAAAAAAAAAAAAAAACCAAGTCTACGTAATGTGTTAGTTAACCTTTTTATGCGGTTATGGCTCAATATGACTATGCCAGATTGGCGACTGAAATTAATGTTAACAAATCATCAAAATATAAAAAATATAATTGCTAAGAAAATTTTTAAGTAAAATTGTTTTAAAAAATAATTTATAATAAAGATGATTAGTTCAGTGGAAATATTTTACCATGAAAGGAAGGATGGGTTAGGATACCCATCACTTCGGAGACCCATTTTGGGTTCATTGTGATTCCCTTCTATTGCCCGTTAAAATTAATATTTACCCCCTATTTGTATCTAGATGTGACCCTATTATCCGCAATTAAATCTCTGAATTACCATGATGAAACCTCTTATATACTCCTTACAATTCCCGATATCAGTAATGCTCTCATGGAAACGTCTGTTCGATTAACTAACTACTAACTACCGCTCTCCACTAGCTATGAACTTGGTATGGACATCTTGGTGGACATTGCAAATGTCTTATGAAGACCGCTCATATCCATATTTCGTCCATGCTCTGACATGGATGCTCAAACATATGTCTTAGCAACAAGGTTCGCCATTAGATTAGCAGTCTGCAAGCATTTGCAGTAGGAAGAAAAGAGACGGAACAAAATTGGTAAATATTCCATCTCTATTGCGCTAGCGTGAGATACTTTGATATGTCTGAACATAAACATCGCGCGTATTTACCACAACAACGAAGTTGATGAATTTTTCGCAGTTGCTCTGCCGGCCTCATGTTCATGTCATGTCCAAGTCAATGGCTCGTGCCAAGTTTTGTTTAATTTTTAACAGGCCGATGCAGATATGTTTTGTTGACTTGCAACTATTAATCTATTTAATCTTTTTTTTTTTAATTCATGACGGAAATCGGTAGGGCTGCAACATCATGAACATCTCATCATTAGTTGCTTGTTTTACGTGCCTTCTTGCTACTAACATACAAGTAAAAAAGTAGATTGGTGAGACTCCTTCTTGATAAATACCAATCCACTCGTCCAAGTCCTTCCTTAAGTGATCAGTCGCACTAGATCTATCCTGATGCTTCGAGGTACCGCATGAGATTCTCTAAAGCAATGTGTGACACATACCTTATGTCGTCTAGGATATGTTTTCCTAGAAATTTGTATCGCTTTGCATAAAATGCGGGGTAGTCGTAGAGAGTAAGTGAGAGACTATCTCTTCTCTGTCCTGTTTTTAATACCTGCGATAGAATATATTAAAAGAAGGCCTTAGCCCACTAGAAAGTTTACTGAATATCCAATTGAACTGTCAATACCACGACCAACCGGGAGATGCTCTTCCTGATTTTGCTTGTTATTTATTCCGAGCGTTTATCGTGGAAACATGGTCACATTTTCCTTGCAATGAATCCTACACAAAATGAGCCTATTCTTCTGCTTTCCAAAGATATTGTAGGAAAATATTATTTTTAATAGGGCCAAATGGCACAAAAACTGACAATGCGTTATACATGTTTATTTCAGATCCAGTTCTGGCAAATGCCCATAAAGTTGTATCTATAAGCTTAGATGGCTAAGCAGACGTTTCCATGAGAGCATTATGGATATCGGAAAGTATAAATCACGGGCTTCACCAAGGGCTTCATCAAAGGCTTCCTGAGGAGCTTCAGCTTTTGGAACTAAGTGGCTTAATGAGGGATAATAGGATCATTTCTTACTTTTAATGCCTAATAGAAGAAAATCAATATAGCCCAACTGGGTCTAGGAGGAAATTATCGTTTTTGGCACCACCCTTCCCAACCTAACCTAACTTTGCACATCCTTATATTGATAAACTAAAATTGAGGAGGTTTCAAATGATCTTAAAGCTGTTGATAAAAATGCTCAACCCTCCCGCGCCCATAACTCCGATGCAAATGGATCCTTGAAGTCTGTATAGATGGTCTAGCTTATATATTTACCTCTAGTGGGCCAACTTGCTATATAACCTTAATAACCTTAAGTTAGTATACAAGCTATACACATTCTTTTTACAATTTTAAGGTTAAAGCTTTATTTCTCACCACAGATTCTACCACAGATGCAATAAGCAACCGTGACCTTTTTGCTCTGTTAAGATATTTTTACTATTCGACAGTTCAAGTATTTGATTCCTTGGAAAGATCAAAACTCTATACGTTTGCCCTTGTAATATATATAGTACCAGTTTTGTTTTATTTGGGTTTACTCCTAGATCACAGTCTGGTGTCCAGTTTCATTGATCACGATGTCTCTTTTATCGCATCCTTAAATATCCCTGACACCAAGGGTCTAATCGTCGCTTTCGATAACTAGCTGATTCGATCACGTTTTTTCAGTTTGAGTTTATGGCATTCGCTATCGAGCAATGCAGTAATATGGTTCGGTATTGAATGCCATAATCTCAAACTGAAAAAACTTGATCGAATCAGTTCAGTATTACCAAATCATTCGCATACGCTACGATTTTTATCCACTCAAGAAGAATTAACAACAAGAAGTTAGAGTAGAGGGAATACACTCCAACTTGAGGTGTTCCTTTTCCCATCCATTTAGACTCCTCCTCCTCCTCCTCTTCCTTTCTGTTTCCTAAAGTTACAGTATCCACTTAGAAATGTATGTATTCCTCCACGCCTCAGATTTGTAGGTTAATGGCATTGTTAAAAGCTCTTTCTATATCTAGGAAGGCTGTTTGTTTTCTAATGGTCTTTTTATTTACCCGATCACCTTGTGTAGACATGTGACTGTAGAATGACCTCTTACGTAGGCATAACGACTCCTTGATAGTGTACATGATCCCACAAGTCCTGGCTTTATATGCGAGTCTAAGATTCTTTTTAGTCTCTTGATCACGAAAGAATAGAGGTTAATGAGAGGGAAATCCTTTGAGCCCTCGTGGATTCTAAATTTAAATTTTCTGCCTCCATGTAATTTTAATAAGGGCAAATTTCCGCAATCGATATCAGTCGGAAAAAAATTTTAAATACTTCCATATAAACTCCTTTTAAATATTTTTAAATGCCGGAATTTGCCCCCTGGATTTAACTTATTTCAATCTTACTTCCTCTATAGTGATAACAAAATTATTTTTGTCTTATTAATGCAAATTATCATTTCAACTTTTTTATCTAAATCAACAACAGTGCAAAATTTTTTTAAACGAAGGAACAAAATTAATACTTGGTGCATCGTTTTCTTAAAACTTGCATAAAAATAATCTCGATTATTATTTAATAATATCTTATAATAAAGATTATACTTTAACTTATTTTATGTTATCAAAAGCACTTACAAATAGAGATAATAAGTAGATATTCAAAAATATATTTTAGGGATTAGATTTCCTAACACTTGCAAAAACATAACCTTGGACTTATTTGTCTATTTTATGGTGGAGAATTGTAGCAGCAAATGCACATTTCAAAAGTGATTCTTTTATTTTAGATTCTTTTGATATAAAAGGAAAGCGCTCTAAATGTTAGTTACCATTCAATCACTTCATTTTAAAGTTGAAAGCAGTATTCCCAAACAAACAAAAAATTACAAAAATGAAAATCTTTGCTTTACTATTCACCGTTCTCGCCTTGATTTCCTCAGCAGTGGCTCTCAGAAATCGTAAGTCAAACAAATCAAATTTCCAAATATATTTTATCTATATAATAATATCCTATTCTTTTTTAAATTTTAAGCTCTCTGTGGCTTAGAACATGCCAAGAACGGTAAAGACGGTATTATATGTCGTGCTGCGATGCCATCCTGGTCATACAGAGCTGAAGCCAATGAATGTCTATACTTCGTATATGGCGGTTGCCATGGCAACGACAATCGTTTCCAATCCGTGGAGGAGTGTGAAGAGATGTGCAAGGAATAAATTTCTTTTCATTAATGAAATATTATTTCCTTCCTTAAAATGAAGACAAATAAAATTTATGAAAATAAATACACACAATAGAAACTGGAATTTTTAAATAATTTACCAAAGAGAGTTCCTGATAGAACTTAGAATATCAGCTAAATTTTTTAAGGCATTTATCAGCCATAGTTTTTTATTATTAATTAATTTTTTTAATTCACTAGTCTGTTTTATGGCTCTATTTTAGATATCTACCGAACTTCAGTTGCCTTGTCAACTGGCAACGCAACTGAATTTACAACTTTTATTGTGTATGGCAACTTTCTCAGGGTTGCATGAAAGTTATGCAAATAGTATCGTGCCATAATTGTCAAAAAGGCTTAAGCAACATAATTTTTTAAACTCATTTTTTGACCATTGTCATTTAAGATCGTTAATAGTCAATTTTTCTCAAAAAAAAAACTAAGTCCGAAAAATTTGTCGGTTAAACTTTTTTGGTGGTTATTGCTCGATATGACTATATGACAGATTGGCGACTGAAATTAATGTTAACAAATCATAAAAATATAAGAAACATAATTTCTAAGAAAATGTTTAATAAAATAATTTATAATAAAGATGATGAATTCAGTGGAAATATTTTACTATGAAAGGAAGGCTAGGTTAGGTTAGGAAGGATGGTGCTATATCACAACTCATCTCGAAGACCCATTTGGGTTTATTGTGATTCCCTTCTATTGCCAGTTAAAATCAATATTTACTCCCCTATTTGTATCCAGATGTGACCCTATTATCCGCGATTAAATCACTGAATGCCCATGATGAAGCCCCTAAAATCCTCCTTACGTCTCTTGATTAAGAGAAAAATAGTTCAAAGTATTGCATCCATTAGACGGACACCTGACTAGCGGTCTCCACTAGCCATGATTTTGGTATGGGCATCATGTTGGACATTGCCAATGTCTTATGAAGACCGCTCATATCCATGTCTCATCCATGCTCTGCTATAGATGCCCAAGCATATGTCTTAGCAGCAATGTTCGCCATGAGATTCGCAGTCCGCAATCATTTGCAAATTTTCCTCTAACGTAGGCATCCCATAATCCCTGCGGTCTAATCATCGTTTTCGATAACAAGCTGATTCAATCACGTTTATTCAGTTTGGGAATATGGCATTCGATATCTTACCTTATTATTACTTTGTACGACAGCGAATACCATAATCTTAAACTGAAGAAATGTAATATAATCAGTTCGCTATCGAAAGCGACGATTAGAGCCCTGGCGTAATATGTGAATCTATGATTTTTTTCTAGTGTTTTGAACAAGAAAGAATAGAGGTTAATGGGACGAAAATCCTTTGAGTCCTTGTGGCTTCTTGAAAATATATTTTTGCATTAGTTTTTTTTAAACAAACACAAACCCGTGAAGCGGTTATCCTATCTGTGGAATACACCGAGGGTCTATAGCTAGGATCGAACCCACGACCTTTGGAGTAACAGGTTATTATCACTACCACTAAGCCACAGAGGTAGGATTTTCGGTAGAAAACTGCTCTAGTCTTCCTCTAGCTAGTTGGAATGTATAATTTAGAGATCCAGAGAATAATAATGTATTTTGTATTCTTTAGCTTTTTTTGTATAATGCCGTCATACCCTGAAGACTTGTGGGCACAAAAACTGTGAATTTACTGCCTCTAAATAATTTTAATAAGGACAAATTTTCCCATTCGAAATCGCTTAAAGAAATTTTTAAATATTTCCATTTAAACTCTTTTTAAACATTTTAAAATTTCTTTCATCATCGAATACCGGAATTTTCCTTCTTGATCAAATTTATTTCAATCTTATTTTTTCTATAGTGATAAAAAAATATTTTTGTCATATCTCTGAAAAATTACCATATCAACTCTTTTTTTATCTAAATCCTAAACGTGGAAAGTTTTTTTATACGAAAACAAATTTAATACCATTTAAACTTTATGTACCTGTTGTTGCAAAACATAACTAAAAATAATCTCACTTATGATATAACAACGAGTATAACAATATTTTATAATAGTGATTTTAATTAAATAACCTCTCCTCTTATCAGAAGCACTAAGTCGTAATTTACACCATGCAAGTCTTACTTCTAAGCTGATTAGTTTGTGGAACAGAGAGACGATGGGAACATAAACTTTTCTTTTTCCGTCGTCTCTCTCTCTCTCTCATAACAAAATAATCAGTTTAGCAATAAGACTTGCATAGTATAAATTCGGACTAATAAATAGAGATAATAAGTAGATCTTCAATAATATATTTTGTGGATTAAATTTCTTAATACTTGCATAAATATAACTTTGGACTTATTTTTCTCTTTTATACTTATACGTATAAGTAGTGATTTTTTTAGTTTGGCTTAGATTCTTTTGATATAAAAGTAGAGCGCTGTAAATGTTAGTTACCATTCAATCACTTCAATTTAAAGTTGAAAGCAAAATTCCCAAAAAAAAAATTAATAAAAATGAAAATCTTTGCTCTACTATTCGCCGTTCTCGCCTTGATTTCCTCAGCAGTGGCTCTCAAAGATCGTAAGTTCAATAAATCAACTTCCCAAATAGTTTTTACATTCATAGTGTAATATCCTTTTATTTCTAAATTTTTAGCTCTCTGTGGCTTAGCACATGCCAAGAACGGCCGCAATGGTATTACATGTCGCGCTGCGGAGCCATCCTGGTCTTACAAAGCTGAAACCAATGAATGTCTCTACTTCGTATATGGCGGTTGCAATGGTAACGGCAACCGTTTCCAATCCGTGCAACAGTGTGAAGACATGTGCAAGGAATAAATTCTTTTTCATTAAGATTAAGATCAATAAAATTTATAAAAAGAAATACATATAGACTTAGTTGATTTTGAATCCTTTACAATAGAAAGTTCCCTCCCCATCGAGCTGCTATTGTTTAATTGACTGATTAATTGTTAATTGATTTTTTTTCAATTCACTATCCGGTTGTATGGCTCTATTTTAGATGCCCAGCGAGCTTCAGTTGTCTTGTCAACTGGCAACGCTGTCTAAATGAAAATTAATATTTTGTATGGCAACTTTTGCAAGGTTACCTGAGAGTTATCGAAAATAGTATCATTATGACAAATTGGCAACTGAAAATATTGCAAGACCCCTTGCCCAAACGCAAAGTTTATTTTGCCAAAGTCTTTTAAATTTTCTCTTAAACTTTCAACCGTATTCTAAGCTCTGTGACAAAGTAAAACTTATAACTTATAACTTACATTGCTTTAAATATAAAAATTGTCATTTATTATAATTTTTTCAGTTGTCACAAAGTTCGGAATAAGGCGGTTTGTTTCAATTCTCCACACGCAAAATTTAACTATAGAGAAAAAACGAAAGAAAAGTATGAAGAACAAAGAAACTTTGAGAGTTGAAATAAGTCTGTACTCATCCTCATTCTCCTTTCCCATATCACCAACAAACTCAAGACCGGTTGGTTTTTAAGATAACTATGTACATGATTTTTTTTAGGTCGATAGAAAACAGAATGGAAAAAATGCTTAATGCAAAAATTATGGCCACGCCCACTTTTAAGCAGAAAAAAGTGGGCGTAAATATATAATCGCAGTTTTTTTATATTTTGTTTTAAATTTTGAAAGTCTCAAACCCATCCATATTGAAGCTCAGATTATCACCTTTCATTCAATAAAAGTTTCAGCAAAATATTCCTGGAGGTTCTTGAGTTATGAAAGGCATAACTTTAGCAAAAAAACGATTTTTTCGGTCAATCCCGCTTTCCGCAGTTTTCAGAAAATTTTTAATATCTCTGAAGTTGGAAGAAGTAGAAAATTTAAATTTTGCACATTTATAGAATGAAACTTGCCGATTCGTTTAAAGGATATTTGAACTTTGTAGGTTTATTACCACAGAATATATACCGCTTTTAAAAATACTTTTGAACTTTTTCGCTGTTATGGGGGGCCACATGGTGGACCATCTTAAGCCCAACATTCCAATCTATCATATAGTGAAACAATCATTTAACTCGGTCCAGCCGTTGTCGAGTTATAACATTTTAAAACATGTGCTCGCAAGAAATCCACCTACTACCAGTTTCTGTTGACCTGGTGCTTTACAAAAAAAAAAGGAAAATTTTTAAACAAATTTAAAAATTTTTCTGGTTCAATACTAATTTAGCGGTTTCGGCACTAACTCGGTTGCTTTTTGAGATATTTGTATGAAATTTGGTAGGTAGATAGACAATAGAATGGGGAATAAGTACTGTATGGAAAAACTTTTTCCAAATTAAATTATTGTTTTCTCATATTTTCTTTTAAATTTTGAAAGTCCCAAACCCATCCATGTTGAAGCTTAGGTTGTGATCTTTCATTTAAAAAAAATTTGATCAAAATATTTCGAGCGGTTGTCGAGATATGGGAGTCCTAACTTTATTTGAAAAAAAAATTATTTTTCCGGTCATTTCTGGTTTTTGCAGTTTTTAGAAACTTGTTAATATCTCCGAAGTTGGAAGAGGTAGAGAATTTAATTAATTTAATTATTTTAATTTTGAAGGTTCATAGAATGGAACTCTGTGATTCGTTTAAAGGCTATCCTAAGGTTGTAGGTCTATTACCTAGAGAGATATAACTCTTCTAAGCACACACTGAATTTTTCGGTCATTTTGTTTGGTTTATAAACTGTCTTTTAAAGAGTTATCGTGCTGAAGTTATCATTTATAGTTGCATAAATTTTTTTATTTAAACTTTTTATTAAAAATCTTCAATTATTTTGGATTAGTAATACAAGAATTAAACAATTGTTAGGTTCGAACAATAAAATAAAATAATAATAATAATAATAATGATAATGATAAATAAATAAAACTTATTTCATTTTGGCATCTAGAGCTGATAAATTTAAATATTTAGCAGATCTTGGCACTAGTCTAGATATTAATGACACAAAATTACGTACAATAAATATCTTAAAGAATATTAAAAAAAAAATACATAAAATATGTAAATTTTAGTATTGAACATAAAAATTTGATGAAAAAAACACACTGAATAGCTGGCAAGTCTCTATATGAAACTTGTGGTAAAGCGCTAAGGAAAAGAAAGAAAATACAATAATAATGGCCACTTAACAAATACTTTAAAGCAAAATAGGCGAAAATAAAAAACAAACAGCCTTAATTATAAAACTTATTAAGGCTTTTAAAAAAAATTCATACAGAATTTGTTTTAAGCCTTAATAATTTTTATAAATAAGGCTGAAAGAAACTATAAAACAAAATATAAAGAAAATATTTATGGGCTGTGCTACGTTTAGGCAGACTTTGTTCTTATTCTTGCACTTTAGCTGTGCGCTTTCTTATTATTTTTTCTTTTTAAACTTTTTATTTTCTTGTTTAATCGGTTTTGCTTTCGTTTTTTTAAAAATTTTGGATTTTTTGTTGCTTTTTATAAGCCTTAGGCTTTGGCTCTTTGTTTGACATAGTCCAGGGCAGCAGCTAGTATGCGTTTTTCTAGTATACGATACTCTAATATCATCATTTTAATATAATTTCTCTTTGGTTGGATTTCGCCCTTTTTTAAGCCCTCGAACAGCTGTTCATCATCCTCCAGGGTGGTGGGAAAGGCTTTTAACAAAAGCATTAGACGTATTTGCAAATACTGCCAGGTTTTTGATTCTAGTTCAGTCTCTAAAGCACAATCAATGTGCAACAGATCCATGGCACGTTCAGATTTTATCCAATGTTCCAGTTGTTCGGCATTCATATTAAAGACTCTTACGAAACCCAGTAAATCTGCAGAAATATGTTCGGGCGGTGGTAAAACTTTCAATTCACTGTTCTTGGGTATGTTGAGCAGTTGCAGCAGTTCATTGCGTTGCTCAAACAAAGGATCGGAGGTACTGAGACCCAGTTTAATGGCCACACGATCTTTGGGATTTGAGGGATTAATGAATCTATAAAAAAAATAAAAAATTATATATATAATATTGTTTAAACTTGTTTAATTTTGTGAGCGTAAATACCCATTATGAATCATAAGATCGGCATTGGAACGATTGCCATAGTGAATGAAAACTTGTTGCCCTTTTTTAAACTCCTCTTGGGCTGTGCTTTCCATTTCCTGGGTTTCGACATTGAAAAATGAAGTTATAATACCATTGCGATGATTGGCCATATCCCAAAAGGGTATTAAGGCCGAAATAACTTTGGGAGCCGACTCGTCTTCCGAGGGTACTGCGCGTGGTATAAGATTTTCCCGGGTCATAACAGTAGAAACTGCCCATCTAAAAGTAAGAAAACAAAATAAGAAACAATTAATTTCTAGGAAAGAATCATTGAGTCCCGGTCCAAACATTAAATTTTTTTTGAAGCAACTTTTTATTTTTCAGTGACAATACATATGGGCATTTCCACAGGAATATCAACTTTATGTAGCGTGCAACAGCAAGCGAATATGCTTATTTTTTCAAAGGAAACGAAACATTTTTTATTTTAATTATTTATATATTTGTGTAGGCCGTCAGCAGCTCTACGTTAGATAAAGTTTTAAGAAAAATCGAGTCACGTTGCTCAGAAATACAAGGTAAATTCCTTGCTGTCGCACGCGACAAAGAGTAGAACTTCTCGGAGAAATGCTCATATTTATTTCTATTTCAACACTCACACCCACATATTAAAGAATTGCTGCAACAAAAATTTTAACTCTGGACCGGGACAAAAACCGAAGATAAAAATATATCTTCATTTTCCTAAAATATTTTTACACAAGAACTAACCCAATAAAATTGTTAAAAAAAATTAACAATATCCTTATAATACTCATCTTATCCTTGTTAGTGTTAAACCTTTAATATTTTCTCTAGCAAAGAAAAGCAAAATAAAAATACATTTAAGCCACAACAAATGTTTCAAATTGTGTTATACAATGCAACAAATGACCCACAATCCACCTCAAAGGCAAGAGCACTATCAACAACACTTTCAAATTAATACCCAAGCGACTGACATTTCAGCCATCCTTGACACCTCAACATTTAACCAAAATATATCTACTCTCTCTGGACGTGTTTTCTTAATCTTTTAAATCGCAAAAAATAAATATTAAAGGCATATGATGCTTAAAACCATCATTAAAATGTCGCCTGACTGCCTTTTATTTTGTTATTTTTACAAAACATAATTTAGTAAAGAAAGCCATCTTTGGCTTATGTCCTGGGCCGCTTGAGATAAGATTTAATAAAAGAGAAATAACAAATAATAAGGAAATTAAATATTTAAAAAAAATTTTTTTAAATTAAAAGTATTAAATAAAAAATAGCAACAATAATTCCTTAAACCCCAAGCTGACCTTAAAAAGCTTTTGAGTTCAAACAAAAAAAAACATTCACACAAATTTTTTCTAGCCCTGAAAAAACTGTTATACTTTTGAAAAACTAACCCAAATTAAATCAAAAGAAAGCATAATTTACCCCGCATTACCACATTCTTTTATTTCTAAAAACTGTTATACTTATTATAAACTGTTATACTACCTAAAAAAATTCTTAAAACTAGCAGTAGTAACCAGCAACATTAACAGTATAGTTAACAATATGTACATAACTATTAGCAACCTTGAAAAACTGTTATACTCCCAAAATACTGTTATAATGCTTAAAAATTAGAAAACAAAATACATAAGACACATTTACTACAAACTCATTTCCAAAAACTGTTATACTTGTTAGATTGTGCAAGAAATTTTAAACTTAACTCTGGACACAATCAAACTGACTGCAAATATGTAGCTATTTTGACTCTATAAAACAAAATTATATACACACATTTGAAAACTGTTATACTGCTTATAAATTATAAAACTTATTTAAGAAATTTTAAACTTAGAAGTTGATCACATACAGCTATTTTCATTCTATTAATAACAGTGTTATACTACCAATACTAATCAATAACAAAACTACTGAAAACTAATAGAAAAACATTACTAGAAAAACAATTCTTAAAACTGTTATACTGCTTGTAAATTGTTGAAAGGTACAAAAAATTTCAAACTCAACTCTGGACACAATCAAACTGACAGCAAATAGCTATTTTCATTCTATAAAAATATTTTATACACACATCCGAAAACTGTTATACTGCTTATGAATTTTTAACTTAAAGCCATAAATTCCAAACTAAGCACGGGACACAAATAAATTGATCGCATACAATTATTTCCTTTCTATTAAAAAAAGTGTTATACTCCCAAAAAGTGTTATACTGCTTATAAATTGTTAGAATGAAAGAAGAAATTTAAAACTTAACGCTGGACTCAATCAAACTGGGTATAAAAATTTTATTTTCCCGGCAAATAAAACTGTTATACACAACATATGGTTTCAAAAAAAATCAAGGCCGATTTTTCAATAAAAAAATTGTTATTGTCAATTGGAATTCCAATAAATAATATTAGTGGAATAAAAATATTTTTGTACCCAACTGTTATAATCGAAGTCTTCCATAAAAAACTATTCTACAGATTTTAAATTATAAAAAACTGTTAAACATAAAATGTATCTGAGCAGCATAAAGTATTTTCTTTGAAAAAAGCTCTAGAAATAATTGAAACAAAATATGTACCTAAATTCCATTGTGCCTTCGTTCCACTGTACATATTCTGTTCTTTCAATTTTCCATTTTAATTTATTCACAATTGCACAAATTCTTATTAGTGTAAGTGTGTCTGTCGCGCCTTATGTATGTAGGTCACTTTGGTTCTTCTTAAGATTTAATATAATTTTCTAAGAAAACAATGAATCTAACTAAGGTTTTATTCGTTGTGTCTATTTTACTTGCGCTAGTCCTTTAAGGCATAGAAAAGAAGAAAAACAAAGGAAAATATATGATAAAACTTTGTGAGTTGCGAAGTACAATAAAATGTCTTGAAAACAATTAAAAAATATTAACTTTTCATTCTATTCTCTTGAACATTTTCCTGTCTTAAGAAAAGGCAAATGTTTGCAATTTGCATTGAAATAAATTACGCTGAAAATCTTTTGCAATTACTGTATGCATAATGAATGATTTAGATTTTTTTTAAATTTATGAAAATGAAGACAACCTACAAGAGTGTCATAAAACAAAGCATAAAAGTGTTTTATAGGATGGAGTGAAGTGAAGTTTGTTAAGCGATTAATAGTTTATTAAAAAAAAGTTTAAAAAAGTATTCCAATACTTATTTAATTAATTAAAATTTTTAGTGAGAATTGATATAAAATATGTTATATCTAGGATTTTCTTTCTGCAATTCTATGCAAAGTATTTGAAAAGACACATTTCTATATAAAAATATACCTTTGCTAGAAGCTCCTAAAAATGTTTATAGAAAACTGTTATACTAAATCATTTTAAAGAAGAATAATTATACACATTTTTTTCTTTTCTACTGCTATGCAAACTAATTGAAAGGACACATTTGTATATACAAATATAAATCTACATAAAAAATCCTGAAATCGTTTATAGAAAACTGTTATACGAAAACGTTTAGGCGCAAATCGATACAAAAAACAACATAAGGTTCTCTTACGTTATAACGTAATGTTCTCTTTACATAAATTACTTGCTCAATTCGAAAAAATTAAATCTATTGTATAAAACTGTTATACAAAAACTGTTATACGAGATCGAATATAAAAATATGATAAACTGCGTAAAATTCTCTTTATATAAATTGTTCGCTCACTTTTAAAAAATTTTAAATCCATTGTAGAAAAGTGTTATACAAAAACTGTTATACGAGATCAAGTATAAAAATTTATAGGCTACGTAAAATTCTCTTTATATAAATTACCCTGAAGAAGATAATAAAAATTTAAATTTATTGTGTAAAACAGTTATACAAAAACTTTTATTCGCGATGCAATATAAATATGATAAGCTACGTAAAAGTATTTATATAAAGAATAAATTGCCTTGAAGAAAATAAAAATAATTTGAAATTTATTACATACAACTGTTATACGAGATCCAATATAAAAATATGATAAGCTAAGTAAAATTCTCTTTATTTCAATTACCCTGAAGAAGATAAAAAACTTTGAATCTATTGTAGGAAGCTGTTATACAAAAACTGTTATACGAGATGCAATATGAAAATACGTTTAACTGCGTAAGATTGATTTTACACAAATTACTCTGAACAAGCTCTAACAAAATTTGAAATATATTGTAGAAAACTATTATACAAAAACTTTTATACCAGATCCAATATAAAAATACACAACAAGATTCTCTTGATAAATATTATAAATTATAATTATGAAAAATTATATTATAGAAAACTGTTATACGAATATAATACATACGTTTTTCTACATTAAAATTACTCTGACACACGAAAGTTCTTAAAAACAGTTATAAAAAATTGTTATTACATAAACGTTGAAATGAGTTATTACAAAAACTGTTATACAAACAATATTCTTAAAGAAAAGTATGCCATTTTAAATTGCTTAAATATAAAGTAAATATTTTCGTTCATGAATTTTACTCTTGAGAGCGCAGCGCATAAATGAATTTAATTGCGTAATTTTTTAGGTTTACAAAAGCTTTATTTAACAATTGTTTTCGTATACCAAAACATAAATATTCTAAGGCCTAGAATTGAAATTAATTTCACTAAGACGATAAGAATTTTTTTTTTAAAAATTTTGGAACAATAAAAACAGTTGGTGGAAATATTTGCAATGAGAACGAGAATTTTTTGAAGAAAATCTTAAAAGGAAACGCACAAGTTATGAAAAAAATTGCTAGACATTAAAAGAAATATATAGGAAGGATCTAAATCTTGCTGTTAAACACTTATAACTAATTTAATTTTTTTATAATTTTTGTTATCAAAAACTTCGAAATTTATTTATAATTTTTGTCCTTTTGTTGTCATATTATTTGTATCTCTAATTGCTTTGCTTTCGCCATTTTACCACCAGCAGAATGGAATAGGGAATTTTTGAAAGACTACATGCAGCCAGACTCTCTACGCTTTGGATACTTGAGTTTGGCTTTAACATGAAGTTAGAGACAGCCTTGCACTGGGGCATTTTTCAGGCCACCATTTGCGTCCTGAGACTCTTAGAAAGCTCTACAATAGATTGTTGGGTACCAGAATCTGGTTCATAGGACTATATTCAACTGATGAGTATTGGCTGCTTAGGTTCTGTTGAAACTAGAAAATGTAACACCAGCCTTATACTGCGGTAGCCGGAAGCAATAACTTTTAGTTAAAGTGTTATTAATGCAAGTAATAAGAAAACGGTTCAAAGGACCGTAAACAAAATTTAATTACCTTTAGTTCATAGTAGCATCAGTCTCGTTGACTGTTCTACTCGATTTTAAATGTTCTACTTTATGTTTATAATTTAAAAACATCATATTTTTCTAAGAAAATAAAATTCAAATAAACTTAATTAATTTTCCATTAAACAACATTTAATCACAACAATTTACTGTCACCACAAACTGACTGCAAAAATAAGCAACCCAAGTACTAGATAACACTTCAAAGCTACTCACCATAAATGGAAAACTGTTAACATAAAAAAACCCAGTGTGATGTGAATGGTTCTAAGGATGACATGAAATATAATTACACTTGCAAAAAAAAAACAAAGATTTAAAATAGAAAATAGCTTTATAGGAAAAAAATATGAGCAAGCAACTACATGTTATAAATTGAAAGAAGGAAAGTATTTGAACATAGAGCTAAGGAGGGAGAAACAGCAACGAACTGAAAGAAAAGTAATTTTTTTTCTAACGGAAAAAAGTTTTAATTTTCACACTCACGAAAATAAAAAATAATGTACTTGAAATGGCTTTAAAAAAACTATACTATGATGAGCGGAGAACTAGCTCTCGAGATAAGATAAGATTTTTAGGCA
Organism: Tachina fera; assembly: GCA_905220375.1. NCBI lineage: Eukaryota > Metazoa > Arthropoda > Insecta > Diptera > Tachinidae > Tachina > Tachina fera. The sequence continues at coordinate 10,570,711 of LR999966.1, forward strand.
GCAATAGAAAAGAAGTTTAAGATTGTTTATATAAAAACTGTTATATAAACTGTTATACAAAAACTTATGCAGCAAAAATTATTAAAAATATATTAAAATAAAAATAAAAAATAAATACATTTGCTTTCTCTTAATCAACATATCAAAAATAAATAATAATTAAGAAATAAAAAATTTAACAAAAATTTTTTTTTATTGTTATAAAAAAGTTTTATACTCCAAAAAATAGCTAAATTCCAAATTAGCTTCGTCTGTCACTGTTATACATATAAAGCGTTATACGCTAGAAACTATTAAAAAAAATATTTAAATAAAAATAATAATTATGAAGCTCTTAATGGAATTTAACCTCTGGTGCACACAACTGTTATACAAAAATTTCACAAAGAAAAACGTTTTAAAAAAGTTCTAAACCACAAAAAATAGCAAAATTCGAAATTAGCTTAGTCATTTAGTTCCTTTAAAGTTGTATAAAAAGTTGCTATGCAAAAATAAACTTGAAATAAATAATAAACAAAAACTGTTATACAAAATATTATACTCATATATCTTGGATTTTTTGAGCGAAAAATTTCAATTGGATTTTTTATTTAAATTTTTTATAAAGTTGTCATTTTCAAAAAAAAATCAATATTTATAGTTTAAAAAACCTCATTTTATTACCCTATACAAAAATAATTAATTTCCAAAATTTCATCTTCTTTGTTGAGCTCCCATAAATTTTAGAAAAAAAAACTGTTACACAAACGGTTATATATCAGAAAATAATTCAAATAAGTCACAGGAGAAACTGTTATACAAAATCATATATGCCATAAACTGTTATACAGTACTTTGTTAGAAAAAATAATTAATAAAACTAATTATAGGCAAAACTGTACGATACATAAAAGATTATGTACAACAAACTGTTATACGCAAATATTTTTTCAAGACAAGCTCCTTAACGTGGTTACCGTATTTCGACATGGATATATTGAAGGATGTCGTAGTCGAAGTCTAAAGACTCTAAACACGATAAGACTCATTATAATTATTATACTCTAATTTGTATTTATAAAAAATTATAGGGAAAACAGTTATACAAAAAATTATGAAAAAATATTGTGAAAAATTATAAAATTTTTATAAAAGAAATGTTATATAAAAAACTGCATTCTAAAAACTGCTATACAGAGCATTTTTTTTTTTCTAGAAAAAAATAATTATAAATGAATATTATTCCAATTTCCACATTTCGCTTAAAAATATGTTAAAAAACTTTTAAGCAACTGCCAAATCTTTTTCGTTGTGACCTTCCAAACTTACAACATCATAAAATTAATTATACAGAAGAACTGTTATACATAATTGTATGTACGAAAAACTGTTAGACACACGATTTTTTTAAGAAAAAACAAGTATAAAAGAAAATGTTAAAAAAATATTTTTACTTCTTTAAAATAATTTAAACTGTTATACAAAATTGTATGACAAGAAAACTGTTAGATTAGATTTCCTTAAAAGAAAATGTTTAAAAGAAATATTGTTATGTTAAACTGTTATACAAAATTGTATGCACAAAAAAACTGTTATGACACAGGATTTCCTTAAAAAAACAATAATAAAATTTAAAAAAAAAATAATTTTTTTTTATAAAATTTTAAACTGTTAACAAAATTGTATGCATAAAAAACTGTTATACAGAGGATTTTTTTAAGGAAAAACAATTCTAAAAGAAAATAAAAATAAATATTTTACGTGCCTAAAAAAATTTTAAACTGTTATACAAAATTTTAAGTACCAAAAACTGTTATACACAGGATTTTTTTAAGAAAAATACTAATAAAATAATAAAAAAAAATTTAAAGAAAAATATTTTTATGCCTTTTAAAAAATTTTAAACTGTTATAAAAAATTTTATGTACCAAGAAGACTTTTAGAAACCAGATTTTAAAAAAGCAATTATAAAAGAATATTAAAAAAAATATAAATAACTAACCTTTTGTCAAAAGAGAAGAGCTGAGATTTCCTTTAATAAGAAAATTATTATATGGTCCTTCGAACCGGGCTTGATTGCAGAAAGCGCAGGAAGTATAGCAGCAATCTAAGCGTTGGCGATGTCTAAACGAACAGCCACAATTTTGTTTCCTGAAAGCCTACGAGACCGCAAATGCTTTCATAGAGTGTAACATTAAAGAAAAAACATATTAAGCATTCCATGCTGTTAGCAAATTACAGTCTAGAGACCCTAAACTAATTTACTTTTTTGAGCTCATCGCAAAAAAAAATCTCTTCGCTGTTTGCAGTGTCTATATTATGATTTTACAATCTGTATAAAATAGTGATTATTTAATTTCCTTTTCTTACGCTTCGTTGTTTTTAATGACTACATATATTTTTGCTTTTTGGCTCTTCCGTCTAATGAAGTTATTTTTTTCCAAACACTTAAAAGATGTTTGTTCCTGTGGTGGCGGGGCGAGTCGAAAATTGCACAACTAACTAAATTTGCGATTGCTAAAGTGCAAAAATATAAAGTTACTGGTAACATTTTATAACTGCCAACACCAACAAGCCGGCAACTACACACTTAGGACTTCAATTAGTGCAAGTATAAAAATACTATCGTCTCTAGTTCTATTGCAGCAGTGAAGTAAAAGAAAGAAAAGATTAGAAAATTAATATAAAATAAATCTAAGTTTTTAAGCCTGATTCACAAACTGAAGCTCAAAAAATTAAAAAATTTCTAAGAAAAAACATTAGAATAGTTACAAGATCATGAAGTTTTTGCAAACTGTTATACACAAAATTTTCTAGAAGAGAAAAAAATGCTATACACCCACAATCCTCCTTAATGGGAAGAAAAGGCGAGCAGTTTTTTCACGTGGAATTCATTATTTTTTCATACAAAATACCAGAGTTTCTTTTGAACAAACTGTAGACTTTTTATTCCCGTTAAAGATCAATATGTTTGTGGAAAAAGGACTCTTTTTCTAAAAAAAAAATATGCAAAAAATTTTTTTTCAATGAACGGAAACTGCAAAGGTACTTTGACTTGTCTGCGGAAACACTTAGAGTATCCGGCAGGAATTGAAGCTGCGACACTTTATTACATTAATTTTGAAACGTTTTCTGTTTCTCCTGTAAAAACTATAGAAGTGTAGTTACGTCCGTTTGCATTTAAGGTGACGATATGTCTGTATGTACGACGATATGTACGTATGAACATAAATATTTTTTTGTTATACACTACATTTTTTTTCAAAATATACTAAGGACGGTTGTATTCAATATTCACAGGGAAACATTTTATAACCAAAAGCAGCAAAACTGTTATACAAAAACTATTATACAAAAAGTGTAATACAATAACTGTTATACAAAGACGGCTGAATAAAAACTTCTCTAAAAAATTTTATGCAAGGGCAAACTCATACCAAAAAATTGGTACATATAAACTGTCATACAAAAACTGTTATACAAAAACCTTTATGCAAAAACTGGGGAAAAATTTGTATATGTGGGAAAGCTTTTACAACCAAAAGCAGTGAAATTCTTATACAATAACTGTTATACAAAAACTGTTCTACAAAAAATGTTGTACAAAAACTGTCATACAAAAATTGTTAAACAAAAACTTTTATACAAAGACAGTTATACAAAAACTTGTATTAAAAAAACAAAAAAAAAATGTTAAACAAAAAAAAATTTTAAACGAAAACTGGTATACAAAAACTTCTATACAAATTGCTATACTTAAACTGTTATACGCAAACTCTTATACGTGTTATTTTCTTAAAAGATAACTATCGCTAAAAGTGTTCTAACACGCGAAAAAATTTTCTTAAAAGATAACTACCGCTAAAAATTTTCTAGCACGCGAAAAAATTTTATACAAAAATTTTTTACACATATGGAACTAAGTAAAAACGAGATTTGGTGTTTTATAGCTCTTTTCCTTGCCAAGCCCTTAAATTTAATTAAATTTTACATATTAAAAAATGCTGTTCTTTTTTTAAGATTTAGTTCCTTTAGGGAACTGTTAAACATAATTGCATTGCACAGGTTCATATATCACAGAATATTACAGCCAGAAAAAAAGGAGAAGTAATAAGGACGCATCAACACTGAATGAGCTGGCAAGAAAAAAATCAAGCTTGATAGCAAATATCATGCTTGATGCACAAATACGAGGGCAAGGCGGCACAAGACACCAATAATAATTAAAAATTAAATAGGTTACAAAACACGTTTGGTACTCATAAATTTTCCATAGTAGTTGCTTTAATCTCATATAAAAAAATTTTAAATTTTTAACCCAAAAAAATTTCCAAAGAAAATTATGATTGATGTGGTAAAAAAAGTGTAAGAAAATATGAAGCCAATTTTGTAGGAGACTGAAAAATAAACAATTAATGTATTCAAATAAATCTTTCTTTATGTGGCTGGCCCTCGTATGTTTGTGGCATGTGTAAAGATAATGGAATTTTTATGTAATTTTAAGCACTTGTTTGAATAGCGAACTTCTTTTATTTTTTAATAACTAAAAAACTAATTTTATGTAAATTTCAACTGAAATAAAGTTTTTATTATTTACATAAGTTTTTTTTCTTCTAAGAAATAGTTATTCATACATGCAAGTTTGTTCATTTTAATAATTTTTCTTAAGTAAATGTTTGATATATGCGACAAGAGACAAGAATGGAATGGAATGACCGACCACGGATTTGAATATAGCTGTTGAGACTGTGGCGGTTTTTAATTGGCAACAGTTACACACAAACATCAACTTGCAAACTTGTCTCAGCAATAATGAAAAAGAATACGAAAAGTTCATGCTTAATTCCTCTATTGAATTTAAAGTCAATTTAACACAGTTTTCTTTTAATATATAAATCTATTTAATGTTTTAAAACTCCAGTTTCTTATTTAAATTTTATTATGCTTTAGATATTTTACACACACACACATCCGTTAAAATATCTGTAATATCTCTAATAATTTACGCTTTAATAGACTGCATTTTCATCACTCCTTACGATTGTGTAAAGCATGCAAGGTCTTGTGGTGAAATATCTATTGACATCAATGTTTAGATGAGTTTGTGCTTTGAGTGTGTGTGTGTATGTGTGGTTTTAATAACGGAAACAAGTGCGGTATGATGTATTTATACATCTAACTGTTCATTATTTAAACCAAAGTCAATAAGAAATATTATCACAGAAACTGTATAAACACATTTATATGTTTATACAGTGGTGGACATTAGTTAAGCACTACACTAATTCTTTTCTAGCAAAATAAAACTATTAGAAAAAATCTTAAGATTTTTGCAAGTTTTAATAGTAAATGTCCGTCCTTGGAATAAATTTATTTTTATTTTACTTTTAATCTCAGCTGATACCGTATTTTGAACAATCACAGTGAGTGAAATTCACAATAGCGACCAAGATTCTTCGTCGAATGCTTGTCACAATAACAAATGAAAATTTGTGCGATTAGCACTTTTGTCTACTGTCGAAGATAAAAAGTCCATATTATAGACTTCTTAAGAAGTTTTATTAAAATCTTCTAAATTCTTCAATAGAAACGAGTATATGAGAGCGTGTACTGCATAGACTATTTCCAGTTTTTGCCAACCACAAATGTAGGTCATTATATGGCACCGTATTACCGTGTTTTAATGCTTTGCTGGGATATTTATGTATATGCATGTGTATCTTGCAATTTCTATACGTTCATCAATTTGCTTTAAGCGCTTGTAATATAAACTAGATGCTTATAACCAAGCGTATTTATACTCATTGACACAAACACATACATATACAGTCAAAACTAACACTTAAACTACTTGAAAGTTACTGAATGGCTTCTAGAAGAATCAATATGAGTTTTACTAAATAAATACACACACACACACACATTACACGCAAACAAACTTAATATTTGTACATGCATGTGTTATAATAATCATATCTTCTATAGTTTATTAGATTTTTGCAATTATTTGGGAGTGAATGAAATACACTAACACTAACGCAAGCACAAGGTTGTTTATGTGGAATATGAAATTGCTTAAAGTTTTTTAAATGAATTTATTCGGTTTCCCCTAATGACACTATCAGTTCTACAAAACATAAAATAGAAGTTAAGAGGTTTAAATAAATAAATAGTGAGAGAGAGATAGAGAGAAAGGGATAGTACGAGGAGGAAGTGCATACAACTGTGCATCTGGCAGGGTTGCCATTGCTTTAATAACTAGACTAGACCATATGCCCATTATGTTATTAATAGTATTCTAAAAAAAAGCAATGTGAGTCCGATCAAACATCTAGTAATGATTTTTTTTAATATTGGCTTATGGTAACTAAAATAAGATATATAAATTTTTGACACTACTGTATTTAAAAATCTATGGAAAACTGCATGTATAGTAGTGGAATTATTAGTTGTGGGGGTTTGTGGAGAATTTCTCATGTGAAAGTGGAAAACGTCAAATAAAAATTTTGATAGAGCTTACGACCGGGGGTTGCAAATTATTAAAATCATCACCCATAATAATTGGAATGAGATGGAGATTGTTACCCAATTGTCGTGCACCAGCTGCAGTGTAAGGCAACAGTACGTAATGAAGATACATATGTTATAATATAATATTATGAATTCTTTATAAAGACTGCTATCTATATCTTTTAAACAAATATTTGACATTTAAAACGCTCTTTTATTTAAAAGTTTATATTTATTTTATATTTTTCAAATTTTTAACAAAATTATCCCCACTGGCAACACTATTACACTTCACAAGCGATTTCTATTAAAATTAATATTGCTCCTTAAAGATATGCTTTAAAATTCGGTTGAGTGTATTTTTATAAGCTGTTAAGTTTATTTGTACTTTTTGTTCGTATGATTACACTAATACACTCATACATATGTAGCTCACAACGATTTGATAACGCTTTACGATCTTACTCAAAATTTGTGATTGTATTGTGAAAAAGATTTTTACTTCCTAGCGTTTAGATGTTAATACATCAAAAATTTTGTGACTTGACCATCTATCTATCTTTCTATCCCTTTACATAGTAGATAGAAAAATCTGGTTCAAAGAGCGGCACTGGCCCGGAATAAGGCTGAATCTTAATCTTTTTCGGCTCTTAAGTGTTAGTCTTTCATATCTTCTTGTAGCTTTCGCAGTATATACCAAAGCCAGTCCCATTTAAGTTTGAGGATTTTGCAATGCAATAGCAGACCGTTCTTTCAGCTGCCAAATGCCATTCGTAAGGATTTGAAGTGCATTCAGATCTATGGTGCTTGCGTTCCATGTTTTACATCCACATAACAGCGTTGATTGAAGGCAGAAGTAAAAAATTCTTATTTTGTTCTCGAGATTTATGAGGAGTCGCAAACGAAACTAAGGGCTGCCTGTATGCGCTTGTTGTTATTTATGCGCTGTATGATATTATATTCCTCCTCAATTTCAAACCCTCATTCAGTGATAGTTAGGTCAGGTTAGCAGGCTGCTGGTAAGGAAGGTTGAAATTTATGAGTCCAGCTCACTTGGGTCCAATACAATGATCCCTTTGTGATACCTGTGAGTTGAAGAGAAGATAGTCAGAGTTGGTGATAGGGAAGGGTTAGTGATAGAGAAGAAGAGGTCGTGAAGGAAGAGATAGAAGAAAGCTTCATTCTTTTACAACTCTGCACTCTTATGAATAATGCAGTGTTGCAGCGCCTTCTGGTGTCAAATGAGGCGTATTAAATTTTGAAGCTGTGTTTAGTAGCCATTTTATTGGTTATTTTACTTCGTCGATGATTCTGCTACACAACGAAGGAGGGCGCTCTGATGTTACATTAGGATTAATAGTATCTTCTGAAGTCGGTATGGTTCAGTGACAAGTGCCTTATGCCCGCACAACAACTGATACAAAGCGACACTAATGCACATCAGAAGATTGCGTGGTGTTGTTATTTAATGACTATCGGAGACCGGGTTCGAACCCAGGACCTTCGGTTTTTTAGTCAATGTGCTAACTACTTCAGACAACGCCACCCTCCGCATTCAGTGATGTTTCCTTAAGTTTTATTTTTTTATTTTTGCGGAAATGTCACAATACCTGTTGTCATTATATTCCAGTTTTCTTAGCAATCCCTCTGGTCGAGTTAGGTTATGCTTTTGTGTCATGTTGTGGGATGTTGTGCTCTCTTTGATCGCGTTACTCGCAGCGTACATTATGACGTCCAGAACAATCTGAAACCATAGTGTTGACATTACGCAATCTTCGCACATACAAACGAACACCCTGATATGAGCGCTTAGTGGGTTTTCATGCAAAACTGTGCAGGAGGCTTATCTGTATAAGCCCTAAGAGATGACTAACTTATAAAGAACACATTCATATTCCTTCGTTGATTTGTCAAATGGAATTAAATGGTGGGCTCTGCTGAAAATTAAACTAGAAAAATTCTCAATTACCAGTTATATGGCTGCCTAACTCTCGTTTGTACTTTAGAGTAAAACCTTATGTACTCCTTATTGCCTTAGATTTGAAACAATGCTGACCGTATGCATGTCGGAATGTTTAGGTCTTTCTCATTTTAAGCATCGCCATAGCTTTGTAAAGGTCTCTGATCCAATTGACTGGCTGTTGAACCCTCACAAGGTCTTTGGAAGAAAGACATTTACACTCCTGATTGGCTTCTTCTTAGAAAAATAATTACTGGATGATAAAGACTACAGTAGCTGAAGAAATAGAAGAAACATTCCCTCAAGGTATATAATAGGCGACCGCCCGCCCAGCCTCCAAGTAACGCATTTTAAAAAATTTTAGGCAATTGCTACTTCAGAGAAGTGGCACGACCGTTTCGTTGTAATTTTTAAAACCTTTTGCCTGGTTGTTAGGATTAAAACTCATAGGCATATGCAAACACATCTTGTAAATTATCCTCTGTTTCGCAAAATGAGCCAAGAGGTTTTTTTTTAAATAATGTATAATCTTACCTAATCTTGGAAGATCATAACTTCCGTAAGTTCATAGAAATATTCAAACAAAAACAAAACAAATGATCCTCTTTTCCCCACAATGAGCCAAATTAACTCCCAAATTCCTTTAAATTTTATGGCCTGTCCTTTGAGTATATTTTCGCACGGTTAATATCTGTTATTTCCTTTACCACGGCAACTCTCTCCTGGCAAATTTATGCAATTGTGGCTTATCATTTTCAAATAATTCAATATTTGTTAATAGAGCCGCACACACGCACACTTGAGGTCTATTGATTTTATTGCCTAAACAAACAAATTATGCCTGCTTGGTTAAATGACTGCCTGCCTGCCTGGTACTCGTATGTGCACGAATTTATCTTGCATTAGTGCAGGCCTTTATAAAATAATTTTAGTTTTCAATTTAGGCAGCAGGAATTAAGTTGAACTCACAATAAGTGTATTTGCTATTTGTTAACCTATTTTGGTGTTATTTAGACTTTACAATCGTAGCTTATATGTATGTATGTATTTAGTTGCAAATGGAAGATTAAATAAACTATGAAGCAAATGGAATTTGAAAAAAATTAAATTGTAAAATAATCAAAGTAAGAGATATAAAAGTTGTTGGAAATTTTGGCTCCGAGAGCTCCGATAATGGATTATGGAGCTCATGGCATGCTGGAATATAGCAAATTATCGCGGTTGGCATACTTCGACTAGATTTTGGTGCTATTGCAAAAACGTCGTAGTCAAAGCCGAGATACGCCGCCAACCACTGTATGATGGATTGTTATGATGACTTTGGACCGACTATTCCCTACACATACTCTATGAACGATAGTCTGGAAGAACAAAACATGTCTTAGAAAAGGAATATGTAAACAACGACTCATTGATCAAACTCTATTCTTTTTAATTGGGCTGAAACTCTAAACGCTTAGAGCAATTTACCCAACGCTGAGATTGTAGATCAGATAAACAGCTAAAAGCCATTTAGAAATACCAGAACCAAAGATACAAGTACAAGCATTCATGGCAGCTGGAACCATAAGAACCATAAAACTGCGAATGTACTTTGTAAGATGCTGTCTAGGATAGACGGCGGAAAGGTTTAAAGTCGAGTAAAAAATTTCGTATGACGGCTCTAACTACAAGTAAACTCTGTGATGACTATCATTTTGTGATGAATATTTTTTTTTAATCGCCAATAAAGTCGACTTATTGGTGTTAACTGTAGACTTGAGCTAAGCCCATAGGAAAAAATCCATATGTTTTATAGGCCAACTTACATATGTCACCTCTTCTGAAGATCCATTTTCAGGTAAGAGAAGCCTTTCACTTTCATCCAGAGAATTTACTGCCTGCATAAATTAAATTTTCAAGGAACGCAAAAAACAAGGTACGCTTTCCAATTGAAAGTTTAAGATAACCATAAACAGACTTCTTAACACTTTCCACGTTATCTACCGTTGCTGATGATCGTAAGTTAATAGGTGTTCGCGGAAAGACACATTGGGATCTAGTTAATTAGGTCCCTTTGTGCGGAGGATCTGGGTCGCCCCGATTGTGGGTTTTCCCCCGATTTGAGTTGTAGATGTTTCTTCTTCAAACTTGTTGATCCATTTTCGAATGAGATCTATGCTAGGTGCATCATTTAAGTGGCGCAAATTTCTAATATTGCAAAATCTTCCACACGTCCAATTATTATTTTTGTAAAACTCCCGATTTAGCCAGGAGAACCACTCCATAGCGACTGTATTTTCAAAGTTAGGTTAATAGACCAGGATGGATCCTTAGCGATGAATTTCCAAGAACAACTGTATCGATACATACTCAGATAGCTCTAACGAAACGAATCGTTCACGCAGTAAGCTAAACAAGCATAAACTTTCTTTCGGGACGCCCTGCAATTTAAGAGTATATTGGAACCTTCCCACGTCAGAACTATTTAATTCGTTCTCTCGAAAGATTATTATAAATAAAATACTGCTTCCTATTAAGAAAATCTTTAAATCTAAATGGATTGTCTCTCAATATATTCCCAAATTTAATGTCACTTTGCAAAAATGGATTGTATTTGGTGATGGTTTCTGGGACTTTACGGTCCTGGATGCCATCAGTATATTATATAAATAATTCTAGCATGAAACACCAGAAAACTTTACATGCAGAAGCGAGTTCCTAGAGGAACTATGACTGCTGACTCTCAGCATAATACGTGATGTCCCTTAGAACACAACAATTTGTGTTTATCAATTTTAAGTCTCGCGATCTTTGGTTTGAAACTAAGAGCATCTCACTTGGGTTCTAGTCGGTCCCGTTGTATTACCTGAAATGTACACATGACGAGAAACTGGGGTTTTTTCAGTGTTGAAGTAAATCCTTAGCTTAATTTAATTTTATCACTAACATTATTATTGTAACATTCCCAGTGATGTTTTTATATATTCCTATGAACTTCCTATGAATTTCATTTGGTTATTATATAAAGTGCTATAGAAATTATCATTGTGTTATTTCAACAATTTGTATAATTTCCACACAATCTATTGGCTTAACTTGAGTGCAGAGCATGAAAATGAAGTGTATGTACGAGTATGTATATGTTTGCAGTTCAAAGTATCTAATTGTTAACATTTTAGTTATCATTTGTTCATTTATTTGTTTATACACAACTCAAGGGTTTTATTAGCTCAAGTGTAGTAGACAGAATATTGTTAGATAAATAAATTTAAAGAATTTTAAATCTTAGAAGATATAAATAAGAGAAGAAAAAAAACTAAGGAATTATAAGATAATTGCAAGTTATGGAATAAGAATTGCTGCATGAGGATAATTTGGTTTAAGCTACGGAAAAAAAAGAAATATACTCAATTAACAATACTTTTGACAAAGACTTCCCTTCCCTGTTGTCAATATATTTTAGTTGGAATTTACTACAGATCCATATTGATGCCTTGTTGCATTTTCTTGTAGCCCAATGCAGTTGGTCCCGAGCTCTATAGTGTATTTGGTATATTTTTAGCTCTCGCAATGTCTGCTTGTGCCACATCTCAATCGTGTTGAAGTTCAGCTGTAATCCTCACTTCTCTTGCTCCATAGCTCCGTTCGGACTGCCAGATAGTGAGAAAACTTTGGTCCTCTCGAGACTTGATAGTTAAGTCGCTAGTTAGGTTAATTTAGGTTGAAAGAGGAGCAGTAATAATTGACCCAATCCGTTTCGGACTTCACCTATGATATTATAGCATGTTGTGAGCTCTTCGACGGTAGTATTGGGGCCACCTCCATAAAGTGAGCAATTAGGGTTGATTTGAAAATTTTTAGCAAAGTGATTCCGTTCACCAAATTGTAGCAGGCATATGTAGCATCTTCTTGGAGTCACTTTCCTCAGCAATCGGTAAACTGTTCCTCCAACAAGCAGTTTGCCCACCTCCTCGGGTTTAGGTAAGTCTGCTTCATGGGTATTGCAATTATGTGTGTTGGAGTACCTCCAGGGACGCTTCTAGTCGTTTTGAGCGCATCTATTTCGCCTATTTGGTCCTTCAATGCATCGTTTATTTTTCATCCTCTTAAGTAACCTTCTTAGTTCAAAACTTACTTCCTCTATGAGTATTTTTACCTCCACATACAACTCAGTGATTATATCGAGTGATCTTTTGAGTTCCAGAAGAATTTCTTCCTTTAGTGTCTTACTTAAGAGATGGATATTATCGCCTACTGATTTGAGCTCTAGGGAACCTTTTACCCCCCGAGAACCGCTCTAGGTGACTTCTTGCTTTTTTTTGTCTTAAGAATCCAATTCTTCGACTATTAATATAATTTATCTAGGATTTGGAGGAACTTCTGTTTTACGATTTGTTTCGTTCGTCGCAGCAATATAAGTTTTCTTTGCTAATTTTGCACTCAGATCTTTAGAGTCTGCAAATCATCTTCTTGGTTGGTGTTTTCCTAACCCTTTCTAGTTCGTTTTTCATACTCTAAAACGTACTATATGTTTAGGTGGGTTGTCTATGTGCTCCTACCGTTTGTTTAACGTTGCCTGGTAGTTTTAAGTCTTTGTCTCACGAAGCTTATTGGTATAGTGACGATATTGAAGCCACTAAGCCACGCAGGACTATAATGGATTATATGACATGAGCGTAATGGCTCCTCTTTCCAACCTAACCTAACCTTACCTAAGTCACACATTGCATGGTGTATGGACCTTTTTTTCTCTAACAATTATCTCGTTCAGTTTGGAGATTTTAACCCCAAGTTTGGTGAAAGCGTTAGTTTCTTTTTCGGAAACCTTGCTCGTAAGCAACTCCAGTGTGGGGATAAATAGGATCTTCCGCTGCTCTGCGCCGGCGGTATCGTTAGTAGTAGGCCCTCTGGAATGATTTCAAGGTAAAGCTCTCTCGCTGAGACTCCTTTCCACCATCAGTGCCGTCTGTAGTAGCAGCGACTTTATAATGTGTTGTTTCTACTTGCGCGCTTCAACTTTATCCTTTCTGTGATCCCATTGTTATCTTTGCAATGCTGGGAGCACAATGCGAGGGTTGACACACGATCAGAAGATATTTTTAACTGCGCCTGCGTACCAAATTAACCGTACAATCCCAAGACAGTTTTCCAAGGATTGCCAGGTTTTAGCGTTACGGAGACGTATGACGCATTAGCCTGAAAGCCGTCTGGACCAGATTTCACTATAGCCTCATCCTCCACCCCCTCACTGCTTCACTCTAGTATGCCATATTCAGAATCTTACTGGTATCGATTCTGTGGCCTATGTGTCTAGGCTTCCGTCATTGTCCTCTATTGCGTGGGTGCAGTGAGCGGCTCGCGCTTTGAAAGACCGATTTTACTGGGTATATGGCCGACTCTCTTTCGGCAACTTCGATCTCCACTTTCCCAGTTAGTCGCCTTTTACGACAAGCTGAGGTAGAATTATAACCCGCTACCCCACGGGTGTGTTTATGTGTGTATGTGTGTGTGTATGTATATACGTACGTGTGTGTGAGTGTGAGAACTTAAGAACGGACCAAAAGATGTTGACAGAAACCGGTTTCCTTCGTGGAAATTTTCATGGATGGCCTACATTTTCAGCCATTTCCCATTTTTTCCTTTTTTTTGTACTGCACAATTATTTGCTGCTTAAATTGTGTAAGATTTTTACTGAAAACATTTTTGTCGTCTAGGATGATGCCTGCCATATTTTATACAAAATCGATTTAGGGGCTATTTACTTTAAGAATTTTACCCCTGAGTTAAGCGACAGTTGGTGAGAAGGGTACACTTTGCAGCACGAATTGAAAATCGTTTTTACATTTTCCTCTCTTTCCCACTGTTTTCTTATCTGGTGTATAAGCGGTGTTGCCAATTTGCCACATTTTTTTCATTTAATTGCAATATTTAAAAATTTGCATTTTCCATGTCTGGCTGGTGCGTATGCACAAAATTTAATCAAATAAAATGGTGTAAAAATAAAACAAAATGAGAGCATAAATAATAAGAGTATGTATGAGTGGGTGGGTGTTGGTCTAGTTTGCAATCTACTGTAACTGTTATATGTATGTATATATATATATATATATATATATGTATGTATGTATGTACGAGAGAAACAGTACCAATGAAGAGTGTCTAAACATAGTTATTTATGAAGTGCCCTCCATGTTTAAATGTATGTACAGATGTGTGTATTTTATAACGGTTAAATGTATGCAAATTTGCAGTTATTATTGTTCTTGCTGTTAGTTACGAGTATGTTTCTTTATTAAGTCAATACTTGAAGTGTAAAAGTGGCAAAAACTACACAATCCATTTATTCATATGTACATATGTACATACATACATACAGAATAATACTTACATTAACACTTATCACTTTCCACAGTGCATTTAGTATTTATTCGTACAAACATGCATATCCAAAGATATTCAAAAGCAAAAAAAATAAACAAATAAATAATAACAACCACTACAAGTACATACTACACTCTGTTGCTACTCTGCATAATTTTGCTACAAAACATCAATGGAATGTTGATGAATAAATGAATGAATACATTTTTCACTCGAGTGGAAAATGCAAGCAGAGTTATTTTGTGTTTAGATATTTTTCTTTTTTATTTTTTGCTATAAGTAGTTTTGAAATAAATTAAGTTTTAAGAGGAAGATCAAAAAAAAAGAGTTAATTTAGAACTGTCAGAGATATTGTATCAAAAAGAAGTTAAACAAAATGCTAAAATTGTTAAGGTCACAAACTTTTTTCAGGATCATGAGAGAAAGAAAAATTATTTTTAATTACATAAATAATTTTAATTATTAGTGCGTGAAATAAAAATTGCACTACATTCTAAGCAATCCATTTAAGCTAACCTTATGTTATTTTGTATTAGATGACATGATAATATATTAATACCCAGCAAAAAATTTCAAAAAAGGTAATCGAGTTTCGAATTAAGCATTTTTGGTGGAAGCTCTTCTCTACTGGATTACCAGCTTAATGATTTTAACAAGGCGTGACAATAAAATAATCGATTCTTGAGAACAACTTACATTTTTTATTTGGCAACTTGTTCATGTAATCTATTTATAGGCAGATTTTGTAAAAAATTTCGTTTCTAAACGTTTCAAATTTGTATGAAAAATAACGAAAATTCGTTTCAAAAAATATTTTTTCCATACAAATTTCAAAACGAAAAAAACGTTTCTATTTACAAAATTAAGAAAATCATTTTCTTGTACTTAATTTTTTTAAATTTTAGGCATCGTGATTTTAAGCGAGTAATGAAATTTGGTAATCAGAAAAGTAAGTCATTATATGGCAAGTAGTTCTGGTGGTAATGTGTAATTTTTTGCTGGGTATATAACTATCGTTACCTTAATATAAAAAGGTCTTAACTTATTTATTATTTTAATCGAGTTTTTGGTGCATTTCGGTAGAAAACATCTAATGTATCGAATAATTCAAAAATCTTCATTCCAAAAGAAAGCAATGTGAGTCCCATCACAGGGGAGATGTGTAAACATCTAGTAATGAATTTTTTTTTAATATTGGCTTATGGTAACTAAAATGAGATATATAAATTTTTGACTCTACTGTATTTAAAAATCTATGGAAAACTGCATCTATAGTAATGGAGTTATTAGTTGTGGGGGTTTGTGGAGAATTTCTAATATGCAAGTGGAAAACGTCAAATAAAAATTTTGATAGAGCTTACGACCGAGGGGTTGCAAAATTTGTATTAAAATCTCCACTCATAATAATTGGCATGAGATGGAGATTGTTACCCAATTGTCGTGCACCAGCTGCAGTATAAGGCAACAGTACGTAATGAAGATACATATGTTATAATATAATATTATGAATTCTTTATAAAGACTGCTATCTATATCTTTTAAACAAATATTTGACATTTAAAACGCTCTTTTATTTAAAAGTTTATATTTATTTTATATTTTTCAACTTTTTAACAAGATTATACCCACTGGCAACACTAATACACTTCACAAGCAATTTCTATTAAGATTAACATTGCTCCTTAAAGGTATGCTTTAAAATTCGGTTGAGTGTATTTCTATGCAGCTGTTAAGTTTATTTGTACTTCTTGTTCGTATGATTACACTAATACACTCATACATATGTAGCTCACACGGATTTGATAACGCTTCACGATCTTACTCAAAATTTGTGATTGTATTGTGAAAAAGATTTTTACTTCCTAGCGTATAGATGTTTACACAACTACACGCTAGGGGGTAAAATGTATAATCCAAGGTTTACTTATTTATAGATTTAAAAAGTTCATATTGAACTACATATATTTTTCTTCAATAATAAAATTATATATGATAACCAAAATAACCTACTTTTTTAATTCCTTTAAATAAGTTTTAGTTTTGCCATTTCATTCTAATTACTGCACTTACTGCTGTAATTGACATTTTCTACAGTATGTACTTTGAAAAGGCTTTTATGTATTCTCTGCCATTATCCCTTGTTTCTTTCAATTACTGCCGTGGCATTACTGAGGTAGTATAATAAGCAGAAATAATTCATGATTTTTTGTTCCAACAAAAACAACAAGGAATACCAAATGAATGTTGAACAAATAAATAAAAAAAAACAAATAACATAAATGGCAAAAAAAAAATATTATAATAATAGTAAACAGCACTAATTATGGACTTCATTATGATGATAATAACGATAATAGGGCAATGACAAAATGTCGAAAAGAAAATAGTAAAAACTAGCTGCTAAAAAGTTTAGTTTTTCATTTGGTTTTATAATTTGTGGAGGAAAAAAAAACTCTCGCAACTTGATGATAGACACTTGTAAGCAGATTAAATGTCAACTATAGTTTCAAACTGAAAAAATATATACACAAGTATAATTAACTAAGTTTTAGGGGAGAAATTAAATTAGAAAAAAATAACCAAGGAAAAAAATATAGCACAATGAAATAAAAAATAAAATAAATAAGAAAAAATAACCTCATTTAAAGTAAAATAGCTTTAAGTGAAAACAGACTGCACAGAATTCTCATTTGTTTCATATTAAAATTAACTCAAGCATTCCCACAAGCTTTCAACTTAATTAACTAATCCCGTAATTACAATTGTCCTGTTCAGAGGAGCAAATCATTTTCCATGAAAATGTTGAGAGTTATTTCACCTTAAACAATAGCATTATTAAAAGTTTAATATTTTTAATTACATGATGGATTTTCGCTCTCTCTCTCTCTCTCCCCCCCCCCCCCCTCTCCATAACCATTATGTTTTAATAAAAAAAAAAGTATACAAACATAAAATGTAGTCCTTAGTGCCGAAAATTTATGCTGCATTAAAATTATCAACAGCAAAGGCATTATTGTTAGTATGACATGTAAAACCTAACACGCTTGCATAGTGGAACAGGGCATAACAATCAAAAGGTGTTATAAATTCAAATTACATACATACACAAAATATTTTAAAGTGCTTTCAAAAATTTCCATTCTTAATACTTTTTTAATTTAGTTCGTTCACTAACGATTCAAAAATTTATTTTGGTTAAAAACTCATTGAAAAAGTTTAAGTCAATGTGCTGCTGAATTGCATTTTAGTTAGCTGAATAGCAAAATTATATTTATTAATTTATTAATTGTTACAAAAGTAACTATTTGTAAAAAATTTTAAAAGCTGAATTATATAATTCATAGCTGAATAAAATTTTTTTCAGAAAATTTTGAAATTACGTCACAAATTCTTTACAAATTTTAATATAAAATGTATTTTTTTAGCTGAATGACAAATTTTCTTAGCTGAATTATATTAGCTGAATATTTATATATTATTTTCTTCGTAAACTACTTGCTGAATGGTACTTCTCACAGCTTGTAATGGTTTCCTAGCATTAGAACTAAATTTATTTGCAAAATTCTTTAAGAAGTATAAATTAAAATGTGTTTTATTTTGCTAAATAAAAAATTTTCTTAGCTGAATAGTATTAATTTAATATACAGATGTAATTTTCTTTCTAATTTACTTGCTGAATTGTACATCTCTCAGCTTGTAATAGTTTTTTTTCCTTAGAAATTAATTTATTTATAAACTTCTTTAATAAGTGTAAAATAAAATGTGTTTTATTTAGCTGAATAAAAATTTTTCTTAGCTGAATAGTATTAGTTGAATATACAGATGTAATTTTCTTTCTAATCTACTTGCTGAATTGTACATCTCACAGCTTGTAATAGTTTTTTTTCCTTAGAAATTAATTTCTTTATAAACTTTTTTAAGTATAAAATAAAATGTGTTTTATTTAGCTGAATAAAAAACTTTCTTAGCTGAATTATATTAGCTGAATGTTTATATGTTATTTTCTTTCTAATCTACTTGCTGAATCGTATTTCTCACGGCTTATAATAGTTTTCTAGCATTAGAAGTAAATTCATTTGAAAAATTATTTAAGAAGTATAAAATAAAATGTGTTTTATTTAGCTGAATAAGAATTTCCCATGAAAATATTGAGAAAATATTGACCTGAATACTATTAGTTGAATATACAGATGTAATTTTCTTTCTAATCTACTTGCTGAATTGTACTTCTCACAGCTTGTAATCGTTTCCATGCATTAGAATTGAATTCGTTTACAAAATTCTTCAAGAAATGTAAAATAATATCTGTTTTATTTAGCTGAATGGCAAATTTTCTTAGCTGCATTATATTAGCTGAATATTTATATATTACTTGCTTTCTAATCTACTTGCTAAATTGTACATCGCACAGCTTGTAATAGTTTTCTTTCCTTAGAAATTAATTTCTTTATAAACTTCTTTAAGAAGTATAAAATAAAATGTGTTTTATTTAGCTGAATGGCAAATTTTCTTAGCTGAATTAAATTTTTTGAATCAATTCTTTAGAAATGTTTAGCTATTATCGTTTTAATTCACTTGCTGAATTGTATTTCTTACATCTTGCAATAGTTTGCTTTCTAATAATTGAATTCGTTTACGAATTTCCTTAAAATGTATAATATAAGATGTGAACATTACTTAAGATGTAAATATTTTGAAAATTTACTAGCTGAATTACACTTTTAGTAGAGGATGCAATGTTTTTAGCTTCAACTATTTCAAAAGAAATTCTTTTGAATTATTTGTGCGAAATTTATTCAGCTGAATTATGTGAACGAACTTAATTTTATTGAAATTTTTGAAATAGCTTCGGTTCAGCCAGATAAAAGATTGAATTCTAGGTATTTGCTGTAAATTAGGGGAATTTAATCGTAGTGATTCAAATAATTTAAAAAGTCCCATCTAATAGTTCTTGCGTTAGTTTTACACATTTCTTTGCCATTTTCGTTTTACCCTTTTCATTTCCTGTCTACATCTATAAATTTAACCAAAATATAATTGTTTTGTTTAAATAAACATTTCTCGCTACTTCAAATTAGGCTGACAGACAGTTCGTTTGACACACGTAATTTATATCTAGATATATCCAGAATAACGGAAAACTAAATACACTAAAATAGATATGCTTCGAATGACATACACGCATTTCAAAACAATGTATGGCATAGGAGGAGGACTTTGAGTGTAAGAAGCGTTAGACAAAAGTAATTTAGAAATCTCAAAATCAGGTAAAGGAAAACACGTAACAAAATTAAGAAGGATATAATAAAACACGAAATATTTGCTTCTTCAATTCATGTTTATATTGTAGAAGTGATGGAATGCTTTACAATAATTCCAGGATTGATGGAAATTAACTTTAAAGATGGGAAATCAGCATTAAATTATATATTTAAGCAGAATCGAATAAATATAAATGAATATGAAATGTTTTTATTTGGAGCTTTTCGACTTATTAAGCTTTTAAATGTATGTAATTATCAATAACAATTTGAGAGTTTTTCTATAAACATACGAAGTTTTTTTAGCTCTTCTCAAGAATTTTTTTAGTCGAAGTCTGCTGAATAATTTCTTAAGCAGAAACGAAATGCATATAGACGTTGCTTAACCAATCGCATACAAAAATGCTTTATAAATAAAAGTACTTCGAAATTTTTTTATCATACAAACAAACAAATAAACAAAATCAAATAAATGACATTTTCATATTTATGTAGGTTTACATTACATTTATGGAAATTTTTGATTACAATTTTACTTCCGTTACAAATATTTTAATAAACTTCCGTGCGAACTGCAACCAACGGAAATCCTTCAAATATTTGATTATACACAAATAAATATAAAATAAGGCGGCATAGAAGAGGGTTTAAAAAGTAAATAAATATCATTATAAATACATACATGTGTAAATAGAAATCAAACTATGACACCAGCCATATGACACATTAGAAACGGAAGTACTTGTGCACAAATTAAAAAAATAAATTAATTTAAGATATTAATGCAAGTATAAAAATCAATAAATATTTACATAAAATTACATTTATCAAATATTATTAAGGCAGAAACAGTGTCGGGCAAAAGAATGTCGTTTTTCAAAAAGATTTTACTCAATAACTCTTCTTGGAAAAATTTAATTTAGCGCGACTGCTAATTCTTATTGTTATTGTTAAAATGTAATGATATTTAAGCTATTGATCTTAAGCGCGCCATAAAATATCACGCTTGCCATTTTTGTTTAGGTATGGCTGTTATTCATCAAAATAAAGCGTTTTTAATAAAACTTACGTAAAAAATTGCTCGATACGTTTCGTCAGTTTTTACTCATATAAAAAAACTGAAGAGAAGTTGCTCGCAGAAAAATATTTCAATCATAAAACAACAATTTGAATAGAAGTTGCTCGGAAAAAATAATTTCATTTAAAAATCCTTTTTTACTCAAGAAAATATTTGAATAGAAAGTGCTAGCAAAAAAAATAATAACAATTTTTATTCCAACAAAACTTACTCAAAATAAATGTTACAGGAAAAATTTCGATAATTTATAACCGTGTAAAATCACTTACAAAGAAATTAGTGGGGAAACAATTATTAAAAAAGAATAAGAATTATTCGAACAAAAAATTTATCGAATCATTTTTATTCGAGTAATTTTTTTTACTCACATAAAAAAACTATTTGAATAGAAGTTGCTCGGAAAAAAATATTTCAGTTAAAATCATTTCAATAAAAATAGCTTCAACGAAAAGAACTATTATTAAAATTTTCCCAATCATTTTTATTCGAATAAATTTTATTCAAATAGTTTTTTAACCATATAAATAAACTTTTTAAATAAAGGTTGCTCGCCAAAAAATCATTCAAATAGAAATAAATCTAACGAAAACAACTTTTACTAAATTATTCGAATAATATAATATCTTTTATTCGAACAACAATTACTCAAAAAATGTTACAGCAAATAATTCGATCATTTACGCTCGTATAAAATTGCTAAGTCTTCGTCCAGATTTGCAATTTTTGTTGCTGCAATTTCTTTGAAATTGCATAAGTGTCCACATTATGAAACTAAAATTTTGCAATTATGCATTAAAAAATTTCTATTACACCACAAAATTTCCTTAAAAAATTAACAATTTTATTTATTTTTTGTTATATTTTTTATTTTTCACACAACTGAATAAATAAAATAAATCAAAAACGTCAAATACAACTAACAACTTGATATAAAAAATTACGAATTTCAAATCAAAAGGGAATTGCCGAGCACATGAAACTGTTTACACCTTCTCAATCTTCTCAACCCTCTCCCCCATAAACTCCAGAATTGCTGCAACAAAAATTGCAAGTCTGAACAGGAACAGGGACAGGGAGAATAAAAATTATTCGAATAAAACTAGTAAGTAAGAAGAAAAATTATCCGACAAAAATTTTTCTATAATCTCCTCCTAGTCAAAACCATTCGAATAGAAATAAATCGAACGAAAATACCTTTTACTAAATTATTCGAATAAAATACATAATAATAATTTTTATTCCAACAAAACTTACTGAAAAAAACATGTTAGAGGAAAAATTTTGATAATTTATAATTGTATAAAATCACTTAAATAGAAATTAGTGAAATAAAAATTACTACAAAAGAATAAAAATGATTCGAATAAATATGATTCGAATAAAAATTATTCCAATAAAAATTATGTACTAGCGAACAAAAATTATCCGACAAAAACTGTTTCTATAATCTCTTCGATTAGAAACTATTCGAATAGAATTATTCGAATAAAAACCACACTTAGTAAAAAAACACTAATTATACCCTTTACCAAAAAATGGTAAAAGGGTATACATATATAGGTTTGTCATTCCGTTTGTAATTTCTACAATATTAATAAGCGACACATAAAGTATATATATTCTGGATCCTTATGCATAGGGAAGACGAACAAGCGATGTCCGTCTGTCTGTATTGTGAAATCGGTTTTCCCAAGCTCCCAGAAGAGCTAGAGACTTCGTTCTTGGACTGGTGTGTCAGAAATTTTCCGAAAAATTTTGCTATTGAAAATCAGCAAAATCGAGCAGACGGTTTCAGAGCTGGAAAACTCAAACTCTATTTTCCCATAGAAAATAACTACCGAAAACAAGTTCTTATTACTTTTTTATTAAATTAACTTATTTTATACTTCGGTATGAATAAAATTGGTATTTATAATTAAAAAAAAAATTTTAAAAATTTAACAAATTAAAAAAACGTTTCCAGGGTTGGAAAACTTTAACTTTTTTCATAATAATTAAACATATTTCATGTTTTAGGAAGAAGGCTATTTTCTCAGGAACGGTAAGAGCTACGGGTCTGAAATTTGGACAGAGTATGTAGAACGTTGATTGCTACAACAAAAAATACATAAGAATTAAAACTTAAAGGGTGTTCCAAAACCAGCAACGAAATATGTTAAAATCCCATCTAATATACATACAATTGTATGTACAAATGTACATATGTATATTGACACACACGTTTGACACGGTAAAAGCTACGGGTCTGAAATTTGGACAGTATATGTAGAACTTTGGTCGCTACAACAACAAATATATAAAAGCTAAAAATTAAAGGGTGTTCCAAAATGAGTGACGAAAACTTTTAAAATCCTATGTAATATACATACAATTGTATTATGTATGTACATATGCATATTGACACTTGAAATTTGTAAAATTAGTGTATTTTTATATAGGCTACAACAATTAACACTAAAATTAAAAAGATTTAAATTAAAGGGTGGTCCATCAGTTAATGAAATTTTTACTATGTAATTTTGACAAATTGCTATATCTTGGAAACTGTAAGAGTTAAACTCTTGAAATTTTCAAAAACGGTCAAACTAAAAAATCCGAAAATTATAAAATCGCCAAAAATTTAAAAAAATCGCCAAAACGAAAAAAATCGCCAAAATGAAAAAAAAACGCTAAAATTAAAAAAAAACTCCAAAAACCGAAAAAAATCGCCAAAACAAAAAAAAATGCTTATGTGAACTAAAATCGCAAAAAATTAAAAAAAAATCGCCTAAATGAAAAAAATCGCCACAATCCAAAAAATCGCCAAAACGAAAATAAATCGCCAAAATTAAAAAAACGCTAATAACCGAAAAAAAATCGCCAAAGCAAAAAAAAATTGCCTGTATGAAAAAAATCGCCAAAAATTAAAAAAAAAATCGCTTATATGAAAAAAAATCGGCAAAATCAAAAAAATCGCCATAACGAAAAAAAATCGCCAAAATTAAAAAAACGCCAAAAACCGAAAAAAATCTCCGAAACGAGAAAAGTGTCAAAACAAAAAAAAAATTCCCACAATGATAAAAATCCGCAAAAATCGCCAAAACAAAAAAATGCTTATATGAACAAAAATCGTCAAAAATTAAAAAAAAATCGCCAACTGCAAAAAAATCGCCAGAATCAAAAAAATCACCAAATCGAAAATTAATCGCCAAAAATAAAAAAAAACGCCAAAAACCGAAAAAAATCGCCAAAACAAAAAAAATTGTCTATATGAAAAAAATCGGCAAAAAATAAAAAGATAGCCTAAATGAAAAAAACGTCAAAATCAAAAAAATCGCCAAAATTAAAAAACGCCAAAAACTGAAAAAAATCGCCAAAACGAGAAAAAAGTGTCAAAACTAAAAAATTGCCACAAAAAAAAAATTATATATATAAAAAATAAAAAAATCGCCTAAATGAAAAAAATCGTCAAAATCAAAAAAATCGCCAGAACGAAAAAATCGCCAAAATTAAAAAAACGCCAAAAACCGAAAAAAATCGCCAAAACCAAAAAAAATTGCCTATATGAAAAAAAATCGCCAAAAAAGCACCAAATTAAACATAATGCCTAAAACCTAAAAATTGCACAAAAAGTATGAATTTTTTCACAAAATTAATATGTACCTACATATCTCTGTGCTTATATTATACTACATAAACGCACTTTGGTAAAGGGTATATAAGATTAGGCACAGCCGAATATAGCACTCTTACTTGTTTTTAACTACATTTGTGAAAGAAAAATGAAGGAACGGTTTCAAAAAATAATAATAACAACAATAACTTATGCGAATAATAAATAAGTCATTCAAATACGTATGCATTCGAATAATAAGTTATGAAAAGAATAGTTACACGTTTGATAAGCTTTAAGAATAATAGATTATCTTTTTAGGCAAATAAAAAATTTCTTTACAAAATGTTTCTTCTAGTTTAAAAAATCCCTAAACAATTTATGATTGAGGCGAGTACTTAGATAATAATTCCTTTTTTTATTATTTCAAATTGCAGTTCAAACAACATTCCTTTTTGCATAAATTGATTTTCTTTCAAAGCTCTGCTGCAATATTAACAACATCAATTTATATAAAATGTTAATATTTAAAGCAACCATTTGATTTTGTATTTATTTGTGAAAGTTACGGCTTTTCATAACTCAATATAATAAAAATTTCTGTTGTTTTTTTTCTATTTTTACAATAAAATTATTTGCGAACAAATTCTCAACAGATTTGCAGTTGAAAAAGGAAGGATATGCTCAAGTGTATTTACGGCAAGAAAATAAATTGTTATTAATATATATATATAAATGTACCCAGTGAAAAAAATGGAAGTCATTCTAGTGGAACTACATTTTCATTGCTTCCAAAAAGTCGATATTTTTAATTTGCCGATAGTGAGCAAAAAACCATGTAGAAGCTTACTTTAGTTATACAAAACCTTGTAACTCACTCCTCCATAGTGTTGGAAAATATTCACCAGAATTTAAAAAAAAAAAATTTAACGAGATTTATGAACTAATTTTAGTCTAAAATTTAAAAGTTATTTGCTTCAATTTACATGAAAACACTGTTTCGGGCTTAAATTCGTATAAAAAGAAACAAATTATTAAAATAGGTAACTATTTACCATTTTTCCTAGATGAAAATATTATCATAGAACACAAAAAAGGGAATTTTTCTTAATATCGCTTCCAATTCAGTGACCAGGCATCGAAAAAGAGAACTTCTTGCAATGACAACCCTATGTAAAAATCATTAGATCGGATCGAAATTTTCACTACTTCCGCATCGCAAACTCTACATTTTCATGACTTTTTTGGAGTGTCTTTTTTTACTGGGGTATAGATAATACCAAATTATCTGCATAAAAGTGAAAAAAATATTACCATAAGGTCATTTGATAAAATCAAGGAATTACATAGAATATAAATTTAGTCGACTGCCAAGCACACTCTGGCAAAAAAAAAACAGAAACGATTCGGAGATTTAATATATATATAGTCAAAAAATTATCCGAATAACCGATATGACAAAATCGTATATTAGCATCATGAAACTTAAAACAAAAATTAATTTCGTAATTTTCGTTCATCTTGTTTATTTTTTCCAAATTTCGAAATAAGATATATTAAAAACAATATTTACTCTAAATATACAACAACATTCATTCGATTCACACACAAAATACCGAATAAAAAAAACATGAAATATATACATTCTATGAACATCAATAAATCATGCAAGAATTTATACCGAATAGTACAAAATAAAATCGCACTTTTTCTTTAGTCATAAACGTATTGTAAAAAAAATGCCATAAATGCTTACGACTATTTTATATACCCGGTTCATAGTTATACGGGTTACACTCTCATTTCATTTTTTTTATCTTTTTACGTACATGAATGAATGAATGCTTATAAAAAAAATTTATGTGAATATGCCAATGAGTTTTAATGCAATTCATTCACACCAAAAAAAAATATAAATGATTCCTCTCTAAAATTGGAAAAAACACACACACTATATTATTGAGGTTATAAAAAGGACTTAACATAAAAAAGAACTGTAAGTACAAGAGTACTGCATGGGTTTGTGTGTGTGTGTCAAAGGATATTTTATGAATGCAAATATAATAAACTTGTGCAAGTGCTCGTACTTCATAGTCGCATAATTCATTTATCAAAAGAATATGTATGTGGGGTAAAGACACTCGTAAATTGTTGAATAAATGTTTTCTCATACAAATGGTAATTCTATTAATGACAAAGATAAATAAAAAGAAAAACAAAATTAAAACAGTTATCAGCTGAGGTATAAAATTATTTAAGAAAAAAAGGGCAATAGCGAAGTAACCGAATAATCCACTATACACTTAAACAGAGAATTAATTATTTACTCTTCATCAATTTCATATAAATATCTATGGAACAGATTTGAAATCTTATAAATAAAATAGAAAAAATTTAATTTTTTTACTCGAATAATTTTTGTCGATTAATTTACTCTAATAATTTTTATTCGAATAATTTAATTTTTATAGAAATAATTTTGTTCAATCATTTATAAAGATTATTAAAAAAATATGTGTGTGAAGATAAATATGCCGAGTTAAATATGTTTCGACGTAAAGACTTACGTTACAACATATTTAGGTGCGAAGATAAATATGCTATGACGTAACGACATGTTAGTTAATTAACTAGTTATATGAAAGAAAAACACATTTAAAAAGGGTTTCGCTCATTTTTATATTGCATTCTGTCGGAATATAACTATATTTAATAAAAATACAATTCTAAAAGTAGATTTCTGAAACGTTTTAGAAAAAGTCGCCTTCGGTAATAGGAATGACCTCTGAGGGATTTTGGCCAAACCGGCCAAATGAAGTATTGGCATGCAAATCCACCTATTGGGGAGTAACAACCAGGACACTAGCTACAAAACGCTATATTTAGAATTGCTAAATTGAGTTTGTGAAAAAAGTTAAAGCTCATATAACGTCGCTTTTGGTCCAAAAAACCTCTTAGGGATTTTGGCCAAAGTGGCCAAATGAAGGGTTGGCATGCATTACCACCTAATGGACAGTAACAACTAGGACATTAGCTACAAAACGCTATATTTAGAATTGCTAAATTGAGTTTGTGAAAAAAGTTAAAGCTCATATAACGTCGCTTTTGGTCCAAAAAACCTCTTAGGGATTTTGGCCAAAGTGGCCAAATGAAGGGTTGGCATGCATTACCACCTAATGGACAGTAACAACTAGGACATTAGCTACAAAACGCTATATTTAGAATTGCTAAATTGAGTTTGTGAAAAAAGTTAAAGCTCATATAACGTCGCTTTTGGTCCAAAAAACCTCTTAGGGATTTTGGCCAAAGTGGCCAAATGAAGGGTTGGCATGCATTACCACCTAATGGACAGTAACAACTAGGACATTAGCTATAAAATCTAGTAATTAGAATTCCTGAATTGAGTTTGTGAAAAAAGTTACAGCTCATATAAAGTCGATTTTGTCAAAAACTACCACTGAGGGATTTTGGCCAAAGTGGCCAAATGAAGGGTTGGCCTGCATTGCCACCTAATGGACAGTAACAACTAGGACATTAGCTATAAAACCTAGTAATTAGAATTCCTGAATTGAGTTTGTGAAAAAAGTTACAGCTCATATAAAGTCGATTTTGTCAAAAATTACCTTTGAGGGATTTTGGCTACTTTTTATAGCTAATGTCCTAGTTGTTACTGTCCATTAGGTGGCAATGCATGCCAACCCTTCATTTGGCCACTTTGGCCAAAATCCCTAAGAGGTAATTTTTGACAAAATCGACTGTATATGAGCTGTAACTTTTTTCACAAACTCAATTCAGGAATTCTAATTACTAGATTTTATAGCTAATGTCCTAGTTGTTACCCTCCATTAGGTGGTAATGCATGCCAACCCTTCATTTGGCCACTTTGGCCAAAATCCCTAAGAGGTTTTTTGGACCAAAAGCGACGTTATATGAGCTTTAACTTTTTTCACAAACTCAATTTAGCAATTCTAAATATAGCGTTTTGTAGCTATTGTCCTGCTTGTTACTCCCCAATAGGTGGATTTGCATGCCAATACTTCATTTGGCCGGTTTGGCCAAAATCCCTCAGAGGTCATTCCTATTACCGAAGGCGACTTTTTCTAAAACGTTTCAGAAATCTACTTTTAGAATTGTATTTTTATTAAATATAGTTATATTCCGACAGAATGCAATATAAAAATGAGCGAAACACTTTTTAAATATGTTTTTCTTTCATATAACTAGTTAATTAACTAACATGTCGTTACGTCATAGCATATTTATCTTCGCACCTAAATATGTTGTAACGTAAGTCTTTACGTCGAAACATATTTAACTCGGCATATTTATCTTCACACACATTAAAAAAATTAGTACAACTTTTTTTATATTTTTCATTCGAATAAAAATTACTCAATTTAATTTTTATAGAAATAATTTCGTTAAATAATTTTTAAAGGTTATTAAAAAAAATTAGTACAATTTTTTTATAATTTAAAAAGTTTTTCGAATAAAAATTTGCTCAATTATTTTTATTCGAATAATTTAATTTTCATAATTTTTTTAGAAATAATTTTGTTTAAAAAATTTTTTAAGGTTATTAAAAATAATCATTAGAGTTTGTTCATCATTCGAGTACTAATTGAGCAGTTTTTATTCGAATAATTTAATTTTCATAATTTTTGTAGAAATAACTTTTATTCGAATAATTTCATTTTCATAAATTTTGTTAAAATTTTGTTTAATAATTTGTTAGTGTTATTAAAAAAATTATGAAATGTATTCATTAATCGAATAAAAACTGTTATTAAGAAATTAGTAAAATTTATCAACAATTGACTAGTTATTCGAATAATAATTACAACATTATTTTCATTCGAATAATCTAATTTTCATAATTTTTTTATTAATAATTTTGCTGAATAATTTTCAAAGGTTATTAAAAAGTAATAAAATATTTTCACAATTTGAAAAGTTATTCGAATAAAATTATAAATCTTTTTTTATTCGAATAATTTAATTTTCATAATATTTGTAGAAATAATTTTGTTGAATATTTGTTTTAAAGTTATTAAACAAAAAAATAGAATTTATAAACCATTCAAATAGTTATACGAATAAGATTTAATCGAATAAAAATTACTCAGCTATTTTTTTCGAATAATTTAATTTCTATTATACTTGCAGAAACAATTTTGTTGAACCATATTTTAAGCTTTAACAAAATTAGCAGAATTTATTCACCAGTTATTCGAGCAGTTATTCGATTAAAAATTTCTCAAGTACTTTTATTCGAATAATTTTCATAATTTTTGTAAAAATAACTTTGTTTGAATAATTTTTTAAGGTTATTAAAAAATCAACAAAATTTATTTATCAATCGAGTAGTTATTCGAATAAAAATTACTCAAGTACTTTTAATCGAATAATTTTCATAATTTTTGTAAAAATAATTTTGTTTGAATAATTTTTTAAAGTTATTAAAAAAATCAACAAAATCTATTCATCAATCGAGTAGTTATTCGAATAAAAATTACTCAAGTACTTTTATTCGAATAATATTCATAATAATAATTTCCATAATTTTTAAAGAAATAATTTTGTTGAATTGTTTTTTAAAGTTTTAAAAAATTCGAGTAGTTATTCGAATAAAAATTTCTCAAGTACTTTTATTAGAATAATTTTCATAATAATAAATTTCATAATTTTTTTATAAATAATTTTGTTGAATAACTTTTAAAGACTAAAAAAAATCTACTAGTTTTTTGGTTTTTATTTATCATTCGAGTAGCAAGTGAGAAGTTTTTATTCGAATAATGTAGGGACTAGTTAATTAATACTTTGAATGCACCTTGTGACTTATCCTTCTCCTTTCTATTTACTCGACTCCGCTTTACTGGAAATAACCAAAACCCAATTTTTTTTCTCTAAAACGTACTTCGGATTAATGAAATTTGTTACAGTTAAGCAACTCGGGTTTTTAAAAATCATATATGACTCAATTAAATTTGTATAAACTTTATACTCGTAAAATTGTAGAAGAATAATATTTTACTTTTATTTTCTTGCAGATGCTACAAACAGCCGCTGCTCTGGTAGGCGATGACCTCAGGCAAAGCGAGGCTTTCGACGTGGGGCAAGCGGAGTTTTCCAATGGTAACGCCCAAAGAAGGCGGCCGGGTTTACGCAAACGTAAGCGTAGACCTCAGCCAACTAGCGCCGAAGGTCTTGATGGTACCATACCTTCAAATCAACCATCTTATTGGCGGGAACAAATGGCAGACGAGCGGGACCTTTTAAATACACAATTTGAACCCTTCCCCGCTAAAGACCAAGCAACTGACGAAATTATTAGACCTTCTGTGCAGGCCTCTTTTAAACGCCGAAAACAGTCAGCTGTGCGAGAGCCATTTTCAAATCTAGAAAAAGAGCAAAAACTATACGACATGCGAAATAAACCGCAGACGGAATCTTTAGAAGAAAACTCAAACCGCAATTCGGCAAATCTCAAAAATATTCTAAAGAACAGTGGCGGCTTGAGTTTAAGCGAAATATTACAACAGAAAAATCTCTCCTTAGACGATTTGCTCAAGGGCAAACAAAATGCTCTGCAAGCTTTACAAACTACAGCTACAGCGCCGCTGGAAAAAGTAAATCATGCTAAATATCCCTCTTTTAAAGCAAACTATAAAGCCAATCCACCCACTACTAAGGCAGCTGAAGAAACTAGTGAAGAACTATATAGCACAAAAGAGAGATCTAAATTGTCAGCTTTGCAAAAACTAAGATTATTCGGCAGCTCTTCAAGGCCAACCGGCCTACAAGTGGGTTTGGCCGATCATTTAACTACACGCAAAAGAGAGGGCAATCTATATACAACTAGTACCACAACAACAACTGCCACAAATATAACAAAACCTTCTACAACCAAAATACCGCTGTACAAGAAAATTCTACACCAAAGACCCACACTAAAGCCAACATTTCTTTTAAAAAATACGGCTGTAATGGCAACTGTTGAGCCGCAAAGGGTGATAACATCTTGGGATAGCAAAGGATACGAGGCAGTTAAGGACGAAGAGAAAGCCGAAGGAGAAGAAGATGAGGATTACATGGAACTAATAGAAGATAAGGAAGACATGAAGGAGTTTAGCACTCAATCACCTGAAATAACCACGTGGAAAATGGCAACAAGTACGCCTCCTGCAGCTACAACTGAATACTCTACGAGCACGACCACGTCCACGTCAACTCCCAAACCAACCACAGAGAAGTCAATGAATAGCCACAAATCAACATCGACCAGAAGAATGTTTATAAGCACCAGAGGTTCCGGCAGAACATCATATCGTTACAGCACTTCTTCAACCGCAAACCCCACCATGACATCCAGTACCTCCACCTCAACCACAAGCACCACCTCCAGCACTACACCTCTACCCAGGACAACAACAGCCAGCACAACAACAACTTCGACAACAACCGCCAGCAGCAGCACCATGAATTTAACACCCAAAGCCAATATAAATCTCAATACTGAAGATCTACGCGAACGCATACAAGAAACTTTACTCAAAAATCTTATCGAAAAAGAAGATTCCTACAAGAAGTCCTCTTTAATGGAGCCCCACCAAAATGCGAATGACAATGATAACGATGACGTTGACGACGATGATGATTTGGAGAATTTCTTTGAGGAAACTGTTAAGCCCAAGACCACAAATTATATTGAAACCTCCACCATAACCACCAGAATGAAGCAGTATACACCTTCATTTATCTACACCAGCTCAACTTCCACGACTACCAGCTCACCCGCCCTCATTAGCACACCCACCGAGAATCCCAATGTCATACCAGATTTTGATAATGTCGATGATCGTACCGATCTTTTGGAACTTATAGAAGATCGCAGATCTGGCAATAGACTTTTTAAGGTATTGGAACAGCGCAATATGACTTTGGAAGAATTGATAGAGCATCGCAAACGTGGCTCCAGCCAACTACATTTGGCCACTATAGTAGAAAGTCCCTCACGTTTCTATCCGGATAAAAAGGTTGTGTTGCAAGACAACATGGACATTGTGACGGCCTTTGAGAATTTTCCCCATTTCAATTTGCTCAATTTGAAAAGCGTTAAGCCAGATGATATAAAAACCGATTCGCAGGGTTCCAGCTACTTTACTTCCATCATTGATATCGAACCCACCGATGAGGTGTACAAGAAACGCCAGGCAGCAGGACAAGCAAACTCTGCGGAACTGGACAAAGGTGCGTCAAATTATATAAGCAATCGTTTGGATCGCAAACGTCAATTGAGGGGTTCACGCAAATACACTGCATCCTCGACTTTGCGCCAGAGACGTCAGTAAAATAAAAAATAATTTTATTTTCTTTAATGTAATGTAATTTGTGGTGAGCGCTGCTGCTGCTGGAGCGGTTGTCAAAAGAAGTCGTTTTATTTTGGAAGTATTGAAAAAAATAATAACAAAAATATAAGAAATATAATATTTGATAATACAAATTCGCATGTTTAACAAATTGATTTTGCCGTTCTTTGGAAGCCAGCCGCTTAAGCAGCACTAGCTCTACACCCATTCAAAAAAAAAAACAAGTAAGTTTGTAATTATGGGATATAAAATTGGTTTAATATTTAAAAGATTCAATTAAGAATAACTAGAAGAACTCTAGAAGAGGGAAAAAAAGATTAGTTTGGATTGTGTTAGGTTAGGTTGAGGAGCCCATCAATACTTTTAAGGTGTCGTCCCAAAAATAACAGGACCTCGGTTGGGTGAAAGCTAGACAATGACAAAGAAAGTGTTTCATTGTCTTTCGTCCCGTACAAATGCCCTCGCAAGTTAGGAGTGCCCCGTTAAGATGCCGGTCAACTTTCCTAATTCAGGCTTGTTTAGTTTCAACAGCCTCCTTGTTTTGTCTTCTTCTTTCGGATCGCCCTATAAAACCTTGCTTATATTACCCATAGCAACACTATTCAATCGTGTCCTGTGGAGCATCTTCGCCCAATTTTGCAACTCAATCTTCACTGCCTTGAAAGTCTTTGCATTAGTTAGAACTACTGTCCGTAACGTTGTGCACTTTTTCGTGAGTCCATTTGCTCATTCATTTCCGCTTACGCCATCGTGGGTCGGCAAACATACGAGACGAAGTTTAACATGTACTGCGTAAACGTTAAACATATTCTTGCAATTTAAAACGGTCCTAGACCGTTTTAAATTGGACCTGACCGATTTGCTGCAAATAAATATGTTGACATCTGTGATCGCACGAACTTCCGCCCCTGACTTCATTATGGTCAGGTAAGCCAACGTAAATTTCGGTCTCTGGTTTTTCTATGAAGATAGCTAGGCCCCTTTCTTCTAGCTTCGAGCCATCCTTTTAGCAGAAAACTCCCACGGATGTTTTTTCTCTAGGGTTCTATGCACCCAGTAGAGCTTTTTCCGTATCAATGTCTCGCATTCAGTTACAACCTTGGTCTCATGTACACGGTCGAACATATTTAGTGTCTGGCCGTATCCATTCAATGACATCCATATGTTATGATGGTGTGATAAGTTGTCTTGTCCGATACATTCCCCCATCACTTGTAGAAGTTTTGTAGCAAGAGCTGCTTGGTGTCTAAATAATGGTATCCAATGCCCTGGTGGATGTAGTTCTTATAGCGCCAGTTATACCTAGGCAATACATTCCCTGAATGTTCAACAAATATCAAATGACATTCAACTTGTCATATCAAACACTGGCAAAATTGTACTTGTAATTTGACGAAGACTGTTGGCAGTCTTTTCAGTTCATTTAAATCTGGAGACCTTCTGGAGACTTCAATTACTCTTGACAAATCAAATAAACGTGTTACTC
Organism: Tachina fera; assembly: GCA_905220375.1. Classification (NCBI taxonomy): domain Eukaryota; kingdom Metazoa; phylum Arthropoda; class Insecta; order Diptera; family Tachinidae; genus Tachina; species Tachina fera. The sequence goes on from LR999966.1 coordinate 10,605,309, forward strand.
TGGGGTCCGAACTATATTATGATTTGGAACATCTTAACATATATTTCAACCAATGAACACTTTGTTCCGTCAGTTCGGTTTCAATGTGCTACTCTAGCAGCAGTCGAGATTCTTTCATTCCTTAAGAACCGATGCCTTTTGGAACCCGGAATATTCTTTGAGGAATATGGATGGACTACCAGATCATTGGTTAGGTTAGGTTAGGTTAGGTTATGTGAATCTGGGTAGTCAAAGACTTCGCATAGACCGGGATGGATTCTTAGCGATACCAGCAGATGACAAGAAAACTGTGAGTATGGCAGCCTAGTTCGTGGTGCCCCACACAGATTTAACAATCCTTAGCAAATTTACACAGTAACCCTCCCGTTAACTTTTTCAAGACTCCGAAAAGTGTGAGGACCAAGACAGTTACCGGCACAGTCGATGATGTACTGTCTCAATTACTCCGGGTACCTCACATTTTCTGCAGGTACTGTCAAGTATTTGTCTTAGTTAGAAGGAATACGAAGCCGTCCAGCAGTGTCCAATTAACGCCCCCACTAGAAGCCTACAGTTGCTTCGAGTTAGTGATAAAAGGAATTTGGTTGATTTGTGATCATAAGAGCCACGCAAGATTTTAGAAGTTTTGCAAGTTTTCGTCGCACTCTAAACTTTTTCCGCTTCTTCCTTCATCTGACGAGTCTATGATCCCTTTCAGATGATGAATTAGTTTCCGGACATTTACCGTTTCTTTATTTCGTTGGTAATCTCCCGATTCTGTGCTGGACTGCACATTAAGGCCGCTGGTAAAGATTAGGATCCCATCTTACATAACAAGAAGTTTGATACCCATTTCCCTTTGATACTTATTTCTCTTTGGTTCCCATATGTGGCTGGAAAATTCCCATTTACACAGAGCGAGTTTCTATATGGAATTATTATATATTCGCTATGTTGTTTTGGCTTTCGCCACACCCAATAGCAGAGTAGAAGTATGCACTGCTAATAGATCAAATCTAACTACATTACGGTACCTTTGTGGTCATACCACAAAGTCAGAGAATACAATTGTTTTCTCTGATCTTATACGACTGCTGGAGGTCTATAGGAACTAGTAATATAATTTCTTCCAGTGAAAACAACTGCTGCTTTATATACTCCTAACACTGGTCTCCCTTATTTATTGCTCTATGTCAGATATTCCCTCCCGATTCTCGATCTCCAGATCCAAATGCAGTATAATTTATCTGGTGGGGTCGCTTATAAATCAAAACCATAAAATTTTAGTAATTCAAAACAGTCAAATCAATTGATAATTTAGGAAATTTCAACATTTACTCTACAAGCAGTTATAAAAAACTTTTGGTTAAGATGCTACAAATGCTATCAATAGTTTTTAAAAGCCATTCTATCAACTTAGATAGGTTGATATAAGAATCGATAATTTATATAGGTTAGGTTAGGTTAGGTTAAAGAGAGGAACCATTATCAAGCCAGTACAGGCCTGTTATGCGCTCTTATGAGAATTAAAAACGAACCACAACTTTATAGGAACTCAGTATCATTTACGTAGTCCCTCAAACTTTTCCAGTCAATACTTCTAAGATGGATAATGTACGCTAAGGTGCAATCCTTAGTACAACGGGATCTCGGTTGGGCGAAAGCTGGTGCTCTACTCTGTAATTCATTGTTATCTGTGGCTCCAATCAGCTACAAATACCCTGGAATGTCAGAGTGCCCCTTTAAGACGCCAGTCAACTTTCCTAGCTCGGGCTTCTTTAGTTTCAACAGCCTCCTTGTCTTGTCATCTTCCAGGTCGCCTTATAGAACCTTGATGAGATTACTCACAGTATCACTAATCCATCGTATTTAGTGGGCACTTTATTATTTATATAAATAAAAAAAGAAAAGTTATTTTAGTTTCTTTGTATAGCGAAATTCGTTAGGCACCCGGTACCCTGTTATAACTGAATTATAACTTAGGAAGAGTAATGGAAAAAATTAGCTTTTAAATGTTTAAACTTTACAAAATTTATTTTCCATTGCAGCTTCTCTAATAGCAGATCGTACGGAAAAGTCTTTTGGTTTCTTTCCCTCTTGGAAAACTTTAGCATTGGCATCTTTGGCCACATCTAACAATAACAAAGACGCTCCCATTACCCATAACAAGGACTCGGGCCCCTTCTTTTTACAACAACCTAAAATGCTGCTGGAAAACAATTCCCAAAGCAGCGACGACAACGACAATGACGTTGACGAAGATATCTATGATATCAAGGAAAATGAACTTAGCCTCATAAGCCGCAATGATGATGATGGCGATGACTACCAGGCACAAAATCCCATTCAAGCAGCCGTGAGATCACCCGATCGAACAGCCGAAGAATTTGAAGACGAGGTGGCCAGAGCTCACGACTTGGTAGACTTGGAACTTTCAGGTCATGGCTTTAAAAGAAGCCCTTTAGCTGCTGGCGTCTTGGCTCAAAGTCATCGTCGTGGCAGTTTTTACACAAATATGCCGCCGGGCATTAAGTCGGCCATAGTGGCCAGTGCCACCATTGTCTTGACAGCTTTAATAACATTTATGATTATATTTGCGGTATGCAAATGGAAACAGCGCAGACATCGCATGACCAACATAATGAAATCCTATAATGCCATGAAAAGTAAATTACCAACAATAGCTGCAGCATCAACAGCAGCTTTGAATGCCACCACCAACAGCACCTCAAATCCCAATTCCAGACGCCCGTCATTCAAGGAGATGCATGATTTATTAGGTGGTAGTGGTTTATCGCTGGCAGCCACCATTACCACCACCTCAACGGGAGTGCCAAATACACCAACAATTCATGCAACCAAAACCTGCTCAGCCCCCCCACTAGTGACAACAGCAGCTAAACTAACAGCGTGTGGTCAAGGTAGTAAAAACCTTAACAGCATTTATGGCCCCACTAATAGCAACAGTCACGCCAGCAGCAGCAGCAGCAACAACACCTTCTGTGGCTTAAGGCCATTACAACGACAAAGTTCATTATTATTGCAACACCCATTTCACCAAAATAGTTATAGTAACAACGAAACGAAACCAACAAATCTATCAATTTTGAGTGGCTGCAATTTATTAGATCTTAAACGCAACACCAAGATGAACGGTTCCACCACCTCCTTAAGTTTTTCGCTGACCAGTGGTCACAATAATTCCAACACACACATAAACACAATGGATGCCAATTCACCCGAAGTGCAGGAATATTTATTTGATACTTTAAGAAATCCATTTTAAAAACTTTTGCAAGTTTATTAGAAATTATTTATTACATATACAAACATACATATCGTTACCTTAATATAGAAAGGCCTTAAGTCATTATTTTTTTAAACGAGATTTTTAAAATTTTTCAATACATGAGATGTTCTTCTATCGAAATATACAAAAAAACTCGATTTTAAAAAAAATAAAATTAATTAAGGCCTTTCTCTATTAAGGTAACGATATATGTAGATTTACTTCTTTGATAAATGTGATGTGGCAATTGAGAGAATTGTTTTCTGTGGTATTTTTTTTTTCAATAAATAAATAAATGACATAACAAAATGAAGAAGAGAGAATGAGAATAACAAGATATATTCAGACACTCAGCCGTACAAAAAAAATTCTACTTCGCAACTACGTCATCATAGAATGCACATGAGTGTTTGTTGTAAAAATTGCGTGTGTGTGAGAGAGAGAGAGAGATGTACTTTGTTTCCAATACATACATATTATATTCTACGTCACACAAGCAGACAAAATAAAGGACCTGCGCATTGCGCAATCTTGTTTTTTATATTCATGAATGAATATCTAATAAATAAAATGCATCATTTTTAAGTCCTAGTTTACACTATGCAAGTGTTATTGCTAAGCTGATTAGTTTGTAGAAGAGAGAGAGAGAGCGATAGACAGGGGAAAAGCAACGAGTACTCAGCTTAATGTACTGTCAATACCTTTTGCTTTCTTATTCGTAATGTTTAAAAAAACACACATACATACACAAAACTATGCATAAAAACTATAAGCTGAAAAATAAGACTTGCATTGTGTGAACGCCGATGAAAGTTCAAAGAAGAGAAAGTGATAAGCTTAGCAATAAGACTTGACTAGTGTGAAGTGGGAATAATAGATGAAATATTGAAATAGAATCAGCCTTATCATAAATCCCACATGTGAAAATTTCCGAAAAAAAATTGTTTTTCGTTCACATAGATTTTAATTTTGTATAATCGATTCCATGAAAATTAAAAAAACTTACACATTTTTCACTTTTCCCGACAAACGAATCTTAGTGAATAATTTACTTCATAAATCGTCAAAATATTTCAAAATCGTATGAAGTTTTTTTTTTAAAGAAAACAAATTCACAAGCAATTCTGTAAGGAGTTTAAAAATTTTAATTTTCACAACACATTTTATTCGTGATACCAACTTTTATTCATGAGCAATTAAGGGCCAATGTCAGCAACTTTATTTAAATATCAATTCATATTTAAAGAAAACAAATTCACAAGCAATTCTGTAACGGAGTTTAAAAATTTAAATTTTCACAACACATTTTATTCGTGATACCAACTTTTATTCATGAGCATTTAAGGGCCAATTTCACCAACTCTATTTAAATATCAATTCATATTTTTATGTCGATTTTCATTAATTTTTATATGGAAAAACTACTTTTAAATATGAATTGATATTTAAATAAGAGATTAAGACTTAGCGCTGCTGCTAATAGTCTCATTTAAGCTTCGTAAGGGGAGGAGGCGTAAGTTGTAGGTTTCGAGAGCGCTCAGGGCTTCAGAGCTACCAGACTTTGAATTTTGATTGCGAAATGTTAGGTTAGGTTGAGCCAATAACGCTACGGGAATACACTTATGCAAGTTTAACATGTTAAGCGCTTTTCTTCTGTAGACATCACAAAAATTAATTACATTTTTTTTTTTGTAATTTCAAATCACTTTCACAAAATGTGATTTTCAGAGAAGGGCGCTGAATAATGATAAAATTGTTAGCAACTCATAGACGATTTTTGTATTAATTGATAAAATAAATTAATAGAGGTAAATATGATGGAAATCCAAAATTTTTTTTGATATCGAATACTGACAGTATTTTATATCCAAGAGATAAACGAAATGATTTTCGAACATCGAAAGCATTTTCGAATATTTCAGATATCGGTTTTGACATTTAAGCCATTTTGACGTTTAAATGCTTAACTTGTTCTGTCTTAATTATGGATTTCCATCATGCTACTGAATACATAAAGGGGTTTCCAAAACATACTAAATAATAATAATGTTTCGTTTATAGTTTAAATTAATATAATCTCTACTACTACTCATTCCCACAAAACATTTACACACACACAATAAAACATTATTGCAAGAAAGATGTTTTTTTGAGACAATAATCTATTGAAAATTGTAAAAAAATAATAATTAAATAAAAAATTTATTAAATAAAATTTTAAAAAGAGCAAAGAAAATTTTAAATTTTATATTCCCAACAAAATTAAAGTTTTAAATACATAATTGCATAAAACTTTGTTATTCTTATTATTAATTTATTTATTGATTTAATTGTTATTTGTTATATTTTTTTTTTGTTATAGAAACAATTATACTTTAATTATTTGTAGTTTTTCAATAAAAAATAAAAAAACGAACATAAAAACAAATTCAATTACAAGAAAAACGAATAATATATATGTATATCTAGTATAAATACATATATTAATTACACTTATGATTAAATTTAATGTAGATTTTAAATAAAAAAAACACAAAATTTTAAATAAAAAATTATAAAAGGTATTCATTTCAGTTTTTATTGTTGGAAAATGTAATTTTTCTTACAACAAACAGGAAAAAAAATTTAAAATAAAATTTTTCAATTTTTTCCCTGTGTTTGCTGTAAAAAAAAATAAATTTTTCCATTTTTCCAACAAAAAAGTAGAAATAAAATCCTTAAAAAATTATTTCTTGTTAATTTTTCTCATCCAAATTCATATAAGAAAAATCATCATGTTTTAATTTCTTGCATAGGAGTTTTGGTAGGATTTATTTTTGAAACTATTCGTTCAACAAACTCATTTTCCTTGCAAGAATTTTGAAGGTAAATTTTGCTAAAAAAAAACAAATATCAATAAAAATCTCCAACAAATATATTTATCGCCATTCGCCGAATGAAAAATTTAGATGCCAAACAATTAAAAAAATCGCCACATCTGACAACCCTGTGTAGTTGCTGCACCGTGTTATCCTTCACAGTATTACCATATCAATACAAAATAATCGTTTTTAATTCTCTTTTCAAGCGGTACTGAAATGAGAATAAAACCGAATATTTTCTCAAAATACCAGCAATATAAATTTGGATTCAGACAGAACCACTACACTCTCGAACAGTACCATAGTATAGTAATTTAATTACGATATTCTTTCAAAAGTGTAAAATATTGTTCAGGTGTATTTTTGTAAAAGGTCTGGCAAAATGGATTATTATTTAAACTTACAACATTACGTACAACACATTAAAGAAAAGTCTGTGAAACGTGATATTTTTTCTATAGACAATTTCCTACTCCTTCATATCACGAGAACTTTCTATCATGCAAACTTACATATCGCCTTATAAATTAAAAAAGGGCGCAACATACAAAAAATTCAAAATCGTATTTGTAATTAATTAAAATCCATCGAAACGTGTACGGCCAAAAATATCAAACTTATTAACGAAAGTCAAAAGACTGCTTAAGAACTAAATACACTTATAAACTTATAATGTTTTTTGCTTCTACTGTAAAATATCTTAAATGGAACTTGAATTTACATGACGATATATGTATACATACATATATGTATATGTATGTATAACAGAGGACTTTTAATAACGTTCCATCACATGAAGCTGAGCTCCGGAATTCATTACAGATTTGAAGGACCACTTGAATCATACCGGTGACACTTAATATGAATTCATTCAAAAAATTTCCTATCTTTAACAAATCCACAAAAAATAATTTAAAATTTCAAAATAAATAAATGCTTTCGAACTTACCTTAATAAATCATAACTGAACATTTCCTTAAAATGCGGTATAGCTTTTTCGGGAAAAATATAAATATTCGCATATAAGCTGGCAATTATTTGGCACAATTTTAGGGCACCCGAAAGAGCATTTGAACCTTTCAATTCTGCCATTTCCTCCACAGTATAGTATAAAACTGAATTGTAACTATCGGGCAGCAGATCAATGTATGGCTTCCAAAATGAATCGGGCTTCATAGCCTCTGTCATTAAGGTGAAAGCCAACCTCATATTCGAGAAAGTAAAATATTTGTTAAAAAATTCACACTGTAGATTTTCTTCAGACAAAATCAAATTGCGGGGTACACTAAATATAAGATCTCCCTCTTTTATATCACTAGTGGCAGCTAAACCCAAATCGTAATCAGGAAATTCTTGGATTTCCACATTCCCATTAAACAAACCATTTTCTTTGGTCCATTCATAGAATTTATCAATATTAGCTAAGCGTTTCTCCTTGCCAATGGTCTGAACGCGTTTACGTTTCAGAGGTGCTTCCACCTGTTGTATGACCTCAAGAATTTTCTGCACATTTTCATATTGGCGCCATTCGTCTTTTGGATTGACGCAACTTTCGAATACACCCTCTTTCACCAACAAACTCACTAAATTCTTTCTTTCTGCTTTTTCCTTGGGAGAAAGTATTGCTGGTGGGGATTCCTCATCTGCCTGCGATTTGTTGTTGTGTTTCTTATTACTCTGTTTACTTTTGCTATGCTTTTTATTATTATGGCGTTTTTCCATTTTCTGATTTGCTCAAAATTATATCTAGTTTTATTTAAACACTTAAGTATTATTTTTATTGTTAGTTTAATTTGCAACTTATTTTCACAAAGTTTTACAACAGTAGTAAAACAAAAAAAAATACCAAAACTGGATTTTGCACGTGTGTGTGCGTCAGTGTTGTCAATAAACGGATTTCACTCCGTGCTATTGTGATTTAAAAAGTTTCAAAGGCATCAGTAAGTGACTGGCATATTGATGTGACATTTAATTGTCATATACATACATATATCTATGTAATCAGGTGGCGAAAATACGTCTTGAGAGGAGCTGTAATATATGCATGTGAAAATTTATATATTTTTAGACTAATGTACTACCTTTTTTTTAATTGGATACAATGGGTCCCAAGGTCTTATAGGAAGTGGGTGTTTCCAAGATCCACTCCTATAATTTATTATGGTATATCCATCAGTCTTATTAAAAACTTTTACACTTGCCAATAGAAAATACCACAAAATAATTGCAAGCGAGTGATAAGTGCGAGTGAGACAAAAAACTTTTGAAGGCCTAATACCTATTATTATTATAGTGAGGGAGCTTTTCCACATCTCAGAGCTGATTTACAGCTCTATTTTGATAATCTAGAAATATATCAGCTGACGCATATTGAAAATAATCCACTTATCCATCGTCTTGTATCTTCATGTAATTTATTTAATTTTCGAAAAGTACTACCAAGTTTCTGTAAGAAATACAACTCTGTGCTGTAATTGCTATTTTACCACTACAGAAATCTCATTTTTATTCTGTCATTTTTCACGTACAAATCGATATGTTTTTACGCGTTCAGAAAACGAATTTCGAATTATAAACGCTAGTGAAAATAAAAAAGAACTTTCGAAAAACAAATAAGGGTAAAGCTACTTTACAAATTTCATAAAATTAACATGTAATAAAAGAAAAACATAAAGTTAATACAAATTTTGTGTTGAGGAAAAAAATTTCCATCCAGCAACTTATATACATATGTATGCAATTATTTAAAGTGTTGTCTCTTTCTCTCTTACGGTCAATATAAGTGATGAGGAATATTTTATAAGATTGGAAAAAGTGGGCGGTTTGTGCTAAATGATGGTGTTATTTTTTTCATTATAATCAGTGTTTTTTTTTATTGTTTATGTTGCATACGTGGAAACTTTGGTTTGTAAATAAAAAGGAAGTGAATTCATAAATAAAATTGCTTGAAAAATATTCCTGGAGTGAAATGTAAATATTTTGGCACATATTAAAGACATAAATCAATGTTGCTAGTTTAATTTTTGTTGTATCAAAAAAACATAAATTTAGTATCATACATACATACGTAGCTATGTGTTGTATGTGTATGAGATAATGGATGAGTAAATGAGGTGAATTAAAAATATACGAGTTCGTCAGTAAATTTTCTTATAATATTTATACACATTAGTGTCCTGCACAAGACTATTTATAAGTCATTTCAAGGCGCGAGATTTTTAAAATGCTTTACTACAGTGAAATATTCTAAGTGAAATATTCTAAATAATACTGTTGGCAAGACAAACAACTGAAACAAATGTCTTGCCAACAGTGTTGCTTAGCGTTTGTTTTAGAATATTTCACTGTAGTAAAGCATTCGAAAATATCTCATGTCTTGAAATGTCTTATAAATGGTCTTGTGCAGTACTTTAATGCACATATCGTCGACCCAGAATAGTTTTGTTCCACCGACCATTCTTAAAGAAACGTATATATGTATTTTGAATACCCCTTTCTGAATCAAAAACGCGTTTCACGAAATTTATTATGGTTTCTGAGATATTAAGCATTAATTTTGCTCCATATTCACTATACATATTTAGAAATAATTGTATTGTTTTACTATACACGCCGATATTTAACGATTGAGTCAAATTATTCATACAGAAATGTACAAAGTAAAGTTAACTCTTGTTTTGCTTCATTTTTATAAGAAATGATTAGTAAAAAAGAAGGTGCCGCAACAAAAATTCAACGGCAACTGTTAAGCAAAGACACCATCACAAAGACGCAAACGCCGATTAAATGAAAAAACCTTAATTATGCATGTTTGAGTAAAACAAAAATAATTGAATTTCAATATTTATATTAAATACACTTCAATTACATAATTGTTTTTCTTGTATAAGTATCTACATACATATGTAAGCGGGTCGATAGTTAAAAATAATACGGCGGTGGCTTATTGGTCGGCGTTACGCGATCGACTTATTTCTCTGGACAGCTAGAAAAATGTACAAAGCAACAAAATTTTCGATTCACAGCTGTGACACAGCAGTTAAGTATACGTATGAAACACAAAACGCTCATTTCTGAAAATAAATTAACGAAAGTGGTGTATGTGGCACAAAACTTATTTTTACTTTTAAAATAAAGTAATTTTAACGTTTAACTTCATTGATGTATGCAAGTTCACAAAAATCTAAATTTTCTTCAAAGCATGTGTCGGAAGCAGTGGTGCAAATACAAAAGAAATCCATTGGGTATATTTTGAGAAAACTTCATGTAAACCTTATTAGTCATGTTTCTCCACCACAACTTTGCGGAATATGAGCTAAACCTATTCTGAAGTGACGATATTTTAGTTTTTCATTTGATTTTTCAATTGCAGTTTCATTAAAATGCAAGAAATTGAATTTTTTAACTCTTAACACATTTCAAATGTTTTTAAATGTCGAAGTCGAGCTAAAATGTTGTCTGCCCTTAAAGCCCACATTGAGATTCCTATAAGCTTCAACAAAGTCCTAACTCAAGAAATTTAATTTTATCGTTTTAAATCTTGTAGAAAAATTTACAAAAGTGGTTATGCAATCCAGTCCGCTCCTGGGAGAAAAATAATATTTTACATCTTCATTGAATTTGTATATTAAAGGACTTCATTTCAGTTTTTTTTTTGGAAAATGGCAAAATGTATTTTTTTACAATAAACAGTAAAAAATTTTGAATTTTGTGGATACCTTTATTAATTTAAAAATTTCACAAAAATAAACAGCTCTTGACGACCCAGATAATCATTTTATCAATAGTGAATGGAATGAAAATGTTTAAATTGTTCGATTTATTGCATCATGACATTATATCAGCTTCGACGAGGGCATTTATTTAAAACTTACATCACTATAAAGAAAAATAATTATTACGAATGTTTTTATTTTTAATATCGTTCCTGAATCTTTTTTAAACTAAAACCCAATAATTTATGTATATTGGTTCATTATTGCGATTTCAAAAGCACTTCTTTGTCAGCACTAACTGTCAAAGTTTAAATTCACCACTATCTACGTCTTTTTATCTCAGTTTGACTTTGCTAACGACATTTGCCGATGAAAAAACGACAGTCATTTTTAGGAGTTTTGTCATACAAGCGGCATACATTTTTGTATTAAAACAGATTAAATGTTATAGAATTGTTAAATTTTCATTATAAAAATTTAATTATTACAAGATAAAATTAGTATTATATATGATGCATACATTTTAAATAGTGGTGTTTAGTTATTTTGGTATAAATGTGTTAATAAACAAATTTAAATGATTGAATAATAAGTATGTAAATATGTTCAGTAATAATTTTTAGTAGTGATTAAATGATTTTTTAAAGTACATATAATCTAACTCTTTGTGAATTTTAATTGGAAGTTAATAAAAATGTGTGTAACTAATAAAGAATTAAAAAAATTTCACCTGTGATTTATTTGCTTGTGTGCGTTAAAGAATGACACAAAAGAAGATAAAGAAAAAGTGCGTTTTCCAATAGCAACAAAAACATTAAAAGATCACTATAGCATAACGAAATAAACTCTAACTAGCTGCATACATACAAACAAACTATAAAAAAAGGCAGCAATAAGAAAGACAGAGAAAGAAAGAAAATTAAAACACGTATTATATTATTATTATTATAATTTTCTTAGTTTGGTGTCAATCACTGATTCTTTTCGTCTTTTAATATATTATTTTCCAACAAAATTACAGCAACAACATATACAGTATCTACTACATAAAAGAAAAATAAAGGGAAACATAAAAGAAAGCTTAATAAAAAATCAACATACCTTTGCAGCTGAATTTTTCTACGTCAACTTTTTTGTAAGAGTGCGAATATTGGAAGGTGCACAAAATGAGTCAAATTTTGCCCATACGCTTTCAGGAGCATTTACAGGTAATTTTTTATTTTATGTGATTGCATTTGCAATGATTGATATGTAAATAAATCGCTGGATACATACAAACAAACATCGTATTTATTTATGTATGTAAATTAATTTAATCGAAATCACTAACATTGTGTGTATGTATTAAATTTTACACCCCCTTTTAGATAAACATAATTTCTTTCTTTATATAAATAAATGTTTTCCTATTTCATTTGATTAACTTGTTGCCGGCTTATCTTCATATGCACGTAGTATAAATGTACTACAAACATATAACAAACTCAAATAATTATCGCTTTAAAAACTGATCTGGAAACAAATTAAAAACATTCATACATACATACTTACATACACTTACATACATATGTACATACATTCATATCAAAACTGCATGAGTCATGGGAGTTGTGCATTATTGTATATACACTATGTACTAAAGTACATTACATATGTGTGCATGTACTATGTACAAATGTAGGTACATATACGTATTGCAGTAAATAAAAAAAAACAAATTGAATTTCCATGATTCTAATTCCTTAAATTTTATATGTTGGTATGTACATACATATGTATGTATGTAGGTATTTTATATTATTATGTATATACATATGTATATATATAGTTGAATATTCGCATAACCTTTATTATGTTTATTTTAATTATCTATTTCCAATTTTTTTAACTAAATTTTTATCAGTTTAAACTGGTTTTTGAAATCATACCTTAGGTACATATACCTACATACGAGTATTGATGTACATTTGTACAATACACCCGAAAAAAAATTTAAAGTCAAGAAGAAACAATTTCATTTTAAAAACATAACCTTCTTGTTTTAAAATTTAAAGGCCAAATTTTGTAAATATAAACTTTTTTTTTTGTTTTGAAATTTGTATGGAAAAAATATGTTTTTAAACGAATTTTCGTTATTTTTCATACAATTTTAAAACGTTTAGGAACGAAATTTTTTACAAAATCTGCCTATAAAAGTATTTTGAAACCAAAAAAGAATATTTCCTGTTTGAAAAAAAAAAGAAAACAACCTTGATATTTGAATAGTACCTATACTCAAATTAAAATATTATGTTTTTGAGTTCAGAATGAAATATTCTTGAAATAATAAACTTATTATGTTTATATTAAAAATTAAGCGTTTGAATTAATAATGGAGAATTATTAAATTAAATTAAAATTAGAGAATTTTTGAATTAAGAATGAAACGTCCTAAATTAATAATCAAGGGTTTTTAAATTAAGTATGAAACGTTTTAAATTAATAATAGAGGATTTTCAAATTACCGATGGTTCGTTTTAAAAGTAAATATATTAATTTCTTTTTGGAATCAAAATGCCCTTTTTATTAACATCTTTTGATCTTCGACTGTAGTCGAAACCTCTAATCGAACGAATATTCATTTGCGTTATGACGAGCATGCAACAAAAGATTTCGCTATTATGAACACTGTGGCGGTATTCGATGTTTGATGCAAACTGTAATGCCTAAGTGCAAATGCAAAATATTGTAGCTTTTCTTTGGATTGTGTATGTATTTGTTGTTGGATTTTAAAGAAAAGCTGCCATATTTTGCATTTACAATGATGCAAGACCATTTTGCATTAAACATCGAATACCGCCCGTAATTTTTAAAATTTGCAATAATTTTAAGATTTTGTGCTCAATGATCATACAGCGTAATAGAAATTAATATACACTTGGTCATAATATTAAAATAATAAGGGTAAAAAATAATTTTTTTTTTTTTTTTGATGTGGACAACATCTGAGCATCGAATGAGACCGATCCCATGCCCCAAAAGTGTTCCCTCCCAGAGATATGCACGTTTTATGAAATTGAAGTCAACCAAAGATACTCGTATTTAAATCTTTAAAATGGCTCTCCTGAAAAAAACCCGGTTTTCACCCTTAAGTCCCTTTTTATTTTGCACGTCACATATAATAATATAATATAATAAATTAATTATCTTTTTTAACACGAGACAAATGCAAAATGTTACTCGGGGAAAAATATAATATTTTATTTTTAAAAATTCAAAATTCTTGATGAATAATAAAATAGTTTAGTTTTTTTTTAATAATTTTAATTAAAAATACATTTCTTTTTCATTATGATTTCAAAAATTATAATTTTTATTTTAATAAAAACCATTGTTGTTTTTGAAATTTTTAAAATGAAAGCGCACATTTTTGTTTTAAATTTGCTTTGTTATAAAAATACCAACATTATATATGTAATTATACGAAACATTATTATTTTAAAAGTAATTGTTAAAAATGCTAGGGGCAAATTATGGCATTCGATACGACTCGTAATTTAAAAATATTTCAATGTAGTTTATATGGAAATATTTTTAAATTACCAATGCCGTGATTTGCCCCAGCATTTTTAACATGAAAACGTAAAGTTCGTGATTTAAGAATGCATTTTTGGTTCAGTGTATGTATAGCTAGCTGCGTTATTCCAAAAACAATGATGTACAATGATCATTAAGATGCGTACGTACATACATACATATGTATGTAAGTATGTATGTATGTGTAAAAAATACTTGACAGCAGAGCTGGAAAATGCAATTCTAATAAGATTTAAAAATGTTACGTTTTTTCTTTAAATAAATGAACACCCATTCCTAATTGCAGAAAGTAAAAGTCACAAAAACACACACACAAATACACTTTGTTTGCAAACATTATTTTTATTGATTTGATTATATATACATACAAGGCTATTATGAATAAAATTCAGCGAGAAATTTCTCCCTTTTCCAATTAGAGTATTTTGTTTTCTCTATTAATTGCTATTAGTTAGAATCTTTCCCCGGGAAAAATCTCTGACAGAATTTTAATAATAATTGCCCTGATAGTAGGTATGTATATGAAGTAAATTCCTTCGTTTACCACTTTCCAGTATGGGCGAAAATCAAAATTTGTTCAAAATAAGGGCCACTGGCTTTTGTACATACATATGTACTTATAGTAAAGAATTCTTTTTAAAAAATTAAATGACTAAAAGAATTTGCCTGTTGTAATTATTGTTGGTTAATTTCATGGCAACAGAATTCGTACATAAATATACATACATACATACATACATATGTATGTACATATGTATTTACTTGTAGTCATTTATTTAATTGCCTTATTTTTACATAAGCAAAAACAACTTTAATTAAGATAATGCAATTGGTGGCTTTTAGAAACTCGTTGATTTTTCTAATTAAATAATAATTCATGAATAATGATTAAATTTGAGATGTTTATTTATTTAAATAAATAAAAAGCAATATTTTAGCTGATGAACAATAGCCAATATTTTTAAATTATTTCGAACGCAATCCCTTAAATATTTGCATACATTCCAAAAAGTGACTTATTCAGAAACAACTGTTTTTTTTCACAATCTTCAATTATTCGCAGCTAGAAAAAACTCCAGCATGTTTAAAGGCTCAGTAAGCTGACTGTAATGTAAAGTAACTGCAACAGTAGGAAACACACTCAAAAAAGCAATATGAATGATTTTGTAATATTAATTAAAATATTTGCAGTATCAATTAAAAAAATAATTAAATTTTCACCTATAAACAATTTGATAATATCAATTAAGTTTTTCCAGTCAAATTAATTAATACAATTAAAAATTTAATCAATATAATTAAATTGTTAACTGAAAATATTAATTGGTGAATACTTTTTTCTGAGACAGTTGATCGATATTGTTATGTGAAAAGTTATGAAAATGATTATAGAGATGTAATGTAACGTAACCTACTTTTCATGTAAAAATGTCGATCAACTGTTTCCTACGTTGCAGTTACATTACATTACAGTCGGCTAACTGAGCCTTAATCCACTTGCTGTTTAGCATAGAAAGTAAGAGGATGAAATAGATGTAAACAGAAATAAATTTGTCCGTACAAAAATTTTGTCTTAAACCAATGATTGTATTCAGGGTATGTTGTAAAAAAGTATCATAAATTGGCAAAAATTATAAAACATGTGGTCAGTAATAAATCACAAAAATGTTAATTGAACTCACATCCCTCAAATGCCCAACAAACAAAAATTGTCGATCAAACAAATGTTAATAAGAGCAACAAAACTTACTTCAATAAGAAATGAAAAATTATTAAATAACAGGTAAACATTCATTGCAAATATGAGGGAATACTATAATAATACTAAAGAGAGCTTAAGATTATTAAAAAAATAACAAAAAAAAACAAATATTTATGTATATAAATAAAAATAATAAAAAATACGCATGCGCTGTAATAACAACAGCAGTAATAATAAACCAAATGTGGAGCAACAACCGTTACAGTGTGAACGATATGAGTGTTGTAACAAACAGTAAAAAAAACAACAATAAATACAAAGACATGCTCCATTGCAAGCAAGACGCAAAAGCAGACATCCATATTTATGATAACAATAAGAAAACATAGTAAAAACGCGACACAAAATTACACAATTACACCAGAGATGGATAAGTTAATTTTTTAAATATGCATTACTTTTCAATAGATTTGCTGAAAAATTACGACATTTTCGGAAATATAATACTATTGTCTATAATAGCGAATGAAGTATAGTTTATTTATTTTTCTTTTTAATTCGACTTATTTTTATAATAAAGTTTTACTAGTTTCTAGGGATATTTGTTTTGATGTAATACCCCATAATTGATTAAAAATGTGATTTTGAATTTTTAGTTAGTTACGTGGTTTTGCATTTCAGCTGACGATATACATACATACATACATATGGATGTATAAGATTATACGAAGGACTTGCCAAACCGATCAGGTTTCTTTAAACTTTTGTCATATACTAAAAATCTTTTTTGTATTTCTTAATTAAAAGATTTTTTTCGTTTATTCTGACGTTTTTGTTTTAAACTTTAGATTCTATTTCGCAAAAAAAAGAAAATACATTTAAGAAAAACAAAATGTAAACAAATAATCATCATACTGGCGCCTGAAAAAGTGATCATACGTAGTAGTATGATTGTATTTATGTATGTACGTAAGTGCATACACCATTGTTTTTCCTTTGCAAAGTGCCCCACAACTGCATTGCGAAGAATTTAAAATTATAAACAATTTAAGACCAAAATATGCAACGAAGAACACATTTGTTTTGAAATGTTTATTTAAAACAACAATAAAATATGAATTTTTTTTAATTCATTATAGTTCAATTAAATTTAAAATGTCTAACCTAAAATTAGTTTTTGTTTGCAAAATAAATTTTAGAACGTACAGCAATCATAAACTTTCGATATCGTTGAACAGGCCACTAGAAAATATTTACTAATCGCTTAAGTCGACTTAAGAAAATTAAGATTTATTGATCGATTGATTTGATTGAAATATAAAGCCACTTAACTTAAAAAAATACTTAATTGCAATTTTAATTAATTATTGTGTATTACATTGAAGTTTATGGTATTGCAAATTTTTAAAACTTTATTTAAAACAATCAGCCGAATTAAAAATGGAAAAAAAGAAACTTAACTTCAGTCACTTGAATAATTTTGTTTAGTTTTTTCTCCTATAAAATTAAAAATGTAAAAAAGTTACGTGCTTTTGCATTTCAGCTAACGATATGCAAAGAAAGGATCACACGAAAATGGAAGCATGCATAAGAGCCTTCTAAGCGGTAGCGTAAATACACTACTTTGCTTAAGTCGACTTAAGCGATTATTAGATATTGCCACAGACTTTATTTGTAAACACTTCAAGCATCAGTGCTTGCTGCCAGAGAAGCGAATTGATAAAACGTTAAAATGGCAACGTTGTTCAACTGATTACTTCACAGGGACGGAAAGTGCAATTGAATAATTCTCGGCTGTGTTAAAAAAAGTTCATAAAAATATCCTCACAATATTATTGTGCAATAATTGATACTAGATATACCAACGAACGACACAATAGCCCGTATTGTAGAATATAAATGTAAATAATGTTATTAAGATTCAAAGGAAATTTATCTAAACGTCATAAAAAATGCATTAAAACACAGCCACCCACATACTTACATACATATGCATAGTTAAATAATACATAAATAAAATAAATAATAATACTAAACACAATCGAAATCCCTTTAACTAAGCTAATTCAATTTATTGAACTCTCTTCCTTAAAGTATTATGGCTTTCATACAATAGCAAATAAGAGAAAAAATAAATGTTAGATGAAGAGAAATACTGCAAACACACAATCAATCTCATGTTTTGTTTCTTGATTACTTGTAAGCTAATAAATGCGTGTGTAATATGTGTGCATGTAGTAGTAGCAACTTTAAACGCTTATAGCTCAAAAATAATGAACCGACTTTAATAAAATATAGATTCTGCACATCTGTACCAAAAACCCTTGAAAACCATATACATCTTTTTAAAATCGGTGCAGTAGTACCAGCGTAAAAGGGATTACATGTTTGCCTATTAATTATATAGATATGAGACAATATATTGGATAAAATCAATTCTTGATTGTACAATCATTCGGGACTATTCTCGTTTGAGTAGCGTTTTAAAACGACATACAACACCGACAATTTTACATTGAAAATATACCGTTTTACTTTAGCACCGTATTACCATTTCAATATAAAATTAGCGTTTTTATGTGTTGTTTTAAAACGATACTGGAACGAGAATAGGCCCGATTATTTCCAAATACATATGTACATACATCATCACTAAACATTATTTTTTTTATTTTTTAAATTACAACTTAATTAAAAATTATTTAGTTAATTTAATTATTCTTCGAACTTAATTTGTTTCTATATTTAACAGGCTAAAGTTCGTATCGACTTGTTAGCCAAATTACATGTGATAATTATTAATGAACAAATAACATCAAAGTTAGTTGTAAATATTCTGACAACAACTCATAGTTGAACGGAACAGCTAGCCGTTTTCGAAGGCCACTAAACCTTCATCATCAGTGTTCTTCTGTGTTTTGTCCACTGTGTGTGGTATCAGTCGATGTAGATTTGTGCCTTATATACGAAACTTTTTTGCAAATGGAATATGTGAGCTGTTTTGATTCATCTCAAACACCTTTCAGCAAATTGAAATACGATGCATCGAAACAATTCACATATTCCATTTGCAAAAAAGTTTCATATATAAGGCACAAATCTAAATATTTACAACTCACTTTGATGTAATTTGGCTTACAAGGCGATACGAACTTTTTAGCCTGTTAAACATAGATAAAAATTATTTAATTTGTTTGGAATTTTTTATGTATCTAGTATATTTTTTTAATATTGTGCAATTTATGGAATAGTGTGAAGCAAAACGACAATAATAATAGCAATAAAATACTCAATAATTTTGCATAATCTGTAAGGTACTAAATATTAACTAGAAATACATTAATCAATTTACATACAGATTACAAAATATCAGTTAATAAACGATTTTTGTTTGCAAATAAAAAAATAATACATAACTAATTGTTTAGAGTTACATTTATTCCAAATTTTACCTCATAATTATTTGATTAATGTTTTCAAACAGCCATTCCTTTCCATTTCATACACACAAAAGCATACGGGGGCGTATGATGAATAAATACTCTTAAGTATCATAAGTATATTTATTTTGTCCGAATAAATATCCTTAGTCTAGAGTAGAAGCGTACTCCGTATGTAAAAGTATGACACACACTCAACACGCACAATCAGTTGCGCCTTTCTATTTATAGAATCGACTGTAGGCATAGTTTAAGAGTAAATACTTAAGTATATATTTTTCTAGTATTTATTGTCATTCTCTGGTACAGAACTGGATATTATGTACAGCACATCTCTGATGATATTAAATTTTTTAGTTATAAAAAAATTACACGAAAATTTACGTCAATAATTTTAATACCTTCTTCCGGTCGATCTTTTTCTACACATGCATTAAAAAGATATATAATTTATTTATATAAACATATATACATATGTACGCCAAATCAAAAATCTATTCCACATTTCGTTCCCGCATTTCCTTTGTGTTTTTTTTCTTCTTTCGTCAAACCATATTTTTTATTTTATGCTAATTATAGACGAAAGGTTTATTGGTCTGGTTTTCTGATTTCTTTTAAAATTTTATTTTTATTTTCTGCTGCTTGCTGTTAAAAAAAGTTTAATCTTAAAGCGAAAAAATATTGAAAGAAAAACTGTTTTCGAGAGGACAAACGAGTTAAATTTGTTGTTTATTTGTGAAATTCATTTAAACATTTTATTTCTTATCAATATTTTAAAACAGCAGTACAATTTCATTAAATATTTTCATACTTATGCACATTCTTGTTGTTGAAATGCATGTATGGCATAATATTTTGCTAAAAGCTTTAAAAACCCTTTGATTTTTTTAACATTGTTCATAAGAACAGAAACATGGAACGACAGCCTTGAACTTATGGTCTGTTTCACGATATCAAAAGAAAATTTTCGACTAGAAATTTATATTGAAAGCAACAATAAAATACGAAAATTTGTTTTTGTTTTCAAATATATGTAAATTGTAAGTCGAAAGTTTTCTTTCGATATTGTGAAACAGGCACTTAATAATTTCTTTCTTTGTCAGGAGAAAAAAGAAGAAATTGTTTTTGGGTAAAATTCTAATTTTCTTTCATTGTTATTACATAAATTCAATTTGTTATTTATTAAAAGACCAATTTAATTTGTTTTATGAACTTTGAGAGCAATTGTATCAAATTACTTTAGGAAGTGATAATCATTGGGTAAAAAATAAGCCCTTATTATGAGCAACTTTGGAAAGTTCCAATCGAACGAATTTTCATTTGGCATTATAACGAGCAATTTCCCTATTGTGAATATCACTCACTGTGATTTAAAAAAAATTGCAATAATTTTAAGATTTAGTGCTCGAGTTTCATACTTGATAATGGAAATTAAAATACACTTGGGCCTTGGTTACGACCTTAGATCTATGTATGTATATAAAATCTAAAAAAAAAAATGGTTTACAGTTTACAATTTGTGTTTGGGTACCCAAAAATAAAAACAATAGGTTTTTCATATTAAAATACTGACCGCATCGAAAGCAAAATCTTGTTCGATAGAAAATTCGTTGCTCAACGAAATTTTTGATGCTCACAATAATCCCTATAGTGAAAATGTTTTCCCTCGAAATATTTCCCCTTGAAGACACCCTTAACTGCAACAACAAAAACTCAATAAAATAATTAAAAAACATTCTTAAATCGGCAAATGTATTAAAAGAAATTTGAACCAATCATATATGGTGTCATGGCCCAGTAGCCCAAACCATTTGTCGGGGTATTTTGGTAAATTTATTTACAAACTACTTTTAAATAAATAAATAAATAAATATTTCCCCTTTTCACTAATCTACAGTCCTGAATAATTTTTCCCTTGAAATGTTTTCGCTTTTTTGATCCCCCTTATCATGAATATTTTTTCCCACGGGAACTTTTTTTGTTCACTTAATTTTTGCGATCTAACTGCCCCCGTATGCCGTAAGTCTCTAAAGCTAAATTATATCGCTAAAATACCGAACAAATAGAAAATTAAAAATTTTTTGGTGATGACCCGATTTAGCAATACTCGTTTGAAAATTCCATTCGTAGCCGAAAATTGAAAAATCGACTCTATAAATTTTTAGCGATAGAGTTTTAGCTTTAGCGGCTTACAAAATACGGGGCTGAATTAATAAATACATCGGGAATTTTCAATATTTAGGACCAAACCCAAGATGTGGACAGCATTCGATTTGTTGCACACTTACATTCAAAACAAACAAAAAATTAATATTTTATTGTTGTTTCAAATGTAAGTCGAACGTTGTCGATATTGTCGGTCAGGCCCTTATTTTCCTTCTAATTAAATATTAAAAGTTATAAATATTAATTTTTAGGACAAGATCGATAAATAGTTAAACTTCACGATTGTTAACAATAATTGCTTGAAAAACCTTTTCATAGTTCACATGCAGTAAATTACATATGTACATATATGGGTGTGGTTTACTAAATAATTTTTTCCACTGCACCTAGATTATTTAAAAGCACAACTTTACACTTAAAAACACTTTATTTGAAATACAACATTTTTACATTTTTAACCGACTTAAAAAAAATGCAAGAGTTTTTACAAATTTGCCTGTATCTTTTATTACTAAATTTAAATTGTTTTATTTCCAATTAATTTTTAAGCTATAGAAATCTTTGTTTTTTTTTAAATTCACCGATAACTGACATGGTGAGAAAAATTTCACGGGAGATTCACAATAGCATTTATGCCTTCGAGGGAAATAAAAATTTCACGATAGGGATAAATATAAATTAAACATTCGATTTTCGATGTTCGATAACCAGCGAAATTTCTGTATTTCTTAAAACTTGATGTATGTATTTTTTTTTTTCAGTGTAAAGTATACCCTGTTTTGACTGATATATTTCATTAAATATGATAATCAGGGCTATCGTGAATAAAATTCCACGTGAAATTTTTCCGTGGAATTACATATTTCCAACTAATAGCAAGTAATAGGGAAAACAAAAAATTCTAATGGAAAGTGGAAAAATTTCACTTAGAATTTCATTCATAATAACCCTGAATATTCCCGAAATAGAGAATAGCTTAGAAATATTAAAAACTATTAAATTTCACTCGTTTGAATCTTCACTCGTTTATTCACGTTAGTTAGTGCATTTTACGCTTTTTAGATCTCAAAATTACGCTTTTAAGTGCTTTTTTTAAATTTTGATGTGTTTTTAGAGCCGAAAAAGTTGGCATCACTGCTAAAATGACACATAAAAACGAACATTTTACATTGAATAGGTACTGTGTTACCCTAGTACCGTATTATCATTTCAATGTAAAATTGTCATTGGAGAACAGAGACGAGATGATGGCAATGTGATATGATTTGTTAGCTTAGCAATAAGACTTGCATATTGTAAATTAGGACTTAGTAACAAAATAAGCATAAATTACTGAGATCTGGACTATAGCATTCAGGGATAAGTCTGAAGGAAGTTCGAAGGATTCCGTTACTCATCTTCTCTGCCCAGAATCAATCGTTATTTTTTCTTTTCATAATTTTATTTTATTTAATTTTTTTATTTTATTTTACTTTATTCTATTTTTTAACCCCCGACCCCCAAAAAAGGGGTGTTATAAGTTTGTAGTGTATGTATGTGTGTGTATCTGTGTGTTTGTGCAAGTACTCGTACAGACCAAACGGCTGGACCGATTTTGATTTAGTTTTTTCTGTTTGAAAGGTGACTTAAGCAAGAGTGTTCTTAGCTACGTCTGAAAAAATTGGTCCAGCCGCTTAGAAGAAATCGCATCTTTTCTTGATATATCGAGAGTTTTTTAAAATTTTTAATTTTTGTTATTAAACGACTTAAAAAAAGGAGGAGGTTACCAATTCATTTGTATTTATGAATGTATAACCCCATAGATTTTAGACTGATTGTAAAAATTCTTTCTTTGTCTGAGAGGTTATACTCCCATTATAAAAAAGTGGACAGAGACACGCCCTTTTATTTATTTATTTCATTTTATGATTTCTACTTATTTGATTGCTGCGATACCTATAGCAAACACCTTTAGTTCTTGTAATTAAACAATTTTAAAGTAAAAAAATGGGCGGGGCTACGGGCTCATTAAAATTTATTATTATACTTAACGTGGTTCTGCTTAATCGATTTTTACGCAACTTACCACACCTGTTGTAAAATAGATACAATCTTCCATTAAAAATAATTGGCGGAGTTACTTACGCCCATTAAAATTTAATATTTTATTTTAGGTGTTTCCACTTTACTCCGATTTTTACAAAACTCTGCTCTGAAAAACACACAATTTTCCATTAAAAAAATGGGTTGAGGTACGCCCATTTAAATTTAGTTTTATATTTCACGTACATATTTCTTCTTAACCAACAGATTTTGAAACAAAAAATTTTTGTTTGAAAGAGTTTACTTCCAGCTTGGTCCCATAAATTTTTTCGAAAATGTTCTATTAGTTGTGCGATTCAGTAACTTTTAACAAACCGACAATCGTAATTTTAGTCTATACATTTTGTCGCTTAAAATAACGATTGTGTGATTCTGAAACTCCTTTTTGTCGATAAAATTAACAGCAAATAAATTATTGTCGCTTAAATAACGACACAGCTGACATTAACCTACAGCGAATATCGTTAAAAATGTTACTGAATAGCAAATTCGATAAATTTTCGTTATAATTATTTTAACGATGCGATTATCGTTGAAAAAAGTTAGTGAATCGCACTACAGGGGGCAAATTACGGCATTCGATACCGTTCGAAATTTTAAAATATTTCCATATAAACTCTATTGAAATATTTCGTAATTTCGTTCGTTAACGAGTGCCGTAATTTGCCCCCTGGTCTTTGAAGCTGGTTTTTTTTTGGAGGAATTATTTTTTATCAATACGATATAAGGCAAAAAAAAATTACAGCATAAGTACATTGTTTTACATAAAGTTTTTTTTTAATACAACAGCAAACAATCAAGGTTAGAATTTGTAACGTTATCTATCTGGTTATCATTTAAAAAAATATATATTTTTAAGGGGTGTTAATTACTAACGAACAAACAAAATCAAATACATAAATATATTGTATGCTGAAATATTAATATAAATTTTTTTTTAATCTTTTTTTGCAGCTCACAAATGTTGGCATTAATATCAATTCGATATCGTTCAGTACTCTTACCATGGAGTCTGACAAATTCATTTGTGTGCGTGAAAAGGTCAACGATACCGCGCAAGTGGTCATTATTGATATGAATGATACCGCCAATCCAACTAGACGTCCAATATCAGCTGATTCAGCTATTATGAATCCAGCTAGTAAAGTTATTGCACTTAAAGGTGAATTACATTTCAAAAAAAAAAAAATAAAAATAAAAAAATTTAGTTTGCATTAAATTAAATTTTTACGTTTAAATTGCAGCGCAAAAGACTTTGCAAATCTTTAATATCGAAATGAAATCGAAAATGAAAGCTCACGCCATGACCGAAGACGTAGTCTTTTGGAAATGGATTTCATTGAATACTTTAGCCTTGGTAACAGAAACGTCTGTTTATCATTGGTCGATGGAGGGTGATTCGACGCCCCTTAAAATGTTCGATAGACATTCCTCATTAAATGGTTGTCAAATCATTAATTATCGTTGCAATCCAAATCAGCAATGGCTATTGCTAGTTGGCATTTCAGCATTGCCGAATCGTGTGGCCGGCGCTATGCAATTGTATTCGGTGGAGCGAAAAGTATCCCAAGCGATTGAAGGTGAGTTGAGCTCACTTATAATAAATGTTTCACTTATACATATTTAGTAAATCAATTTAAGAAATTGAGAAGAACAATTATTTATTGCACTATGTTTTTATTGCTTTTCCTTTTCCCTGGGAAACCACCCCCCCCCCCCCCCCCCCAAAACCATTTGTGTTTGCCTGTTTCTTTTAGGTCATGCCGCCGCTTTTGCTTCGTTCAAAATGGAGGGCAATAAGGAGCCTTCTACCTTATTCTGTTTTGCTGTCCGTACTGCTACCGGTGGTAAATTGCACATTATCGAAGTTGGCGTTCCACCCACAGGCAATCAACCGTTTGTCAAGAAGTCTGTAGACGTCTTCTTTCCACCCGAAGCCCAAAGTGATTTCCCCGTAGCAATGCAGGTTTCCTCGAAGTATGATACCATTTATTTGATCACCAAATATGGTTATATTCATCTTTACGATATGGAAACGGGCACATGCATTTACATGAATCGCATCTCGGCTGATACCATCTTTGTGACGGCTCCACATGAATCCAGTGGCGGCATCATTGGCGTAAATCGTAAAGGTCAAGTTTTATCGGTGACAGTGGATGAGGAACAGATAATACCCTACATTAATACGGTCTTGCAGAATCCAGATTTGGCTTTGCGCATGGCTGTGCGCAATAATCTTTCGGGTGCCGAGGAACTGTTTGTGCGAAAATTCAATAAACTGTTTACGGCCGGCCAATATGCCGAGGCGGCCAAGGTGGCGGCCTTAGCGCCCAAGGGTATTTTGCGTACACCGCAGACCATACAACGTTTCCAGCAAGTGCAGACGCCGGCTGGTTCTACAACACCACCTCTATTGCAATATTTTGGTATTTTACTAGATCAGGGTAAATTGAATAAATATGAATCTTTGGAATTATGCCGCCCGGTGCTGTTGCAAGGCAAAAAGCAGCTGTGCGAGAAATGGCTAAAGGAGGAGAAATTGGAGTGCAGCGAGGAATTGGGTGATTTGGTCAAGACCTCAGATCTTACTTTGGCCCTGTCCATCTATTTGAGGGCCAATGTGCCCAATAAGGTAATTCAATGTTTTGCTGAGACCGGTCAATTCCAGAAAATAGTTTTGTACGCCAAAAAGGTTAATTATACGCCCGACTACATCTTCCTGTTGCGCTCCGTCATGCGTACCAATCCGGAGCAGGGTGCCAGCTTTGCTTCCATGCTGGTGGCCGAAGAAGAACCCTTGGCAGACATTAATCAAATAGTGGATATATTTATGGAACATTCCATGGTTCAACAGTGCACGGCATTCTTGCTGGACGCTCTAAAACATAATCGTCCAAATGAGGGCGCCTTGCAAACCAGACTCTTGGAAATGAATCTGATTTCGGCTCCCCAAGTGGCCGATGCCATTTTAGGCAATGCCATGTTTACCCACTACGATCGTGCGCACATTGCTCAATTGTGTGAAAAGGCTGGCCTCTTGCAACGTGCCCTCGAGCACTATACCGATTTGTATGACATTAAAAGAGCCGTAGTTCACACTCATCTCTTGAATGCCGATTGGTTGGTAGGCTTCTTCGGCACTTTGTCGGTAGAAGATTCATTGGAATGTTTAAAGGCCATGTTGACTGCTAACATTAGACAGAATTTACAGATTTGTGTTCAAATTGCTACCAAATATCATGAACAGTTAACCACCAAAGCTTTGATAGATCTCTTCGAAAGCTTTAAATCCTACGAAGGTCTTTTCTATTTCTTGGGCTCCATAGTCAACTATTCGCAAGATCCCGAAGTTCATTTCAAATACATTCAAGCAGCCTGCAAAACCAATCAGATCAAGGAAGTGGAACGCATATGCCGCGAATCGAACTGCTACAATGCGGAGCGCGTTAAGAATTTCCTCAAAGAGGCCAAACTCACCGACCAATTGCCTTTGATTATTGTTTGTGATCGTTTCGATTTTGTGCACGATTTGGTCTTGTACCTGTATCGCAACAACTTGCAAAAATACATTGAAATCTATGTGCAAAAGGTGAATCCCTCGCGTTTGCCGGTGGTAGTAGGTGGTCTCTTGGATGTCGACTGTTCGGAAGATATTATCAAGAATCTTATTTTAGTGGTTAAAGGCCAATTCTCCACCGATGAACTTGTGGAGGAGGTAGAGAAACGCAATCGCTTGAAATTATTGTTGCCCTGGTTGGAGTCTCGTGTTCATGAAGGCTGCATTGAGCCGGCCACACACAATGCTTTGGCCAAGATTTATATTGATTCCAATAACAACCCTGAAAGATTCCTCAAGGAAAATCAATATTATGATAGTCGTGTTGTGGGACGCTATTGCGAGAAACGTGATCCTCATTTGGCCTGTGTGGCCTACGAAAGGGGTTCGTGTGATCGTGAACTGATTGCTGTCTGCAATGAGAACTCTTTGTTTAAGAGCGAAGCCCGCTATTTGGTGAGACGTCGTGATGCTGAACTCTGGGCTGAAGTGCTTTCCGAATCGAATCCCTACAAAAGACAACTTATCGATCAAGTTGTCCAGACCGCTCTGTCCGAGACCCAAGATCCGGATGATATCTCTGTCACCGTCAAGGCTTTCATGACCGCCGATTTACCCAATGAACTTATCGAACTATTGGAGAAAATCATCTTGGACTCTTCCGTGTTCTCCGATCATCGCAATTTACAAAATCTTTTGATCTTAACCGCTATCAAGGCCGATCGCACACGTGTTATGGACTACATAAATCGTTTGGACAACTACGATGCTCCTGATATCGCCAACATAGCCATATCCAATCAATTGTATGAGGAGGCGTTTGCCATCTTTAAGAAGTTTGATGTCAACACCTCGGCTATACAAGTCTTGATCGAACAGGTCAATAATTTGGAAAGAGCTTATGAATTTGCGGAGCGTTGCAACGAGCCTGCTGTATGGTCTCAATTGGCCAAGGCTCAGCTGGACAAGGGTTTGGTTAAAGAAGCCATTGACTCTTACATCAAAGCAGACGATCCCAGCGCTTACATGGATGTGGTAAATGTGGCCTCCCAATCCGATTCGTGGGAAGATTTGGTGCGCTATTTGCAAATGGCCCGCAAGAAGGCCAGAGAATCGTACATAGAAAGTGAATTGATTTATGCCTATGCCAGAACAGGCCGTCTAGCCGATTTGGAGGAGTTCATTTCCGGACCCAATCACGCAGACATACAAAAGATAGGCGACAGATGTTTCAATGACGGCATGTATGATGCCGCCAAATTGCTTTACAACAATGTCAGCAATTTCGCTCGCTTGGCTATTACTTTGGTGTATCTGAAGGAATTCCAGGGGGCTGTAGATTCCGCCCGTAAAGCCAACTCGACACGCACCTGGAAGGAAGTGTGCTTTGCCTGTGTGGATGCTGAGGAATTCCGTTTGGCTCAAATGTGCGGCCTGCATATTGTGGTACATGCCGACGAGTTGGAAGATTTGATTAATTACTATCAGGATCGTGGCTACTTTGAAGAACTAATAGCTCTGCTAGAGTCCGCTTTGGGCTTGGAGCGTGCACACATGGGCATGTTTACCGAGTTGGCCATACTCTATTCGAAATTTAAGCCCTCGAAAATGCGCGAACATTTGGAATTGTTCTGGTCGCGTGTCAATATACCTAAAGTATTACGTGCTGCCGAGTCAGCCCACTTGTGGTCCGAGTTGGTATTCCTTTATGATAAATACGAGGAGTACGACAACGCTGTAATCGCTATGATGGCTCACCCCACCGAAGCCTGGCGTGAAGGTCACTTCAAAGATATTATCACAAAGGTTGCCAATATTGAACTTTACTATAAGGCTATACAATTCTATTTGGACTTTAAGCCTCTTTTACTGAACGATATACTTTTGGTATTGGCACCACGCATGGATCACACTAGAGCCGTAACATTCTTCTCGAAAACCGGCCATTTGGCCTTGGTCAAACCTTATTTGCGTTCCGTGCAATCGCTTAACAACAAGGCCATAAATGAGGCTTTGAATGTTTTATTGATCGAGGAGGAAGATTATCAAGGACTGCGTAATTCCATAGATGGTTTCGATAATTTCGATACCATTGCCTTGGCCCAGAAACTGGAGAAACATGAGTTGACTGAATTTAGACGTATTGCTGCTTATCTTTACAAAGGTAAGTTGAAAATTAATTAAATTGAATGGCTTTTTAAAACAAATACATTTTTGTTTTAATTTTTATTCTGTGAAATTTAGGCAACAACCGCTGGAAACAATCAGTTGAATTATGTAAAAAGGATCGTTTGTATAAGGATGCTATGGAATATGCTGCTGAATCGGGTAAACAAGAAATTGCCGAAGAACTGCTGGCTTGGTTCCTCGAACGTAATGCCTACGATTGTTTTGCTGCCTGCTTATTCCAAGTGAGTGAACTAAGATTAAACATTTTTAATTTTTTAGTTTGCCTGGAGAATCTAAAAACTTTTTATAAATATTTGTTTTTATTAGAAAGTGGAATTGTTCGAACTTGAGCTCGAGAAAAATTATTTTCGAAATTTCGGAAATCAATTTTGAACTTAATTAAATCTTTTAGAATTTTTAAAAATCTCGAATTAGAAAAATGTCGAACTTATTTCTGAAAAATGATTTTTGAAATTTCGGAAATAAGTTTTCGGACTTAAATCTTGTAGAATATTTTAAATCTCTTATTATAAAAATTTCGCTTCAAAAAATGATTTTCGAAACTTCCGAAATTAATTTCTGGACTCAAATCTTAAACGGGTATTCCCCGTGAAATTAAGTTGTTCGGAATGCCAAAGCATTGTAATAAATATAAATATATATTTTCAACAACATTTCTATGCCAATTCCGCACGTTTCAATTTCACTTGAAATACAGAACATCCCGATCGATTTTTTTAAACCCATAGTTGGAAAAATTTCTAACTTGTGCTTAAAAAATGATTTTCGAAATTTGGGAAACCAATTTTTAACTTAAATCTTATAGAATTTTTTAAATCTCTAATTAATTAGACAAATTTCGAACTTAAAAAATCAATTTTTTACTAAAATTTGCTTAGCATTTTTTAAAAATCTCAAATTAAAAAATTTTCAAACTTGAGCTCGAAAAAATGATTTTTGAAATTTCGAGAAATTATTTGTTAACTTAAATCTTTTAGAATTCTTAAAATTCTCAAATCAGAAAAATTTCGAACAAGAGCTCGAAAAAATTATTTTCGGAAATTTGGACTTAAATCTTATAGAATTTGTTACAAGTCTTTAATTAAAAAAAATTTCGAACTTGAGCTGGAAAAAATGATTTCCGATTTTTTTTACTAAAATTTCCTTAGAATTTTTAAAAATCTTGAATTAGAAAAATTTCGAACTTGAGCTCGAAAAAATGATTTTCGAAATTTAATTTTTTTACTTAAATCTTATAGAACTTGACCACAAAAAAAACGATTTTTTCAAAATTTCGAAAATAAATTTTTGGACAAAATTAAATCATAGAATTTATAAAAATTTCGAAAATCAATTTTTGAACTTGAATTTTTTAGAATTTTTAAAAATCTCACATAAACTTTTCTAACATGAACTGGAGTTTTCAAATAATTTTTTTAGCGTTTAGAAAGCTAGAAAGGCGAACTTAACTGACAATCTGTGTTCTGTCCGCTGAAAAAAGCGATTAAAATTTTTTTTTAATTGTGTGAGGAAACGTTTACGTTTCCTTTTCGAAATTGATAAATTTCGCCAAACTTTTTTTTTAAACCAAAGAGAGAAATATTTTACACAAATTAAAAAGAAAATCTTAAATCGTTTTTCAAATAAAAAGGTATTATTTTTTTATTATTTTGTTTAGTGCTACGATTTATTAAGACCCGATGTTATTTTGGAACTTGCATGGAAACACAATATTATGGACTTTGCCATGCCTTATATGATTCAAGTAAGTTTCGCCATTTTAAATTTTAAGTTGCTTATCTCTCCAATTTAATAACTTTTTGGATTTTATTTTTAATGTTTTTAGGTTATACGTGAATACACCGCCAAAGTGGATAAACTCGAACAGAACGAACAACGACGAGAAAAGGAAGATGAAACTGTTGAACATAAAAACATAATTACCATGGAACCTCAACTAATGATAACAGCTGGTCCTGCAATGGGTATACCACCACAGTATGCCCAAAATTATGGTGCTGCTGCTGCAGCGCCCGGTTATGCGCCCAATATGGCTTATCCACCCGGTTATGGAATGTAGGCTTTCTTTAAATATGTCTTTTAACAATTATTCTAATTGTAACTATGAATAAAAAAATAATAATTTATAAAAATTAAAACATTACATTACAAAGAAAAGAACAACATAATTTTATATTGAAATTCCATTATTATAAATTTTCTATCGTTTTTTTGTTTAATTTTTAGCTTTTTTTTAAATGTAAAACCGTTTTTCCTCTTTGTCGTAAATAATCCTAATCTAATACATTAAGTTAATAATTTCATGGAAACATCAAAGCTATAATGAACATGCAACAGACTCTTGCATGAATTTGAAATCAGATATTGAACCATAAAGAGGGCTAAATATTTCGCTTAATTTTTTGTTTGGTTTTTTTGTAAATTCCACTCATTGTTATTTGTATTACTAACATTTCTTTGAGATTTAAATCTTTGTTTTATCTTCTTTCCATTTTTTTTCTTTGTAAATGTTTTTAAAGCTTTCTTATAGAATTATTTCTGTTTAAATCTCTTTTAAATGTCTTATATAAGTTTCGAAATCTAAAATTTGATTTGAAAGTGCTGCGAGACTTGCAATTCCTTTTAACATTATTATGTCTATGCGATATTTTTGAATTGTAATGTTTTAAACGCATAAAATACAATATTTATTTTGACTCGTATTTAACAAACGAAACGAAATTTTGAGGAAAAAAAGAAACAAAAACAAAATTTACTTTTATATAAAGGAAATATGTATGCAAGAGAAATTAATATTACACGAATTAATTATATTATTTTTTAAATTACTGTATTTTATATTTTATTCTCTTTATTAAGTTTAAATATTAATTATTAAATTAAATTGAAAAGAAACAAAAAACCCACATACAAACCCACATAAATAGTAATGCCGCTCCATTCAACAACAAAATATACGATCTATTATATATAATCGAAGGAAAATTTATGCTTGGACTATTTATTTAATTAAAATTTAATTGAAAAGAAAATGAGAATTGAACATTTAAGATTTTTTATAAATAATCGCAGTCGAGTCGAAATACGCCAAGTACGATAAAGCTCATAGTTTTCTTTTTGTTTATTTTTCGCTTATGATTTCATGGCTAAAAAAGTTTTCGAACTTGCTAAATTTTTTTTTTGGAAGTTAAATCTTTTAGAATACATATTTTAAAATACAAATAAAATTATTTTCGAACATAAGTTCGAATTTTCGAACATACATGACTTTGAATTTTCGAACATATGTACATAAGTTCGAATTTTCGAAGATACATAAATTCGAATTTTCGAACATGCATAAGTTCGTATTTTCGAACATGCATAAGTTCGAATTTTCGAACGTTTTAAATATAAAATTTTCAAAACTTGATATTTTTACAAATAAAAATTGAGATTTCAGTTTAAAAATTTAAATGTAAAAGTTTGTTGGCTCTTAGACGACCGAAAAGAGTTGCGTTCGGAACAGATTAAAGGGAAATCTTTTTTTAATTTAAATTTTTTAACTCGAATATATTGTAATTTTTTTATAATTTAAATTATTCATAACTTGAACTTTCTTTAAACCCAAGATATAAGTTTGAATTAAAGAATACTTTCCTAAATTTTTGTTAATTTATAATTTTAATATTATCCTTTTGAATTACACTAAACACACGCCATGAGATTACACGTGTTTAAATTTAAAGAATTATCAGCATGTGTAGTGATAAACCACGTTGACATCACACTCATCATTGTCATATCACATGGAAGGTGTAACAGTAATTTGGAACATGTTTGTATAATTGGTTTGTAAAAAATCGTAAATTTATTTAATGTGCTTGATTTTGATATTTGTACGCTTAATGCTAGCATTAAAACTTTATTATATTCACTGCTGTAAAACTTGATGAAATGATGATGATTTCGCCAAATCTATTTAAATGTCAATTCTTATTTAAAAGTTGTTTTTCATATATTTTATTGGCCCTAACTGCCTTTAGCATAAAAAATATTTTTTAGTTGCTCAATTTTGTTTGGTAATTTGTTTGTACAAATGTTTTATAAATCAAAAATATTTTTTATCAATAAGGTCGTAAAAATATAACCTCTTCCTAAATTCAAGTAAATCTTCGAAATTTTTATTTCCTTGTAAATTATCATTCCAAAGAAAAATTTATTTGCATTTTAATTTTAGCAATGAAAATAATAACTTTTTTAAAACTAATTTTGAACTTTTTAAATGTCATAAACCTATATCTAAATTATTAATTATCTCTTTTTTTTCTTTTTTAGCTACAAATAATTACAGTCTAAGCTAACGTTAAGAAGTATTCCTGTTATATAAAGCAAATGCCTGCAAAAACAAATATTATTAAATACAACTACATATTTATTAAAATCAACAGCAGTAAATAAATACCAACCAAAAGTCTGGCGAAATACTAAGACTCAAAAAAACAACAACAACAACAACAACAAATAGTGTCAAATATTAACTGAAACTAAAAGCATAAGACCATTCATTATTTATTTTAAGTGACATTAATTAGTAAAGTAAAAATTATTAAAAAAAAGTAACGGACGATTAGTTAATTGCTAAGAAACAAGGTGGCAAGGTCTATGAATCATCCCAGGTGTGCCCTTGCAAGCTGGCAATAAAATTCAAGGATCTATTAAGAGTGATGCTAACAATTTCAAGATGAAACGTGTAATAAAAAGTAAAAAAAAGTGCAAAAAGTGATCAATTTTAACACGGAGTGTGTATTTGCTTGCAATTGGAAGAAATTTATTTCCATTCCATAAGAACTTTCGGACTGCTTGTGAGAGGTCTATTTATATATTCAGGGCAATCATGAATACAATTCCGCATGAAATTTTTGCAGGGGAACAAATCCAACTAATAGCAAGTAATAGGCAAAACAAAAAATTCTAATTGGAAAAGGGAAAAATTTCACGCGGAATTTTATTCATGATAGCCCTGATTGTTGTATAAAACCGTAACCTAATGCAATCTCGAAACAACGATAAAGGCGCTCGAGTTAATTTCAAATTCAAAATTGTATTGAAAGGCTAAAGAATTGGACACTTCAAGGAAATAAAAACCTTGACTTTGAACTAAAAAATTTCATACAATTCATTCATTTATATATAATGAACTTTATTTAATTTGGTTTCTAATATTAAAAGACTATAGTGACAAAGTATCCCATACATAACTGGGTGTTTTCATCGGGGCGCACCAAAGGATTTATACCTTCGTAAAAATAATTGCAAGTGCTTAATGTAAATGATACAATTCGTTGCGATAAACGGGCAATTATTGCGAGAATGGGACTAAAATTTTTCGTAAGACAAACAATAAATGCAATCCTGACGGAATTTCACAAATAACTACGATTAATTTTAATATGAAATAGAAAGCTGTATTCCCGAACCGTGCTGGGGCAGCAACTATATCAAAAGTTTTCATTAAAAAGAAAAATGTATGGACATGAAAAGCGAGTTAAAGCAAGTATTTAATTTCACTTAATAGTAAATACTTAAGTTCAGAACAAATAAGCGATAACACATCATTCTTTCCAACTTAAATTTTTTTTTTGATTAGTTTAAGTTAAATATATTAAAAATTTTAATAAAGCGGAAAAATATTAACAAAATTATTAACATGAATTTGAAAAATATATAAAAATAATAATCTAATTCCACGTATAAAATTAATGTTATATTACTATTTTTTAAGTAATAAAACATAATACATATAGGTAAAAAATAATATATAAACTATAAATAGCAAAAAAAAATGTACTAAATAAATATGCTGTAATTTATTTGTCTTCAAATTTAATAAATATACATATGGTTGAAACCACAGCTTGAAACGATTTATCTTCATCAAAAAAGCGATTTTCCCTACCATCCAATTTATTTAGTATTAGCAACACTACCTTTTATTAGTAATTTCCTACAAGGATGCCAATTGATTTTTATTCAGCTACCAAAGATTGCCATAGTTACTGTTAATTGACGATAAAACTATTGAACATATTCTGCTTTGAAGTTTTATATTTCTCAGCTTTTTCCTCACGCAAATATATTTTATTATAAAAAGATTAAATGCCACGTTTAAGGCCCACTACAAAAATCGATGTTATTGGCAATTTGGATTTAAGCCCTGAAAAAGCTGTTGGTGACTATATTGAATCCAAACAACAGGATGCTTTCTTTGTGTAAGCCTTTTGTTTTCAAGCACATGATTTTTTTTTGTTGTTTAAATTTAAATTGTTTAGCAAAAAACCTAATTGGGACTCGGCTGGAGATTCTGTGGAATTACTTTTTATTCGCAATGAGCGTGAATATACTGCCATGTTAAAACTTCAAGAACAAATGCTGAAAAATGCTAAAAGACAGACAGCTAATAATGCTAGTCGTATCCAAGAATTGTATAAAATTCAAGGTGATTTGCGTAAACGTTTTATAGAAGTCAACAGCTTTATAAAAGATTGTATGGATAAGAAACGTATTGCTGAGAAAAAAGTTGCCGAAGAAACTGCCATGCAAGAGGCGACCAAAGAAAATATTAAGAAATGCAAGACTAGCGTAGAGGAACTCGGTGAGTGTGGCAAAATGATTTGTAAAGTAATTATGTAGCTACATATTGCAGGCAAATTTCGTGATGTCTTAAAGGCAACTGTGGAAGAACTTGAGCCATACGAGAAAGTATTACAAGAGGTTGTCGATAAATCGGATATTTTTGTATCCGTCAAGGACTGCATGGATCGCTGTGATGCTTTAAGTAAGTTTTCCCATTAGTAACGTTAGTTAATTCATAAATTAAATATTTCGAAAACAAAGTGCTGGCTCAAGTGGAAATTTCACGTTTGGAGCAGCAAAAAATTCAAGAAATTGAAGATATGCGCAAACGTATGGTAAAGATAACCAATGAAGCAGCCCTTGAGGTTTTGGGTTTGAAAAATGATCTAACCGAATTGGAGAGATCATATAATAAGGCCAGGACTGAATGTTCCAAGTGGGAGAAAATAATGGCCAATGCCAAGGATACAGTAGCAAGTTATGACCTTAATAAAGATAGAGCTCTGGACGGTGTCTACTATATGTATCGATTGTTGTGTAAAAGGAGAAGTTAGAACCAACTTTTGGGAATTTTTTTCTTCTCGCCTAATGTTTATTTTTTATTTCTTAGATCTTGAGCCAGTTTTGTATCGTCATGAAGTCGAAAAACAGTTGGATTTTATAAAAGATGAAGTCGAATTGTTAAATGAAGTTAAAAAGGAGTGTATGAAACAAATGGATAAGAAGAAGTCTAAATCAAAAAATCCTAAAAAATTCTTTTAATATTGAATTTTAAAATCGGTTCACTAAAATTTTAAATAAAACTGCATTGCTTTAGCTAATAAATCTTTGTTTGTTGTTGTTGTTGGTTTTGTTGAGTGCTGCCAAGTTTTTGTAGCTTAAATACCTCAAAGTACTGCCACCTGTTTCATTAGAGAGATTGGTTCTGAAAATTGCAGGCCTATTCAAAATCCCTAGCAATACTATAAAATATATTAATATATACATATTTTATTGCATATAGGATATAAAAATAATTGTTGATAAAAGCTGTGGAAACAAGTTTAGCATAGATGCAAGGTAGCAGTTTTTAATTTTTTGATTAACTGGCATCTTTAAAGAAAGTGCTACCAACTCTATATTTTGCAATACATGCGGTCTGGCATCCTTTAATACTAAAGAAAAGCAAAAGAAAAAGAATGAGACACAAGAGAAATTGTTCAGTTTAATTTTGCGGTGGTCATGAAATGGTTGTAAAGCGGAAAAAGTGAAGTTCGGTTAAAATACGGGAATTAGTGAAAAATTAAAAGCAACGCTGGAACAAATTATAAAAAATTTATAGTAATTTGTAAGCAATTTTACTGCTAACTACAAAAAAAATCAAATAACTCTTTAGACAATTTAAGAATTAAGCGTAATTGGGCATCCAAAAAGGGAACTTGTGTAAAAAAACCAAATAGCACAAGCAAATAAACTTGAAAAAAAAGAAGTGTAGAAAAGATTTACACCATTTATGGTTGAAAGAAAAGTGTGCTGTGAAAAAAATAATAGATAACACGTATAGTTTATAATAAAATTAAATTTTGGACAAATTTATGTGATTATTTAACCTACATACTAGCTTCATTGCTAAGTGCTATAAAGAAACGAAGATTTTGAGGAAAAAGCAAAAATAAAACACGCCCCATCGTAAAATGTATAGGAATTTTAAAGTTTAATTCAATTACGTTGCGTTTTCTTTTTTTAGTATTTTTTTTTTGGTTGAAGTGCGTTTGCCGTAATTTGTTTTCAATTTAATTGGATTTTTCTTTTGTTTTTTTTGCCAATATGGAAGTGAATCATTGAATATCTGCTTTTTTTTGTTCCCATAAATAAATTCATAGACTATTTTTTAGTTAGTTTTTATTGCTGTGGTGTGCGAGTTTATTTTAACCAGTTTTCGTCATCAGATTGCGCGCCCCAGCCAAGAAAATTCTTCATTTTGCTTGAGCAAATAAGTAAAACTTATCTAAAAACTAAACCGAAAAAAAGAACTATAGAAAACTAAATTTCTGTACACACTGTGTTTATATGCACATACATACATACATACATACATATATTTTCCTTTTAATTCTCTTTCTATAAGTGAAATTTGTTATTTAGTGCGTGCGGCGTTGTTTTAATTTTGCTAAATCTAATTTGTTCCTTCTTTTTTTGTGCAATTTAACATGCATTTGTTTAGTTTAATAAATTCTAATTAAAAAGGAAATTCATATTGCCTTGTTATTTAAATTTGAATACACGAAAATATATTATAACGCAGTATTTCTCAAAGTTGTTTTTTAAGTGAGGGCCTAATGCTGCTCTAACAAAATTATTAAATAAAAACACAACGGCAGCGGCAAAAGCATTAATAAGTTCCAACTACATAAACAATATAATAAACAATAAATAAATCTTCTGCAACTTGTCAATTAATTACAATTCTTATATATAGAATAAAAACATCATGGCGGATTTTGATCTAAATGTGGACAGTTTAATACAACGTTTATTGGAAAGTAAGTTTTTTTAGTGAATTTCTTTATTTCTAAGTTTTGTTTATATATATAAATATTTTTAAATACTATTTAGTTTTTACCCTAATTCATTGCGTTTTAATTTAAAGTCATTAAAATTTGTATAAATATATTTATGATCTTATTTTT
This sequence comes from Tachina fera, assembly GCA_905220375.1. NCBI lineage: Eukaryota > Metazoa > Arthropoda > Insecta > Diptera > Tachinidae > Tachina > Tachina fera. Next base: position 10,644,152 of record LR999966.1, read on the forward strand.
GGTGTGTCTGTGTTCGTTTTTCACTTGGTTACAACATACATATGTACCTACATACATATTTACGTTTGTTAATTTTCGCCCCCCTCATGTTTTATATTTATTTATTTTGCTTAACGCTGACCCTTTTTTGATTAGTTTGTTGTAAACAACTTGAAAGTTAATAATATTTGTAGTAATAATTTTTTGTTGTTTTCTTAAACTTGTCTTTTTGTACTTTTTGTCGTTCATTTAAATAATTATTTCATTCATCACACTCATGTTGTTGTTGCTATATTCAAGTAATGACAAGTCAGTGTTTTTATAATAAAAAAATTTTGCAGCTTATTTGTCTCAGTACATATCGCTCATTTATTCAAATAACGTTATACCTAAGTCAAAAAAGCTAGTTTGCCAGAAAATGAGTTTGAAGATTTTAATTTACACACAGCTAAAGGAAAAATAATTTTTTCTTTCCTGTCAAGTGTTGAGCAAACAAGATATTTATAAGATTAGATAGTTCTGCAAATCACTAATTTCAAAATTCCATTTTGTGAGTTGTGGCGTTATTTAAGTAAATGAGCCATATCAACAAATCGCTCATTTCTTATATTTATTTTGTTACTATTACGTCTACCTGTTCGATGTGCCTTGGCAACAGGAAACCTACATACATATGTACATGTTTTATTTTATTTGTTTTTGTTAGACGGACGGATTCCGTGTACAGTCGTATCTAGTGTATGCCGATTTATAATCATATCAGCTATGTTTTAATTTCTTAAAACAGGAACTCTTAACAGTATTTACTTAATATGAAACTTAAGTAATTTTATGATAAAAATAAAGAAATTAATTATGTAGTTGCAAGCTTATATTTTATATAGAAACAGACCTTTTTGAAGATATAATATTATTAGCAAATAAAAAGCTGATGTGTTTTTTAAAACTGCAAATGTATTCAGTAGACTGTGCTGTCGCCATTTAAACAATTTATGAAATTATTAAAATGTGGCATCTGTTTTGTTAAGAATAAAAAATAAAAAAGTTTTATTATAAAGGCCAAAAAACTCAATGACTTATACCAAGGCTCATTTATTTCCAGGTAATACCTATCAGGATTACAAAAAAAACAATAAAAAAAATACAACAATGAAAAAAAACAACATGGCTTTTAGTTTATCAAAAATAGTATTTGTTTAACATAATAATAATAAAAATTATTCACAAAAAGTTGAAAAAATGTTTCCACGGCAGCTTTCACTAACAAAATTTGCGACTTTTACCACTTTTCACAATAGTTTTTTTTTTATTTTGGAATGACAAAAAGTCAAATTCCATATAGAAAAAGAGCTAACATAAAAAAATTATTTTTCAATAAAAGTTTGACTTTTGTTGATGATAAAAATATTTCAGGTGTTGACGTAGGGTCAATCAAATATTTTTTATATTAAAAATTTAAATTTTTTTTAATCTTAAAAGAATAGCTCAGCTGCGCTTCCGCTACTATCGGCTGAATGTGCCTTGATTTATACCGAATTTACACCATGCAATTTTTTTTTATCAAAGTTCCTGAATATGAAAGATTTATGTAAAACAATTGGCACCTTCGAAGTTAATTCAATTATGTATTACAAAAATTAAATTTGGGTCAAAGAAGAAAGAAAGATTATATCAACTCGTCGGATTTTTTAATATTTTTTTACCTTATTAAACCGATTTAAAAAATTCTTTTTTTTCTTAATGGGTATGGCTTCAATTTAGTCTGATTGTCAAATAATTGAAAGGGAATAGCCCACTTAGCACGCATCTTGGGTACTCGTAACGATACAATTTAGAAGTTGGAAAAATTGATCATAGCCACGCCCATTAAAACTAAAAATTATATTTCATGGAGTTCTACTTAACTGACTTTTAAGAAACTTAGTGGTACACACTCTGAACTTCCAAAAAGACTTAGGGCCAATTTTACCAACTTATTTAAATATCAATTCATATTTAAAAGTAATTTTTTCATACAAAAATTAATGAGAATCGACATTTAAATATGAATTGATATTTAAATAGAGTTGGTGAAATTGGCCCTTAATCTCGCATTTAAACAAGTGGGTGGGGATACGGAAATTAAAAATAACATTAAATAATTCTTTCTGCAAAAAAAAAACGACTTCAATCCAAAGATCTGATAGAAGAAGATAAGAAGTATGTAAAATATAAAATTAAATTTCAATGGACGTACCTCCACCAATTTTTTAAATGCAAGATTGTGTGATTGTTTTGTAAAAATCGGTAACGTAGAGCCACGTAAAATAAAATATTAAATTTTAATGGGCGTAATTCCGCCCATTATTAAATTAAAGATCTTTGCCAATCCTAGAGCTCAATTTGTGTAGTAAGTTTCGTAAAAATAGGTTAAGTAGAACCGCGTAAAATATTATAATGAATTTTAATGGGCGTTACTCAGCTCATTTTTCTAACTTTCAAATGTTGTAGTTACAAGAAGCAAAGGTGGTTTCTAGGTTACGCAGCAATCAAATAAGTAAAATATCATAAAATTATATTAAAAAAAATTTGGGCGTGTCCCCGACCACTTGTTTACAATGGGACAAATGGGAAGCTATAACCTCTCAGACAAAAAAAATATTTATAATCGGTCTAAAATGTACCAAGTTATAAAGCTCCACACCTAAAAAAATAGAGACGAATTGTTAACCTCCTCCTTTTTTTCAAGTCGGTTAAAAAGTGGTCAATACCACAAGCATTAAAATTTAATATGATATTTCTCGTACTTCTACTTAAATGATTTTGCGAAACCTTGAGCTCTTAAAAAGATTTAATATAATGAAACTTCTCATAACCGGGCGCTCACCGTCGCGGTATTTTTGTCCGGTTATTAGAGGTGTCCGATTATCAGAGTGGTACACATTCTTTTATTTTAATTTTGGTTGTACAAAACTTTTCCGGTTATTACAGGGGGACTAATCTGTAATTCGAAACGAAAGAAATTACTTTCGAATTTGTATGTTAATTACATGCGAATTCGAAATCATTTCCTTTCGTTTCGAATTAAAGAGTATACCCACTTGGGGGTTACGGTTATGGGAGGTGTCCGTTAGGAGACGTTTCACTGTATTTCATTTAAAAAAGTAGGCGGGGTTACGCTCCTGAAATGTTAGTATTATATTATATGTACTTAACTTGTCTCCGATTCCCGCGACTGACTCCTAGAGTACCATAATTTTTCCCTTAAAGAACTGGGCGGGGCCATGCCCACTTAAGCTTAGTATTATAACTCGCATGCTTCTATTTGACCGATTTAAATGAAACTTAAAGCAACACACCTTGTGCTCTGAAAGTGGTAATTCCCTGCATTTAGAAAAGTTAGTGGGATCCCTAATATTTCCAAAAGTGGGCGAGGGCGTGGGCTTTGGAAATTCGAAATTGGAACTAAAAAGTTAAAAATAAAACTTTTAAAAAAAGTTGAACTGACCTCAAAGATAAGCTAAAAATAGTTTTAAATTTAGTTAAATTAAACATTTCAATAATGTGTTTACCTATAATGCTGTTTAAAGTCGGAGATAACTGAACGGATAAATAAGTAAATCGAGAATTTGGTAATCTGAATGGCACCGAATCCGAAGAGCACTATAGGTAACACATATACAAATATTTTGTTTTACTGAATCAAATTATTTTTACCGCCCTATTGATAAAATTTGAAATGAATTTAAACTCTATGTATTATATTTATAATTTTTCATACAAAATTTTCTTAAAATGGATTTCAAACATATTATTTTTATAAATATGGAGGTTAGTGCATATTTTTGAAGTCGGTTAGATTTTATAAAATAATTTATTTCATTAAAAATATGTTACGTAGTTTTCTCCGTATTATAATTAATATTAGGCCAACACTTGATACGAAATTCAAAAACGAACATTAGCTGGAGGTACACTAAAAAAACCAAATTTAAAATATCTTTTATTGCAGCTTGGCCTTTTCTTATTGTACTCTCTAAAAATTGCAATTAGAATGACCTTTCTGTTAATTGAATACAAAACTTTAATTACTTATAGTCGCTGTATTGCTCTTCTTTATGCAAAGTTTCACCTCGAAAACTTTGCTTGATATTTATCATTTATCGTTTAATTACTCAGTCGTCACTTTAAACTTATTGATGATAATTTGACCTATAACTATTTTCAATGGGAGCATTTAAAAACCAAATTGTCATTTTTATTTTTCCATTATCACGAAGATTTCCATTTGGATGCATAAAATTCATCATAAATTTGCTAATTAAACTTCATGAACTTTTATTTATGTAGATAAAATACGAGTACAAGAAAAAAAAACTACAAAAATGTCATTCAAAACTCATTTAACTAATGTTTTGCGTTCAGTCATTTCTGTGATCACAAGAAAAATTTTTATATATTTTATTTTTCTATACGTAATTAAACACGATTTTCTTCTTTATATAGACGTATTAACATTTATTTTCATTATTATATCCCACTTTAAATCAATTTGTTTTTTTATACTTGTTTGTTTATATAATTTCCAAAGTCTTCATGCATACATATAAATATGTAAGTATGTTTGTATTTTTGTATGTATGTACATGTTTAGTAGAGGGAGTAGGGAGAATAGAAATTCTCAAATGAAACAATCACCCACCCACAGCAGACATATTTATGTATGTATGTACATACATATATATATATATATACTTATACTCGTATGCTTAACGTCAATTGAAGGTGACCACACGTCAGCCGGGAGATTTCATTATCATTGCATAACATCATTATTATCTTGATAGTCACCATAAACTCTGTATTGAAGCTTGGAAAATCTATGGGTGTAGGTGTAGATTTTCGATAGATGTTGTTTTTTTTTGCGTTTGTTTACTGCTACTATAGTCGTCGTATATGGAATTTATATACATATGTTTTGTTAAAAATTATTTGAAAAATATTATGCACTAGCAGTGTTGCCAACTCGTGGATAATTACCTGAATTTAGTGTAATTTTTAGTGTCATCTGTAACTTGGTGGCAAAAAGATATTGTTAATATTGTTGTTATTGTTGATTTGGTTTTTATTTCCATTTCATTGAGTTAGAATGTGAAATGAAGCTTAAACATACATGTCAAAGAAGAAACAAAAATTGGAAGATAATTTAAAATTTGGTTAACCACGTTTAAATAAAAACGGTGTGTTCTTATTAAAAATAATTATGGACTTTTGTAAAAAAAATCAAAGGATGTCCGCAAAAAAACAGTAATTTGTAGGTAACCCGTGGTCTGGCAACCCTACAGTGATATGTCACAAGCTTATCTCTCACATGCCCAGCCACCTGCGTCCATAGAGAGTACTTTGGAAAAAGTGAAATAGGCCCTGAAAATCATTTATCACTTCTAAACGCCAAGACCGGATGTTATCATTCATGCCGATCTACAACATAACGAAAATCTGTTTAGTAATTCGATGGCTACTTGCCATATACGGGGCGTACATGCCATATTGTCATACATTACAATTGCATGTACTAAATGCGATGTTATTTATATATCCAACAAAGAAGGGAAATCACATCACATACCAACCTGAAATATTTTAGACCCATAAGTTTAGATTCCTTCCTTTCAAAAACCCCAGAGAGAGACATAGATTGAGTGTGATAGAAGCTCATATTAAAACAACCATAGATAGCTATCTCCTCTGAGCCTATCAACACGCATACACCAAGGGTAAATTCGTTGAGTCCTCCTTAAATTCGCTTGTAGGACACATAAAAGAGTCACTTGCGCACAAAAACTACACCATGGTAGCCTTCATGGACATTGAAGGTTCCTTTAATAATAATGATCCGACGGCAGTCATTCAGTCTTTCTTAGAGAGCCTGGGGCTGACCGAGAGGTTTTATCAGCTCAATGAAAATCTGCTACTGCTCAGAATCATCACTTCCAGAGGAACGGCTGTCATCATCAGTGAGACCCACAGGGTTATACCTCAAGGTGGTATGCTAACAGACCTCTTGTGGAATGTGGCTGTGAACAGTGCGTTCACAAAATTGTAATCCATGAATATTAAAACCGTTCCATACGCAGATGATGTGTAATGAGATACATGTTCTCCATTTTAGGCTAGTGCCAAGTATGTATCTAGATATTGTCCTTAACAGTAAGCTTTCCTGGTTTGGAAATCTTCTGGCGAGAGTAGCGATAGCTTTAATAGCAACATATTTGTGCAGGAACGCAATCGGTTCTACTTTGGAAATAAGTCCTAAAAGAGTCATTTGGATACTAGAGATGGTCCTAAAACCTACATTATTCTTTTTACGGCATTTCAGTCTTGTGGAAAGCACTAGACCCACAGAGCAATCACTCCCTTATAGAAGGGATTCTCCACAAAATAGCACTTATGATAACAGGTGCTCTTAGATCAACGTCGACAAAGTAGCTCTTCTCTATACTATGTTGGCTTCCGGTGGACTTAACAGAAAGGAAGGTAGCTCTACATACTGGCATCCCACTAAATGCAACATACCTGATCTCATTGACTACTGCACTTCCAACCTCTACTTCAATAGGAATTTTCGTATATCACTGACAGAAGGGTTTTCCCCACTAAATGTAGCCGTACTGGTTTTCACGGAATGCTCAAGATGAGTGCTGGTGAGGGGGGGTTGTCTTGTTGGAGGGCGTATATACATATATTCCAGATTTCGGATTTGAAATGTCCTTCAGACTCCTGGACGAATGTAACATGTTGAAGGCTGAAATATCTGCCAATAAAAGAGCAATACATTGGCTAAGGTTTTATTGGAAATCAAACAGAGATATCCATATAAGAACTGACAGCCAGTCTGCAATTAAATCTCTCACAGGTGTGTATACCACATCTTTTCTTGTCCAATAATGTCGCAAAGCCCCCGATAGGCTGACGCAGCACTCGCATATCATATTAAATTGGTTGTGTAGACATGGGAATAATTCAGGCAACATAGTTGCGGATGACCTGGCAAAGAGATAGAGAGGTTCCTACTCAGAGTAGTCGATATTGAATATCTTTGTGGGCTGCCACTCTCATTCTGCTGGAGACGCTTCGATGTTGGGTTTTCTTAAATCAGCTCAAGACAGGTGGCGCATTGAGTCCACCTGAGTAATAGCGAGAATCTTTTGGCCGCGCCTAAACCACCACAAAGCAAAATACTTCAATAACTTCACTAAGAAGCACTTGAGGAATCTCTGGCTGGTTACAGCGGTTACGGAAGCTCCCATCTTAAACGTATGGGTCTCCCGTATAATTATTACTGCTTCAGTTGTATTGATGAAGAAGAGAAGGAAAGTATCGGAAAAAAACTCAAAAACCTGAGTCTTTATATTAGTAGCAGCGGCTGGTATGCCCGTAAGTTTTTCTGAAAAAATTAAAAAAAAAATTAACGAAGAAATAATTTTTTTTTGTGTAAAATGTTAATAAGATTTCTTCGAAGAACTCTTAGGCCGAGTTTACACCTGGCAGACATGTGCCCAAAAAACTTAACCACTAATTACTAATGAAAATTTTTTTGATTCGGAGATGTATTTGTTTAATTAAACAGTTTCCAAATCATGTCTGTTAGTTATGTATAAAATTGTCGGACATATCGGTGAAATTACCGATAGGTCATTACTATAAAGAACTCAGTAATTGTGTAGAAAGCAGGACCAACAAACAGCTCATGGCGAAGTAGGGACAATTGTAGAGTATCGAGGGGGTTTCGGCCAAAACTTGACTCAGGAAGATCTGAACTATCACTAAACATGAATAGGAAGCCGATGCGAATCATGATAGGCGTGTTGACAGGTCACTGCTCGTTCAGAGCAAGAACCAGCATTTGGCAGACTGGCGCACTCCAGATTTTTGTAGGATGTGCGAGGATGAAGAGGAACCAGAAACCAAAGATCATATTATCTGTCACTGACGTTTCCATGAAAGCATTACTGATATCGAGAAGTGTAAACTAGAGGACATTAGCGACTTCATCATGGGAATTCGGTGGATTAATGATGGATAATAGGGTCACTTCTGGCTACAAAAGAGGGAGGTAAATATTACTTGGGCAGCAAAAAAGAATCACAATGGACCCAATTGAGTCTTCGAGTGCAGGTGCGGTGTAGCACCACCCTTCCTAACCTAACCTATGTATGAAATTGTTTAACTTAATACAGTGAAACCTCTCATAACCGGAATTCACCGTCGCCGTATTTATGTCCGGTTATTACAGGTGTCCGCTTATGCACGCAAAGAAAAGATATGGTTGTAAAATGGTTGAGAAAACAATATTATGTTCTCAGAAACAAATCTGTGGTCATTGAAAACAAGTTATTGATATTTTAAACATTAATTTTGTTACGGTAAGCAAAGTAATGTTTGAATTTAATAATTACATTATTATATTCATAAAAAGTGTGATATGGTTAGAGTTTAACAATATAGTTTTGTTAAAAATTTATGACTGCACCATAATTTTTGTTATTATTTAAAAATAATATAATATAAATAACAATATAATGTTATCCAAAACCATACTATTTTAAGTTTAAAAAAAAATCTTTTTCAGAAACATCTTCTGTCAGTTTAAGTGTTTCGTTTGTAAGCTATCGGTATTGCACACATCGTGTTAAATAAATAAATTAAATACAAACAAACAAAAGGGTAGATAAATAAAAATATATACATATGTTTATCTCTTTATACAGACTTGTCTGTATTTCGAGTATAGACACATATGTAAGTATACGATTCTATATATACATTTAATTTCAACAATAGTAATTTATTTTTCGAATTTAACGCTGTTTTAAACACAAGATCTACCAATAAATATATGATTGAAAAACAAAATGTTATTATTATATTAAATAATACTGTTGTCGTATTTAACAATAATATTATAATATAAGAACATGGTATGGTGAGTCTCACTTATATTTTAGTCACATCTATTATTAACTCAGATAATAACATTATTAAAAGGTTGCTTTCCTATTGACAATAATATGATATAACTACAACCATATAATTCAATCATAGTATGTTGCTGTTTGATTATGGTTACCTCAACCATATTTTTTGTTTGCGTGTGAGAGTGGTACACTTTCTTTTATTTTAATTTTGGTTGTACAAATCTTGTCCAGTTATTAGAGTTCCGTTATGGGAGGTATCTGAATCAAACAGAGGTAGAGTAGGGTTTATTACCCTTCGGTAGTAGAATCGAATATATACTGCCAAGTACGTGTGTTTTCTGCACAGTGTGATTACTTATAAGTAATTACTATAAAAGAAGTACATAATTTAATTAATAACTCACTACTATTGAAAGACCCTTTAAAATTAGCTCAATCTTGCGTATTATTTTTTCATGTGGTTTTTATACAAAATTTCGATTTCCTAGAACTTATCTATTTTCCCCCCATTGCTGTTAACTAGAAATTACTTACATACTTGATTTTCCAAAACAATTAGACAAACGCTTGAATGCGTGGTGATTTAACCATAAAATTGTTGGCGCAACGTTGCACGTGTTTGAGACTATGGTGTGCTGGGTGTTTGGATAGTTTGTTCAATTTTATTTCACCTCACCGTATCTTCCACACCAGCTAGCTGCTGCCTTTACTCACTTGTCTCTTAATAATGAGGATGATGATGATCATCATCATTATCATGATAATTGTGATGGCGGGCAATTATTTGTGGCAGAATTTGTGTACATATTTCAACGTAGAACAAAAAAAACTAGTTTCTATTCTAATTTGTGTGTGATGTTTTTCCAATATTTATAATAGTAGTGGGTGCTTTTTCTTTCAATTGTATTTTTTTTGTATGTACATCGAAAACCTATAAAACTGTAGGGAATCAATGAAACTTGCTTTGAAAAAAATTTATGTATGCATACGTTTTATTTGTGTAGAAATTAAGTTTATATAAGCGGGTTATGGGAAGGCAACAGAATTGTTATTGCTTTTAAATAAACAATTAAATTTCTTTCTTTATTTGTTTGGAAATACAGCAATAAAAATTTATTTTTGTGCTTAAAAATTAGTATAATTTAAAATTTGTTCTAGCCTGAATTTCACATACAGACATACGTACATACCTACATACATACCCTGTAGGAAATTGCGTTAAATTTATACCAACTTTAAGCTAAATATTTCGCAACTAGTACTGACTGACACTTGGATTACTTTTCATTGTAATCAACTAAATATTTTAAAAATGTGAAGTCCTAGGCGGTAGTCAATTGTCTCACTCTGCATTAGTTTTGAACTAACTTAATGTTGATTGTTTTTAAATCACCTGGTAGTCAGTAAATTAAAAAAACAGATTTTTTTTCGATAATGTATCATCACACGTTGTGTACTCAAAAGCAATCAAAATAATAGCAGAAAAATATTAATATAAAACTGAAATCAGTTTCAAAGTATATGAGAATAAATTTAATGGCTCTCACCAAATTCGATTAAGTACTCAAATTAAAGAGGCCCATAGACGCATACTGCTCATGCTCGTGCTCATGCAACAAGCATGTATTGGTAATTTTTAAATTTTTGTTAATGTATTCATCACACAGACACCAGTATGAAAATCAAAATAGTTTTGATTTTAAAATGAACTCACTCTGCTGACAGTTTTTCAAATGAACAAAAAATGAATTTATAAAATTTTCTGATATGTATTTTTTTAAATTTGACGCTTTACTGAAAAAAGCAAAGTAAAACAAACAATAAATAAGTTTTGAAAGAAGAAAAATGTGTAAAGAAAGTACGTTTTTTCTTAATTTCTTCAATTCTACGAATAGTTATTTTTTTGGTCTCAAGCGCATGTTTATTTTATACATTTTTATTTTAAATTATGATTAAAAAGTTTGTGTTAAAATATCAATCAGACACGTATACCAAGGATTCATCGGCAGTAGCTGCAAGAAAGTATGCAAGTGTGTGTCTATGGGCCCCTTAAGAATTCATTTTGAATTTGTTCCACAGTTAGCTTTTAGTCAGTCATAAGAAAAGTTAACTATAAGTTTATTGTTTTTGTAGTCAACCACCACATTCTCCAACAGGGTATACAAATACATACATACATAAATATTTTTTTATAGGAAATAAACAAATTTTTGTTGCTTTTGTTCTTTAAAAAATTATACTTTTCTTCTTGCTTGCCCTAAATGTGTTAAAAAATGTATTTGATAGACATTTATATTAAAGCACATAAATTTTCTTGCTTTAAAGAATTGATTAAGCAAATAAATCGTTATACATATCATTTATATTTATATATTTTTTTTTAAATCGTGTTTTTTGTTTATTTCGAAAGTAGAACTTCTCTAATGTATTGAAAAATGCAAAAATCACGATTTAAAAAAATTATGAGTTATTGCCTTTTTATATTAAGGTAACGATATGTCGTCAGCCCACTATTGCTTTGACCCAAAGACCATTAAAAAAGAAAATGAGTTAGGTATGGGGTATATATATTTCGAATATCTCCTTTCTGAATTCAAAGCATTTTTCGTGAGATATTTAGCATTCATTTTGCTCCATTTTAACTGTTTTAAGGTTTAATAAGTATTGTTTTGCTGTACACGTCACAGTTTGGTGTTTGCGTCAATACATAGGAAGTAAAGTTAACTCTTGTTTTGCTTCATTTCTATAAGAAATGAATAATAAAAAAAGAAGGTGCCATAAGAAAAATTCAACGGCGACTGTTAAGCAAAAACATCTCCACCCAAACGCAGCCGCCGATTATATGTTTTAATACAAACTTATTAAACACTAAAATAAAATAAAAGCAACCCTAATTATGCATGTCTGAGTATAACATAAATCATTTAATTTAATTTTTTATATTAAATACATTTCAATTAGATGTTTTTCTTGTGCAAGTGTGTGAGTGGATCGATATTTAAAAATATTACGGCGGCGGCTTTCTTGGTCGGCGTTAAACGAGGGACTTATTTTTCTGGACAGCAAGAAACATAAACAAAACAAAAAATTCTCAATTCACAGTATGGAGCACAAAAAGCTACTTTTGAAAATAAATTAAGAAAAATGTTGTATGCCGCACAAAACGTATTTTTACTTTTAAAATAAAGGAATATTAACTTCTAACTTTATTCATGAAAGTTCACTAAAATTTACACATTTCTTCCAAAAATTTTATCGGGGTATATTTTGAGAAAACTTCTTCTTTGTCGTTTTTCTCCAAACCAATAATGGGCTGACGATGTATGTACATATGTACACGTAGAAGTGTAAACACAACGAACGACGTCAACGGCAATTTTTTTGCAACTGAAATTGAATAATAAAACTGCATTAATGAATCTATGCCATGATCCATTTAATAGTCTTGAAATTTAAATAACTTACAATATTTTGTATTAGTTGCTATTAAGGAATAAACATTTATTTTATATAAAAATCATTTAAAATTATTTTCATGTTCCTTTCAGCATTTTATTATTTTCTTAATTGTTTATTTAATATAAAAAAAGCCGAAAAGATTTTGTTGATATTATTTTCCTTTGTCTCTTCTCAATTTGTGCTTTACGGCAAAATAAATTCAAGGTTCTTATTGCGAAAAAATATTTTTCATATTTTTCTTGCTTTTCGTCGTTGTACTCGTTACTAATTTCCTTGTGTTTAATATGTATTTTTAAATATACATTTTCACGGAAATTATTATAATTCAGTTCAATAACAAATATGTATGTAAAATAAAAAGTAAAAATGCATATTTGAATAATTATTACTCGTAAAATTCCTGCTAGAGCCGCAAGAAATTTCTTTTTTTTGCCACATTCAGTGAACAGAAGCTATTAAAAATCAATGCTCTTTATTTCCCTGATTTTAACATAAAAAAGTTATCACTTTACATTACTTTAATGAAATATTCCGAACAATTTGTTAATATTTTTTGTTAATGCGTCTGATGAATAGAAATTTAAATCTATTTTGCTCCCTAGATATTTTTCATTGTAATCAATTTATTGATAACTTTTTTTATAAAAAAAAAACTTTTGTTTTGCTCAATTCTTTGCTGAATTTATAACAATTTTAGGTTTTATTTTTATTTTTGTTTTATACAAATACATATCGCTCCTTTATTGCAATATAGGCATAACTCATAAACAGCTACATTTGCAGAATGTCTATCTACCTACAACTCAATGAAGACCTAAAAAAAATATTTTCTTTGTATGAAATTTTCATACAAAAATAAATATGATATAACGAATCTTTCTGCATTAATAACTCCAAAATCCCATTTTTTTGAGTTATCCCATTGTTTAAGTAAATGAGAGGAGATATGTACATTTTTTTCAATTATTCGTATTAAATGTGGGTTGCATGAAAAGAGTCCATAAACATAAATTTTTTTCTCATTGGTGTTGCAAATCTATATAGAAAGAGGATACAAATGAAACTAAAACATTTTAGGGTCAATTGAGTTTGACACCACAGAAGTTGTTTTTATGGTTTGACAAAATGTTCAAAAAAGATGAAAGAAAATGTAGACCATAAGCTGAAGCACTGAAGTATACATACCCACATTTAAAATAACCGAAGTTTAAAAATTTTAAAATAAAATTGTTCGAATAATAAAAAAATAAAATAAAATATAAATTATTCGAAGCATACTATTTATTCCCATTGGAAAAAACAATATTTTCAAATACAAATTGTACACACACTAAAAGCATTAAATTTTTTTTTTCAAATAAAAAAATATTCGAATAAAAATTATTTGAATAAATAATTATTCGAATAAAAATTCTAATAATTTTTTTTGCACAGAAACTAATCAAATAAAATAAATAATTATCAGAACAAAAAAATTCGAAATATTTTTTTTTGCGTAGAAACTAATTAAAATAAATAATAAATAATTATTCGAATATTTATTTTTGCATAGAAACTAAGCAAATAAAATTTTTTAGAGCAATTCCAGCAAAGGTTACCCTGATGAAAGATTGTTGGATAAATCATCATTTGATTTTTTAACATAGTCTCATTGGATCTCTAAAAACTGTCCAAGTTTGTTTGCTCTAATCCTTTTATCCCTTCTAAAAAAAATAATATAAGATTTGTCGAGGTCATCGAAATAAGTATTTGGTTTATGGGATAATTTCACCGTGGTAGTCAAATCTCTTCCAGCCGAGTCCTTTCTTCAGGTTTGGACTAAATCCGGAGTATAAAACGATTATTTTTTCATTCGAACCTTTGCTTCAATAATAATAACTCAAAAAAACTTGTTTCACAGAAAACAAGTTTGAAGTTTTGCATTTACTAACAACTTAATGGTAAAATAAACTTTTCTTCTCTCTCTTTTATGCAAGTTTTAACCCAAAGGATAATTTTTCCTGCATTATTACCTCAAAAATTGCTATTGCAGCAAAGGATCGTTGTGTGCTGACTGCATCAAATAAAATTTAGTCGAACCAATTCTTACAACATAAATTATTCAAAAAAAAAAAATTTGTTAAGATTTATTCGACCAAAGTTAATTCGAATGAAAATTGGTCGAGTAAAATTATTAATTATTCAAGTAAACTTTACTCGAGTGAAAATTATTTGAATAGAAATTATTCGATTAAACTTTATACGAATGAAAATTTTTTCAATTAACAAATATTCGCTTTATTTGTTCGAATGCAAATTTCAAACTTAGCAAAATTCCCCGAGTTAAATTATTCGAGTGAAAATTATTAGAATAAAAGATATTCAGTTAAAAATTATTCGAATAAGCTTATACGAATAATAATTTTTCAAATAAATATTAACTTAAAAATATTCAAGTAAATTTTTTTCGAAAGAATTTTTTTCATATAAAATATGCAGCAAATAAAAATTATTCGAATAAATTCTTCCAATAAAAATTAATCAAATAAAAATTTTCAAGAGTTATTCAAATAAAAATTTTTCGAGTAAAATTTTTTAAGTAAAGTTGATTCGATTAAAAATTTTTCGAATAAAAAATATTCCATTAAAAACTTTTCTAGTAAAGCTTATAGGAATGAAAATTTTGCAAATATACAAATATTCGCTTAAAAAACATTCGAATAAAAAGTTTTTTCAAATCATTTTAAAAATAGCAATTATTCTTAACATGTAACATTATTCGAGTATAATATATTGCAATGCAAATATGAATATTTTTAAAAAATTATTCAAGAAAAATTTATAGAAAAAATTCGAGTAAAAATTTTTGAAATCAAAAAATTAGAATACAAAATTTTCGAAAAAAATTAGAATAAAACAATGTTCGAAAAAAATTCATGTAAAAAATGTAAAAGGAAAGCTTATGCCATAGAATTTTTTTATACAACTTATTCGAATAAACCGCTTTCAAGTAACTTTAAAAACTTAAAATATTCTTAATAATATTCGAGTATAAATTATTCGAATGAAAATACTGTACATATCGTGCCATAACTGCAAAAAAGCTTAAGCGACATACGGCCTGGCCCACGATGTCGACAAGAAATTATCTGTCGCTTAGTTATATTGAAAACAAAAACAAATTTTCTTATATTGTTTTTATTTTCAATATAACTAAGCGACAGATAATTTCTTGTCGACATCGTGAGCCAGGCCGACAATTTCCGAATTAATTTTTTTGCCGAAATCGATTATTAGCGAACGTGAATAATTGATATCCATAAAAAAACAAAGTCAAAAAAATTTGTCGAGTAAGCATTTATAGCGGATATGGCTCCATTTATACAAATAAAAAAATATTCCGAAAACATATTCAATAAAAATCGATGAAAAACAATCCTTAATTAAAAAAATATTAAAGGTATTCATTTCAGTTCTTTCCTCGTTGGAAAAATAAAAAAATGTAAGTTTTTACAACAAACACAGGAAAACAATTTGAAAAAAATTTTTTAATTTTTTTCCCCTGTGTTTGTTGTCAAAAATTACATTTTTCCATTTTTCCAACGAGGAAAAAAACTGCAATGAATACCTTTATTAAAATAAAAAATATTCAAATAAAAAATCTTGGGAACAAATTTGTAGTATATTATTTATTAAAAAAAAAAGAATTTCCAAATAAAAATTATTCGGGGTTAAAATTTCATTTTAATAAAAATATTCGAAATATGCGTAACACAAGTTATTAGATTAAATTAATGGAATTAATAAAATCATTCTAATAAAAATGATTTGATATACATACATATACATATATAATAAAATCTTGTCGGCGATTTTTTTATGTACTCGTATTCAATTTAAAATTATTTTATTGATTAATAATTTGTGAATCATTTGATATCGATTTGAAGGAATGAAAGAAGTACTATTGTAAATATTTGTTTATTTATCATATCAAAATTCAAATAGTTTATTTGTTGTTGTTTAATTTCATTTAGATGAATTTCGTTGCTGCTTTGCAACTCAGGTCCTTATGCTCCTTATAGGAACAACATGAATTAATACTTGGCCACTCATACTTAATAATAAATTACGTTCATGTACAATATGCTCAATTGAATCGCCCATCTCTAATTTGTCTAATGTTTTCAAAAAAATTTACTGAAATTTCGTACAAAAGGTTAGTTAACCTTTCATGTTCACATTTAATTCATGGCCTTCACTCCTGATTACCCACCCCGCAGCTATAATTTACGTTAGCAGACATCACGTATGATAAATGACTATACATACACATGTGTATGTATGTACATATGTGTGTATGTATGTATATTTTTTAAGGATATTGATGTTTGATACATTTAAAACTCTTGTTTTTCTGGTGTAATAAAACCTAAGTACTTCTCTATTGCTCACATTTCCATTGAAAATTTTATTTCTTAAATTTACTTTCAATTATAACCCGCATACTTGTACAACTTTTTTTATTTCCGTCCCTTTTTGTGCATCAATAGCAAAAATACCTCTTGTTAAAAGCTCTCCACAAAGTACATACATATGTGCGTTGTACGTATCACTGCCAAAGCCACCTCTCACATTTTCACCCCAAATCCAATTTAGTAAGGTGTTTTCCTTACTTATGTATATTATGTGTAGGTATTCGTTAACATGCCACTTACACATTGCCCCATACGTGTATTTGATATATGTACAACGTATTCACGTACTTTTGCTTGATTTTTTATATTTTTTCATATTTAATATACGCACACACATGCAACCCAGAAACCACTTACTTATTGCATATACATATTTTGTCGTCCCTTTAATTTCCGTTACGGCACGCTTTGTGTTCCTCCGGCAAACCTTATGTGGATGTACTCTTGAAGCCACTTCTCAAATACCTCAACTTGGCAAAAATTAACAAAAAAAAAGAAAAGGAAGTTGAATGAAATCATGTGTGTTGTTAAAAAGTTTAAAGCGTCGCAAAACTATTGAAAACTTAAATGCAAAATTGCACAAAATTTTTGCGGCAAACTTTAAATGATTCAATAAAATCAATTTTTAGTAAACTAAAACATTAACTACCGTAATAAGAGTAAAAAAATAAAAAGGTTTACACAACAAATTTTTTAATCTAATTAATAAGGCCATTTGCTTTTTACTTGATACCATATTACGATGAAAACTCAGAAAAAGCTTTGCTCCTATATTTTTTCCAATTCCTTTTAGAAGCCGCAACTCTGTAAAAACAACTGCAATGTAATACATTACACCGTATAATACATTAAGTAAAATAACGAATTACACTACGTAACGTAACACATTACGTAATACAATATACATATTTCGTGGCTTGACGCAATTCCTAGTATAATAAATTACGTAACGCATAATATATAGTATCTTACGTAACGTATACTTTTACGTAAAGTAACAATTTTCTAAAGAAAGCACACTATATAATAAATAATAATAGCACATAACTTCTAACGAAACTTAATACATTAGGTAACGTAATGCATTACGTAACGTAACACTTAACTTAATATGTATAACAAAACGCCATGCATAATGCAATACAATATAATTTATTAAATAAGTTTTTAAATTTAAAATTTAATTTATTTTTTGAAAAGACGTAATGCTAGTCTTTTAAAAATTTCAATTCATGGTTGGTATCTGTCAGAAAAAAAATAAAAACATAAATAAGAAAAAATAACTTGTGTGCTTAACATTTGGTATGATCATCATTACGTCTTTTACGATCATTAACGTCAATTGTTGGAAAATTTAAGAATATATATTTTTTCATGATTAATTTAAAAACCGACATTCTGAGGAGCTTACAAAATAACTTTTAAGTTTAAAATTTGTTAACGCACTAATAATCCCAAAATTATTATTTTACTTATTCAGTAAAATATTTGTTTAATAAAATACATTGAAATTGATTATTGAGGGGTTTAGCTGGATCCTACGCGCATTTCAGTGTTGCTAATGCAGATCATCAGGGAACCTTTACCCAAAGCTTCTTAGAACAACTAGAGTTATTATATTATAAACTTTCATTTAAACAAATGAGAAGCTCAACAACAAATAACAAAGTTGAAACAAAATAACTTTTACTTTAAAAAAAAACGTACTTAATTTGTGTATCAGAAAGTAATTGAAAAACCAACATATAACATTTTCGAAAAACCCTCGAGATGATCAAATAAACTCATCAATCATTGTCGGCAACGGTTGAGGAAAATCAAAAAGCTTTGATAATTTGATTGTCACAATTTGTTTGTGTTTCTTGCTAATGATGGAAAGTGCGCGAACGAATAAGGGGAAAAAATGCAAAATTTGTGCGTCTCGTTTTGAGCGACAAGACATGCACTGCTTAACGAGTTAATTTGATTGTCTCTACTGCACTTAAATTATTTTATGAGAAATCTCCAAAACCATCTCACACTTTCTTACTTAGTTAGTTCTCAATTTTATTATCATTAAGAGAAATTCCAGCATGTGGTGCTGTGAGCATACCTGACGTAGATACACATTTGAATTACATAATTTACAATTTTTCAAATTATTGCATCACATTTTCGTTTCCTCATTTCGTTACACTTTTTGCCTTTCAATTATTTTCCCTTATTTTCTAGCAATGATTTATATTCGAAACTAATTTCATTTGATTATTCCATATTATCGTTTTATCATCAGACAGCAGCATTTACGTTGTTAAACATTTTTAAAATTACAAAAATTTCATTAAAAATCTATTACTTTTTCCATTTTACCAGCAGGAAACTACTGTGTTATTTTTCTTATGCAGACACTGACAATAATAATATTTTTTAGCTAATGGTTGTTAACATTTTTACAAACTTGTCCCTAAATTGAAGTAAAAATCCATTAAATATATCTGAAATTTTTCACAGCTTCTGTAGTAATTTTATTATTTTTCATTAAAAATTTTTTGGTAGAATATAAGATCCTTCTAAGTGAGTAGAGAAGCAGTTTTAGAGGAAACCCAACTGTCTTGAGAAATTTTCCTCATGTTAAGCTTTTTTTGTTGGCGTAATTTAAACCTCAAGTCTTGAATGTTATGAAATATTAAAATATGTATTTATGTATGTATGTATGTATGTATGTATGTAGGTGTTTATGTTTGTATGTATGTATATGCTCGCTCGTCTGGTTTGAACATTCATAAAATTTATTAGATTAGGTTAAAGTAAAATGCACACATCTCTGAGACATGTAATGGAAAATTGCTATATCTCCTCCATTTTGCTTTTTGCTTACTTCCACTATACACAAACTGACAGTAAATTTAATTTAATTTTTCTACCTCCAGTGCTTGCTGGGTGTTATTTTGTCATCTATTTTGTCGTTAATTTTCATTTTTCCCGTTCAGCTATAAAATTTTCAATCTTTTTTACATTCATGCTACTGAACACGCGTTGTATATATACATACATACATACATACATACGTACCTAATACATACATATCTTGCAATAAATTAAAAAAAGAAAAATATTAATATACTAAAATGACAAACCCATAAATAGGCAGGTTATAACATTGACATTGACCTCAGTAAATCGTGACAAGAAGAAAGAAAAATTATTAGCAGTAGAATAAGAGGAAAATGATTCAAAATATATTTTTGTAATATAAAACAAGTAAGATATTTGTCATCTCTACATTCTATAAAAAAAATTAGCTCGTTGATACATAAATTTTTCTAGTTCAATTGCTAAAAGTTAAATAGCGCCTGGAAATATAGAAAATAGAAATAGAGAGTTAGCTGTTGTAATCATTTTATTATGGCACAATTTCCATAGAAAAGTAATTCTTTAAAACACGAATTTTCTGTACAAAAACAGCTCTTTGCGAGAAAAAATTTTGCTATTTACTAGAGCAAAATTTTCCATAGAAAACTGGGTCTTTAAGAGAGCAAATTTTTTATAGAAAACTAGCTCTTTAAGAGAGCAAATTTTCTATAGAAAACTAGCTCATTAAGACAGAAAATTTTCTGTAGAAAACTAGCTCTTTAAAAGGGAAACACTTTTTTATAGAAAACTAGCTTTTTTACAAAACAAATTTTCTATAGAAAATTAGCTGTTTTGGAATGCAAATTTTCTATAGATAACTTGTTTTTATAGAAAGGAAATTTTCTATAAAAACTAGCTCATCTTTTTAAGAGGGCTGGGGCTACAAAAAAAAATGGTCCTTTAAAAAGCTAGTTTTCTATAACAAAGTTTATCGATTAAAGAGGTAGTTTGCTTCTTTTGAAGAGCTAACTTTCTATAGAAAATTTGTTCTTTTGAAGAGCTAAATTTCTATAGAAAATTTGCTCTTTTGAAGAGCTAAATTTCTGTAGAAAATTTGCTCTTTTGAAGAGCTAAATTTCTATAGAAAATTTGCTCTTTTGAAGAGCTAAATTTCTATAGAAAATTTGCTCTTTTGAAGAGCTAAATTTCTATAGAAAATTTGCTCTTTTGAAGAGCTAAATTTCTATAGAAAATTGGTCTTTTGAAGAGCTAAATTTCTATAGAAAATTTTCTATAGAAAATTTGTTTTTTTGAAGAGCTAAATTTCTATAGAAAATTTGCTCTTTTGAAGAGCAAAATTTCTATAGAAAATTTGCTCTTTTGAAGAGCTAAATTTCTATAGAAAATTTGCTCTTTTGAAGAGCTACATTTCTATAGAAAATTTGCTCTTTTGAAGAGCTAAATTTCTATAGAAAATTTGCTCTTTTGAAGAGCTAAATTTCTATAGAAAATTTGCTCTTTTGAAGAGCTAAATTTCTATAGAAAATTTGCTCTTTTGAAGAGCTAAATTTCTATAGAAAATTTGCTCTTTTGAAGAGCTAAATTTCTATAGAAAATTTGCTCTTTTGAAGAGCTAAATTTCTATAGAAAATTTGCTCTTTTGAAGAGCTAAATTTCTATAGAAAATTTGCTCTTTTGAAGAGCTAAATTTCTATAGAAAATTTGCTCTTTTGAAGAGCTAAATTTCTATAGAAAATTTGCTCTTTTGAAGAGCTAACTTTTTATAGAAAATTTGATCTTTTCTAGAGCTAACTTTTTATAGAAAATTTTATCTTTTCTAGAGCTAACTGTCTATAGAAAATTTGCTCTTTTGAAGAGCTAACTTTTTATAGAAAATTTTTCTCTGTAGAAATTATAAAACTAAATAAGTAAAGAGACAAAGTTTTATTTAGAGTTCGCTTTCACGTTCCAAATTTTCTATCCAAAATAAGTTCCTTAATAAAGCGAAAAAAATTTCAGGTGTAAAAATTTCACAAAGAGAACAAAATTTTTGTAGAGCACGAAGTTTTGGCGTGAGACATTTTTCTACTCAAAGTAAAATTCGCACCTTCGTGTAATTGGGTTGGTTGGTGTTGTTAACAAATGACCGTTTTTCTCCTTTGTTGCAAATTTGTTGTTTTATTTTAATAATTAAATTATCTGTGTTGTCATACTGTTACTAATTGGTCTTCTTTGTTTTAATTTATTTCATTTCTGTGCTTTTCACGCAAACCTCTTTAAAAGAAATGTTTTCAAGTCAGCAGCAAACAGCAAGAGAATTAAAGAGGGTAAAGAGAAATGTGTATACGTAAAGGAAATTGAGCGAGTGGAGAGGGTATTTGGTGGTTTGAGTTGACAGTTGTATAACCTTGACCTTTAGTGATTTGTTGACGACCTCCTGGTTGGTTGTTGTAGTGTTTGTTGGATGTATACTATACAATTTTCCACATACAAACATATCTCATCTTTCCAAGTAGTTGTTTTATTTATTATATTTTATTTTATTTTATATTATTTTTTATTTTTGTGATGTATAATAAACTTCAATATACATACATACATATGTACATGTACGAGTATTGTGTACTCGGTAGTGATGACGTTATACAGTCAGCGACAAAAAAGGGCTGCATCTAGTGATTTAATTGATTCTAAATAAGCAGTATCAACACCGTTTGGTTTAGTGATGATCCTTCCTTCATTCAATATTTTTTGCAAATTTAGTTAACAATTAGTTTTTTATTTTTATTTTTTTTACTTAATACAGTTTTTATTGAAATAATTTTGTTCGAATACTTTTAATTCACATAAATTTTCTTTAAATAACTTCATTTTGAGTAAACTATAAAAATATAAATGCAGTCGCACGAGTATAAATTAAAGAAATATTTCCTGTAACGTTTGTTTGGCTGTCTTATTCGAAAAATTTTTGTTCGAATAAATTTTGATTCGAAAAATTTTTGTTCGAATAAATTTTGATTCGAATATTTGTTCGAATAAATTTTGACTCGAATAATTTTTATTCGGATCATTTTTATTTAAATTATTTTGTTTCGAATAATACTTCTTCGAATAATTTTGATTCGAGTAATTTTAATGCAAATTCATTTTATTCCGCTTATTTTTATTCGAATAATATATGTAGATGGAAATAATTTTTTTAGCAACTTATATTCATTCTTATGGTTTTTTAGAGCTCTGAGACTGTTCAAAAGCTTCATATGCAATTGTATTTAATATAATCCAATTATTTTATTAGTCACTGTTGGTTGGTTGCATTTCAGAAAAGCTGTTGCAAAGCTTAGTTACGTCATCACTTATGATTTTTTAAATGTGTATAAATAAATTTTTTCTAGATACAAATTTAAATAGCATTTGTTATGTGTGTACGTGTGTGTGGAGCAGTCAATTAATATATACACACATGTAAACGAGTATACTACAATGTAGCAGTAAATGCATTTTGAAACCACAATAATTTCAATTTCAATAAATTATTTTCCCCTTATTCTCTGCTCTTATTTTTCCAATGCATATCCAATTGAATTGTTTATTGCTACAAAAAAATATATATTTACAGTTATTGTTCATAAAAACCCCCCACTGAGCTTCGCAATTGCCTCAAATTTTATTTGTATTTCTGTAACAAAATCCAATAAAATGAAAATAATAACAAATAAAATAAAATAGATGTTAAGAGTAGCTAAATCTACAACGACGAGCGAGAGTGGTTGTGAAATTGTCAGCTCTGGCAAATTGATTTAAGTTATGAACTAATTTCTCTAAATAAAAACCCAATCCCTTTTAACAATATATCGATTTTCTTTAAATTCCTGGAAAATTTTCAAACATAAAGTAATTAAAAGTATACTTTTCACATCTCTCAAATTTGAGAAGTTTTAAGACCCGCTTTATATCAACACCAGATCATGTATGTAGCTGTGAGTCCAAACTGCCTGATGCAAGTAAAAAAAATTTACAAAATCGCAGTAGAGCCAAAACTGGCAGAGTAGCGAAAATGATGTAATATTTTTACAGTGGGTAGATATGACCACTGTATATTGTTTTCTTGCAAAAAGTGAAAACTGAAAAATTTTTGCGTTGACCACCTTTAGAGAAACAAGTTAGATATAATACAAGTCATAAAAATATTTTAAAGTTTTCAACTTTTTCATTAAAAATCACGTTTAAATTTATAACATTTTTGGCTTGTGCTATTATTTATTTTTAGTTCTTATTGTTGTTGTTTTTGGAAAATGCATCACATTTAATAAATTATTGCCGCCACAGTAGTGCAAAAATAAACAATAGAAAATTATAAATTAAATTTTTATAACAAAAACAGCCATAAAACATTATTTTTACTGCACCATTTAGCACCACAGCCAGTGCAAAATTTTCCTTCTTTGTCCATATTTAGTTATGAGTGCCTGAGTATAACGAGTGAATGATGTTTTTTTTCGTTTGTTTTGTATGTTTTGTTTATTTTAAACATATTTTCTTTTATATTTTCTTTTGAATCATTTAGCAAAATTTAAGCGTTTCTTTTTATTTTTTGGTTTGGAGAAGAGGAGAAAGAGAGTGAGAGAGTTCATGAAAATGCAAAAAAAAAACAAACGATATAAATTATCACGACTACTTTTTTTAAAATATATTTTTGATAAAAAAGGTAATTTTTATATGAAAAGTACTTGTTATAAATATTTAAAAGTACTGTGACTGTTAAAAATATAATTAAAAAAAAAAAATTAATTCTTTTTAGAAAAGATACTTTTTATACAAAAAGGACTTTTTAAATAAAAAGTACTTTTTATACAAGAGGTACTTTTTATACAAAAGGTACTTTTGATACAAAAGGTACTTTTGATACAAAAGGTACTTTTTATACAAGAGGTACTTTTTATACAAAAAGTACTTTTGATAAAAAAGGTACTTTTAATACAAAAGGTACTTTTTATACAAAATGTACTTTTAATACAAAAGGTACTTTTGATACAACAGGGTACTTTTGATACAAAAGGTACTTTTGATAAAAAAGGGTACTTTTGATACAAAAGGTACTTTTGATACAAAAGGTACTTTTGATACAAAAGGTAATTTTGATACAAAAGGTACTTTTGATACAAAAGGTACTTTTGATACAAAAGGTACTTTTGATACAAAAGGTACTTTTGATACAAAAGGTACATTTGATACAAAAGGTACTTTTGATACAAAAAGTACTTTTTATACAAAAGGTACTTTTGATACAAAATGTACTTTTTATACAAAGGTAGTTTTTATACAAAGGGTACTTTTTACACAAAAGGTACTTTGTATACAAAAGATACTTTATATACAAAAGGTACTTTTTATACAAAAGATACTTTTTATACAAAAGGAACTTTTTATACAAAAGGTACTTTGTACAGGGTGGCCCAGAAAGACCGAAGTGGTGTGAATTCCTTATAACTTTTTATTTAAGACATATTTTTTTAATTTTTTGTTTTTTAAATACAGTAAATTTATAGGGAATATTTTTAGATTAGTTATTAAAAATTGTATCCCGCAAGTGGTGGCCATTTTCTGCTTCGCAAAAATGTGCTCTTTCCATTTCCATTATTCATAACTTATTTATGAGTGACGAAGCCCATTTCCAATTAAATGGGTTTGTTAACAAGCAAAACTTTAGGATATGGGCTAAGGAAAACCCGAGAGTACTTCATCAACGACAATTACACCCAGTTAAGTGTACTGTTTGGTGCGGTGTTTCTTCAGAAAGGATCATTGGTCCATATTTTTTGGAAAATGAAAGAGATGTCGCCATTTCCATCAATGGTGATCGATATCGGGCCATGTTGGAAAATTTTGTAAGGCCAGCCGTGGAATACCATCCGCAAATATGGTTCCAACAGGATGGAGCCACAGCGCACACTCCGAGGGCCACAATGGCTATTTTACGCGACATCTTTGGGGAAAGAATAAATTCGCGTAGAAGCAATTTTAATTGGCCTCCGCGTTCCCCGGATTTAACCGCTCCAGACTGTTTCCTTTGGAGTTATTTAAAAGGGAAAGTGTATGTTAATAAGCCTAGGACTATTGAGGAATTAAAAACCAATATTCCAGACGAAATTAACAACATAACACCGCACAGATCATTTGTGCGAAGCAGAAAATGGCCTCCACTTGCGGGATATCATTTTTAACAACTAATCTAAAAATATTCCCTATAAATTTACTGTATTTAAAAAACAAAAAATTAAAAAAATATGTCTTAAATAAAAAGTTATAAGGAATTTACACCACTTCGGTCTTTCTGGGCCACCCTGTATAAAAAAGGTACTTTTTATACAAAAGTTACTTTTTATACAAAAGATGCATTTTATACAAAAGCGGTTTTTTTCAACAAAAGATACTTTTTGTATCAAATGTAATATTTTTGACAATATATTATTTTTTATATAAAACGTACTTTTAATAAAAAAAGGTGCGATATTTACCGATCATTTAATTTTTATGAACTCTTTTAGTATATTTTCTTCTCCCATCATATTTATTCCTTTAAATTATTTATATTTTCTAAATTTTTCAAAACATATTAATCTAAAACAATTTTCTTTAAACTTCTACAAAATTCTACAACAATACTGCAACACACAACTGAACGTACGATAAAAAAAGATTATAAAAAAGAAAAAGAAGCCGAAGAACAAGCACAAAAACTCTTTGTGGCCGAACAATTGCTTAAATATAAAAAAGAGTCCAAAACTGTCGACAGTCCTGATGAACAGGAACAAGAACGTCGTCTTATGGAGCAATATTCCATGTCACTCAATACAGAGACCATTGTCTCAGCTGATGGTGATCAAATCACAATACATCACGCCCGTGAAGAACCCGCACGAAAGTCAAAAATGAAATTAAGAGACTTCTTTGTGTCTGAATTTGGTATTTAAAAAATAAAAATCAATAGTTTTCTATTGTAAAAATTTCACTGGAAACCTCTCAAACATGTATTTGTGCTATTATTATCTTCTTTTCTGTCTCACTCTTCCTCTCATTCTAATGTTGGCTTAAATACTCTTGCTCACACTTATTGTCTCTTCACTTAAATTTAAATGTGTAGAAAGGCTAAAATTAATGTTGTGGTTCTCGCTGTGTATTCGTTGAAGAAACAATTGTAAGAGATTATGCTTTTGGACAATGAAAGTTTTCTTGTGGTAAGTACTACCTGGTGGGCGAGTCAGGAAAGAGGAACAGGCGGGAGTGCATATAAATTTGTTTTGCACACTTGTATACGCTTACAAAAAAAAAAAGAAATCTTTTTGTCCGAGAGTAAATGCAGATTAAAGCAGGGAAAGAAAAACTGCTGCAAGAAAACTTTCGTCGTCTACCTGAGTGTGAAAGAAAACTTAATGAATTATTTCACAAAGTGCTTAGAATATGTATAAAAAGCTATTGTTGGGAACACGTGTAACCAAATATCGTTTTTTTGGTTACTTTTGTTTATTTGAACATGTTTTCTTATCTAAAATTTTGTTTGTTTTATCTCAAAATTCCAAAACATTCCACCCACTACACATCAGTTATGTATATTTTTGTCTTTGTCATTTCCGACTTTTATACAATCCTTCTTTTGTGCTCTTATTTCATATATTATCTTTATTATTCATTGTATTGTCCATGAACCGTTTACGACATCCAGTGAACACCTACATACTGCTATTCATATTTTTGTATTGTTTTATGCTTTTGTCATATCTGTTATGTAAATATATTATTTAAAAAAAATTTTATAAATCAAATTGTGAAACTTTTGTTATCTGCGGAATGTTGTATAGATATTAAATTTTTTTGAGGGATCCTACATATCTGTCAGTTGAAATTATAATACAATACCAAGAAACCGAGCCCAACAAAAAATAATAAAATATTGAAAAGTTCTCTAACTAAAAGCTCTAAATAAAAGAAATTTTTGTTGAGAAAATAAAAATATCAATTTATATAAATTTTTCTATAAAAAAACTTTCTATAAAAAAAAGAGTTGTGATTGTAAACAAGTTTTCTATAGAAAACAAGTGCTGAATAAGATTAATTGTTCTTAATATAAAAAGTTTGCTGAATAAGAGCAATTTTTCTATAGAAAAAGTGTTCTGATGCAGCAGAGCAATTTTTCTATAGAAAAAGTGTTCTGATGGCAGACCAATTTTTCTATAGAAAAAGTGTTCTGATGGCAGAGCAATTTTCTATAGAAAAAGTGTTCTGATGGGAGAGCAATTTTTCTATAGAAAAAGTGTTCTGATGGGAGAGCAATTTTTCTATAGAAAAAGTGTTCTGATGGCAGAGCAATTTTTCTATAGAAAAAGTGTTCTGATGGCAGAGCAATTTTTCTATAGAAAAAGTGTTCTGATGGCAGAGCAATTTTTCTATAGAAAAAGTGTTCTGATGGCAGAGCAATTTTTCTATAGAAAAAGTGTTCTGATGGCAGAGCAATTTTTCTATAGAAAAAGTGTTCTGATGGCAGAGCAATTTTTCTATAGAAAAAGTGTTCTGATGGCAGAGCAATTTTTCTATAGAAAAAGTGTTCTGATGGCAGAGCAATTTTTCTATAAAAAAAGTGTTCTGATGGCAGAGCAATTTTTCTATAAAAAAAGTGTTCTGATGGCAGAGCAATTTTTCTATAGAAAAAGTGTTCTGATGGTAGAGCAATTTTTCTATAGAAAAAGTGTTCTGATGCAGCAGAGCAATTTTTCTATATATAGAAAAAGTGTTCTGATGCATCAGAGCAGTTTTTCTATATAGAAAAATTTAAGATCGCTTAGAAAAAATATGGGCTAATTAGAAGATTTAGTTTTTGTGTAATAAAAGAGGATACCTAAACGTAAATGAATCATCAGCTAATTTATTTAAAAAGTTTTTTTTGAAATATGGTTGGCGACATCTCGCCACAAATAATCATTATTTTATTTATTATGTCCTTAATGTGCTTGTCTGCCTGTCTAGGACGAGAGAGTTAAGTACGTTTCTCATTTCGTGAATGAAAATCAAATTATATTTAATTTTTTTATATTAGGAAGTCATGAATGTTAGTTAAAGTGAAAACTATTTATTGAGAATAAAAAAAAACAAAAACACAAATTTATGGGAAATAATGTTAAACGGAAGAAAACAAAAATTGAAGAAGACTGAAAAGAAAAGTAGAATTATTTTTGTTTTAGATTAAATATTCTGCATGTGCAAAGGGGCGTAAACGTAACCTTGTTTAGAACATTACGTGCCTTCATTACAATGATTGCATGATGAACATTTCAGCGATGGTGATGAGGGTTGGGTTGGGTTGGTTGGTTGGGTTGCTTGGTTGGTTGAGTATTTGATTTGACTTTGCTGATATAGTCGGTAACAACAGCGAATTTGTGGCAGTTTTGGTTTTGTAGTAGGGTACTTAAAATATATTTACAAGCTTGAAGAAATTATCTTGTTTTTTATATTTTGTTAAACGACCAAGGTCACGCACAACAAGTGCAACTTTGTATGCAATCGCAAGCTCAATCAGGTAGAATCAGCTATTCTTACCTTTGCATATTGGCAATTTTAAAATTCATTTAACTTGGCAAAACCTGAAATTAAATTTAATATTTCCTAAGCTATGTTAAATAAGTTACACATCATGTCAAATATGATTTATTTCCATTTAATACAAAGTTTCTATACGCTTTGTAAAAATAATATTTTAAACCAAATCGCGTGACATCGTTACAATCAAAGTAACATCAGTATGAATAAACGGTAATAAATTATTTATAACTTTTAGAATTTTTTATTTAATTAATTTTTGCACTCAAAGGAACGTATTAAAAATTAATGGCTCAATTCTGTAATTTTTTTGGACTTATATTAGAGATTGATAAACTGTCTCGAAGGACCATAAACGAAGTTACAGTTGTGGGTTGTGTCTAGATAATCTTTGATTTTATTTTCATTAAAATATTGTAACAAAGTGCACATGTAGCTGATAACAGCAATCACCATATTAAAAACTCTTGCCTCTTATGTCATGTTGGCCACGTATAAAAACTTAACATGTCTTTTAACTTGGAGTGTAAATTACGTTGTGCTTTTTTGTGCATCAGTGCACACGGGGTTGTTATAAAATCGATTTAAATGCTGTTGTTGCATGGATTGTATTAAATAAAGAACACATGTTATGTTGCAACGACAATTGCACGTTTGGCTTTTCAACATTATGACAAGCGAAGCGAAAACAAGAACCACCAAAAAATTAGTCTCACACTGGATGAGGGGAGGGAGCACCATATAATTTATTAAATATTTGAAAATTTTCCAAAATTCAATTTTACAGCTGTATGAAAATTTCTATTTTCCATTAAATAGATAAGAAAATACAAAAATTCAAAATTTATGTCACTATAACAACAACAAGGACACTTAAATGTTTTAATTTCGAAAAGGTAACATACTTTTAGGGGCAATTTGGCCATAAAACATCGCATTGTAATTGCAATTTCGTTGCTTTTGCAAAAAAAAAAAAAAAAAATTGATCGCCTCAGGTTGCTTCTTGTTACTACAATTTTCCTGATTCCCAGAAATTTATTTTATTTTTTTACTTTACTCAGAGTTTCATTTTCACAAATGTGGTAATAAAGCTAAAGGGTTTTTTGTAGGTGCACCATTAAATTATAAAATATTTCTGACATACTTTAAGAGTATTTATAAGGGGTGGGGGAGGGGTTATTTTTATATTTTATTTTTTTGTAAGCAATAAAAAAAGCTTGAGGTCTACTTTAAATAACAGGATGTATACAACTTTTTTTTTAATTAATGATAAATTTTTACACATATGTACGTTCCATGAATAATATGATCCTATTAAGAACTTTTCTGTAAAGAAAAATTGCTCTTAATTACAAAGTTTATTTGTAAAGAAAAATTAGTATTAACTAGAACTTTTTTTCTACAGAAAAATTGCTCCGAATTAAAGATTTTTTGTATAGAAAAATTTCTACGAATTATAACTTTTTTTCTATAGAAAAATTGCTCTGAATTAGAGCTTTTTTTCTATAGAAAAATTGCTCTGAATTAGAGCTTTTTTTCTATAGAAAAATTGCTCTGAATTAGAGCTTTTTTTCTATAGAAAAATTGCTCTGAATTAGAGCTTTTTTTCTATAGAAAAATTGCTCTGAATTAGAGCTTTTTTTCTATAGAAAAATTGCTCTGAATTAGAGCTTTTTTTCTATAGAAAAATTGCTCTGAATTAGAGCTTTTTTTCTATGGAAAAATTGCTCTGAATTAGAGCTTTTTTTCTATAGAAAAATTGCTCTGAATTAGAGCTTTTTTTCTATAGAAAAATTGCTTTGAATTAGAGCTTTTTTTCTATAGAAAAATTGCTCTGAATTAGAGCTTTTTTTCTATAGAAAAATTGCTCTGAATTAGAGCTTTTTTCTATAGAAAAATTGCTCTGAATTAGAGCTTTTTTTGTATAGAAAAATTGCTCTGAATTAGAGCTTTTTTTTGTATAGAAAAATTGCTCTGAATTAGAGCTTTTTTTGTATAGAAAAATTGCTCTGAATTAGAGCTTTTTTTGTATAGAAAAATTGCTCTGAATTAGAGCTTTTTTTGTATAGAAAAATTGCTCTGAATTAGAGCTTTTTTTTGTATAGAAAAATTGCTCTGAATTAGAGCTTTTTTTGTATAGAAAAATTGCTCTGAATTAGAGCTTTTTTTCTATAGAAAAATTGCTCTGAATTAGAGCTTTTTTTCTATAGAAAAATTGCTCTGAATTAGAGCTTTTTTTCTATAGAAAAATTGCTCTGAATTAGAACTTTTTTTCTATAGAAAAATTGCTCTGAATTAGAGCTTTTTTTTCTATAGAAAAATTGCTCTGAATTAGAACTTTTTTTCTATAGAAAAATTGCTCTGAATTAGAACTTTTTTTCTATAGAAAAATTGCTCTGAATTAGAACTTTTTTTCTATAGAAAAATTGCTCTGAATTAGAACTTTTTTTCTATAGAAAAATTGCTCTGAATTAGAACTTTTTTTCTATAGAAAAATTGCTCTGAATTAGAACTTTTTTTCTATAGAAAAATTGCTCTGAACTAGAGCGTTTTTATCTAAAAAAATTTTTCAGAATTAGATCGTTTTTTCTATTAAAAAATTGCTCTGTATAAAAGCTTTTTTTTCTATAAAAAATTTTTTCTTAATTTTGAAATGTTGATTTTATAGACAAATTACTCTCTTTCTTGTTACCATAAATGCAGTTATTATTATGCGGGTGTTAAAATTTTACACGAAAGTTGTTCTTAAGCCAATTAAGAATACATATTTAAAATTTTAATTAAATTTTTTTTAAACTGAACTATGCGTGTTAAAGTTATATTCATTTTTCTCAACAAGTTTTTCCTCACTTTTCTTTCGTAACTCATTTGATTTGATTTTTTAAGCTCGAAAAACTTCTTTTTAATTTTATTTAAGTTGTTATTTTGCTTGATAAGTAAGTGAAACAATTTTTTTTCTTTAAAATTTTCGACCTAAATAACAATATGTATAGTATACTTTGAGGAG
The DNA here is from genome assembly GCA_905220375.1 of Tachina fera. NCBI lineage: Eukaryota > Metazoa > Arthropoda > Insecta > Diptera > Tachinidae > Tachina > Tachina fera. The sequence continues at coordinate 10,676,434 of LR999966.1, forward strand.
TGGGAAAAAAGTTTTTATAACTGGCATTTCGTAAGTTTTTTGCGTGTTTTCAGTCAAGTGTTGTAAATTAGTTTCCATAGTGTCAAGGAGAGAAAGCACAAACGCAAACATGAAGAAACTAAAATATGGCAAAGGTTTTGACATTAAATTAAAGTAATTTTTAAAATGAAAAAGTTGATTTGATTAAAAAAAAAATATTTAAAAGGGATTGGAAACTATCAGAATTAATTTTATGCTGCATTTTTCCCAAATAGTAAATGCTTTTTCTTAATAACTATGTATGTGTGCCTAGAGAAGAAACTGATCTGTACTCTCTCTTATTCTGTGTTTGCATTAAAGACTCTTTTCTGCTTTACTTTAGAAAATATTGTTAAAAAATATAAAATTATTTATTCTCATAATATTCTTTAAAGTATACTTTTTAGTTTCTTTAATTTTTATTTAATGCTGCATACTTCGTAGCATTGTAAAATCTTCATATTTATGTTGACAAAGTATTTGACAACAAATTGGGTTAATTTTGATCATCTGTCTTTTGTCTTGTAAAAAATATATTTTGTGTGTTTTTCTAGAGACAAGATACTTGAACAAAATTAACTGCAATATGATTTGTTGCTAAAAAGAAAAGTTTCCAAAATCTTTATTTCTTCTTAAAAGTAAAGGAATGTTTTTTATTTATTTTTTTACAACAAATGTTGATTTTGCGTTGTGATTTGATGTTAAATAGAGATGCTTTCTGAAAAGGTAAAAGTCAAACATAAAATGTCCTTGTTGTAAACTTTTGCAAGCTGTAATTCCGTGAAAACCATGTACAGTAAAATAGCACGGCATAAATTTTTTTTGACAGTTTTTCGATTTTTTTTACCAAAAGTAAATAAAGTTCTCTGAACTGGAGCAAGAAGGGAAGGTTGTGAGTTGGAAATGTTAACGAAACCAGAAATAATTTTTACAAGAAACGTGTTGTTATCTTTTAATAAAGAATTCATGGAATATTGACTGTGAAAAAGAACAAGCCAAGTGAAAGGCGTTAATGAAAGTTTTTAGTTTTTGTTTTTCTTTCTTTGTTTGTGTTGCTTTCTCAACAATGTTAAAAGTGTTGTTTGCAAATGCAGAAGAAAACTTAAAGCATATTTTGAGGCAAAAGTAAATTTTGTATTAAAAAAAAAAAGAAATGTAATAAATGGCTGCTAGACAATTTTCAGAAAATTTATATATGTGAATAAATTCTTTATTAATTGAACAATCTTCAAATAAGATTTTAAATTGTGTTGTATCTCCAGGAATTCCTTTAGAACTTCCTAAAAACATACTTGCTTTTCCTTATTTATTTTACCCTAAAATTATGAATTTCTTTAGTCTTTTTGGCCTGTATTTTAGCATTATATTTTTGACGAGAGCTAAAAAAGAATTAACAAAAAAATAATAAATAATATGGCCTTTTTTTCTCTCTAAAGATTATTACTTTGTCACTTAGAAAACTGTTCTCGGGGAACCTTCAGTTACCATTCAAGTAAAAAGTACTTCCTACTTTCAGGCTCTGCTTTAAGGCTATAGATGTTAATAATAAAATTGTTTTGCTTAAGCATTTTGTAAAGTTTATTTTTATTTAAGTTTTATCTTTGAATTTTAATTGCATACCCTCTTGGCGTTTAGCTGAAGTTATAAAAATGTTGCCTACCTCAAGGCTGTTGAGTAGTAAAGTGTTTTTAATATTATTTTATTGTGGTTTTATTTCATTGCAGTCAAATTGTACTGTTGTAAAGAAATTTTATAATTTAAAAATTTGCTAATTTTAGGGAAAATGTTAGATGTTAAATTGTTATAATATATTCGAGCTTTACTCGTATATTTATGTAATCTAGAGAAAGAAGGTCGTCGATTGGCAGTACCAATCTATCCCTGCTTGTTAAACAATATAATGGGGTTGTAATTATGTTTACAGCAAGGATAAATTCGAAAATCATGTACATGTGGTTGCAAGAAGTTTCTAATTGCTATTTTTTTTGCTCATTCGAGGTTACTTAAGCAGGATTTTTGGCTTACATTTATACATATATAGCAAACTTTACAAGCAATCATGTTGTCAAACTAACTAACATAAAAAAGCATTTAAAATATTACAAGTTTTAATATGACACATGACTCAACATGCTGAACATTTTATTTTCTTTAAAAATATTCTGCTGTAAAAAAATTTAAGCGAAAAGTTTATGAACTATAGAAACATGACCTACTTACAAAGTGTTAATTTTTTATAGTCTACTCTTAGGGGCAATATTATTTTGTGCAATAAACTCTTTTTCTTTATATAAAATATTTCTTTAAGGCATAAATTTCACCAAACCTTCTTAGCACTATTTATTTCTTTTGTACATAAATAAAATTAAAAACAATGTTTTTTTTATTATTTTTTGCTTTTAATTTTATTTATATATGCAAGTATAACAGCAATTAAGCGCAACTTCATATATTTTAAAAGTATGATATATATGTATATGTAACAACTGCAAACATTTATTTCAAAACTTTGTCATTCCTTATATTCTTTACTCAAGTTTGGTAGTTCTTTCTTTATACGGCTACCTTGACCTTCTGCTAATATTTTAGTGCCTTAAGAGTGCTACTAAAAGTAGACTATCATATTTTACTATAGAATTTGAGTTTTTTTTCATACTTAAACTCCTTAAGGCTGGTGCTTAGAAAAAAAAAACAACAACTTTGAGTGAAAAGAAAGGAAAAAATTACTAGACTTTTGACATGAAAAATCTACGAGTACTACTGCTACACAACTTAACAATAACACACTTAAGTCATAGAGGAAAGGCTTAAAAGCAATACATACTTGAAATGTTAAGAAAACATATATAGTACATACAGACGTATTTTTGACAAGGGTTTAACCACGGACCACTACACAGTCAACGTAAAATGTTACGTTTCCCTTAAAAAGTATTTAAATATACATACATAGTTATTTTTTTACCTAGATTTATTTTTAGCAAAAAATAAGTATTTAAATGAGGCATATTTTTAGGCTTGAAATAAATATATTGTGAAAAGTAATTGCACTTTAAGAATTTTATTGCCTCAAGTAGTAAACTAGTGCTTATTTCTTATTTTACATGAGAACAAATTTTAATAAGCTAAATGTCACTGACAATTTATTAAAAAAAAGTGTTGCCGATTTTAAGGCGAATTTTTTTAATAAAATGTCAACAGTTTCCAAAAAATTAAAAATTATTGAAACAATTAAATATAACTAATGTAAAAAATTTACATTTTTCTTGATAGAAAATATTAAAGTTTATAAAATTAATCACGTGCAAATTTTAGAAAATAAATTTAAATAAAAAATTTAAAATCATATAAATTTAGTACGTCGAAATTATATGCAGAAACCTCTTCAAAATACTGATTACATTGCTATAGCGCTGCAATTGAAACACTATTTTACATTTTCGTAGAGAAACAATTAAAGTTAGCTAATGTACAAAAATTTAAAATTATACGCCCCTTTTTTGAGTTATTCTAGTGCAAAATCAAATTGCGCAATTTCTTTAATTTTTTATTTCTTTTGCGCGTTTTGTTCTTAACGAGAGGCCTTAAATTTGTCCGAGGGTACAAAGAGTCAAAAAAGAATGTCTAAAAAACTGCCAATGCAAATAAAAAAAGTTACACACTTTTTAAGTATAATACCCTTTTTAAATGTCACATGCGACATTGAAAAAAGTCTTCTGTTACAAGTGCGCCGAAAGTACGTTAAGAAAGCTCAACAGATATTCAGTAAAAACACAGATATTTAATAGAATTAATATAAAAAACGAGGAAAATATTAAAGCTTACAAAATTAGTCACGTGCGACATCGTAATTGAAAAAATTAAAGAAAATAAATTTAAATAAAAAAACTAAATTCACATAAATTTATTGCATCGAAATTATATACAGAAAGTTCTTCTAATACTCATTACAAACACAGATATTTAATGCAATTAAAGTTACGTGCGACAGCGCTATATCTTTGTCTTCTATAGTGCTGCAATTGAAACACCATTTTACATTTTCGTAGAGAAACAATTGAAAGTTAACTAATGTAAGCAAAAATTTACAATTATACGCCCCCCTTTTTTAAATTATTTCAGTGCAAAATCACAAATGCGCAATTTGTTTCATTTATTTATCAATTTTTCACGTTTTGTTCTTAAAGAGAGTCCTCAAATTTGAATAAGGGTACCAAGAGTAAAAATAGATTGCATAAGAAACTATGCCAATGCACATAATTGCAAGTTTTTAAAGCATAATCACATATGTCAATGTCACGTGCGACATTGAAAAAATATCTGTAATCAGTTTCCCGAAAGTACATGAAGAAAGCTCAAAAAATATTCAGTAAAAAATACAGATATTTAATACAATGCAAATAAAAAACTTGATAGCAAATATCAAAGTTTATAAAATTGGTCACGTGGGACATCGCAATTGCAAAATTTAAGAAAAGAAATTGAAAAAAATAAATTTAGTTAATATAAATTTAATGCGTTAAAATTATATACAGAAATATTCATTACAAACACAAATATTTAATACAATTAAAGTCAAGTGCGACAGTGTTATATCTTTTTCTGCTATAGCGCTGCAATAAGCAATAATAAAGTTTCGTGCAACTAATTTTATGAAAATATTCATAATGTAACTCTGGCATAACTTTTAAAGGTATTCTTTAAAGTTGAACTTAAAAATGTGTTGCCTATTTTGAGGCAAGTTGTTTTTAATACAAACATGCAACCCTTTTCTTGCTAATAATTTTTCGTTAAATTAAATCTAAAGATGTTCTAGCATATTTTGTTTTTAAGAATTGTATTGCAAACAAAAAACAACTTAAAAAAACTGCATACTTTCGGGCGTTCTTCTCTCGTAATGTTTTTTCCACAATAACTAACTTAACTGCCTGTTTCTTTTTACAAACCTGACAGACGTTTCGTCTATAAAATTTATATGAAAATTACGCAAAAAAATTAGTAATTTTCATATAAAGACATTTTTTAATCAAGTTCGCGTTATGGAAACGGGTAAATATATTAATTACAAATTAACTGAAATAATGGTTCAAATGTTTCAGCAAATATGTGTCTCATTAGATTTTAAATCAAATCACCCAAAACGCCAGGCATTCATATTTTTCTATACTGATTCACCATAAGAACATAATTCTTCATCAAATTCCGTCGTAAGAACTTTGCTACTTTTTGTACTCGTATATGTAGTTGTAATAGTTTAAAAAAAAAAATATTTAAAATTAAATGCTGTTAAAATAGCTTTAAATATAAAGCGATAGCTATTAATACTACCCCTAAAAGTAGACTACATAAATAAACGAGTAGATCAATCAAACATGCCAAAAATTTTAATTTTATTTTTGCATGATTCTACTACAACGATGAATTTAAATGCATTTTTGATTCGATAATGTTAAAATAAATTTATTTGCGGTAAAAAGAACTTATTTTTAATTTTACTGAACCACTCGTTACGAAGTACATTTTGAGTACTTGAAAAAAAGTAATAATATATTTTGTGTTTTAGTTGATTCTGTTATAAAAACAGAAAATTTTATGCTTAAGTTTAAGTTCATTTCATCTTAAGAAAAGCATTTATTAAATCTTAATAATGTCAGTATCATGTGTTTTTCAATCTTTGGCTATTGTTGATTTTCTTGTATATTGAGAAGTGTGTGTTTTCTTTTCTTAATCTGTTTTATGCTTAACACCCACAACTATGATTAATGGCTTTTGGTTTTGTATGTTCGCTATTTAAAATTTATACTTAATTTAAGTTGCTTTATGCCTTTCTTTTAGCATCTATTAGAAGAAAACGTGTTTAAGAGATAAAAATTATACAAATAGTTTGTGTGCCAGGGTAAAATAAAACTGTCTTAAAGTAGGCTTTATTTAAAAAGAAAAAATTACACATGTACGTACTTACGTACATAAATATATAATATGTTGTATATTTAAACAATGCTTTAGAGCAAGGGCAATTAATTTTACAAATTAAGCACATTTATATTGGCTGCATAATCTTGAAAGAAATACAGCTTTTTTCACAAAATCTTAAATAAGGAGAAATTACAGAAAATAATTTTTTTAAGCCCAAAAGTAGGCAACGAAATAATCTAAAAAGAATTTTATGATTTTAATTAGTTTTCATACTTTTAATTACAAAATTCTGCATCGTCTAATGAAGCTAAAGGTACAATCCCAAAAGTAGGCTATATTTTTAACCATGCATTTTTTGAAGAGTTTCAGCTACAAAATCCTAAAAATATGCAATTATTTCAAAGTTGTTTCCCATAAAAAATATTGCTAATATAATAAAAAATAAAATGAAATTCAAAATCTATTTAAAAAAATTTTGTTCAAAAAATTTCAACTAAAATACATATCAAACTCGTTTTATTTTTTTTTAATACAACCCCCATTTTATATAAATTTTTAAAATTAATATTCCATAAACAGAAAACCAAAACATTTTACTAAATATGTATGTTTGCTAAGCTACACATTGCGTTAGAAAATTTATTTTATCATTTATTCTAATCCTTTACTCTCAAATGAATTTTGTGTGCTGCTGTGCTTAATTCCTTTAATTTGCCAAAATTGTAATGCTGGCAACAAATACGCAGTAGCTAAACAGTTGTAACAAAGTCCCAGCACATGTTCAGCTGTAATAAAATGACAAAAAGCTAGAAAGTAAATTGCGACCCTTTGCCCTAGCAGCCCTTGAGGTTTGAAGCACAAATAAAACAAAAAAGAATTTGGAAAACAAAAACATAAGAACACTACATACATACATTAACAGATCTATAAAAGTTGTTGTAAGCATTGTGGCAACATATTTCTGTGGATGTTTTATTTTTTGTTTGGTAGCGTACAAAAATCAAATAAGAACATGTGTTTTTCCCATAAGGGATATACATACATAAATATATCTTTGTCCACATAAATTCTTCTGGCTCATACATTTTTGCTGTTGATTTCTATTCCTTGCAAACATATATTTAATTTGCTAAAAATCCAAAATAAAGTAGACCATTAATTTGGATATATTTGAATAATCGTAACAATTAAAGCATATTTAAGGGCTTTTTTGTAAGAGTTTTGAGAGCAACTTTTAAACACATTTGTAAAAAAATATATTAAAATTGCTACTGAAAATAAGCTTAAAGCAAAGTTCTTTAAATAAGAGTAATTTTTCTATAAAAATACTCGAAATCTTTCGGTAGAAAAAGTCACCGGCATAAAGGTAATTTAATTCGAGCACTTCTATAGAAAAATTGGTTTAATGCTCGAAATACTAGCAGTTTTCCTATAGAAAAAGTACTTGAAATAAGAAAATTTTTTCTTATAGAAAAAGTGATTGAATTAAAAGCAATTTATTGTAGAAAACGTGCTCGACATAAGAACAAATTTTCTATAGAAAAAGGGCTATAATTAAAAGCATTTTTTTTATAAAAAAATGCTCGAAATACGATAAATTTCTCATAGAAAAAGTACTCGAAGTAAAAGCAAATTTTAATTAAAAGAAATGCTTGACATAATAGAAATTTTTCAATAGAAAAAGAGCTCAAAATTAAAGCAATTTTTTTTACAGAAAAAGTGCTGGAAATCAGAACAATTTTCTTTTATAGAAAATTTGCTGGAAATAAAATCAAGTTTTCTATAGAAAAAAGGTTGGAAATAAAAGAAATTTTTCTACAGAAGAAGTGTTTTATAAAAAAAAATACTAAACATAAAAGTTTATAAAAAAATTTTAAATTTTTCTATAAAAAATATTCGACATAAGAGCAATTTTCGTATAGAAAATAAACTCGATATGAAAGAAATTTTTTCTACAGAAAAGGAATTTTTCTATACAGAAAAAAAGTGATGGAAGTAAAAGCATTTTTTATAGAAAACTTGCTAAAAATAAAAAAAATTTTTCTATACAAAAAGTTGTTGAAAGTAAAAGCAATTTTTAAATCGAAAACGCGCGCAGAATAAAAACAATTTTTCTATAGAAATCAAAGCAAAAAAGTGCTAGAAATTAAAGCAATTTTTCCATAAAAATGTTCTCGAAATAGAATATATTTTCTTTAGAAAAAGTGATGGAAATAAAAAAAAAAATTTATATAAAAAGTGTTAAAAACAAAAGCAATTTTTCTATAGAAAAAGTGTTAAAAATAAAAGAAATTTTTCTATATAAAAAGTGTTAAAAATAAAAGCAATTTTTCTATAGAAAAAGTGCTAGAAATCAAATCAATTTTGCTGTAGAAAAAGTTCTGAAAATAAAAACAATTTTTCTATAGAAAAAGTGTCAAAAATCAAAGAAATTTTTCTATAGAAAAAGTGTCAAAATTCAAAGAATTTTTTTTATAAACAAGTGCCAAAAATCAAAAAAATTTTTCTATAAAAAAAGTTTTGAAAAAATTTTCTGTAGAGAAAGTGCTAAAAATATAAGAAATTTTATTTTTTTTAGGATCGTGCTGCAAAATAACAGCTTTTGCAGGGTCACAGACTTTAGCCCTAGTGTGTAGGGTTAACAACAGAGTTAAGGCACATATGATGGTGGATTATTTGATCAATACTTCTCACATTTTATGAAATAACTTGCAATTTATTTTAATAAAGCAAACGAAGTAAATTTTCTTGTCCTTAAAAATTTAAAGTTTTAAGTTTAATCAAGCCGAAGTAACAACTATGTATAAAAGATTACAACATAAATAAAATTAAAATTTATAGCTCATGTAACAGGATGTAAAGAAATTTTCTTAATAAAATATTTACTAGGAGTATTTTTGTGGTTTGTTAAAGGAAATGATTTGTTGGCAAATTTTCTTGTAGATAATTGAAATAAATTTAATAAGAAAAGTAAATGTTGCTTATGGAATAAATTTAAGTTTATTACCAAACTTTTATAATAGTTTTTTTAAGAAGAAAAGTGAAAGCAATTTTTCTTTTTCGTATAGACTTTCAGTCATGTTTTGTACACTAGGACTAACATCTTTGTCTTTAAACGTTATCTGGAGCACACATTTTGTTTAATTTTTTTTATTTTTTATAATTTTTGCTTAGAGCATACTAATTTCTTTCACAATAGTGATTTACTTTTCATGTTATATTTTGCTTAAATATAAAGCATGATGTGCATTTCTATAGTCTACATTAAGGCTGATGAGAGTTAATAGCTAACGTTGCCTACTTTTATGCGTTTTTTCTTTTTTTATCAAGCTCTTAATCTTTTTTTTTAATAAACTTTCAACTCCACTTGCTTTCACATTTAAATATTTTTTAACTTTTTAACTCCAGAGCACTTAGACTATATTGAAGAATAAAATGGAAAATGAGAAAATTAAAAATAAGGCCATTCTCTACGTTCATATATACCACAAACACTTATTTAAATGGTTGGTTGGTAGTTTTCCCCATCCTAGTAGAAAACTTTTTACGCATATACATATTTTTGTATAGTTTACAACAGAAATACAAAAAGAGATGTAGATAAAAAGAACCCAACCATTTTTATTTAAATCATGTTTATAAAAATATAAACGAGGTCTTGCAACTTAAGTATGTGTATGTACTCGTATGTGTGTATATAGTTTTGCCTTCTCCTTTTTTCCAAATTTATAATGTGTAAAGCAGCCAGTGTTCTTAAATAGAAAATAAATATTATACTCTTATACGCACGCAGCATACCTAGAGAGCTATTTAAAATTTTAAGAATGAAGGCCTACTTTTAGAATGCATTAGAGTGTGTTTCGGTGTATACAGCTTTTCGAGTGTAAAGGGTAATTATTTAAACATATACATACATATGTATATATGTATGTGTGTGTGCATTTCTGTATTTTTAAATGGCGCCCGCGATTAGGCCATTAAACATGAGAGTATAAATATAGGGATGTGAAGTGGAGATCTAAAATATTTTAAAAATATAAATATGTAATTATTTTTATATATTTTTATAAATTTTTATATTTTTATAAATTTTTATATATTAATAAATTTTTATATTTTTATAAATTTTTATATATTTTTCCTAAATAACCAGCTTCTCACACGACATTGTGAGAGCTTTTTGCAAATGTACGTCAGTTGGTATTTTAAGGGGGAATTGAGGTACCCCTCTCTTGCCGCTTCTTTGGGTGAATTGATATCGAAAAAAAACTTGGTATGAAATTCTTTTGTAAGTCTCTAAATCAGCTACGCTTAAGTCATATGCACAATATCCAAACTTTTGTGCTTTCACACCAACGAGAGTACAACAGCCACAAGTTTGCGATGAAACAAGTACAAATTTTAAAGCTTTCAACGCTGTTTACCACAAAGGCAAATATCATGTGTGTTTGGACTTAGCTGTTCTAAATACACGAATAGTAATCCTAATGTAACATCATAGCGCCTTCCTTATTCGGTATTGTGTAGCTGAATCATCGGCGAAATAAAATAACCACTAAAATGGCTATTAAACACAGCTTTGAAAATATAATACGCCTCATTGACACCAGAGGCGCTGCAACACTGCACTTCCTTTACCATCTGTCTTCTCTATCACTATCCGTTTCCTAACGAAGGTAACACCAAAGAGAGATATACATATGTATGTATATGATCAAGACCTTTAAATTTGAAATAATAATATGCAGCCTTATTTATAAAAGTTATTAAGTATTTGTAAAGCTTTTTAAAACAAATATTCATACAAAATTTTTCTTTTTAAAGCCTTAATAATTTTTATAAATAAGGCTGATATTATTTTTTTTAATTTTAAGCAAATATGTATAAGCGACTTTTGTGTTATGTTTATCACTTACATGTAAACTTAAGGGCGCTAGGATTAAAAATAGCATGGACAGAATTATGTGCAGTTGAATCCGCTTTAGCGCAACACGCTTTACTGAAAAAAATCGGATTACTGAAAGCGATACAAATCCCCGCGCTGATTTTAAACGCAGCTAGTCTTATTCACTTCGCTTTAGCGAAACATCGCTTTACTGAAAATATCGTATTACTGAAAACCAAAGGCAAACCAACAACGATGTTTTGTATTAAACCTACTTTGCTTGAGTGAAAAAATAAACAATGACAAATTTATTTATTAGAAATCGATTCCATAGCTTAAGGCTGAAAAAAATTGTGCATGTTTTGTCCGTTAAAAAACTAAATGGCAAAATGTATTCGTCCTTTTCGCTCTTATGTACTTTATTGTATTTTTCTATTATGTTGCACTGATTTTAAGCAGTACGTTTAAGTGTAACAAATTTCAGTAATCCGAACTACGTTTTAGAGAAAAAATTGGATAACTGAAAAAAATTTGGGTTTTTGTTATACCCATTAAAGCGGAGTCGACTGTAAGTCATGTAGTGCGTATGATTGATGTTAATTAAATAATAATTTTCTTTTTGTTAATATATACCGAAAGTATACATATTATATTTAAGCATATAATTAACTTGATACTTAAAGCTTTCAAAATAAAAAAATAGAAAAAATTTTCTGGTGTATACGAGTATTTTTCAACAACTACTTGGAATTAAATATGAATTTTTTTGCACAGTTTTGTTTTGCTTTCATTATATTTACCAATTCAAATGTTGACATTTTGTAATTCTTTTTAAAATTTCTTTGGTTATACACATAACACGTAACATTTACAACTGACCTCAAAATTGTGCGGCGCAATATTACAGCCATTGAATTTTTTATATAATTTAGAACTGTGTCATACAGTGTGCGGCGTATGATTAATATTAATTATGAGCTTGTGTTGAGTGAACTTGTATTTAATTTTACTTGCATTCAATATATGTACTCGAGTTTTTAAAATTCCTAAGGCGTATAAAAGTTATGACTTTGAGCTATAATTGCAATTGAAGGAATTTTTTTTTAATTGTACAATATAATTTCTGTTAGAAATTCACTTAAAATTTTCTTTTTATTAAAATTTTTTTTATCCCCACTGTAACTGTACATAATTATTTATGTATGTGTGTCAGTTTAAATGTTGCGTTACATGACATTCTTTATTCGTTTTACAAAACATCTGAGCTTTTGTTTGCTTAAAATTGTACAAATAAAATAAATAATTTTCTTTTTGGAAATGTGTTGAATGAACAGCAAGCAAACCAAGTTTCAATTTTATTCATTCATTCATTCATTCACTCTTTCATTCAATGGAAATGTTTGTTATTGTAAAATTATGTTTTTCAGTGTGATGAGTGTTGGGGTTTGTGTGTAAGTGTTGTATGTACATATGTATGTATGTATGTAGGTTACATCAGTTTTTTATGCAAACAATATTTATGCTTGTAAGTATGCGTTCAGATTCCCTTTTATTTCAATCAGTATTACCACATCGGGAAAAATAGATAAGTTAAAAAAAAAAATACAATCTAAAATTCGAGCAGTGTACTTTAGCAAATTAAAATAATAAAAATTTCATTTTAATAAATTTATTAGATCAGTTATATTCAAATAATTTTATTCTAATTCTCTAATTTTAGTTCTTATTTATTATTAATAATTTAAATTAAATAATTTTCTATAAACAAAATTTATTTGAATATTTTAGTTAGAATAATTTTATTCGAAGGTATAATTTTATTCGAATATTTTAATTCTAATAATTCTATACGAATAATTTTCGCTTGAATAAATTTATTCGAATAATTGTGTTCGAATTATTTTACTTTAATTTCTTCGGGAAGTTATATTTATTCAAATGACTTTATTCGAATAATTTGATTAGAATGATCTTAATTATTATTAATGATTTTAATTATAAAATTTTCTAAAAAAAATATATTCGATTTTTTTAGTTAGAATCATTTTACACAAATGCATAATTTTATTCGAATATTTTATTCAAATAATTCTGTACGAATAATATCACTTAAATAATTTTCTTTCTTCGAATAAAGTTATTTGAATAATTCGTAAAGTTATATTCAAATAAAATCATTCGAATAAAATTTTTAGAATGATCTTAATTGTCATTAATGATTTTAATTAAATAAGTTTCTATAAACATTTTTATTCAAATATATTAATTAGAATAATTATATTCGAATGTATAATTTTATTCGAATAATATGACTCGAATAATTGTGAATCATTTTACCTCAATAATTTTCTTCGAAAAGTTATAAATGTTCGAACAATGTTATTCGAATGATTTTATTCGAATAATTTTATTACAATAATCTTAATTAATAGTAATGATTTTAATTAAATAATTTTTTATATTTTTTTTTCCAATTATTTAGTATTCGAATGTATAATTTTATTCGAATAATTGTGTTTGAATGATTTTACTTCAATAATTTTCTTGAAAAAGTTATATTTGAACTATGTATTTTATTCGAATGATTTTAATCGAATAATTTTATTAGAATGATTTAAAACGAATAATTTTATAAGAATGATCTTAATTATTATTTATGATTTTAATTAAATAGTTTTCTATAAAAAATTTTATTCTAATATTTTAATAATTTTGTACGAATTCACTTAAATAATTTTTTTCGAATAAATTTATTCGAATAATTGTGTTCGGATGATTTTACTTCAATGATTTTATTCGAAAAGTTATATTCGAATAATTTTATTCGAATGATTTTATTTGAAAAATTTTATTAGAATGATCATATTTGCATAATTCTATTAGAATCATCATTTGATTCGAATAATTTAGTATGAGCACCCTTATTATGATAATTCTAATCGAATATTCCAAGGGGAATTATAGTGTTTGATTACCAATTTGCTAGTACATAATAGATTAATTTTTTTTTATAATATTGGAATATTATATTATAAGAATATTATTGGAATAATTTTATTATGAAAATGTTCGAGTAATATTACTCGAACAATTTTTTATTAATTTTCTTTATTATTATTTTTTCTTAAACTCTATTGTTAATAATAGATTAATTTCATTAATTTAATTCGAATGTTTTAAACAAAAAATTTTTTTTTCAAAATTTTTATTCGAATAATTTAAATAATTTAATGTGATTTGACTAATTCAATGCGAGTTATCGTGATCAGTTGTCTTAGTTCGATTATATAGCTTCTAGTAATATTCAGAATAGAATACATAAAATAATTTTATTCGAATCTCACTCTCTTTTACTTTTTTCAAAATGTGTTATTTGAATAACATAAAATATTGTACTAATTAATATAATTCGAATAACTATATTAGAATAAATTTGTTCAAATATTCGATTATATGTATGTATGTATATGAACATACATATTTTCTAGGAATATTCCAATAATGCTATGCGAATAATTTTATTCAATTCTTTCTTTTTTATTCTTAATGAATAGTGTTATTCTTCGAATAATACTGAATATTAAACTAATTTTATTCGAATAATTTCAATAGAGTAATTATGTTAAAATATTTTTATTAATATGATGAAAAATGAAATTAAAATTGAACTGTTTTGAAAACGCACTTTTTTGAAATTCCCCTTTTTTGAAAACGTACTTTTTTGAGAACGTAGTTTTTTTTGAAACTGGACTTATTTGAAAACTTACTTATTTTAAAACTCTCCTTTTTGAAATTGAACTTTTTTGAAATTGCACTTTTTTCAAAAAGTACATTTTTTAAATGCTACATTTTTAAAAAGTACTTTAAAAATTACTTTTTGAAAAATTCACTTTGTTGCTTAAGTATTTTTTTGAACAGGTACCGAGAGTGAACACTTGTCCTCGCGGAGTTGTTTTATATATATATATATATATATATATATATATATATATATATATGTATATACTAAACCAAAAAAAATATTCGTAATACATACACGGGTGAACAGACATCCTAGCGGGTTGTTCTTATATATATACTAAACCAAAAAAAAATATTCGTAATACATGCAAGCGTAATAATCGTAGTACTTATACTCATAATATTCGTAATACATATTAACTTTAACAAATAAGCTTTATTTAAATAATTGTTTAATTTTATTCGATTAATTTTATTCGAATAATTTTATTCGAGTAATATGCATAATTTTAAATATTATATTCGATTGCTTTCATTTGAATATTTCTACTAAAACAATTTAAAAACAATAAATTTTTGCCCATTTTTTAAATAACAGAATAATTTTTGTAGCAATTTTGTTAGAATGATTATGGAATATTTTTATTCGATTATATTTATTCTATTTATTTTATTGCAATAATTTTTCTAATCAATAAATTTGCCGTAATGATTTTCCAATTTTTTTCATAATTTTATAAAAAGAGTGGCAATACTGTTTTTAATATGTAGAAGAGAATATAAATGTATGCATACCTACATACATACACAAACATTCACACACACATAAACATAAAACGTGAGCTTAATGGAAGATGCCAGATTTGTCATCATTCTCATAAACTTTGTGTAAATATAAAAATCTTACACACACATACTGATGAAAATTCAAATATGTATATGAAGAGAAATTGCTTGTCCTTTTATTTCTTTTAATTCTTTACAAATTATGTAAAATAATGAAAAAGTATATGCAGAGTTGAGTTTTAAAGTTAATCCTTGAGAGGGAATCACAAAAAAATTTTAATAACTTTTTTTTATTATAAGTACACAACAAATTAAGACCAAGCTGCAAAACAATGCAGATAACTATTTCTTTTTTTTTATTTGCCAGTTTTATTTTATTTATTCTTCTTAACAACACTGTCCAAAATAAAAACTAGGCTAAACTTTGATGAAATTATAATGAATTATCTCTATAACTTCTTGTTTTTTAAATTTTTACGAGGATAAAAAATAAACTGTAGTGAATAAAATTAAAATAACAACTTGCCAAAGTAAGTAAGAGAATGACGGATCAGAAAAAAGTTCATTATGAAAGTTTTTGGAGTTCAGCTTAATTAAAATAATTTTTTTTCGAATATTATAAGCAGAAATAATTTTTTAACGAGTAACAATTATTAAAGTAATTTTTAAATTTTAATCAGAAATAATTCTTAGTCAGGCTTAAGTTCAGTAATTTCAATTCTTTATTGAATGAAATATTTTTATTAATTAATGTGAGCTTCCAAAGAACAGAAGAAAAATTAAACTTAGACTTTAAGCTGGGGGAAATACCGAGCCACTACAATAATACTTACGTGCATGTACCGATGGTACATCGAATAAGTAAAAACAATTAATGTGATGATCTTAAAGGATAAGTAAGAATAGTTAAACATGCTTAGGTAGAGTAATATAATTTCGTGCTAACCTAAATAGAAAAATGAAAAAAAAAATGGAAAAAACAGAAAATTAATAGTGATACTTATAAATGTGTTTACCAAAGGTAAATCAATTGTATACACAACAATCATTTCTCATTTCATTGAAAATTTAAGTTAAATAGCTGATATTAATAAGAATCTCTACCCAAGTAGATAGACTAGGGTAGTGATGAAGTGCGTGGCTGCACAGAAAAGTATCGGTATTTCCCCCAGCTTAAAGTCAAAGTTTAATTTTTCTTCTCTTCTTTGGAAACTCACATTCAATAAAGAATTGAAATTACTGAACTTGAGCCTGACTAAGAATTATTTCTGATTAAAATTCACTACAGTTCAATTAAAGATTCTAAAAATATCTAAGGTAATATTAAAATTTTTTAAATTTTTATTTAATTTTATTTCCAAAAAAGGAGGTTATCAATTCGTCCTATTTTTTTTTCGCTGTGTCACTGCATAACTCGGTTGCTATTAGACGGATTGTAAAAATTCTTTTATTGTCTGAGAGGATATAGCTTTCCATTGGCCCCATTGTAAAAAAATTGGGCGGGGACACGCCTACAAATTTTTTTAATTTGATTTTATGATATTCCACTTATTTTATAGCTGCGAAACCTAGTAAACACCTTTGGTTCTTGTAATTATTTATTATATAACCACACACCTTCAGCTCAAAAATAGACAAAATCTCCTATTTGAAAAAATGGGCGGAGTAACGCCCATTACAATTTAATATTTTATTTTAGGTGGTTCAACTGTACCGATTTTTACAAAACTTAAGACACCCTTTTGAGTTCTGAAAAACACAAAATCTTGCATTAAAAAAATGGGCGGAGACACGCCTGTTCAAATTTCAAACCCATAAATTTTTGTGGAAAATGTTCTATCAGATCTTTACATTGAAGTAGGGTTTTTTTTTGCAGAATTATATTATTTAAACTTGCACCACCTTTTACTTTAATTTTTGCAGCAGAGTAACTGGAGTTGTGGGCTATTCCTAGAATATTTCGCGGCTCCTCAAATTTTTTTGTACTTAGCACATATGAGAAATGAAAAGAAGACAGTATAATAAAAAATAAAATTTTCTGGGTTTTACCAGGAATTTTTAAAATTGTTTTTCTTTATAAACCATCTTCTGAAAATTTCGAATCGAAATAAAAATCAGATAAACCGCTGCATCCATTCTCACGTGATGCGAGTTTCATATAAATATGTAGATGTTTTTGATAATTTCCAAAAATTTTCTATTGAAGTGAAATTTTCTAAAAATTCTTTTACAGAATTTCAATAATTTTATTGCACTGAAAAAATTTAAACTTCTTTGTATCCCTTTTTTATTTCTTCTAATAAATGATTTAAATTTACTAAATAATCTCTTCCAACTGTTAAAATTAGTTTATGAAAGTTAAGCTTTTGCTTTTGATATTATTATTTTTTGTTTTTATCCTAGCAGAGCGTAATAATAAATTTCCTTCCTCTTCATTTGCATTTAGTTTTTAAATAATGGAAAATTTTCTTTTTCCTTCTTTCTATCTGCTTATTTTATTTATTTAGTTTAATTTGCTTGACTTATTTAAAGCAAAAATTTATTTCTCTAACGTGACGACTGTTGAGTTTAGATTTTTACCATTCGATTGTTTGCCCAATTGCTTTTGTGTAGATTTCTATTTTATATATAAATTATGCATAACTACACAATTTATATTCTCAATATTAAATTTATTCTATTATGACGTGTTTTTCCGCATTTAGCAAATCATGAAGTATAGTTATACTTATTTTATTGTTTCAATTGGGTTGGGAATGAATTGTTGACTAACTAAAAGGAAATTATGGGGATGTTAATTTTGTTTTAAATAGGAATTCAAGTTCGTTTTGTTTAAAAAAACCACACTTCTCTTTTCATTTCTTTGTGCTGGTTGGTGTGTCTTTATTGTATTTTATTTCAATAATTTCATTTTAATAAGGAAATTAGTTATCTGTGGTTTTTGGCTTAAACACACTTTGGTCAAGGCAATTTCTCACTTTTCAAGCAAGCTTGTGTTGCTTATTAGCATTTATCATTAATTTTTCCATACATACATAGATACATGTATGACCACTATTTATACATTAATTATGGAATAATTTTCGATAGAGCGGAGAAAGTAATTATTTATTCGTATGCATGTATGTGTATATCTATGAGATAATAGTTATTTCCTTGAAATTCAATTTAATTAATGAATAATTGCTAAAATTAAAATAAATGTTGCATACTTTAAGCAGAACAAGAATTATGATTCCGTACGATTAAATACTTTCCTAATTTAACTTGGGATGTGTTTAATATGTCGGTATTAAAGCGAAAGGAAAATTCTCTATAAATATTTTACCAAAATTTTTTATTTTCCTTAAAATATTTCTCAAAAGAAAATTTTATTTTGAAAAAAATTCAAATCATCCAGTTTTGATAAAAAAATTAATGAAATATACAAACAATGCAATTTATTAAGGATTTTTTTTTATAAAAAATCTATTAACGAAATTATTTTTATAAAAAATTTATTGACGAAAAATTTTTAATAAAAAATTTATTAGCGAAAAAAATTTTTTATAGAAAAATTTATTAGCGAAATATTTTTGTAAAAAATATTTATAAGCGAAATATTTTTCTCTTAAAAATTTAATTACGAAATTTTTTTATAAAAAATGTATTAGCGAAATATTTTTATAAAAAAATTTGTTAACGAAATATTTTTTCTTATAAAAAATTAATTGGCAAAATATTATTAAAAAAAAATCTACAAGCAAAACTATTTTTTTTAAATATTAACGAAAATATAAAAAATTTATTAAAAAAATATTTTTTATAAAAAAATATATCAACGAAAGTTTTTTTAAAAAGTTAACGAAAAATTGTTTTTAAAAAAATAAGTAAATTTTTTTTTATAAAAAAATTATAAGCGAAATATTTTTTTATTAAAGATTATAATATATAAGTGAAATATTTTTTTAAATAAATTTATTGGCGAAAAATTTTTATATACAATATTTATTAGCGAAAAAAAATATTAGCGAATTTTTTTTACAGGATTATTAATTATTATTGGCGAAAAATTTTTTTATAAAAAAATAAATTTTTTTTTCAAAAATTACGAAAAATTTTTTATAAAAAATTTCTAAACGAAACATTTTTTTCATAAAAAAGTTATGAACAAAGGTTTTTTTATAAAAAATTTATAAACCAAATATATTTTTTATAAAAAATTATTAGCGAAATATTTTTTTGTAAAAAATTTATTAACAAAAAATTTTTTTATAAAAAATTTTATAACGAGATTTTTTATAAAAAATTTATAAGCTAAATATTTTTTTTATATAAAATTTATTAACGAAATTTTTTTTATAATTTTTTTTAGCGAAATATATTTTTTATAAAAAGTTTATTAGATAAATATTTTTGTAAACAAATTTATTAGCGAAATATTTTTATAAACAAATTTATTAGCGAAATATATTTTTTATAAAAAATTATAAGCGAAAAATTTTTTATAAACAAATTTATTAACGAATTTTATTTTAATTGAATGAAAAAATTTTTGAACCCAATAATTTTTTTATAAAAAATTTCGAACATATTTTTATATTTAATACGTAAAATAGTTTGTAATCGAAAAATTAAATAAAACGAGTAATGCAAAGATGTTGTATCATTTAATCGGCAAACATTTGAATCGAGTAACTGAAATAATATTTTTATTGAAAACAATTTTAACATTAGCGGACTGTCCTACGATGTCTTCAGAAAATATTCGATTGATTACTTGTATTGAAATTAAATATAAATTTTCTTTCAAAACAAGTTGTAGATCGAACGTTATCTTCGTTATCGTGGAACAGGCCATTAAATTGATTTAAGTGTTTTGATAAATTCCCCTGAAAATATATTTTTTATAAAATATTTCATATTAAATTTTATATTTATTTATTTCTCTTAATAAATTTTGCTTTAAGCAAAGATAATTCTTTTTGTATAAAACTCCCTTTTCTGCGATTAGTGACAATAGAAAAACCATTACAAAACACATCACCCACCCACTCACTCCCTGAAGGTATGCCATAAATTACAAATTTTTGTTATTATTTCAGTTGCGAGCTTTTGTGCGCTCTGCCTTTTTGTTTGTCGTTATTTGATTTTTTTACATAGAAAATGCAAAAATAATATTGTTGCCCACAATTAGGCTTATTATAGTGTCATTGCTATTGCAAAAAAAAAATGGAGTAAAAGAGATAATAGAAACCCAGCGAAATAGGAAATTATTAACCTACATTTCCTACGCATATATTTTTCAATTTTCCATTGTGTGTAAATGCAAGTTTCAATGGATGCAATTATTTTCAAATTAAATTTAAACCGGAAAGTAGGCAATACATATTTTAATTGCAGTGAAGTTGTATTGTATGTGCACTGATGTGAAAACAAATGTGCATAATTTATAAAATAAGGAAATAAACAAATGTATGAATATTTTATATTGCTAGAATTTTTCTGGGGAATAAATTTACTGGGCCAACACTAATAATTGAAATCTAGAAAGTGAGGAGTAAAAGAATATATTTGCCTTAAATATTATAATACATTAGAAAGTATAGCTTGAGGCTTAATTGAATAATATAAAAAAATTTCAATTTCAATAGTGAATTAATTTTAAATTTTATTTCAATATGTATTTTGTTTATTTTTATTTTTTTGCAGCAACGAAATGCATCTAATAATTTTTTTTTAATATTTTTGATTTTTTTTTTAATATATTTTCCATTTTATATCAGTTTATAGGAATTTAATTAAAACTTTTTTCTACCCTTTAAAAAAGTTAGACTTATGGTAAATATACAGACACAACTTCAATACATCAGTAATTATGAAAATTAATTAAACGAAAAACAAATTTGTTTCTAACTGCATAAAGAATAGAATTTTTACAGCATTAAAATTCATTGCATACATTAAGGAGTTAACAATGCAATATTGCTAGAGAGCTTCATAAACTCATGTATGAATCTATTAAAAAAAAACTTCTCTATGAAACTAGGAAAAGTATGGGAGGAGAAGCAAACATCACTTATTTGCATTTATTGTCATATTCACTAGAGGAAACATTTCTATAAATCTAATGTTGCATTTTTGATCTTTTTTTTTCTCAAGCCAAAGCTTGCTTAAGGAATCAGTTTAAATAAACAGAAAACCTTGTTAGCACACAACAATACAATAAAGAAAACTGGGTTATAAAGAAATAAAGCAAACAATTGCATACTTAAAGGGATGTGTTAAAATTTCTATTCATTATATCGTTAGCTTAAAGGAAAAATAATGTAACTAAATATTTTCAGAAAAAAAAAACGAAATTCAAAATTGGTGGAGATTACAGAATTTTGATTTAATAGTTGATATTATTTAAATTTTTTTGATAGTTATGTATGTAGTGTTTCATGTAAACTGGCGATATGTTTTTTTGCTCCATAAAATATGCAGTGTAAAAAATCCTTTAGAGATAGGAAACAGGAAAGTTCAATGATTGCTTAAAAAACAAAAAATTCTTGGAAGAAAATTCATACTTTACTAAAGAAAAAAATTCTCAAGTTAGACAAAGGCTTTTTTATCCCTTCTGCAGTTGTCAGAAGGGAGCAAAATTTTCCCTTGGGGATGTGATTGGTTTGGAGAAAACTTTTTCATTTATTTTAAGAAAAAGGTGTTGACACTTTTGAAGACAAGCAAGAAAGTAATTTTCTTTCCACTGACAACTTGTTTAAGAAAGTATTGCATACTTTAAGGATGTTTACAAAAGTAAACAAGGAAAATTATTTAAAAATTCATAACTATAACAAGACAAGTCTTAAAGCACATAATGTAAAGCAAAACAGGCAAGCAGAAATGAGTAGTCAGTTTAATTTTACTTTTTTTTTGTTATGCTTCCTAGTTAAGAAACGATTTGCTAAATTTTATAAACACGCTTTAGTGAAAGCGAAACAAATATCCGCACTGATTTTAAACGCAGCTAGTCTTATGCACTTCGCTTTAGCGAAACATCGCTTTACTGAAAATATCGTATTACTGAAAACCAAAAGCAATTTCACAACTATGTTTTGTATGACACTTACTTCGCTTTAGTGAAAAATTAAACAATGAAAAATTTATTTATTAAATAAATTAAATCGATTGCATAACTTAAGGCTGAAAAAATTGTGCATGTTTTGTCCTTTAAAAAATTAAATTGCAAAATGTATTTGTCCTTTTCGCTCTTACGTACTTTATTGTATTTTTATATTATACTGTACTGATATTAAGCAGTACGCTTTGGTGTAACAAATTTTAGTAATCCGAACTATGTTTAAGAGTAAAAATCGGATAACTGAAAAAAATTGGGTTTTGGTTATTTCCACTAAAGCGGAGTCGACAAATAATGGTAATAGTTTCTGGAATTCAAGCCGGCTGATTTTTGTGAAACTTATTAGCATGTTCAATATTATATTTGCTACAGTTCTGCCCAACCAATTCCTGCAGAACGTTAGAAATAATACAATTTCGAATTTTTAAGCGTGGGCAAAGTCACGCCCCTTTTAATATATAATGTACTTCTGCCTAATTCACTCCTACACTCAAAAAAAAATTAACTAAAACTTTGGAAAATGTTCTAAATTTGAATAAAAAAAGTTGTCATATGGCGCCAAAGCTGTTTTTTCATATTTAAGTAAAATTTTCCTAAAATTAAGTAAAATTTTCCCATAAAATTCGGAGCTTTGCAAAAAAAATCTTCGTCTTTGAGATAAATTTAGTAAATTTTCCAATTTTTTTTTGTCTTTAATTCTGGTACTTATTTATATTTTTAATTAAATTCTATACCAAATGATATGTTATTTATTATATATTCATATTATATTCTTAATTATAATTCACCATTCACCACAGATACATATAAATTCCTTGAGAGTTGACAAATTATTGAGTTTTAAAATTTTATTTTATTTACAGAAAAATAAATTTCAAGTTCAAATATTCCTCGAAAATATGAAAAATTTACTGAGATTTTTTGCTTAATGCAAACAAAATATATATTCTATAATTTAAAGAAAAAATACGTAAAACTGGTAAATATTTTCCTTAAATTTAGTATACCTTTTTACATCTTTTAAGTATATAAAATTTCATGAACTAATCATTTCCCAAAGTTTATTTTTTGATTTAAGACGAAATTGACTGGTCCTTAATATAAAGTTTCCTTCAGTTTATTACCATTTTTCTACTCTTAGTAAATATTTCCTTTAAGTCAGGAAACATTACCTGAAATGTGAGAAATTTATTGTGTATTTTTATGAACTGTTTTTGAGGATATGAACTTTTTAAATTTTACTCATATTAGATAGTTTTTACAAGATTTTTGTAAGAATTTACTTAAACTTAGAAAAAATTACTTAAACATAGAATTTTTTTTACTTGAATTTAGAAAAAAATTTCTTAATAATAGTACGTCTTTTTTTCTGGGTGTATAAAATCACGCAAATTTTTTTTAAAATAAACAGTATTTAAAGATGTTTATATTTATTTTTTTTGTTAAGTACCAATATAAAATAATGGAAAAAATTTGTTTTAAATAAAAAAAATTTTTTGGCCCACTGTGCTCACGCTAGGCTGCAAGTTTGTTAATTTTCAAAAATTTATAACAACTCCTTCAGTTTTGAAAAGTTATAACAAACTCATTGAAATACTTTCAAAGTGATGCGGAAATAACTTTTATATTTCTTTTTAAGGACGAGGGTGCGTATGATTACTATTAATTTTGACTATTTTCATTTAGTTTGTTAGAACATGGTTAGTTGTTAAGCGAATTAAGAATTTCAAAAAGTCATGAAAGGTAAAGAAATTCGTGTATTAGTTCTTGTAGAAACTGAGATGTTTAGCATACTGAAGGTCGAATTAAGTGGAATATTAAATAACTGAATTTATTTTCCATAAATTATTTATTTTTCCTTCCAAATTAATTTTTTTTTACATATTTTTAACATTTTTTTCTTAAGTCCCTTCAGGAAATAACTCATAATAATCATTTATTTATTTCTGAAAGCCTAATGAATATGTAAATATATATTTTTTGCATTATTTTCCTTTACAAATGTATATTAATTTCATTCTTGTTCTATAATAATTTATTCTACATAGTTTTTTTTGAGCTTAATGACACAATTCGTTACTTGTAATTACTTGTGAAAAAAAATGCCAACCACAATAATAATAATAATAATAATCATACGAGTCACACAATAAAACTTTATGAAACTGAAATGTGTTGTATAAGATTTGTTAGTAGCAGCAAAAGGATATACTATAGTATTGTTATACTTATTTACTTGTATTGTAAATGTCTGAACGAACGTGTTTAATATGTTGTAAGCTCGCTTCAACCTTCAAGCAACGGAATATGTATTAATGTCGTTGTTCTTATCTTATCTCGATTTAGTTGACTAAAATTGCTGCAATATACATTGCCGTGTTGTTTTATGGTAGTGTTAAAATACATACACACGTTCACAAACACACACATGTATTTGTGTTTATGGGCAAACCTTTGTTTTATATTTAGATCACTTACTTCATGAACGTCATAACTCATAAAGAACTAGTTTTACAAAAAAGAAACATTCTAAGTTCTTCAATTTACACACATTTTAGTGGAAAAAGAAAATTTAAAAAATAAAATAGTGCAAGAAAATTAAAATTTTCTTTTGCTTTCAAGAGTTGAATCTTATAAAATATTTGTATGAAATTTTTACACAAAAATGAATAAAAATATAAAAATTAATTCTTTATTATTAATTTAGAAAAATCCCATGTTTTGAGTTATGCCATTGTTGAAGTAAATGAACTATTTGTACATCAAAAGTCAGTTCTATAAAATGGCCATGTATTCATGTTTCATTCACTTTCTTTCCTTCTTCCTTTTTTTCATTTTGATATGTGAGCCAAAGAATTTAACCATAAGTGAAGGTTATTTCTAGTAATATTTATTGTCACTTTTCTTTTTGTTCTAAAGACAAAATTACACAACATGAAATACATACAGTAAATATATAAACAATATTTTGCAAATTTCCTAAAAGTATGCAACGTTTTTTTTAGCTATAAGTAAGAGTGTATCAAAATATTTCTACTTGAAAATTTCTAGCAAATATTTCCAATTAAAAATTGTTTTTGTTTTTAAAAGCAAAAATTGATTGCTATTATTATCAAAAATATAAATTATAACAAATAAAAACAAAAAAATTATAAAAAAATAAAAAAATAAAAAAATATAAAAAAATAAAAAAATAAAAAAATATAAAAAAATAAAAAAATAAAAAAAAATATAAAAAATTAAATAGAAAAAAAAACTAAAAAAATTAAAAAAAAAATTTAAAAAAAATAAAAAAATAAATAAAATATAAATTACCACATGTAATTTCCCTTACAGAGAGATAAGAACTTTGGCCTCATCAAATCATAAATATAGAAAAATTAAACAATTTAAAAAATTAAAAATAAATCATCACGACCCTATTCCTTATTATATTTTCGACCCAACCCTCTAGTAAAGTGGACGAGCGATATAATTTTATATATATGTGTGTATGTATGCATACATCGTTACTATAGTATAGAAAAGTCCAAATCGAAATTTTTAAATTGTTCAATACATGAGATGTTCTTCTATCGAAATATACAAGAAAACTCGATTTGAATAAAATAATTAGTTAGGACCTTTTTGAATTAAATTAACGACATTCGTATATTTTTATTAAAAAAACATTTTTTTATAAAAAAAAATTAAAAATAAAAATTTAAAAGAAATATGAATTTAGAAGACATAAATATGAGAAAAGAAATGAAAACAAAAAAAATTTAAAAAATTAAAAATGTATTTAAAACGTAAAAAAATTAAAAAAAAATATAAAAAATTTAAAAAAAATAAGATTTAAAGCATTTCAAAAAATGGTAATAAAGATTCAAAAGTAATGACATTTCAGCGAAATAAAGCATGAATAAATACTCGTATCGGTGTGTGCTGCCCGCAGATTTGTTCCGACATGACTTTAAAATCCTTTAAAAATAATTGTTCATGCTGCCCATGACACAATTTTTTTAAAGAAATTACTAACATACTAACATTTATGCAAAAGTAATAAACTGCCTGCTAAAAAATTACTTTTTTAAAGTCTGTCGTAAAGGCACTTTTTACAATTGGATTTTTTTTTAGAAAAATCAATATTGCGCCTTATCTACCTACAAATTTCAAAGACATAAAGAGGTCAAAAATTTTAAAACATGTGCTTTAAAAGTATTTGTTTTGCGAGCCAAATTTCAAGTTCAATTTTATAGCACAGTTTTGCATACTTTTAGGCAAATTGCTGGAAAAGCTGCTTAAAAATGTCTAAGAGAATGATAAATAAATACAAAATTTTCTTTTCAGTCTCATAGGAATATTGTCATTATTCATATTTTCTATTCCAGGCCTTCAGTCTCAATGTAAATAGCGGCAATTATTGAAAAATGTCTATGTACTTGAGTTTTTTGTTTTTATTTTCCTTCAAACAAAAAAAAAACCTGTTAAGGCTTATTTCCATTTGTTATTGATAAGCAATAAGAAAAGAAAAAGAAATTAATAAGCAACAAATATTCATGTTCAGTATAAAGTGTTGGAAAAGAGGGGAAATATTTTTACAACCCAGACGGTCGACTTAGGTAGAAAATTTATATGAAAACTACTACTATTTTTACCTGAATTTCATAAAAATATATTTATCAATGTATATACATATGTACATGTATGTATTAGATATACAGGCATTTCTATCGCACGTGACCGTCGTACCACTTTAAAGTGAAATAAATATTTGCTGATGAACAAAATAGAAATCATTGAAGTGAAAAGCCGGAATTACCTTCATACAAAAGTTGTGGAAATACATACATATCGTTACCTTAATATAGAAAGGCCATAACTCATTTTTTCCCTTCAAATAGAGATTTTTGCATTTTTCGATAGATTAGATGTTATGCTATCAATATATGTAAAGAAATTGATTTTAAAAAAATAATGATTTAGGGCCTTTCTATATTAATGTAACGATATAATTTTCCAGCATTCCGAATTCTTTCCTTGTTTTTTTCTCTCTCAATTTATGGTTTTGTAATAATATTTTATCTTAAATTTTACTCTCCACCGCGTGTCACTCTATTTATATTTAAAGTTGTGTAAATGTTTTTATTTTTTTTTTAATATTTTTAATTTACTATGTCGCACGTGACCAACTTTATATACAAAGGTACACGATCACAAATTTATATATTTTTCATTAAGTATTTTTTTTTTATATTTTACGCCAATGCAAATAACTGAATACTTTTCTTTTCAACAGTCGTATATATGAATGTCACGTGCGACATTTAACATTTGTTTTGTTGTATATGCAGAAATTTCATCAAGAATTTAGTAGAAATTAAGATGTTTAATACAAATCTTAAACATTATGGCCGCTATGAACTGGCAAGGTTAGGAAATCCCTATTGAAAGACCCATTACAATCAATATACGATCAATAAACTTTCTTATTACTCGTACTTACAGTTCCTGGAAGCAATTGTCTTATATAATTTTATTTTACCTTTGCACAATCTGAGCTAATTAAAAATTTTTTCTACTAGAAATTTCTTAAGTTTATGCTTTAGCTTGTTCAAAGTATCAATGTCATGATGGCATGAATTTTTTAAGATAAACGAATAAAAAATTTCTTGATTTGCTTTTGGCATGACTGGTGGTTTATTTTTTCTTGGATACTTGTACAAGTAAATAACAAATGAAAACAACTTAAGCTTCAGAGTACAAATATATATAAGGAAATAAAATATGGCTGACTTCCTAAACGCAAGTTGCAATTCATATTTACAATGCATACACTTCGTAAAAGCATATGTAAACTTTCTGGCAATGTCCAATGTTCCTAATCGTTTGGCAACTCATTTTAATGAGTATCAGTTGTCAAAATCGTGCATCATTTTTATTTTGTAGGCAAACATATGTATGAGTTGCATAGCGACGTTCCTAAATGCCGATAAAATGCAAAAAATGTCTACGCAGCGCAAGTTTGCTCTTAATACATGCTTAGCATTGCACACGCATTTTATTAAATTGTGAATTGCAACTTGCGTTTAGGAAGTCGGCCTATATTACACAAAATAATCCCTATTAACAGACTTTTCTTGTGCTGTGATCATCATCATCATCACCATTAAATATAATTTGAGGACCATAAGATAGTGATATAATTTATATAACATAACAAAATTACGTTCGCTCCTTCTGAGCGGTTGTGAAGTTGACACTTGGTTTTTTTTTCTCAAATATTTAATTTGTTGTATTTCTAAAGATTGAGCTACTGCAGTTTGATTCTAATTGGTGTATGCATGCATGTATTTGTAACGCCAACTTGTCTATTTGTCTGTCTATCCACATCTTGTTTCCCTTTGTATCTTTGGTCACGTTTCTAATACTTAAGCTTCCCAGTTTTTAGTCTTGACCTCCAATTATCTCACTTTCTGTCTCTTAAATTATTGTCTAGTTAATTTGCTAAATATTCTTAATTTTTTGTTCCAGTTCCAGTTGTATGAATGTCTTTTAGCTTTGCTTTGTTTCAATTATTAATTCGCCTAATCTGTATATAAAGACGTCACTCTGATAAGATTAGCAAACAAAGTCATGCAAAGAAATATTAGATGAGAAAAGCAAGAAAAAAAAATTAAATTATTAAATCTTTTTATCTTGGAGAAATTTCTACACGTCGTACACCAAAACAGTTTTAAGAAAAATTGAATAAAAACGAGCGTAGGCGGAAATACTAGTAGAATTTTGTTAGATAGCTTTTTATAAAAAAAAAGTAAAATTATGTATGTCAACCGTTTTATCAAATCAAGTTTAATAAAATTAATGACAGCAATTATTGCTTTATTTTTTATTTTGTAGAAAAAACTTATACGAGTATTTTATGCAAACTTTTTGTTTGTAAGTCTAATTGAATTAATTTTTGAGTATTTATTTGGCTTCCCAAAATCAAAAGGAATTATAATTTTCGACTTAAAAATTTAAGGAAATTTCATACAAAGTTAAAAGTTTTCTTATTAAGATAGGTGTTGCCACACTGGCTCCGGTTCTGGTTTAATAATCTCGCAGTGATAACAGATAACCACGAAGGATAAATTTTTCTCTACGTGCCACTCCGTGAGTGCTGAAATGTACACTTTGCATGAACAGTTTGAGTCTTTACTTACTTAGCTTTTAAAGATGATGTTTAAACCAAAAAAGAAAAAAAAATAATGTGAAATCAACATGCAAACATTTTGCAAAAAATATTAAATTTATAACAAATAATATGTTGTTTCAAAATGAAATAACTTTTATTCAATGTGGTTCATCGTGTTATTTCAGTATAAAATTCACGTTGCTTCAACTTGAAATGACTTTTATTCAACATAATACTTCATATTAATTTAAAAGTACTGAAATGTTAAATCAACATGAAACAAAGTTAAAGCAAAAGAAATTGTTTTTTGAAGATTATTGTAAATCATGTTGAATTAACATGAAACACATATGAAAAAACATTTTTGTTTTCGTAGATTTTAATATGAATTTTTTCTATGGGTTCAAATTCAAACTATTAGAACTTTTCTTGAGGATTTTCTGAAGTCTGAAGTTTTCTGTCGATAAACAGCAATTTATTGATAAATAATTTACTGATGAGCACGAGAAGGGCACGATGTGGCACTCAACTCATACCAAAATTCGTTATTTTGTTCCTAACATTTGTGAGTATGTGGGTACCTCAAGTGTAAGATATTTGAATTCAGCCTACAAGAACTGCTCTAAACGGCTTTCTAATGATGTACGTACCTCACGCGGAGGATATTCGAACTCTTCTAAAAGATTTTCTTAAGTCTCAGTTCTTTACTGATAAACAATTATTCGTTGAAGAGCACGAAAGCGGTTTTATGTAGGAGTCAGCTAACGAAAAATTTTTAATTCTTGTGAGTGGTTTAAGAATGGGGTTTCCGTATCAGTAGAAATGTCTCAATTTAATCTACTAGAACTTTTTTCAAAAAATTTCTGCGGTTTCAGTGCTTTGCTGATAAACAGAAAAGTGATTGAGAAACAGGACTATAATATTTTGTGACGTTTATTTAATGCTAAAATCTTAATTTCGTGCGACCTCAGTGAGACTGTGAGAGGGCATGTTTTTTATTTTTTTATATATTTTTTTTAAAAGAAAAGTAACACTTAGGCAATGAATGCCTGCTATTATTACCTGGTGTTACCTTCTTTTTTTTAAGAAATCCCTTTCTGATATAGAAGACAGTTGGTGAAGGAAGAAATAGAGGAAAAAGTATCATTCTTTTACAACTCTGATATTTTGCACGTTTCTAATAAGTGTTGCAGCGCCTCTGGTGGTAAATAAAGCGTATTACATTTTTGAAGCTGTATTAAGTAGCCATTTTATTGGCTATTTTACTTCGCCGATGTTTCTACTACACAATACCGACGAAGGAGGGCGCTCTGATGTTATATAAGGATTAGTATCCGCTGAAACAGGAGTAGTTCAGTGACCAGTGTCTATGCCTTCATCACTTGAACTTTCCAACAAAAACTGAAAAATACGTGGTACTGTTATGTGATTACTGCCAGATCCGGTCTCGAATTCAGGAGCTTCGGGTTTGTAGTCAACGTGGTAACTACTTCAGCCAATGAAACTCCTTTGCAGAGTATTCCCTTAGAAGACACATTTGCGAACTGCGTAGTTTTGTATAATAAGATGTAAGAAGTTTTTGAAACCTGAGTGCCCCAATAGATTGCATGTCGGTATATGCAACTTAGTAAACCCTGCAATAGACATTTTGCAAGAACCATTAGAGGGCTTGGTTAACTCTCTCTTGGAAATTGTTCGAACTCAAAAAACTATGGCCTCGGCTGAAATTTAGCAGAACCTAAGCGACAAATGGCATTCGAATGCCTCACATCCATCCAAAGTACTTTCAATTGGAAAAATACTCTTTCCTTAATAAACCTACATTACACACAGCTTGTATGTTTAATATCGGTAATTTATTTGAATAATTTTATAAATAAAATGGGTGTGAAATGTGCTGAACAGATGTGAATTAAAATTGAGTGCCAAATGGTTTAGTCAATGAGTGAAATAATCTTTTTTTCAATTTAAAAACTGTTCCCAGAAAATTTGTTTAAATATTAGAATATATATATAAAAAAAGTTCTTCATACTCTTGTGTTAGCTTTTAAATATTTATAAAATTTCCTTCAACATTTTGTTTACAAGAAATTTATATTTCCTCAACACTTGTTTAATTTTAGAAGATTTTATTTATTTATGCCCAGACAACATGGAAAATTTTTTGTTTATTCTCTAAGTAATTTTGGAAAATGTACCTGTGTGTAGGTAGGCTAATACATTTTTCAACATTTGCTTTAAATGTTAACAAATGTTGCCAGCAAAAAAAAACAAAAAGGTTTAGTCATTTCCCATGCAAAGCAAATAAACTGGCGCTGTAAAGTTCTGAAGGTTTTTCAGTTTTACTTTCACATTTGGGACTATTTATGGTTTCTTTTTATGACACTTGTTGTGCACTTTGTGACCACCGAACAAATTTATTGCTTTAATTTAGTTTTATATGGCTTTCTGCAGGAAGTTCATTTTAAATTTCAGCAAGCATATTAAATATTTAAAATACATATATTGGGAAACATTTTTAATCTAAAATTGTTTGCATTAAAATCTACAAGTTGTAACGAATTTTGTTCGAATTAAAAATTTAATTAACGGCCTGTCCCACGATGTCACCAGAAATCGTTTGATCGACAACTTGTATTGCAAACAACAATAAAATTAGAAAATTTGTTTTCGTTTTCAATATAAGTATTCGATCGAACGATTTCTGGTGACATCGTGGGACAGGCCGTAAAAAAACATTAGTATAATAATAAAACTAATTATTCCTGTAAAAAACATATGAAAAAGATGTATATGCACAATTTTTATTCGAATATAATCATTACTCGAATAAAAGGCCTAATCGAATTAAAAGCATTATTCGAATAAAAGTGTTTTTTGAATGAAAAATTCGTTTATATAAAATTTTTTTTCAAATAAAATGAATAAAACAATAAAATTTTTTGAACAAAAAATTTATTCGGATAAAAATTTATCCGAATAAAAACTTTGCTCCAATTTAAATTTATTAAACTCAGACTTATTCAAATAAACTCTTTATTTTTTAAGAATTAAAAAATTAAATCAAATATTCGTACAGCTAGTTCAAATAAAAAATTTATTCGATTAAAAAATTTACTCTAATAAAACTGTATCAACATTTACTCTTAATTCGTATAAGAAGAATATTTAAATAACAATAATAATGATAAATAATATTGGAAAATGATTATGTTAAGGTATTTCCAAATAAAACTTACTTCGATTCAAAATTTTATTTGAATAAAATCGAATAAATTTTTTTTTTATAAAAATCTAAAATTAAAAACTTTTATCGATTCAAAATTTTGTTCAATAAAAAAATAAATAAAAATTAATAAATTCGAATAAAGACAACAAGTTTTTCCAATGCAATTTTTTTTAAATAAAAATTTAGAAGAATTTTCGAATAGATAAATTTACGGCACTGTTCTGTAAACCGAATCCGAGTAAATTTCTCGTTTTCAAAAATTAATAATGGTCCTGCAGACGTGTTTAAATTCATACACGATAATTTTCTTTCAGATATGATATTTGGGAATCTATACAATAAAAACTAAAAAAAAACTAAGTTTTCTAAAATCATGCGGTTTCAAATCGATCGGTTTACAGAACCGAGCCGTTATTCTAACAAAACGGTTTCGAATGTATCTAGAAGTCAGGTAGATGACTCGTCTAGAAAACTTCTTTAAAAATCACTGAAAAAAAGAGTGCTTTCATATAAATTTTATACTTAAGTCGACACAGTGTGTAAATAAATAAAAAAAATTTAGATAAATTAAAATTTTTTCAATTAAAATTGTGTGGAATTAAAATGTTTTTAAATAAGTAAAGACTCGAATTAAATAATTCGAATAAAAATAAACTTGACCAAATAGACATATAACATTTCCTTTTATCCAATAAAAATTACTTCTGATAAATATTTAAAACAGTTAAAACTTTCTCTTAGATATATTTCTTTGAATAATAAATTTTATTCGAATAACTTTTTCGAATAATCAATAAATAATTAGTTCATTATTTTAATAAAAAATGTTTCTGCAATAAATTACTCAAAATAAATAAAGTTTTTCGCACAAGCGAATAAAATTCGAATAAACAGCAATAGTTGCTGAACTGCAATAATTTTGCATTAGTAAATTTATGCATTATTTGCATTATTCGAAATAGCTGGAAATTTAAACTAAGCAGCTACATAATCGGATAAAATTGCTTGAGTCTTTGTTAAACAAATTTAATAAACATGTCTCGAAATATGAGAAGTCTTAAAGAAATATAAAAACAGTTGCAAAGATATATTAAACACTAGAAAACTATACAAAAACAGTAGGGACATTCGCTTAAGCTGCTAAATACCTCTTTTACTTATTTATAAAATTTTAATCTAAATAATTTAAAAGGCATTTAGCAGCTTAAACGAATACCCCTAATACATTGAAAGTCTTTGTTTAACAACTCTTAATGATAATGGTGCATATACTCGTACCTAAAATTAAATCTTTTAAATTTATAGTCTACTATTTGCAATCATTATTTACTATTTCATTATATTTTACACACAACTTTTACAATGTTAATGAAATTTTATTAAGTTTTTTTTTTTCGTCTTAATATCCATTATTCTTTTGTTATTGTTGTAGTAAATGTTTGTTCCTCCTATATATAATTTTCTTTGTATTTTTTAATTAAATTTTAATTGCTATTTCTCTGGGTGTGTGTGTGTGTGTTTTTTTACTTATTGTTTACTTTCCCTTGCCGTTTCTTACTTGTTTTTAATTTAACAAGTGTTAATTGGAAATTATTGTTACAAATAAGAAGGTTTGAGGCGGCACAGTAAAGCATTTTGAATCGTTATTTTGTTTATTTATATGACGAGCAGTGTGCTGGATTTTGTGGCAGGAAAGAGTGAGGGATACCAAGAGAAAGACAGAGAGAAAGAGCAATGGGCAGGAATCAAAATTTATTGCAGCAGAAAATTGTCTTTAAACTTCGACAGTTTGATGAAAAGAAATAAACTGAAAGTGCATGGGTACTAAAATAATAATAAGAACATTTTATTATCAGGAAGGTCATGTACATATATGGGCATTTCAATGATGTCGCACGTGACCGTCATACACACTTTAAGTGAAAAAAAGACAAGGCGAAATTTTTATTTTGACAATAACCATAACTTATAGTTCTAAATTGGCCCTATAACTCCTGCCTAGGTTGACTTTAAGCAATTTACGTTTTCAAGATAATTGCAAAAACAACAAGGCATTCGCATGTGACCAAAACAAAATGTGTTTTAGCTGTCAGCGATTTCAACTCTGCTTTCATCGAAACTTGAAGCAATATTTCAATGTGAATAATTTAAGAATTTTGTGCACTGATTTTTAAATGATTTAGAGAAATATATATAAATTAAATAATCTTGTTTCAGCTGTTATTGTGCTTGATCATTTTGCTTCAGTTTTGATTTTACCCAAAAATGTTTTACATATTTAAAAAAAATTAATCATAGTCGCACGTGACATATTTTCCATTGTTATATTTATGTTGTTTCTGTTACGTTACTAATCTTTTGGGTTCAGTTTTGATTTTACCTACACGTGTTTTATATATGTATATTTTTTAAGTAACATTTTAATCACAGTCGCACGTGACATATTTTGCATCCACTCCATTGTTTCTGTTGTTATTATGTTTCATATTTTTGCATGAGTTATGATTTTACCAGAAAATATTTTATGTTTTTAAGCAAAATTTTAATCACTGTCGCACGTGACATATTTCCCATGGTTATATTTATGTTATTTCAGTTGTTATTGTTTTTAATCTTTTGGCTTCAGTTTTGATTTTACCTAAACATTTTTAATCTATAATTTTTAAGTAACATTTTAATCACAGTCGCACGTGACATATTTTCCATCATGATATGTATCTTGTTTTTGTTGCTATTATGTTTCATATTTTTGCTTGAGTTATGATTTTACCAGAAAATATTTTATGTGTTTGAAGTAAAATTTTAATCACAGTCGCACGTGACATTTTTTCCATCATTATATATATCTGGTTTCTGTTGTTATTTTGTTTGATCTCTTTTTACTTCAGTTTTGATTTTGCCCAAAAATATTTTACATACATATGTATGTATTTCTTTAAGTAAAGTATTAATCACAGTCGCACGTGATATTTTTCATCATTATTTCATATTGTTCATATTGTTTTAGTTGTTATTGTTTTTAATCTTATTGCCTCAGTTCTGATTTTACCCGAAAATGTTTTATAGATTTTGAAGTAAAATTGTAACATCACAGTCGCACGTGACATATTTTTCCATCATGACATTTATCTGGTTTCTGTTATTGTATTTGATCTTTTGCTTCAGTTTTGATTTTACCCAAATATGTTTTATATATTTTTTAGGTAAATATTTTCTAAGTAAAATATTAATCACAATCGTGACATTTTTCCATAATGATATTTATCTGGTTTTTGCTGCTATTGTTTTTGATATTTTTTCTTAAATATAATTTAGGGCTTTCTTCCTTTTGTTTATTTATCCAATACTATTATAATAATATTGACATATTGTAATAATTTTATTTCTCTATTTCTTTTCAGTGCGTAGTTGTCGCACAGGCAAATCGGTACAAATGTCTGAATCTGAAGTTCGAGGCTTATGTTTGAAATCCCGTGAAATATTCCTACAACAACCCATACTATTGGAGCTCGAGGCTCCTCTAATCATTTGCGGTGACATACACGGTCAATATACAGATCTCTTGCGCTTATTCGAATATGGCGGCTTTCCGCCAGCCGCCAATTATCTGTTCTTGGGCGATTATGTTGACAGAGGCAAACAATCGTTAGAAACCATCTGCCTGCTGTTGGCCTATAAAATAAAATACCCTGAAAATTTCTTTTTATTGCGTGGCAACCACGAATGTGCCAGTATTAATCGTATTTATGGTGAGTGTTGGTGTTTGCTGCCGAAATATTTTATATATTTTTATAACTAATTTATTTTTATAGGATTCTATGACGAATGCAAACGACGTTACAATGTTAAATTGTGGAAAACTTTTACAGACTGTTTCAATTGTTTACCCGTGGCCGCCATTATTGATGAGAAAATTTTCTGCTGTCACGGCGGCTTGAGTCCTGACTTGCAGGGTATGGAACAAATAAGACGCTTAATGCGTCCCACAGATGTACCCGATACTGGCCTATTATGTGATCTGTTATGGAGTGATCCTGATAAGGATGTTCAGGGTTGGGGTGAAAATGATCGTGGTGTTAGTTTTACATTTGGCGCAGATGTTGTATCGAAATTTTTACACAAACATGAAATGGATTTAATATGTCGTGCTCATCAGGTAAGAAATGCAAAACTTAATTTATATTAAAGAATGCTAAAGCACAAAGACGTTTTCGAATATTTGCTGGAAGTGCAGGAAAATTACAAATAACAAGTAAAGGCTTCCAAGAGAAAAGAAAGAAATAATGTAATTTACAAACATACAAACAAGATACACCTGAAAAAATTAAGCTTTCCTTAGCTGTCGGCTAAAAAGGGTGGAGAATCTTTTCCCGCAGTTTTCATTTAAGGTCCCTTGTCTTCTTGATATGAAAATGTTGTTTAGGAATCGTAGTATAGTTTAAATTGTTGTAGGTGCTGTAGAATTTGAGTAACAAAGATTTTATTTTTCAAAAGTGACCCTCGTAGTAAGCTGAAATACTGTAGTTGTATTAAAAATAATTTATCGTTATCAAGTTGGAGCTGTATTATCGGAAAAACTTAAACAAGTCGAAAAAATAATATATTATACAAATGTATACATATGTATATATATTAAATCAACCCTCGTTCACATGTTTAAATTATCTTTATGTATTATTTTTACAAGAGTTCAGTGTGTGTTTGAAGTTCATTGGAATCGGTTTGCTAGAATTAAAAAAAAAGTCTTAAAACAACCCTCGTTATTGAGTTAAAAATAAAGCAGTTAATTCTAACAAAAACCCCCAAAATGTGCAAAGTTTGAAATGTGTTATAAATAAAAAAAAAGAAACAGAAATATGTACATATATCAAATCGACCCTCGTAGACAAGCTAAATCTTATATGTATGTGGAATGCATTTGTCACAAATATTCAGCATGTGTGAAATGCTTAATAATGACTGGCTCAGTACAAGTTGGTGGAAAAACTGTTGGAAAATATAAAAAAAAATATAGCAAATCTACCCTCGTAACCAAATTCAAATTAACAAATTTTCAGGCAGTATTCCAGTCAGCTGAAGCAAGAAATGAAGCAACCAAATGAAGTTTTTCCAGCAACCCTCGCTAAAAGCCAGAAAATCTTATCTAATTTGCAATTTTTATAAGAATCGCATTATTAAAATTTATTGAACAAACTCACCCAAGAACTGAAACAAATGGAGCCTCGTAGAGTTTCACATAGCTGATGTGATGAAAAATTTTAAAGAATCAGTTAACTAGCGCTAGCTAAGCTATCGCAAGAGCTAAACTACAGCAAAACCACCCTCGCACAGGTGTGCACAATGTATGCTCATGTCACTAAAAATACTAGCAAGTTTCATAAGAATAAGCTTATTAGCAACAGAAAACGCGAAGAAAATTGAAACAGAAACAAATGTTTCAAAACGACCCTCGCAAAAAAATTAATTTTTTACCCCATCAAGTTAATAGGTGTACACATTTCTTGAGAATCAGATTAAAAGCCAGAATTGAAGCAAATAATTTTTTTTCAAAACCACCCTCGTATATACTAAAGGGAACATAATGTGAGAGCAGATTTGATAAGAAACCATTTATTATTAGTAACTGGAGCACAGGAAACAAAATGCAGTAAATAAAAAAATTCAATTCAAAACGACCCTCGTTATCAAATTGAGGTTTACAAAATATATGGTATATATATTGTATTGTCGCTGGCCCTCAATACATGCAAAAGCTCCACAAGAATCAGTTTCAAACCAGTAGCTGTAAAACAAACAGATATTCAAGTATACCAATATAATCGACCCTCGTTAAAACTATTGCAAGTTAGTTTTGATCACGCGAAATTTGTGTATATAAGAAATCCGTAGTTCATGAATATATAGCAAGAAACAATGATAGAACAGAAATACCTGCAGTTAAGAAACAAAATCGAAAACGATTATTCGGAAGTAAGTAAAAATTTAACTCGTTTCAATTGTGAATGTATGTAATGTAGAATGTATGTAATGTAGAATGTATGTTTGTAGTAAATATATGTCTCTGGAATGGTCTATTACAAAATTTTAATAATAAAAAAAAATTAAAAAAAAAATTGAGTTAGAAAAATGCTTTACGAAACTCTAACAACTGTTAATGAAACGAGTAATTAATTATTCGAATAAACGGTTATATAAAGTTTTAACTGTTTGCCTTTATGTTTAAAAAACATATAAGACTTCGTTCTATTCGTTTAAAAGACTCAAAGAGTAGTTGCCCAAAATTCTAAATTTTGTAGCAAAAAAAATACAAAGTACAAAGTACAAAAATATTGAGTTTAAGTTTTGTGAAAAAGTGCAAACAACTCCAAAATAATCGATTGTTCGAGCAAAGGAATAAATTTATTTGGATACACAAAAGCATTTATTCGCACTAGCAATTACAATTAATCGAATAAAAAATTATTCAAATCAACAATAAAATTGTACGAATCAACAAGAAAATATTATTCGAACTAGCGATTATAATAATTGGAGTCAACGAACAAACTTATTCGAATCATAAGCTTCAATTATTCGAATCAATGAAGAAAGTAATTCAAATCAACGAATAAATTTATTCGAATAAGCGAATACATATTTTAGATTCAACTAATGAAATAATTCTTAGCAAAGAATAAGTTTGTTAGAATCGACGTATAAATTTACTCGAATCTATGGATTTAGTTATTCGAATAAATTTACTGAAATTAGCGTTGAAAAGTTTCAGTAAACTAATAAATTTATTTGAATCATCAAATAAAGTAATACGATTCAATGAATAAAACTGTTAGAATCAACGAATAAATTTCTATATAATTACTCAACTCGACGAATAAATTTCTATAAAATAAAGTTCTTAGAATTAGCAAATTAAACTTTTCAAATTAATAAACTTACTTCAATCCCCAAATAGAGTTATTGACATAAAATCATCAAATAAAATTTTTCGAATCAAAGAATAATTTGAATTGAATCAATCAACAAAATCATTCGAATGAACGATTAAAAATTTTTGTTTGAATAAACGAACACAATTAATCGAATCAACAATTAAAATTATTCGAATCAACAAAAAAAATTTCTATAAATTAACGAATAAATGTAGGCAAAGCTACTAAATAAGTTGAAGTCAAGGAATTCATAAAGGACAAAAAATAAAGTTATTCGAATCAACGAATACAACTTTTCAAATCATTGAATCAATCAACAAAATTATTCGAATGAACGATTAAATCTTTTTCGAATAAACGAATAAATTTATTCGAACCAATAGTTAAAGTTACTCTTATCAACGAATAAAATTATTCGTATCAACGAATAAATTTCTATAAATTAACGAATAAATTAAGTTAAATCTACGAAATAAGTTTGAATCAGGGAAGAAATATATATTTGAATTAACACAGCTCAAAAATAGAGTTATTCGAATTGTTGAATAAAACTTTTCCAATCAACAAACTTCTCTGAATCATCAAATAAAGTTATTGGAATTGACAAGTACACTTTGTTCGAAACTTCTTTGAATCATCAAATAAAATTTTTGGAATCAAAGAGTTTATTTTTTTTCGAATGACGGAAAAATTTATTCGTATCATCTAATTAATAAAATTATTCGAATCAAAGAATAAAACTTTAAATTATTCCAATCAACGAATAGAATTATTCGAATCAACGAATAAATTTTCAATAAATTAATGGATCAATTAAGTGAAGTATTGAACTTAAAAAAAATTAATAGAATCATTTAATTAAATTTATTCGAATTAAAGATTTTCAACGAATAAATTTCAATATTACTCACTTATAAAGTCATTCGATTCATTGAATAAACGTATGACTTTTATTTTGACATAAAATAATAAATTTAATCGAATCAATGAATAAACGAATAATTTTTTTTACATAAACGAATAAATTTTTTCCAATCAAAGGATAAATGTACTCGATTAAACGAATAATCGAACTCTTTCTAATCGTCGATCTAATTTGAATCGAAAGAATATAATTACACCTTCCATCGAATAAATTTATTCGATTCAGTAAGCAAATTTCTTTTAGCATCTAGTAGCAATATACTTTGAATTATTTAAATCAATTAATTCATTTATATATAAATCCATTGAGAAAGTCAAAGTTAAAATTATTGAGCAAATTTGGTCGAAGAAGAAAAAAAATATTCTATGAGTAAATAAAATTGTTCCAACTATTGAATCAAGTTATTCAAGAAATCACGAATAGAGATATTCCAATAAAGTTCTATGAATCAAGGTATAAATATATTCGATTCAAAGCATACATTTATGTGAATAAATATTCAAAGCAATTGAAATAAAATTGTAAAGTAAATGCTGTTACCGAATAAAGTTAATTACTCGTTTCAATAATTATAGTAACTAAATTTATTCCAACAATTTAACGAATACAGATATTCGAATAAAGTACTAGTATCAGTGAAACTCAATCTTAGCAGCTATTTTTCAAATAAATTTTCTACTCCAGCCGATCGTCTGGGTTGTGGTAACAGGTGATTTACTGCCCTAATTTTGTAATAGATTATTTCGATAAAAATAGCAAAGTCATGTTTTTTCTGTAGATTATTTTATCAAATGGTTTCTTTTCTTCTTCCAGGTCGTTGAAGATGGTTATGAATTCTTTTCCCGCCGCCAATTGGTCACTCTGTTCTCAGCTCCCAATTATTGTGGTGAATTTGATAATGCCGGCGGTATGATGACTGTGGATGATACACTCATGTGCTCATTCCAGGTAAGTGGACATACATATCGCACATACACAGAAAAGAAGGTTCATATGATTGTAATTGTTTTTGTATTCCTAAAGATTTTAAAGCCCTCCGAAAAGAAGGCCAAATACATGTACAGTGGCATGAATACATCACGGCCCACCACACCGCAACGCAACGCCCCATTAATAGCAACGAATAAGAAGAAATA
Organism: Tachina fera; assembly: GCA_905220375.1. NCBI lineage: Eukaryota > Metazoa > Arthropoda > Insecta > Diptera > Tachinidae > Tachina > Tachina fera. The sequence goes on from LR999966.1 coordinate 10,718,260, forward strand.
ATACATCCATCCGCTTCCATTTCCTTAAAAGTTATTAAATTATTATATACATATAAAATTTGATAATAACTATTATAATAAAAATAATAAAATGAAAAACAAAAAAAAAAAAAAAAATTAATAAAAATTAAAAAAAAATACAAAAAATACAAAAGCTACGTGTACTACAGAAAGGAAGGAAACATTTAAAGTAAATTAAATAATAATTTAAATTAAATTTCAGAAATTTTAAAATCATAGCAATCAACCAATTAACCTGCAAAACAATATGAAAAAAAAAATTACCCACTTTATTTAAGAATTTAAAAAACAAAGAAATCATAATAAAAAAGTGACTAAACATAAATTTATCTACTATATTTAAATTTAAATGAAATAAACAAAACATTTATGTTATAATTTAAATTTAATTTAACATTTTGTTTCATTTGTATATTTTGTTTTATCATATTCATTTCAACAAAATATATTATTTTATTTTTTTGCACCTAGAACTAGGCAGGTTTTATTTACGGTTATTGGGAGACTGCACTGAAAGGTTATTATTAACACAGTAACTAAAGCCAGGAAGCATATTTTCTGAAAGCCTAAAGCCCTCCCCCACAACTCTACTCAATATCATTTTGTAATCAAATCTGTGGTTTCGAAAATATATCCTGTTTCCACTGTGCCCCATGCGACTTTCGTAGATGGAAATTTGGTTAAAGTAAAGTTTAGTTTCCATACACATGTATTTTTAGGTATTTTATATAAGTTTTAATTTATAAAACAGCATTTTTCTAAAGAAGTAACACTTTAGCGGAAAAAAAATCCCGAAAGGCAGGAAAAATATCTAAAATTATGTATTTGAAATTTTTTTATTTGAAGCATGTTTTTGAATTCTTTAAAATTCACTAAAAGTATTCACAAATGGTTCTTCCAACTTTGTAAACTGCTGTTAAATACATACTTAGAACTTCTGTGAGCCAGAAAGGAAAATTTTTATTCAGTTACGAAATAAAATTACCTAAAACCATTTAGGGCCATTATTACAACTTAAAGTTAGTTAAAAGTAGGATTTTATCGGACGTATAAAAAGTTGTCCATCAGTACATTTTGAGCTTAACCTAAAGTGAGCGCTAAGTTAAAGGCAAATGTATCTTACCTGGTAAATTATATAAAATTTATAATAATGAATAGCGTTTTATACGTCCGAGAAAATCCTACTTTTAACTATTTTTAAGGTTTAATAATGGCCCTTAATAAAATTGTTAAATATCTACAACTCCTCTTAGACAGAAAAGGAAAATTTTTATTGAGTTATGGAAGTTTAGTTTAAAAAAACATTAATAATAGGTCCTTCGAGCCGTAGTGATTTCTTTAACTTGTTAATTGGGGTTTTTCAATCGTTAATATTTTTATAAGATGTAATTTTTATTAAAAATTTTACTTGCTAAAACAATTTAATAATTTAATAAAAAAAATCATAATAGGTCCTTGGAACCGTAGTAATTTTTTTTACCCAATAATTTTTCTCTTTTAAATCGTTATTTTTTATTAAATGTCATTTTTATTAAAAATTTTACTTGAAACTCACTTCTAAAATAGAATTACTTAAAACAATTTATTAATTAAATAAAAAATCATTATAGGTCCTTCGAACCATACTGATTTTTTTAACTACTAGGTTTGGTTTTTTAAATCTTAAAAAAAATTATCTATAAATCCCTTAAACTTATAAATAATTATGCTTAGTAAAAAGCAAATTACATATTTTACGACTCATTCTGAAAACACAAAATATCTTTTCTTTTTCACGATAAGTATGAAAAATATATGGTGCTAATTATGTAAAACGCAACGACAACCGCTGAAAAATTTTTTATGTAAAAAAATTATATAACACAAATAAAATTTATAAAAAATTTATCAACGCTAAGCGTAGTGTTTTACAAAATAAGGCCATATATATAAAAAAGTAAAACAAAAGAAAACACCAATTTATGCATAAATTATATATTCTTTTTTTTAAGTTTATAGCAATATCATCGATTTTAAGCTTAATTTTTAATTAAATTAAAAAAAAAGCATCAAATACTTTATAAAAAAACTAAAACACAAGGAAACCCTAATTAGATTGTAGTGCCTTTTTTTCTTCTCGTTAAAAATTTCATAAAAAAAAATACTTTAGTTTATGATAATTAAAATAATTAGAGAAGAATTTTAGTATAATTTGGTTTAAGCATTAAAAATTCTAAATAAAGGAAATTTCGTTTAAAAATCTTTTATTTTAAAATATTTTTCATACCCTGGTAACATTTATTTTTTTGGAAATCAATCCATACAAGTATAGAAATAAAATAAAAATTATAAAAAATAAAAAAGGGATATTTTGATATTTTTTCAACACATATGTAAACCCTGCATAAATTTAAGGAGTTTTTTTTAAAACTGTAAAAAATATTTACCACGAACTCATTTTTATTCTTATACACTAGTTAAAATATATGCAAATATTACATAAAATTTAAATTCCCAAAGCAAATGTAAAAATCCCAAAAATTTCTCAAAATTAAAAAAACAGTACTTACTATCTCACATCTACCCTTTAAGGGCCACTCAGACTATAATACAAGTATTAATACATTTGACGAAAATGCATCCCTGGTCTTATATTTGTTTCAAAAATGTAAAAAAAAAAACAATCACAACTCAACATGTCAGAGTTGCATTTTCCACAAAAGTATTAATACTTGTATAATAGTCTGAACGGGGCTTTACCTACACTGTTTCTTAAAATCTCATAAATTCCTAAGAAACAGTAAACAAAATAAAAAAAGGAGCTTCAAGCTTCCCCCAACACTCGACTCTTAAAACTATTAAAAATTTTTTTATTATTTAGTTTTCAATAAACTTCACAAAAACCTAATAAATTGCATGTCTGTTTTATTAAAATTATATTAAAAATAAAAAATAGTTATCAAAGAACTCCTAATTATATTTGCAAAATTCCCTCAAAATCTAGTTATTAAAATTTTATCATTTAACACACAGGAAATTGCAAAAAATTTATTAAAATTTTACTAAAAATAAAAAATACTTATCAAAGAACTCCTAATTATATTTGCAAAATTCCCTCAAAATCCAGTTATTGAAAGTTTATGATTTAATAGATGATTTTATAGAAAATTTTAATAAAAGCCGTATTGCATGTTTTCAATATACATATATTCGACAAAAAATAAAGTCCGCTTGATAAGATTTCTTTATAATTTTGTCCCTAAACATTTTCCCCAGAAATTCTCACTGAACCCCAGTTCTTGGATTTCATTATTAAACTTTCTGTATTTACGATATGTACATATGTACATTTTAAAAAAATACATAACAAATCATGTAATGATTTAAATAATATTGAAAGTGAAAAATCTTATTTTGGAATCCCAATTATATCCCAAAAATCTCCACAAACCCCATTTCTCAAAGTAAGCGAATTAAACTTTCATTTATTTAAGGAAATAGTAAAAGCATGCCAAACTTAGTGTTTTCATAAGTTTAGGAAGAATTAAAACTATATAAAAATTTAGTGTTTTCATCAATCAAATTCCTGAAGCCGGGAGGGAAAAATCTCTAAACTGTATATTTTAACTGCAAAATTTTTATAAAGGCTATCAAAAACTATTCACCCTTATTACAGTGTTCGACATCGACGTCAACTTAACACAATGCTAAAAAATGGGAGCTGGCGTACCCATTGTCGAAAACAATTGACTCTTGTTGGCAGGTTTATGATATTTTCTAGACATTAACGAACCGAGATCGAGTAAGCAAGCCCCAATTTTTTGGTATTGTATTAAAATGACGTCGATGTCGACAAATGAAATAAGGCGTATTATTTAAATATTGCTAAAAACTATAATATTTTAAATATTTTAAAATTCCTAAAAACTAAAAAGAAAATAGCCAAAATTACCATTTTGTGCATAAAAGTTTTAATAAAAGTTTATAAAATTTTTCAGTATTATTAATTTTATTAAAAACATTTAACTCAGTTGATTTTTAAATTAAGCTAAAGGAAAATTATAAATTAAGTTAAGTTAATTAAGAAGCAAAAGCTATAAACTTCTTTTTAATTATTCTTTGACTTAGTTTTTAGGACAATTCCTAAATCGTCTGGAAAAATTTCCAAAGTTTTTTATGTTTTTAAAGAAAAATTTCAAAAAATTATAACTACTCTTATTCATTCGTTTGTCCTATTTGCTGTATAATAATTCCCAAATCAAACTACAAAAATCTCCTGACAATGACTGTTGCCATTTCCTTAAAATAAATTTTAAGAAATTTGCACTTATGTATTTGTATTTAATTGTCTGAAATAATTGTTTAGCTTACAATTCCGAAATCTCTTTGGAAGAAGCTTCTTTTTGCACTTTTCTTAAAAACAAAATATTCTAACGTAAATTGTAATAATTCTCACTTAGCCGTTTGAATTTATTGGGCCTTATCGTGACGTATTTCAACTTCGGATTTATTTTGGTCCTAAATCAAAGATCTATAGGTTATTTGCGATCGCAAATGATCGCTTTTGGTAAAAAATCAAGTTCGAAAAATATGTCGCTAAGGCTTTTTCGGCGGTTATCGCACGATTAAATAAAAAATAAAAAAAAAACGTAAAAATTCTAATAATTTTCAGATTGTCCCCATTTATTTGCCATAAAATGTAGCGAAATTTTTAATTTAACTTCATTTTATTGTGTTGCTTTATTGTTTGACTTAGTAATTAGCTTTTTTATGAAATTCCCAAAATGTTATCCGAAAATTTCCAAAATTCCCATTTTTTCTTAAAAATTAAGTTTGAAATAGCAATTTCATGTGTTATATCGATGTGTTATATCGATTTGGGTATAATGCATCATATTTTTGATGGTATAATGACGTATTGTCGGGCTAAAGTCTAAAAATTGCAAGATTGCTTGCGGTTTTGTAAATTTATAATGATCTATAAGAAAATCGAAAACTAAACGAATATTTTATTGATATACAGCCTTTCAATAAATACAATTTCTTCTATGTCATTTCAATATCGACAAGAATTCCTAATTTTTCTTATTGGAAACAGTGTATTTCCTTTTTTTTGCCTTAGCTGACACATAATAAGTCAATTAAAATAAACTTAAATTTAAAATTATATATTTTTTAATTGAAATACTATTTCTTTTAAAAAAAATTTTAAAATAATTTAGTGTAAACGTGCAAAAAAAAGAAATAAAAAATAAATAAATAACTTGTTTATTAGCAATATTATAGAACTATTCACAAAACAAGACTAATTTTATAAAACGAAACGATTTTGAAATTTTCTTGAAGAATAGTGGGATTTGTTTTTCGAAATTTGTAGAAATTTTTTTTTATAGGGTCACATTTATTTTTTATTTTCTTAGACATAAATGATACCTTTAAGGTTCAATATTTTTGTTTAAAAAAAAAATTTTTTTTGGTCTCTCAAACTTAGAAAAAATTTATATCATAGTCAATGAACAGAAAAAAATCGTTATGAATAAAAAATATATATTATTCCAAAAAAATTATTTAAAAAACAAAAAATAAACATAAATATAAATAAAAAAATAATAGAAAAAGTCTATGTCTGTATAAAATACAAGAAAAAAATAAAATAGTTTAATTAAATAATTTATTGTAAAACGATAAAAATTGCAATTAAATAAAACGAAGAAAAACATCTGAAATAATTGCATACTTATGAATGGATTAAACTCGAAATTATAATCAAATAAATAATAAAAATAAAAACGAAAAAAATTCTATTTGAAAAATTACGAAAAAGAAAATTAACTTTTAAACTTATTTGGAATAATCGAAAAAGTATTTCTATGGTAAATGGTGTTAGTTATGAAAAATCGATTTTCTGAATATATTTTTCTTATTTATATATTAATCGTTTAATTATTTTGAAAAAATTTTGTATGCATCTAATCTAATCTGAAAATAATAACTAATTTTCAGAAAAATTTCTTTGACATTTCAAGTATAGATTTTTCAAAGCGAATTGAGACTAGTCTAAATTACATGAATATGCCTTGCTTATATTCAATTCGCTTTATACTTTAGATGTCAAATTTTTTAAATTAAAAAATGCTGTTGAAATCGAAGTGATATTCAAACAAACGGCCAAAATATCAACTAAACAGTTGATACCATCTGATATGAATTCGCTTTGCTGGTATTTTTATAGCAAGGCGAATCCTTATCAGGTGATCCCAACATCCCTGGTTACCATTTTCGCCGCTTGTAACTTGAATCTTCCTCATGTATCAATACACATTGTATTTCTCTTTAAATTTTTTGACATCCAAAGTATGAATATTTTAAAGCGAATTGAGGCGAGTACAGTTAATATAATAATTATTTATTTATTTATTAAACATATTAATGCAAAGTAAATTTGCATAATATGGTGTTGCACAAATATGGGCGGAGTAACGAAGACCATATGCCCAAGATGGTATTAACAGTATTTTATAAGGTTTTGTGACTGACTGTACACGACCTATGCCTTCACATAGGAAGTAGGCAACGTGGTTGTTAAAGAAATTCCACAAAAAACCGCAAGATTATACGGTTATCCGTGGCAGATCAGTCAACCAGTGCGAGCGAGACGAAAAACTCTCGAAGGCCAAACAACACACACAAGCCTGACCGCACTTAAGAAATAATTACGATGACGCGAGAGATGTTCCCCGACCCAGAGCTGCTTAACGACTGAGTTAATATAATAAATATATACAGTTTATATTAAAATAGAGACCAATAACATATAGCCTATTTATTTATGTAGGTTGTGACAGACACTCGTTTTATATTAAAAAAATTAGTCAGCATTCGTAGTCAATCACTTTCTTCCATAACCCAGACGACTTGAGTAGAAATTATACTTTTATCGAACTATTTCAGACAAAAAATTATAATTAAATCCATTTAAATTACACGGCTTTGATTGAACGTTGTTTGTGTATAAAACGAGCCACTGAAAGAGTTCCATACAAGTCCTTTACAAAGTTTATATGATGATTTTTATACAAATTTTCTAAGTCAGTTGTTTGCCTGACTTGTGGAAATAGGAATTAAGCTTTTGAAAATGTTTGCTATAAAAAATGAATGTATGAACTTTTCAAGTCGAAAAAAGAGTAAGAAAAAAAATTATATTTGTTAATATATTTTATAAGTTTATATATTTTTATGAATAACCCTGTGTTAAATAGGACAACCAATATACAATTTTTTTATTTTTCTCGATGCGAGAATTTCCCACAAGTTACAAAAAATCGAGGCACAGGTTTTTGTCTTTAATTCATTTTGCTTTTATATCAGTGTTCGTCTAAAGCTTGCAGAAAAATTACAAGCTTTTTTTGAATGCCAAATAAATATCTGCTATAATGATTTGTGTTCTCAATGCTAGAATTTTTCAGGAAGTTTATGGTTGAGCTTTTAAAACTGTTAATAGCAGGGCTGGGAATAGTATGCAAAATGACGTTAAAATATAATTTGAGCTTCTAATTATATTTTTTAATTCGTTATGCACATTTTAAAACAATTTTTGTAGTAGATGACATTTAATAGTTGTACGTTCGCTGCGAATACATTTATCGCTCGATTTACACGATACTTTTTTTTACACGATTTCACCTTTAGACGATTATTTTGGTTGGAACATATCCAGTTATAACTGTTCTTCAGCGATTTATTTTATATTATCTCCGCTTACTAAAAATTAATAAGCAATACATCGCAAAGCTTCTTAAGACTAAGAAGCACATACATGACGAACATACATACAACATACTCCTCTTTTGAAGTCGGCCCATGTTTATGCTTCAATTGTATTTTCATATCAAATTTGAATAGAAATAAAAAATATATTTTTATTTGGTTAATTTTATTTACAAAAAAAGTTTAAATTTCCCAACCCTGGTACCTCATATACAATTTTTCTGATTTTTAATACTAATTTATTTCTTCCCAAAATATGAAATATATTTAATTTATAAAGAAATAGAAAAAAATTTAAATTTTCCAACCCTGGAATCATCTTTTTAAATTTTTCTGCTACATCAATCTATTTATTTATTTCTGAAATTCAAAACATATTCAGTTTATAGAGAAAAAGAAAAAAATAGTTTTAGTTTAATTTATTTTTATATACCAAAACATAAAACATATTTAATTAATAAAGTTAAGTACATTTTCCAACCCTGTAATCATCCTTTTAGATATTTCTGATTTCTTATACTAAGCTATTTCTTTCTAAAATATAAAATATTTTTAGTTTATTTATATATACCAAAAAAAGTTTCAATCTTCCAGCTCTGGAGCTGTGTTATTTATTTTTGTGATTTTTTTTAATTATATATAACTTTCCAAACTTTCCAACGCTGAAATCATCCTTTTAGAATTTTCTGATTTTCTATACCAATCTATTTCTTTTTAAAATATAAAATATGTCTAATTTACAAAGAAAAAGAAAAAATTAGTTTTAATAGGTTACTTTTGTATACCAAAAAAAAGTTCCAATTTTCCAACCCTGGAGTCATCCTTTTAGATTTTTCTGATTTCTCAGAAGAAAGAAATATATTCTCCCTAAAACATAAAATATATTTAAAATTATAGAGAAAAAGAAAAAAAATTGTTTCAGTAGGCTCCGATTTTCCAACCCTGCAATCGTCTTTTTGTTTTTTTTTATTTTACTACTGAAATATAAATAAAATAGGCTTAATTATCAAAAAAAAAATAAGTTTTAGTTGGTTACTTTTTTATACAAAAAAGTTTAAATTTTCCAGTTCCGAAAACGTCTATTTGATTTTGCTGATTTTCAATACCAATATATTTTAGACCATTTGTGATAGACCGAAAAAAGCTTCGGAAACCCCTTTTTTACGTATGCGGATCGATGGACAAGCGGATAGACGGACATCGCTTATTTGTCTTCTCTATTCATAAGGACTCAGAATATATCGTTGCCTTAATATAGAAAGACCCCAACTCATTATATTTTTGAGATCGACGTTTTTACACTTTTTGATACATTAGATGTTCTTCTATCAAAATATACAAAGAATTCGATTTATAAAAAATAATGAGTTAGGGCCTTTCTATATTACGGAAACGATATATATCTTGTGGGTCGAATATGAATGTTGTGGAAATTATACACGGTACGACAAAACTATATACACATTTACCATTTTTGTTGAAGATAATGACAGTTTACCTTCAAAATGTCATTTAAGTTATAACTTAATATATATCAAGGACACAAACCACGAGATATGCCAGCTGTTGCGAAGTTATGCACCCACAAAAGTCGTAACAATAAAATATAAAATAATTAAATTAAACAAAATCTTAACTTTATAAAATATTTAAACACATTTTTTTAACTTTGAACTATTTGAATGTGTTGGCTAAAAATTAAAAATTTTTTAATTTTTCCAGAGTTTATTTTATGTTAAAATATATATTTTCCAAAAATTTTGTACTTCCGTATTTAAAGTTTATATATTTTTTAAAGCCTTCTAACCAATTTCCAAAATGTGGCGAAATAATCAAAATTCCACACCAGTTTGTGTTTCACTTTCGGCAGCAGCTGTAGACGTCAAATTTGATTGATTGTTATCCAAGTTTTCAGGAATTTGTTGTATAATATCCTCTGACAAATTATTAGAATTCTTCTTTACTGTTTGCTTTTGCTTAGAAAAGTCTAAATCTTCATCCTCTAATGAAGAAGAATTTTGCTGATAGCAAGTGTTGTGGACTTGTGCTATAACCTGAACTTGTTGTTCGTTCTTACTTTTATTTTCTATATTCTGCTCCTCTTGGTCATTATTTTTGGCTAAACTTTCCTTGAGCTTAAAGCCTTCATCTGCGGGGAGATGTGTAAGCTCATTGTTTTCTGTTAAAATAGCTCCAGCAGCTTTATAACTGTCCTTGCAGTGTAAAGGTGATGCTTGTCTACTCAAGTTGCTCTCGTCCACCGATTCAATGCGATCCAGATTATTGCACACCATAAACTTTTGTAGATTGTGGAGAGGATTTTTAGGTAAATCAACATATTTCTTGTTTAGGGGCACCTCCTGTAAACTAAGCTTACGCATTTCATGTAACTGCCTTTGCTGCTCATCAATGTGCACTAGTATGAAGGGTAATTTAAGAGATAATTCTCCTCCCATGCCGGACAAAGTTAGTTTGACCTTGACATAATATGAGACATAAATGGCAAATATATTGCGCTCATCATTGGTGGGATTTAGAGGGACAGCAACATTAGCCGTTGGTGTGTTAGATTTATGTACTAGTGGTGGACTGGTGCTATTACCGGGCGATTGAATGGCCTGCATGAGAAAGTGGGGTGTACGTACAGCTGAGGCAGCTATATTGGCTTGTATGTCATCCGGTTCGGTACTTCTTTGCAAAGTATCCTCCAGGGCAATCCAATTTTTGGTGGGTCCTCTTTGAGGTCTCAAAATGATGGTGGTTTTGAAAGTGGCTCCCGGAGCCACTTGGTGATCAATGGTGGGCGGTGGGGATATATTATCCGAATCGGCTACCACATTTTTGAATTTGCCATTATTAAACATGCAGACGTCAACGTGTTGAATGGCACAGACCTAGAAAAATATAAGATAAAAGAGAGAAACTTATAAATGAGGTTTAATTCAGAAAACTTCACACTTCACTGCATACTTTATGGCGAATAGTAATCTTGTTAAAAAAAATTAGAAATCTTAATAATAAATAGCATACTTAGTGGTTAATAAGTTTGTTGAGAATTTTTTACTAGCATACCTTTAGGCAAAATGTTTTGAAATCTTTTCTTTTTATTACATTTTTCAAAGGAAACCTATATTATTTAGAGAAAAGTTAGAATTTTTCTTTTAAAATGTTAAACAAGTCTCTTAATTTTCTAGCACAAGTGAAGATTTTGTAAAGATAGAAAAACTCTTGACAGCAAAATTTAATTGCCTACTTTGTGGCTTAAGTAGTTTTGAAATTTCCTTGTAGTCTCTGGCAAAGCCAACAAATTTCTTTAAACACTAAAAAAATTCTATGAATATTTTGCCACAAGTACTAGTAGTTTTAACAACTAAAATCTTGTACAATGTAAATAGTTTCCTACAAAAAAATTTCCTGTAGTCCACTTTAAGGCGTCAGCTGAAAAAATCTATACATTTAATTGCATATTTTATGGCAAAGTATTTTTTTGTATTTCTTAAGCTGATTGAATTCCTGCCTTTTTTCTTCTAACCAGTTTATTTCATTTGCTAAAAGCATTTATCCCTCAGAGTTTAAGTGGCTGATGAAAACTTGTCTACATTTCTTTTTTTTCTCCCGGTTCTTATTCAAATATAAGTTGTTTATGGGAATATTAAATTTATGTCCGTATTGGAATTATTGCATTTTATCATGAATCAATTCGATTTCTTTTTTTCTATTTATGATTACATCCGGTGAATCGTTAAGAAGATGACAGAAAAGGCATAAAAAATCAACAGATATGAAATAAGAAAAAAAAAATAAAAATAAAAATACATTTAAAGTAGAAATAAAACCTTCATTCAGATTTTTTCTTATGCCTAAGACTAACCCTAACCCAACAAATTGTTTGTACAGAAGTGAAGAAGACTAGACTAGTGGAATGTTATAGTGTAATATCATATTATTAATACTATTATAATATTTCTATATAACAATGAAACTATTTTTTAAGCTTTAGGTCAGTAAATTTTATAAATTTCTTTATATTTTTATTTTTATATCGATATTTCGTTAAAAAAAAAAAAACAATAATCCTGAAGAAGTTAACCAAAGGTTAACGAAATATCGATATAAAAATAAAAATATAAAGAAATTTATAAAATTTACTGACCTAAAGCTTAAAAAAATAGTTTCATTGAACATATAAAAAGGTCGTAAAATTAGATAAACAATTTAATTTCTATATAACTTAAATTAAGAGGTTGGGAAGAGTTAAGTACCAAAGCGTAATAGTAGTGAGCAGCTAATTTATAACCAAGTTATTGTTACTTATGTTGAAATCACAAAATTTTTACGACTGGGAAGAGTTTGTTATATGTGAGAACAGTTTTCACAGAGTTTTAGGAAATGCCTTACTATTAACTACAACTTTTTTTATACAATATATGCAATAAACCTTTAATTCCGAACTAAACGTTTAAGTGGGAACAGTTGTTTTTGTCCGTATAATGAGTATTTTCTATTGTTTGTATTGGTAACGTAAAGTTGGTTAGGAAATAATCATATTTTATTGGTGGGAACAGTCCTAAAAGTAGAACAGTTTTTTGTAGTTTTACAAAAAAAAATTTAAATGAGTGATACTGGTGGTGGCTAAAGTTCTTTGAACGTTTCGAAGCATAATTTTTAATTTAAGAAATTTATGTAGCACTTTAATTTTCGAGCTTGGGAAGAGTTAAGAGTTGAAGTAAAATATTTTGAAGCCTAAGCCGGTATATATGTATGTTTTTTCATATGCACACATTTTTAATTTAAATGGTATTTGTTTTTGGTTGCGTAAATGTATTTATGACTTGGAACAGTTTACAAAAAATGCAATAGTTTTATCAAAATAAATTCATATCTATTTTTCGATATACTTAAAAAAAATCTTGTTTTTATTAATATATTTTTTTTTGCCTTGAAATTCGAATTTTTGAGTTGGGAACAGCGTGGAGTTTAAACATAACATGGACTTCTGTATTTTTTGAGACTTAATATTTAAAAATTTATTTTATAAATTAAAAACATTATTTAGCTGGGAACAGTTAGCAAAAAGTGGGAGCAGTTTTTAAAAATTTATAAATGAATTGCAGTATAGTGGTATATAGTCGTAAAACAGTAACTTTTGTCGTGTAAATGTATTTATGACGGAAACAGTTTAAAAATAAACAGAAACCATGTTCAAAATAGACTTACAGTCTAAATACGCATTTAATTTAATCTTTTTTTCATTTATTTGTTCAGAAAGTGAAAAAATTTTGCTAGAAATATTGAAATTTAAGTTGGAAACAGTTTGTAATCAAAAAGGAACAGTTAGAGTTCAAATGCAATAACAGTTTTTGACTTTTTAACTAATATTAATATTAAAAATAGATTTTTTTTATTTAAATAAAAAAGTGAGAACAGTTTTTCTAAAATTTATAAATGATGTTTTTTTAAGCGCAAAAATTTCATTTTGTTCCTTAAACTTTTACTGGGTTTATGTTTACATTATTCTCTGACGCTATTATAGCCATCCACAGAATTCACACCACAATAATTGTACGATAAATCCGATTACAATACTATTTTTTATTTTCTTCGATGTTGTTCTTTCTCATAAAGAACACTCGATGATGTCGATAATTGTAATAATACAAAAGCAAGAGTAAAAAAATACAAAAAGAAAAAAGAAAGGAACCAGTGCCTGGTTGTGTAATGAAAATTATATCATTGCCAAGGTTATGTAAAGAAAGTGATGGAGGTGGTTGGAAATTGCGTATAAATACATACACATAATAAATTGAAATAAAGTATTATAAAGATCAGAATATAGCTTTCGGCTTAAGAAAGAAAATAATATTAAGACAAAAGGAAAATCTGTGGGGAGTCCTTAAAATGTTTGTGTTCCTTTAGGGCACTTCTAAGAAATGGTCAAAGTTTCTCCTTCGCTTTGTAAATACATACTAAAAAATCCGCTAATATTGAAAAATATTATTTCCCCGTAGCAAAAATTTTATTATACTTTATTTCTTTTCTAATAAAATAAATTTTATTATTATTTTTTTAATAATTTCCTTTGGCAACTCCAGTTTAGCGCTAAATGAATTTTTTTTAGTTCCCTCCAAAGCGAATTTAAAAGGGTGAAGCGAATTCAACTGCAGAAAAGACATGTACAGTTGTTGGTGTAAAATATCCTGCTTTAACTTGACATAAGAGAAACTAACAATTTCCAAATTTATTTTGTTTTTTTCATATTAGCTTGTCGTTTATTATATTTTCTGCTACATTCAATACAAGCAATAAACTCTTCAGTCATAAAATTTTATTAATTAAATTTTAATATACACACACCTTTCGATCAAGGAAAAATGCTGTTTATTACATTCACATTTATAATTACCCAAATTGCCAATAAATTTTTATTAAAGTAAAATAAACAACAATAGTTTCTGCTGCAATGTGTATGTGTGCGCTTTGACATACGACTAGAATTAAACGCATAGCATATGGATTTTAATTAAGTAACGCCTCGGGGATAGGCTTTACAATTCTTGTTATTATTGCTTTGTTATACACATGAGTTGCGCTGCATAGCAGAAATATAATAACTTCTACATAACATAATTATGTATGTATATTGTTTAGTAATCTTGATGTAGAAACATTAGTTAGTTTGTATGAAGCATATGGACGGAAACATTGTTATGAAACCATGTAATATAATGGGAATAGATACAAGCATAACGAGTATGTATTGCATATCTGAGGGAGTTTGATAAATTACAGACAAAAATCTTAGAAATTTTTAGAAAATTTTTTGATACATTAGATGTTCTATCAAAATATACAACAAAACCGATTAAAAAATAATAATAATAATAATAATAATGAGTTAGGGCCTTTTTATATTAAGGTAACGATATTAAATAAATTTAATTTTAAATTTCTTTCAAGATTAAAAATTATAATAGCCCAAATCAAAATCTTGTGAAAATTGTGCAAAATGGTTTAGCATATTTATACTCACCACCACCAAGAATTGTGTAGTGGTGAGTATCAATTAGGCTTATATATATTAATTTATAAAAATTATATGTTGCTTCCGATTTGCAAAAAATCCAAATTTCAACATGGGGAAAGCTTGAGTTTTACATATATACAATCATTTTTATGCTTTTATGTTACTTAAATAATTTAAACCTTAGAGTTGTAGTGCTTTAAATGCTCATTTAATATCCTAAACCAGGAAATAGTATGAATTCTGTGTGAGAACAGTTATTTATTGAATGAAATCTGCTTTATTCCATAACTTTATTATACGAGTAACAATTAAAATAAGATATAATTTTCTAAATAAAAGTAGGAACAGTTTTTTGTTGTTGCATTGTGCACGATTTGTAAAGAGCAGCAGCAGAAAAAAAGTGCATATTATTTTATTGCTCCAGCTCAAATATTCAGCCTGGGAACAGTTTGTATAAGCTAGGTTTTTATTTCCTTAAAATAAAAAACTTAAGAAAAAATGAAGTGGGAACAGTTCATTTTTGTTGAATTGCGCATGATTTGTAAAGATCAAGTGCATATTTTTTTCTCTGGCTGAATTATTTATCCTGGGAACAGTTTGAATAAGCCGATATTTTATGTTCTTAAACGATTTTTCATAGCATTAACACAAAATACAAATACTCTTCCCAAAATAAATTTTTCATATACATACATATGTACATATATACTAAATATTGCTCATTAACTTCAATAGTGTCAGAACTCAAAAAATTAGTTTTGGCTTGCCTTCAGAAATATCCAGAGTCTCAGTCAGGAATAGATCTTGCGACCCTCCGACTATTAGATCAGTATGCTTCCTACTAGTTAAAATAACACTATTAATTTAAAAGTATAGTATATACCTCTCCTAATTATAAAAAGCGCCGTTGCATTGACCCAGTGGTGTGACATATTGCACAAGTTCATGATAACGTTAAAGTTTTATCTGGAAAATAATTGAGGCGCAAAGTGAGAACAGTTTTTAAATTTTACAGAGGATTTCGAACAAGTAATTACATTATTTTGATTTAAAACTTTAATTTTTTATCTCAGAACAGTTTAAGTTAGTTTAAAAAAATTTACATTTTAGCATTGAAATAGTTTAGAGGAAAAATTAGAACAGTTTTTTCATTGAAACAATAGTATATAATTTAGTTTTATTGTTATAAACAACAAAATTATTTTGCAAATACGTAGCTATACTTTTAGTTGCGAAATAATTGAGGCACAAAGTGCGAACACTTCTTAAAAGAGTGCAAGCATTTTCTTATAAGGAATTACAGTATTTTGCTTTATAACTTAAAGTTTAAATCTGAGAATAGCTTAAATTAATTCAAGAAACTTAAAATTTTAGCCTTGAAATAGCTTAGAAGAAAAATGAGAATAGTTTTTCCGTTCACTAAGTGTAATAATAATTTTTTTAAATCCATGTGCTAGTAATTAAAAATAGTATCTTGTTCGATATTTTAGCCTGGGAACAGTTTTGGCAAATAATGGGAACAGGATTTTATATTTGCAAGGTGGAGTAATTTTCTTACTATATCTAGAAAGTAAAAGTTTTTATTTTTAAGGGAAATATTTTCTTTGAAAAACATAAAATATTGTCCTGGGAACAGCTTGGACATGAAGTAAAAATTGATATTTTTTCCTTTTAAATCGTGTATTTTTTCTATGATAAATAATGCTTTCTTTAAAGATGTTCAAGTCTTGATATGGCCTTGAGAACAGTTATAAAAAAGTTTTTGAAATTTTTTTCACATGAAATGAATTTTAATTTAAAAATTTTTAAATGAAATTGGTTAAAAGTAATGTTTTCGCCAAATGCTAAAAAGTATTTTTTTTATTAAAAACTGTGAAAAAAAATAAGTAAAATATGCAGGAGTTCTTTTGAACCTTTTAATATCTATTATTCAAATGAGGAAACCCGTGTCTTATTAAAAAAGGAGCAAAGGAAACGGAGACTTCCAGTAGTTGCAAAATTTTCTTTTATTTGGTTAAAGCACATACATATGTGCATATTTTAAATTTGAATGTATTTCTTTTGTATGGCGTTTGCTGGTGACACAACATGTCAAGTTTCTTTAAGCATTCAATATTAGTTGAAATATTTATTTCAAATCTTTTGTCTAGGTTTGAACGAATATTGCGAACAACCTTTGATATATTTTTTTTAATTTAAATTTTTGTTTGTTGTATTTGTTGAGTAGAGTTTTGGAAGGGTTAAGGGGGGGGGGGTGTTTTAGAAATGGAATATAAATGATTACATTGAAGAATCATGTTAATGTTTTGGGGCTTTTACAAGTTTTCTTTTTTTATTTATTTATTTATTGATGAACTTGTGAGTGGGTGTTTCAAATTTATTAAAGGGGTATTTACATACATGCTTATTTTCCATTTATAACATTTTTCTTGTAAATTCTAACATATGGGGCTCTTAACGGGAAGTAGAAAATAATTCTATTTTTAGATAGTTCTTATAACTTAAATTTACATTTACCGGAAGGATTTGTGTTTGCTAAATCAGGTGGGTGAAGGAGAAGGGGGACATTTCGTAATAACAGGATAAAATTAGCATTGGCTTTTTAGTCCTGGAAATGGTACCTTTTTCGTACTATTTTAACGTACGTCATACTCACCCTGATCTTTCTCACCGTTTTTCTGCTATCGTTGCGTATATTAATCGTAACACAAACATCTTCACCATGAGTATACCATGCCTTGTCTAAGCTGGCTCTCAAGCCCACACGGCCATCTTGCAGTAGAAAAGGCTTATCTACGGCCCCTTGGGGACCAGCGCTGCCTACAGCACACACACTGTCATACTGCAAATGAATTATTTAAGTATGAGTAAGAATTTACTCCTTTACTTAGACCTTTTTATGTACCTCCTGAAATGATTTACTATAATTATAAAATGCATCAGTGGGGCATTTGTCCACTTCGCTTTTGCTGCGCCCAAAGCGTCCACTGAAGCGAAATGTCTTCGGTGAGAGGCGCAATTTGGGGAAGGAATCACCACGCTCGGACTTGCGTGGCTTAGTAGAAGGTTGACGCATTTCACTGCCACTTGATGGTGGTGGTGCTGCTGCTGCTGGTGTTTCCGTAGTAAGTGACTGTTGGCAGTCAGGAGTTTGTATTGAGGATTCTATTGTCTGTGCCTCTACTGTTGGTGAGGTTAGGGGCGTTGATAAGTGTGGATTATTTGTTAGAGCAGCGAAATCTTCCGGAGCAGTATTGCCATGATTAAAGACATCGGTATGGTAAATTACACGAACGCCCATTTTCACACAGGTTCGACGATGGAATTTTTCATCGGATTTGTCGGCTGGAAGGCAGAGAACATTTAAAAACTTTTTGTATAATATTTATCACAATAAAGGATAGTTAGACCCCTTCTGCTCAAGCAAAGTTCACTTTGCAAAGTCTTCAGTTTGTAAGAGAGAGAGGCGAAAAAAGATCCCATTCTCTTTTCCCTTCTCTCCCAAAAACTCCAAACTTTGCAAAGTAATCTTTGCCTGAGTGAAAGTGCTCCAACAGAACCCAGTAAAAAAAGAGACTCCAAAAAAGTCATGAAAATGTAGAGCTTACGATGCGGAAGTAGTGCAAATTTCGATCCGATCTAATGATTTTTACATAGGGTTGTCATTGCAAGAAGTTCTCTTTTTCGATGCCTGGTCACTGAATTGGAAGCGATATTAAGAAAAATTCCCTTTTTTGTGTTCTATGATAATATTTTCATCTAGGAAAAATGGTAAATAGTTGCCTTTTTTAACAATTCGTTTCTTTTTATACTAATTTAAGGCCGAAACAGTGTTTTCATTTAAATTTAAGCAAGTTATTTGCTCAATTTTAGACTAAAAACAGTTCATAAATTTCTTTAAAAAAATAATTTTTTTTTAAATTCTGGTGAGTATTTTCTAACACTATGGAGGAGCTACAAGGTTTTGTGTGAGTAAAAAAAGCTTCTACGTGGTTTTTTGCTCACTCTCGGCAAATTAAAAATATCGATTTTTTGGAAGCAATGAAAATGTACTTCCACTAGAATGACTTCCATTTTTTTTTCACTGGGAAAGTATGACCTTTATATTTTTAATGATGAAATTTCCAAGCAACAAAAACTTTTAATAAACTCATTCTCATTTATTATTATTTTTTAAAATAAAAATGTCCCTTTCTAATATCATTTTCACACAATATTTACCCACAAAGCAGCGCACATCATAGCTAGTGCCGATGGGTGCACCATAGTAACGTTTTGCTGGCACTAGTTGCACACTGGGTGGAGCTTGAGCTGTTAAGGTTAGTGTAAAAGGATAAGCACCTTCACCGAAACGTTTCAGAAGAGCCTCCTGCAACAAAAAGTAGAATAAAAAACGATTAAAATATTTAAAACATCAAGCAAAAAAATTTTTAAATAATTTGCCAAAAAAGGTTAAGCTCTAATGAAACGTAATCTCTTTTGACCTTTTACTAAATAAGCAAATCTTTAAGACTTAAAGGCTTAAGCCGGTTCATGCTCAGTAATTTTTCTTCTCAATGGATTTGAACCTTATTCATTTTGCTCCTCTTTAATACAATCATGCTGTTGGTAAATTTATAAAACATTGTATTAAAAGTATGTATTCATATATTTAGGAACACGAAACCGTTTGGCAGAAATTACCAACAACAAATTGCCTATATAAAATATATTAAGCTTTGTAGAAGATTTGGTCAACTAAAGCACACTTTTAGCCATATATTTATATTATATATTTAGCACACCTTAAGGGTTTGATTTATTGAAACTAAAAGCAATAAAGCAGTTAATTACAGGCTCAAAATACTTTAGCTTTAGTCAAATCTTTGGTGAATGAAAGCAATGATTAAAAGGTGTTAATTACTTTAAAAGACAAACAATTAAAAAGATAAGATAATACGAGTAATTATTTTATTAACAGAAAAAATAAAAAGTTTTATCTATTCTTTATTTGAAAAGAAAAATTTCTGTAATACATAGAAAATTTATATACTTAAAAATATCACAGAATTTTTGCTATTTACTACCGTTTTTTAATTTTCCACTACTTTTTGAATATTATATTTTATATAATTAAAAACTTGTTAAAATTTTTTTTGTCTAATATTGTAAAACGTAATGCTTAGAGCCAATTTCACCAACTTATTTAAATATCAATTCATATTTAAAAATCATTTTTCCATACAAAAATTCATGAAAATCTACATTTAAATATGAATTGATATTTAAATAGAGTTGGTGAAATTGGCCCTTAGTGTTGGCGAATTTTGTATAAATTTTGTTTTTGTAATTAAAAATTTTCCATACAAAATTTGTCAACGCTTGGTTGGTGTAGAGTTTTACAAAATAAGTAAATTTTTATCTCGTTAACTGGCTGATTTTAAATATTTTGGTACTTTATTTTCGCAAATTTTGTAGAAAAATAAAAGAGTAGTATTTTTACTACCTTTTTTAGTAGGATTTCTACTACCTGGATTGCCCCATGCACATATCTTATATATTTGTAATACATATAAATTACATAGTGTATTTCTCCACATATTGTTATAAATTCTTAATACTGATAGATTTTTTTTAAAGTAAAAAATTTAGTACAAGTTTGCTTTAAGCATATTTAAATCATTTACATATCATTCAGCTAAACAATTAATTTTATATTTGCTATATTTTGTATAAACAAAAATAGTAGTACTTTCTACTACCTTTTATAAATACGCAAAAAAACTTTTTTGTTTATGCCATGTATTTTTAAAAATGCATCGAGCTATTACCAATTTGTAAAAGTTTTCTTCAAAGTAAAAATATAGTAGTTTTTCTACTACTTTTTTTAGTGACTGATTATTAATTAAAATTAAGATTTAAAAAATTTTTGGGTTTCAAAAAGATTTGTTTAAATATTGGTAATATAAAAAAAATTATTTATAGTACTTTTCCTAAAACCATCTTCTTTAAGGAATTTGTACATACATCTATAATTATTAAAATAGTAGTATTTCTACTACTTATCTGAAAATTTTTTTTAAACTTTTAATTATTTTAATTTAATTATTAGTGTTAAATTTTTTACATTTATTATACGGTGGTGAACTTTTTGAAATAGTAGTAGATATACTACTTTTTTTGAAAACTGTTGAATGCATTGTTTATAAATTTTTTTGGCTCTTAACCAAATTTCTTCATTATTTTAACTAAAATTTTTCTCAAGACTTTGTGTGTCTATCATTAGTAAAATAGTAGTATTTCTACTACGTTTCTGATTTTTTTTGTACGAAACTGTTTATTATTTTATCTAAAATTAAGTTTATGTTTGTATAATTTTTTCTGATATTTCTTGTATGGTAGTGAACTTTTTGAAAAAGTAGTAGATGTGCTACCTTTTTTATTTGGAAAACTGTTGAATGTCTTGTTGATCCAACTTTTTTTTGGCATATTAACCATATTGCTTCATTATTTTAATATCCTTATGCAGCTGTAATTAGTAAAATAGTATTATTTCTACTACTTTCCTAAAAACTGTTTATTTTCTTGTTTTAAATATTTCTATAATTTTTTCGAACATTTCTTATAAGGTAACTTTTTGAAAGAGTAGTAGACATGCTACTTTTTTTTGATTATAAATTTCTTGCTGTATAAAGATATTTCTTTGTCATTTCTTTCAAGACCTAATGCATCTATCATTACTAAAATAGTAGTATTTCTACTATTTTTTTTTTAAATTATTTCTATGTTTGTATAATATAATTTTTAAAAAAGTAGTAGATATTCTACTTTTTTTGATATAGATATACCAGTAGATGCACTTCTTTCTTTTGGATAACAAATGTCATTTATCAAATTTTTTGTCCTTTTAAACATATTTCTTCTGTAATGTAATCAACATTTTTTAAATGCCTCATTGGAAAAATAGTAGTATTTCTACTACTTTTGTAAATAACTATTAACTTTCTTTTTTAAAATATTGTAGTAGGGTTTTTATAATTTTTTGAAAAAGGAGTAGATATACTACTTTTTTTAATAACTGGTGAATGTCTTGTTCATCAATTTTTGTTGCCCTTTTAACCATATATCTGCATTATATTAATCACAATTTATTTGAAGACCTTGTGCAATTATCATTAGTAAAATAGTACTAATACTAAATAGTACCTACTACTTTTATACAATTTTTTTTTGTGTGAAAAACTGAAATTTCTTATTTAAAATATTGCTGGAATTATAATTTTTTCTAAAATTTTGTATATGTTGGACTTTTTGAAAAAGTAGTAAAAAATAAAATAGTACTTTTTTTTAAATACTACTTGTTTTTAAAGCAGGGTATTTCTTTCGAAGTTTATTTGCTGAACAATTTCAAGTGCAATGTGAATACCTACCTGCAAAGGGCTTAATAAGGGTTTGTCAAATTCCTCCTTCCTTGGCCATATTTGGTGCAAACACATAGTGGCCTCATTGCAAAAACGTAGTCCCATGACTTCTTCATCTTCACGGCCGTAACTAGAATAATAATAAAGTTTACTTTTTCAATTAAGTAATTATTTTTGCTTGAACTTAAAACAAAAAAGAAAGCAAGCAAAAATTTATTATTTTTTATAATTGAAAATGATGTACTACTCCTATTATTCTTCTGTCTTTATTGTAGAATAATTTTTAAAAATTTCTTTTATTTTGCTGGCTTAAGTTTAATCATGTGCAACATTGAACAATCTTCAGTGTGCAATCAACCATAAAATTTAAGAAGAACGACATACGAGTAAATATGAAGCAAAAAATGTAATTGAGTTCGTACGACGACTGACTGTTCATGTCACCTCCATCTGGCAACGATATCTTTGTTACACTTACCGGAATGTCAATGTCAATTGGGCATAAATCCGATAACCTTGTATGGCCTTGGTGTCAGCAAATACTATACCGCCCAGTACAGAAGATTTATTGCCAGACAAGATGATTTCACGTGATGGCAAGTACATGGTTAAAACACAATTTGGTGAGCTTTTCTTGTAAATACGTTGGGTACCGTTGTCATCCTTGTGGCTTTGAGATCTAAAAAAGGATAAAGAAATAAATGTTAGCAAATGAATGGTAGGATGGGTTAAATATATTTATATGTATTTGCTGGCCATTGTGGCATACTGTGAGTTCAAGAGAACTTTCCTTCTTTGGACAATATTAAAAGGTTGTTGAACTTTTGACTTTTAAGTAGGAAATCTAGGAAATAAATATTCGATAAGAATATCTAATAAAAACTAAAGGTTTGAAGAAAGGCATTTTTTTTTTGTTAAAAGGGTTGTGTGGTCAGTTGTTCCACTTAAGATTAGAAGATGATTTTATATATTATTTATCATTATCTAGTTAAGTATTCACACACGTTTATCAAAGACTTTTCTTATTCAAATTGAATTTGCAAAGTTTCAGTTTTATATATTCGGCTCTAAAAGAAGTTTATCATACATATTTTGTTATATTTATGTTAAACATATCTATTAAAGGAAGAAATTTAACTAAATTATGTATATTTCTATCATTACAGCTTCGTACTGCCATGTCTTACGCTGCGGGATAAATTTAATTGCCTGTGAACGCAATCAAGAAAAATGCGAAAGTATGACTGTTGAGAAATATTTCATTCGCACTTCGTTAAAGGTATGTAAACAAAAATTTTATTATATAATTTTTTTTGTCATATTTACTTCATACGAATGACAATAAAAACTTACAAGAAAAAATAAGATTTTAGATATGAATATTTCCATGATGTCGAACGTGACCATTGCACAAATTTAATGTGAAAAAAAAACAATAAAACAGATTTTTATTTTGATCACAAGCGTAACTTTTACCTATAAATTAGCCCTATAACTGGTGCTAAGTTTGATTTCGAGCAACTTTTCCTTTTCAAGATAATTAAGAAAATGCAGATTTCACCGAAACTCCAAGCACTATTTTAATGTCACTAGTGTAAGAATATTGTGCACTGAAGTCTCTTAAAAATTATTTTTGTTTTACAAAAATTAAAATTCAAAATTACAGTCGCACGTGACCGTTTTACCCCAGATAGTTTTTTCTGCTCTTTTTTTACGAAATTAAAAAAAAATGCTGTTGCATTCTACAGTTTTTACTTGGATTTCCAGCATTCTGAAACTGTGATGGCCAAGTGAACAGTGATTGCCAAGTGAACATATTTTTGTCACGTGCCCATGATGTATTAAGTGAGAAATTTTTAGATATTTTAATTGAACTGTAGTGAATTTTAATCAGAAATAATTCATAGTTAGGCTCAAGTTCAGTAATTTCAATTCTTATTGAATGAAATATTTTTTATTAATTAATGTGAGTTTCTAAAGAAGAGAAGAAAAATTAAACTTAGACTTTAAGCTTTAGAAACTCACATTAATTAATAAAAAATATTTCATTCAATAAGAATTGAAATTACTGAACTTGAGCCTAACTATGAATTATTTCTGATTAAAATTCACTACAGTTCAATTAAAATATCTAAAAATTTCTCACTTAATACATCATGGGCACGTGACAAAAATATGTTCACTTGGCAATCACTGTTCACTTGGCCATCACAGTTTCAGAATGCTGGAAATCCAAGTAAAAACTGTAGAATGCAACAACAAGTAACATAGACCACTACAATAATACTTACATGCATGTACCGATGGTACATCGAATAAGTAAAAATAATTAATGTGATGATCGTAAAAAGATAAGTAAGAATAGTTAAACATACTGAGGTAGAGTAAAATAATTTCGTGCTAACCTAAATAGAAAATTAAAAAAATTGGAAAAAACAGAAAATTAATGGTGATACTTATAAATGTGTTTACCAAAGGTAAATCAATTGTATACACAACAATCGTTTCTCATATTCCGTTCATTGTACATTTAAGTTAAATAGCTGATGTTAATAAGAATCTCTACCCAAGTAGATAGACTAGGGTGCTGATGAAGTGCGTGGCTGCACAGAAAAGTATCGGTATTTCCCCCAGCTTAAAGTCTAAGTTTAATTTTTCTTCTCTTCTTTAGAAACTCACATTAATTAATAAAAAATATTTCATTCAATAAGAATTGAAATTACTGAACTTGAGCCTAACTATGAATTATTTCTGATTAAAATTCACTACAGTTCAATTAAAATATCTAAAAATTTCTCACTTAATACATCATGGGCACGTGACAAAAATATGTTCACTTGGCAATCACTGTTCACTTGGCCATCACAGTTTCAGAATGCTGGAAATCCAAGTAAAAACTGTAGAATGCAACAACAAGTAACATAGACCACTACAATAATACTTACATGCATGTACCGATGGTACATCGAATAAGTAAAAATAATTAATGTGATGATCGTAAAAAGATAAGTAAGAATAGTTAAACATACTGAGGTAGAGTAAAATAATTTCGTGCTAACCTAAATAGAAAATTAAAAAAATTGGAAAAAACAGAAAATTAATGGTGATACTTATAAATGTGTTTACCAAAGGTAAATCAATTGTATACACAACAATCGTTTCTCATATTCCGTTCATTGTACATTTAAGTTAAATAGCTGATGTTAATAAGAATCTCTACCCAAGTAGATAGACTAGGGTGCTGATGAAGTGCGTGGCTGCACAGAAAAGTATCGGTATTTCCCCCAGCTTAAAGTCTAAGTTTAATTTTTCTTCTCTTCTTTAGAAACTCACATTAATTAATAAAAAATATTTCATTCAATAAGAATTGAAATTACTGAACTTGAGCCTAACTATGAATTATTTCTGATTAAAATTCACTACAGTTCAATTAAAATATCTAAAAATTTCTCACTTAATACATCATGGGCACGTGACAAAAATATGTTCACTTGGCAATCACTGTTCACTTGGCCATCACAGTTTCGAAATTAAAAAAAAATTTATTAAAAATTTTTGCTAACTAAAATAAGTATTTAACTTGGTGATATATCGCAGTCGCACGAGACCTTATTTTCCCAGCGTTAGTTTTGTTGCACTTTTTACGAAATTATTTATAAAAAATATAGTAAAAATGTTTTAAAACTAAAGGAACTATTCAACTATTGGAAGCACGAGGAATTTTTTACTATCATGATATCTACATATATCGCTTCTGAGTAACTTTGTCTCTTAAGTATGAGGTCACTCCGCCTTTTCTCTTCAATTATTTAATTTTTTTTCAGTCAACAATTTCTGCTTTTCCTAGCATTTTGCTATAATTCCCTGTTTACCATTTCATCTCTTTATGTATTTTCGCCGTTTTGCTCACCTAAATTTAAATAATAATTTCAAAGTATGCAAACGTTTTTGTAAATTTTTTAATTTTGTTTTTATGATGTCGATCGATCACGAATCTATATATTTTTAAGTAATTTATTGTTTATTTTAAGGGTATTAAATATATCAGTTTGTATTGAATATATGACGAACTTTCTGCACCTACTTCCGAGGCACTGACAAGAAATATTCCCCCTTATCGTGGTTGGCGTTTTTCGACTTCAAATTCGACAGTTTGTAGTTGATTAAAGAAATTAAGCTACATTTTCCTTTAATCTATTACAATACGCCTGACTTTCGCCGCAAAATCGCCAATCACAATAAGGGGGATTGTTTTTCAATGTGTCGCACTTGACCTCAAAATATGCGATTTTGCAAGGAAAAAAATTTACATCGGCATAGTGTCTTATGCACTCTTTTATGACTCTTTGTACCCTCAGACAAATTTAATAGAGCAAAAAGATTTCAGCCAATACTTTCCTCCTTTTCCTATCATTCCGCCATTTTTCTTTTTTTCCTTCCGTTTGAAACTCTTTATATTTTTCGCCGTTTTTGTTGCACTAAATTTAAATAATTTTAACGTATGTATCACCTTTTGTTGATTGTTTTTTAAATTTTACCTATACTATGTCACACGTGACTAACTTTATACAGTTATCACAATCACGAGTCTATATATTTTTCAGCAACAAGTTTTTTTGTTTTAATGGTATTAAATAGCTCCGTTTGTAATTTTATACGTGACCAACTTTAACATTATATTTTTATTTTAATTGTATTACAAATCTATGTTTGTTGTGAATATTTGATGACCCTTCTGCGTGTAGTTTCGAAGCACTGATAAGAAATGTTGTTTTTTATTGTCGCACGTGACATTAAAATAGGCAATTTTCAAATGAAAAATGTACAGTTATTTGCAATAGCATAGTGTCTTATATACTATGTTTTGACTCTTCGTACACTCAGAAAAATTTTAGATAGCAAAAGACAAGGAAAAATCCTTCCCTTTAAGAGTTTTTATGAAAAAAGCGTGCAAAAGAAACATTCAAATGAAAAAAAAAAATTGTGCTTTTGCGTCTTTTCATTCAAATATCTCCAATTTTTACATTAGTTAAATTTGATTGATTTCTTTATGAAACTATAAATCTGTGAACTTTTCAGTGAAAATGCCCATGTATTTATTTTTTGAAGTTGTGATTTCCACAAAAAAATATTTGGCAGGAAGTAGAAAAGGAAAAAATTATGTAAAATTTGTACAGTGGGTGGATATGACCATCCTATACAGTTTTCTGGCAAAAAGTGCAAAATGGCAAACTTTTTACTTGACATACTTTAGAGGAACAAGTGCGACTTGCAGCGTCTGGCACCAACTTTTTTAATCATTTGCTATTATTTTTAATACATCAGTTTCATTTAAAATTAAAATTAATTTTTTATCGTATGGGTAATATTATTTTCTTAATTCATCATACGAAGGGGGTGTTTATACGAGTAGTAGAAAAGTGGGTGTTCTATGTCAGTCTTTCTATCTTATTCGTAAGTTTAGTTAATTCTGCAAATGCCTTCGTACCAATCGCCAAATGTAAAAAATATTTTCAATTAAAATTGTTAATTTGATTTACTTCATTTATGGATTTGTCACCTTAAGACATAAACTTTTTCCATAAATAATATTTTTTTGAAATTGATTTTTGCTTATAAAATATTTTAACCTTCAAATTTGTCCTTGAACTTTTTTTAAACTTTTTCAATTTTAGATGTTGAGTTTGGTGTTTATTTTTTTTTATGGTGTGGTCGTTTTTTTTATGAAACAAAATGCTCTCAAATATAACATGTATATATTTGGTAAAAATACAATATACACTTTCCATTTTTGCTGTGTGTGTTTTAAGGATTGATTTATAAAAATAAAACATACACAAAACTTTTTGTGCAAAAAAAATATAATTTTAAGGTCTTAAAATGCCTGCAGCTGTAAATGTGTAAAGAAAAATTTGAAATGATAAATTTTCTGTTACCAAAATCATAAACATTTCCACAAATTATTGCCTAACGTATATTTCAACGTTTACTGTGCTCAAGGCCATAATAACATGTTTGTTTCTTAATCCCCGTAATACTAAATTATTTCTGCTTTATAGTCATAATGGCATATCCCTTTGTCAGCACACTAGAGGTCCTTTTATTATATCAACGCTTGTTCATCAAGCACATTACACGCATTTATTTGATAACGTGTGTCCCACCCCACCAAAAAAAAATTATGTTCAACCATGTTGCTTTTTATGATGGGCAATTTTATGAAGCCACATAAGGCAAGTTTTTATAGCGATAATTTAATTAACTTCATTTGAAATAAAACCGAAGAAAAAATCTAAATTTAAGGACCAACTCTTTGATGTAATAAAACAATAGAAATGTTTTAATTTTGATGTCCTTCCGCTATTATGCTAAGTCCCATAAAAAAGAGAAAAATGCTTACTGTGGAATTTCTTGAAATATAAATAATGTGATACGAAACCACAACAAAAATCTCTTTTTTTTAATGAAAAATCATTGAATTGGGAAGTCATGGAAATTAATTCCGCTTTGATATATTTCAAATTCAGTATCCAGCCTTTTTTTGCCGAAAAATAAGTCAAATAATAATTAATTTTTGAAAACTTAAATGAAAAGAATAAATTGAGTAAAATCGTTAGCATAATGTTTCCAGGATTACTCGAACGAAAATCGAGGTTATACTATGATATATAAATATAAATAATATTGAAAAGAAATGAGCTAATGAGTGCTTTTTGTAAAATTTGTATGTTCTAAAGAAAATTTAAAATGCCGAATTTTCCTTCCCTCTTCCTTACAAAATGACATTAATAAATAAAAAAAAAAAAAAAAAAAAGTATCACCAAATTTTTATTAAATTAAATTTGGCATAAAAAAAATTTTGTCTCCTCTACCTTTCACTCCACTCAGTGATTTCTCCATTAACCAAATCGAACAACAAAATCTCACTGCGAAAACTGACACATGATGAACGTTTTGAAGCGCCTCGATTTAAGTTTTGATGCTGCTGCTGCTGCTGTTCTTGTTCATTCATGCCGACATCAGGACCAGTAGCATTATTATTGCAGCTGATATTGCTGCTTCTCCTCTCGTCTGCTGTCATTTCACTGCTGGCATGTGGCGTTTGCGGAGAATGTTGTTGCGAATTATTGCTACTGCTGCTACTGCCACTATGATGTCGTGGTATATTCAACAAGTCCAAAAATTGGGATAATCTTCTGAAACGACTGGAGTGTGGGAAATGGAAAAAATATTGATGTTGCTGATAATATCAAGCTGTGCAAAATTGTTACAGACATTTATTTTATTTGTTGTTGTGTGGTATTTACTCATGCCTGGTTACATTTACAAACATTTATTAATATTATTTGTTGGTCCTTTGGCATTTGGGGAAAATAAAAAAAAATATTATTCCTTATCCGTTTAGGATGATATCTATATATATGTATATACAAACATGCGTGCACATAAAACAAATACTTTAGTGTGTGTGTAATAGGAAATAGATTTCAGTTTTATTATTATTGTTATTATTAAATCTGATGTTTCACTTTTCTCAAACGGTACATTATGAAGAATTTATATACAAAATATAGTTAAAAAAATTAAAATAAAAAATTACAGAAATTGGTGAAGATAGGAAAACAAAATATACATACATTACTAACAACGAACCTCCTCCTTTTCTGAAGCAAACTAAAAAGGAAAAAAACAAACTAAATTGGAAAAAAGCAACAAAAATAATTTTAATAAAAGGGGTTTTTGTTAACAAAATTAAAGGCAAATCAAGCGACCCGGGACCAAAATAAAAATTAAAAGCATAAGATTGCTTTGATCTTGAGACATCAAACAATATTTCCAATAATTTAGAGTTGTTGGAAGAGTCATAATGATTTTTCATCCGCTAATAGAATTTTTTATTTTAGGCAACATATTTAAAAAAAAATTTAAAAGTTTTAATGATAGATTGACCTTGCAGGCAACCACTAAGATTCCCGATTTATCTTAAGTGTCATCCAATTTTCACAGCTAAAATGTGAGTGCGAAAAAGTACGAAATTAACACTCTGACGCATATAAAATTTTTTGCAAATTTCTGGTGTTTAAGTTGAAGTGCGAACTTTTAATTATTCAGAGACTTTTAAAAATATTTTATGGCGCATATTTTCTTAGATCATTTTAACCCAACCCTTCTATCGAAAGGCTCTGGAAAAACCGATACGAAGAGGAGTTATAGTGTAAAAATATTCTCCAAAAATATTCCTCGTATAATTTTATATTAAGCTGCCAAACACTAGAATTTCATGGTGAATATCTTTGTACAACATTTTAGTCCATTATATCCCTGTTTAAGGATACTTAGTAAGCATCCTTAAACTGGGCCCACTTTCAAAAGGGTCTAAAAAGACCCATAGAAGAGGAGTTGGAAGGTAAAAATATTCCTCGTATGATTTTGCATAAAATTTTTAAAAACTTTTTATAGTTAAAATGTGAAAGCGAATAAGTATGAAATTAACCCTTAAACGGATCTCAAATATTTGCCAATTTCTGGTGTTTAAGTTTAATTAGAAGCTTAACTTTATTCAGAGACTTGTAATAGAACCTTAGTGCACATATTTTTGTAGAACATTTTAACCCATTAGATCCCTGTTTAAGGATACCTACTCTCCTCTTTCAAAAGGGTATGAAAAGATAAACGAAGAGGAGTTCGAAAAATATTTGTCAAATGATTTTGCATAAAATTGTTAAACACTTTTTATAGTTAAAATGTGACTGTAAATAAATATAAAATTAAGGCGCATATAAAAAATTTGGAAATTTTCTGGATTTGGAGATTTTCCTATATTTACATAGACTTTTAATAGAACTTTCTAGAGAAGATTTTTGTAGTATATTTTAACTTGTCTTGTTCCCGTTGAATATTTTATATGTATCCTTTTTTTCGAAAAGGACGAAAATGGACGTTAGAATGAAGAGTTAGATTAGCAAGTGAGAGAATACACGACTTTCTAAATGGATAACATACTAAAAAGTAAAATTTTTTGAACTTCAGGCCAACCTTGTTTTATGTTATATATATACTTGTGTTTTGTTTCACAGTGTAATACACCCTTCTATGGCTGCTGCTTTCATTAGGAAAGAAAAAAATAATAATGCTGATTTGATCTTTTAATTTTCATGTACTTTGTTCTTAACAGCAATTGTTCTTCTTGTTATTGTTCTCCTTAACTTGCTTAGCAAATTCAATTGTGTGGCCAGTCAGCCATTTATAAATGGTTTGTTTGTGCGTTAAAAAGGAAACAGTTGGAAATAACAGAGAATTTCATAACAAAACATCCTTTTACTTTTACGGATATTTGAAATTTTCTAGTTTACTATTTTAAGTTAATAAAGAAACTGATTTATTTACGACAATAAGTGGGGTTAAGTCAGCACTAATGTAGGAATGTATATAGTTTATGATTGTTCTAATGTAGTTATAAAGTTATTGTCTTAAACTTACTTTAAATGAAATTCTTTATATATAGAGTATACAGAATTTAATGTAGTTTGAATGAAAGTAAATAATAAATATTACATAGATCATTGTATTATATTCTCTTTAATATATTTCAATTAATTTTCTTAATAGCAATTCAAAAATTATATTAAATTTTACTGCTTTTCTGCGACTTTAATTTTAGTGTTTTGCTACATACATTTGAATTTTACTCTGGGCGTATGATTAATAAATATTAAATAGTATTAATCATACTCAAATTTATATATGAAATTAAAAGAGTAAGGTAATAAATAAAACTATAACTTCAGAACTACTGATACGAGTATAAAAGACTGCTGTACGCAAAAAAAATTAGAATATACTCGTAAGTTCTTAGCGGCGATGTCTTATTAGTATCTTCTTATAACAGAAGCTGCGATACAGGGTGCCAAAGTTGAACAACTCGTGCTCCGCAAAAAAACAACTTCGTGTTTCTTAGAAAAAAGATTTACTACGGCCTGAACCACGATGCCGACAAGAATTTTTCTATCCACAACTTGTATTGAAAACAACAGTAAAATAAGAAAATTTGTTTTTGTTTTCAATATAACTAAAGGATAGAAAGTTTCTTGCCGACATCGCACAGTGGCTGAAAATCGTTTTTCATTGGCCAAAATTCTGTAACTTTTGAACTGATCAAAATATTGAAGTAATTTTTATTTTAGTGGATAGATATTTAGTTCAGTTTGACTCAGTTTTAATTACATTAAAATTGATTGAGGACTTTTTAAGGAAATCTAGCTCAAAGTTGAACTTTTGAATTTTTTTAACTTTTAGAGTGAAATATGGGTTTATTATTTTTTTATTTATTAAAAAATTTAATATATGGAAATTAGTAATAATTATAAATATGTTTTGTAATAATGGAATTTATTTAATGTTACACTCAAAAAAAATTTTACACTAAAAAAAAAATAGTAAAATCAACGATTTTGCTATTATTACAGAAAAATTAAAAATTTTTTGCTGTCTAATTTGCAATTTTGTTTACACTCAAAGAATAGTTACACTTAAAAAAAAACTTTAATAATATTATCTAAAAATATTGCTATTACTACAGAAAAATTTATTATTTTTTGCTGTCAAATTTGATTATTTTAAAAAACATATTAAAAATAAAAACTGCAATAAATTTTAATAGCATTTGTAACAATGGTAGGTTCTGTTTATTATTATTTTTTACTAATAGTATGCTTTTCGTACCTTAAATAACAATGAAAGGCAATTATGATTATTATTCATTTGACTCAAATATTGATTGTAAATATTCCATATTTTGTTCTGTGCTATTTCTGTTCTTTAGTAGTTTTTTGGCTTCTTCATCTAAATCCCGATGTTCCACTTTCCATTGATTTCGAATACTGGAGATGAACGGATCTGACGTTGCCAATAATATATTAAATAGATCTTCATTTGTTGAATTTCGTGAAATTTTTCTAGTATTGTGCTCTCTATAAAATCTGTAATCCTTGTTTCTTTTTTCCTGAGCCTCCTCTGATAGATCTCCAAGTGGCACCAAATGATATTTAATGATATCTTCTCCATGATAAAGGATTTTATGAACTGTTGCAGACATATTTCTCCATGGGTAGTTGGTTGTATATATTTTTGCAGTTTCCTTAGCATAATCTCCAAATTTTCTAGAGTCAATTTCTTCATTGCACGCAAGTACTTCTAGGATTATTTTAAACCTGAAAATAAGGTTTAAATCCACTCCTGTTATTTCAGATGCTGTTTCTGGATCTGAAAAGAATCTTCTTGCGGTATTGCCATCATTTGTATTGCCTGACCCTTGTTTTGGCTGATCTATAAACAATCCTAATTTGCGATATTCATTTAGAACATGTTTCTTTTTTGAACTTCTTAACTCTTTGTTGGTTTCGTTGTTTCTTATTGATCCTGAAGACCCGAAATCCAAATCATAACTGATTTTTAGTATGTGTTCCATAAGTCGTATTCTTGCATGTAGTGGTGATAATCCAAATTCATATGCATCGGTATTATCTAATGATTTTGTCGGGACTTAGTTTAATTGGGTTGATGTTGCTTGGCATATAATGCAGCTGGATGCAGCCTTCGTGTTAGTCAAAGCCTGACCTACTTTTCCATCTATCATTGTCAGCACTAATTGGTAGCTTACTTCAGTTTGCTGCCCATCTAACTGTAATTGTAATGGCTGTAGTGTTGCAATTTGGGCCTTGATATCACTAACTTCTTTGTTAATGGCATCATGAGTTTCTTTTTTGAATTCAAATTTAATTGGCCTGCAGTATTTCGTAGAAGATGGTGTCTCATTTTTCCAAATATCCATTGTTTGCGTTGTACTAGTCGAAGGCTCTGAATCTTCCAAAATCTTTTTCAATCGCAATGGTACAAATGATACCATGAACATATCTGAGTCCGAAATATTTTCACATACAGCTTGTTTGTATTGTTTTTGTCCCGAGGAACCATCACATCCCCATTTACAAAAAAGAATTAACTTTGTGTTTCCATATTTCTTTAACTCATTTCCTGTTATTGATTGTAGCAAGCGTTCGGCTGTGTGATCAAGTAGAGATTGTAGTTGTACCTCTGCCGAAATTGGTGTGATTGTAATAGTGTCCTTTGATGGCAAACAGTCTATTTTAGCAGCGGTTATGTAATGATATGCTGGATACATATTTGACCCTTTTTCAATCGCACGCAGTCTGAGCTTAATATATTGCTGTTTTGTTAATTTCAAATCCAGAAATAATGCTAATGCCTCCTCATTTGTGTACTGTATTGCATCACTCGGAGTTGGTATACTTTTAAGAATCCGTTTTGTTCTCACTGGACTAGCTTTAACAACTTTTTCAATGATATCTACTTTTGATAATTGGTTCTGTGATCGTAATTGATGTAGGAAAGATTCTTTTATATTTGTACAACCAATTGCATCGTTAAAATCTTTAAGTTTCCGCCTCTTAGATCTATCACTGCAGTTGCCCATTAATGATTTGCGTAGTCTTCCAGCCTTATCTTGCTTTGCTGTTTCTGCAGCGACAGTAAGTTGGCCTTCTAACCAGTTTGCACTTTTTATATAAAAGTTTTGTTTACTGTAGCTAACTTCTTTGTAGCGTTTTTTTAGTGCTTCGACGAAATTAGATAATTGCTCTTGCATTTCGGTGCTACACGAATTTAAGTTTAATTTTATTTTAACGTAACTAAGAACATCTTCCTGGTTTTTGTTTCTAAAATACTCTTCGGCCAGTTCTTTATAACTGAAGCTCTCCATATTTATCTGAATATTTTTATTTGTTATATTTTATCCGTACAATTAAAGGATTAACTTATTACTGAGTAATCCCTTATGGAATCCGTAGTTTTATACATTTTTAGATACATGTTATTCACACATTGATCTTCAATTTCATAGCAGGTAGTGCTTAAATTGAACAAAACTGCACATGTTATTCAGACCTTAATATCAGGTAAAACTGATTAGTATCTCGCCAATATGGGGTTGTTTTTTATCTTTAGTGGTTTAATGTCGCCATTATTGTTATAAAAATGTTTATGACTTTGGTTGACCCTAACATTTGATAACAGGTAAATTCAGAAAGAGATCATATGTTTACTGTAGAACCTATTGTGATAATTTTATGACTTATTTTTTGCTGATCAAAACAAAGCCATTAAACCCTTTCGCAGGTATTATATTTAATTTTTTTCGTTTTACGTAGTCTAAAGTAAAAAAAACAAACTTTTAGGCAAAAAAGTGAAAATTTAAGACACTATTGTATACGAGTACTTATAGGGCTGTTTAAATTAATTTGAATTTTTTTTAGAGTAATTTCATTAAAATGAAAAAAGTGTTCTACCCACGGGTCGTCACGGGTGCAAAAGTATATATAGCGTTAAAGAGGACACTTTCACCTTTCTCCTGGTGGTATACATTTCTTGTTCCCTTTTGTTCCCTAGAAGTTCTATTCCACTAAAATTTAAATTTGAAAAAAATATAGTAGTTTCATAAATATTTCATAACGCCCGTAATATTAAACGCTAGAGCTGTGACCACTTACAACAACTAAAGACTATAGTCCTACCAACATTATAAAAAAGACCGCAGGCCGTTATCGATGATAGCTTGCGAGTAGTAACCATTTATTTTTGATAAAAAACAAAAGAAAAACACCTTTTTCTGAAATTAAAAAAACGGTTGAGTTTGACAGCATGCCACGCCCACAATTATCAATAGTTTAACCTAAGTTTTTGGCTACCTTAATCTGGATATATTAGCTACAAAAAGGCGTAAAAATTTTAAAAATCGGTGACAAAAAAAAATTAGACTTTTTGCCAATGAAAAACGATTTTCAGCCACTGTGCATCGTTGGCCTGGCCGTTAATTTTATTGATATTACATTATTTGGGAAGCAAATAATAAAACCAAAAACAAAATATTTTTGTAATTTTTGTTATTGGCTCCATTTGTATATCTAAAAAAATTCGAAATTCAAAGAAAAATATTTTTTTGGATAACAAGGCGTAAATAAAACAATACTAGAGTGATTTTTTTTATTCTATTAAAAAAAACTAAAAAATTTAAGATCTTGGAACTATTTTCATAGCACCAGGTATTTAACTTTAACACCCTATAGCTCAGTTTTCATTGTAGCTGATTGCTCAAAGAATAACTTTTCTGCAAGCTTATCTCTTCATCTAACTTTTTTGCTCAGATTGTATTGAAATTTAATGATTAGATGCAGGGTTATTAGAATGATTCGGCAAACTTTATCACACGCGTATGATTAATATTATTCACGATTTGTTAATCATACGCTCTGAATTCGAAGAAAACAATTTTCTGCACAAAGAAAACAAATTAAAATTCCATAGAAAAAATAATTTTTCTTTCTGCATGATATATTTTGTATAATTTTCGTTCTCTTTTGCAAAATATAAAGTAATAATGGTCTAATATCTGTCAGTTATTATTGTTGTTTGTTTTGTTTAATTTTCCAGCTATTCGTTTCAAATCAATGAAAATCATTTTCACAGTTGAATGAGAATTTTTAATAAAATCCAAATGGAGTGCTTGAGAGAAACAAATCAAATCACATAAATAAGCAAAAATAAAAATATGAAATAATGTGTTTTCAGTAAAAGTAGATACTAAAGCAGTACACAGTGGGATGGATGGATTCATAAGTTTTTGTGCAAAAACTATAAGCAATAGTTCTAAAGCATTTGATTGTCTAAATTAAAACAAAAATTAAATTTCATTAAAATCTGACATGCCGACCAACCGTCGCCCATGCTATCCAATAAAATTTTTTTGGCATACAATTTTTATCCAAGGACAATCCTTCCACATACACTTTTGAAAAAAAAAAATTTGCCCTTGTAAGTACTTTACTTCAATTTTTGTAAAATGAAATACAAATTTTTTTCTAAAAATTCAATGCTCTGTACATTTCTAAGCATTTATCTACAAAACTGCATCATTTAATTTTTGAAATTGAGTGGTTGGTAAATGGGGATTCCAGCACCAAAAGCCACTGTAGTTGTAGTTGTAGTTGTGGTTACTTGGAATTTATCTCTTAAAACAGTCTATAATCAAATTTACTTTTTATGAAAATCACACTCAGATTTTTCTCAAGAAAATTTAATACACAAGAAGCTTAAATTTAACCTTTCAGGGTTCTTAAGTTTTGATGAGGGTTGAGAAGAGACAAAAGTAACATGCACAAGTTTTAATATTATATGACAAGGTAGGAAGAGGGTAATGCAAATTTTCTAAACACTTTACTAAGATACAAAATAAATTAATTTTTTTGCAGAATTTTCTTTAAAAAAATTTATATTAAAAGCCTAAAATTAAGATACTTTTCTTAAAATTACTTTTTTCTGTGATAAAGTAAATTGTGCTAACAAAGTGTCCTGCATTGAAATGGGATGGAATTTTTAAGTGAAGTGCTTTACCTTTTCTATGTGAAATTGGTATTATTAGGAAAGGGTTGAAGAAGTCTAACACATGTAAGAGTATTTTAATTGGCTTTTAAACAATAAGAAGATTAATTTTGTGTAACATTAGACTGACACTTTAACCAAAAATAATAACAACTTAAGGAGGATTTAATACAAAATAATAATCAATGGCAGACTTATAGAAAATGATATGATTATAAATTTTACTCAAGCTATATATAAGACGATCAGTAACCTTAAGTAAGTTGTTGTTGCTAGAAGATGGTTTAATAACTATTAGCTTTAAAAATTTTGCCACCAAAATCAGGCGTATGCTTAATATTTATACGAAATTGAAAGCAAAGTATGGGCCTAATGTGATAGACCGCTTGCAGGCAATTTTTATATCACATGATGACTTGTCCTGGAGTTCAGAATGGTTTAAGAATCCATTGAAGTAGCAATATATTTTGTCATTGGCTTGGCACTGGCTACTTTTAAGATCTCAAAAGAATATCGATTTTTTTTGTTATATTTCCTATCCAACATCTGCTAATATTAATAGTACAATAAGTCATTAATATTTTAGCTTAATAAAAATAATTTTTTAATAAATTGGCAGCCACCTAATACAAACAATAAAAACTATACTTTATTCCTGCTTCTTTAAACTTCAATTCAACATCTTCCGGTATTCACTATAATTAAATTTAAACTTTTTATCTGAGTTTACATTTTAGTACACTATCTATATAATATTTAAAAAAATAAGTGGCGAAATTAATTTAATAAATTTCATTGGACAGTATAAATTTTATCATCCTCTCTTTGTGTAACAGCTCTTAATTACATTTAATCCAATTTATTAACTTCATATTTTTTGTTTGCATATACTCTGTCAACAATAATTATTATTATAATTCACTTTAAATAAAATAAAATAAATGTGTGCTTGTGGAATTTCAACAACTTAACATTTTAACCCATCCTTTCAGTTTACTAACAGGCAGCAGAATATCTTCATTAAACACTTTGCTTTAATGTAATAACTTGAAAAATTCATTGTACAGAAGAATAAAAAATGTTTGGGCATTAATCTCTTAAAACATGAAAAGATTACAACACATCAGTCCATCTTCAAAGAAAAATAAAAAATAATTTACTGGGAAATATCGCTCGTAAGTGTGTTTAAATGTTTATTTAGATGTGTGAACTTTGTTATTAATATGTTATTGTGTCTACAAGGCAAATGACAATGACAACATAATATGTACATACATTTGCGTAAAGAGGACGACGAGCAAACAGAATGTAAATATCACTGCCTATTTAAACACATCTCAGGCGAAACGTATCTTGCTCACCACGCGCATTTAAAAAGGGGAGGGGGATGCGGGAGGGAAGAGCTCAAATTTAGGGAATGAGTAAGCACAATTTTTGAATGAGAAGTGTCGACACATCATTAATCAAACAGCATTTTCTTTTTTGTTTTCTTCTGTATTAGCTTGTAAATGTGTTAACAGTTGTTTTTCTTTTTGGTGTAAGTGCTGTAAAAGAAAAGTTTTTTTTTTCGAAGAATTTAAGGGAAATTTTAAGGTACTGAAATAATATTTTATGTTTTTGGGTGATTATCTGCTTCTAAGAAAATGTTTATTACAAATTTTAAGTGTTTCTGTATAACAAGCATACAAATTTAATAGAAATTTCTAATAAAAAACTCGCCTTTTTTAGCAGCTAATTAGCATAAAATTTAGACTAGACTATACTACACTATGATTACACTATGACTACACTATGACTACAATATGACTATACTAAGACTAAACTATGACTACCCTATGACGACACTATGACTACACCATGACTACACTATGACTGCACTATAACTACAGTATGACTTCACTATGACTACACTATGACTACATTATAACTATACTATGACTACACCACGACTTTACTATGACTACACTATGACTAACCTATGACTACACTATAACTATACTATAACTATAACTACCCTATGACGACACTACGACTACAGTATGACGACACTCTGACTTCACTATGACTACACTATGACTTCACTATGACTACACCACGACTTTACTATGACTACACCACGACTTTACTATGACTAAACTATGACTAGACAACACTATTCTATGACTATATTATGACTATAATATGGTTATAGTAGACTGTTACTAGGGCATAAATAAATTATGGATATCCTCAATTAAACTGCTTCGTACTATAATACCTATCATACCTTCATACTACAGGGTGTTTTTTTAGAGGTATAGAACTTCGAATTGAAATAAAACACAAGAAAATCGTTTTAATGTCCATCAATTTGGCTTTATTGGAAGGATAATTTTATGCCATTAATGTTTAAATATGATTTCGGGCATGTGGCCGCCGCGACTGGGTCGAATAAAGCCAATTCTACAGGTCCAACTTTCAACCACTTTTTCGAGCATATGGGGCCGTATGTTGGCAATAACGCCACGAATGTTGGCTTCCAAGTCCCCTAACGTTTCTGGTTTGTTGGCGTAGACGAGCGACTTCACATATCCCCAAAGAAAATAATCCAATGGTGTCAAATCACACGATCTTGGTGGCCAATTGACAGGTCCATTCCGCGAAATTATGCGCTCATCGAATGTTTCCTTCAATAAATCGATTGTGACGTGCGCTGTGTGACATGTAGCGCCGTCTTGTTGGAAGCACAACTCATCCACATTCATCCCATCCAATTCGGGAACAAAATAGTCGGTTATCATGGCTCTATACCGGTCTCTGGTGGCGAATCGATTCATTCGGGTCCTCTTCAACACTTTGCTCTACAGCGGCAATTGTTTCTTCGCTGCGCATTGTTCGACGTCTCTGCAGATGCGTATTATCACATAGAGTAAACGTAGTGCGAAAACGATCCATGGTTAACCCAATTAATTGCTCTGATGGACGATTATGTCGACCATAAAATGGACGGAGCTTGCGGTAAACTTCGCGAACTGAACCATTATTTTTGAAATAAATTTGCACGATTTGCAAGCGTTGTT
Source organism: Tachina fera (assembly GCA_905220375.1). Taxonomy (NCBI): domain Eukaryota; kingdom Metazoa; phylum Arthropoda; class Insecta; order Diptera; family Tachinidae; genus Tachina; species Tachina fera. Next base: position 10,758,963 of record LR999966.1, read on the forward strand.
CTTTTGTCAACCTGTTCATGATGAAATGGCAAACCAAACTAAATATTAATCACTTGACAGCTGACAAAATGGCCGCCAGTTAAAAAAGTGATGCCAACTTAAAGTTCTATACCTCAATAAAAAACACCCAATATAATACATGAAGCATGTGTCAGAGAATTGAATTTTTCAAATTTCTTCGAATGACGTCAGCAAAAATAAACGATAATAAAAAACATGTTATTCGCAAAATTAGTAAACAGATTTTATAACATGCATAAATACACACAGACAGAAGTTGTTTAGGTGATTTTTGTATAGCTATGATGTGCTTTTACAGGAAATAAATTTAAGTATTTATATGAAAAAATTTAAAAGCTGGACGCACATCAGAATCCCGTCACAATGTATTTAAGTGAATTAAATATTTTAGCTTCACAAAAAGTGTGTGCTAACTTTTGCGCCTCATTCGTGTGTAGTAAACAAGCCTCATTTATGTGTGTCCTGGCTGGCTGAAAAAATTATGCCACTAAGACTGTTACACCATATGGAGGAGTTGTAGTAAAAAAAAATAATACTCGAGCACAAAGGACACTGCTAGGCATATGCTAAGAACTACATATATCCCACTAAGCTTTAGATCACGGCTAATGCTGTGCTCCCTGTGGCATGGTAGTGTGTGTAAAATTTATGTACAAGTTTTCGTTGTTTTTACAAATAAATTTTTATTATTTTTTATTTTTTGTATGTCTTGTTTTGCCAATTGAGATAAAAGCAATATTTATTTTAATTTTATTTTTTACATTTATTGTCACCAGCAGTTTTCGGTAGAAAAATCAGTGAATATTTTGTTTGCAACAGCACTCTAAGTCAGCCCAGCATGAGTTTTTCGCCAAGGTTGTCCACTAAACTAATAAAGTGACGACTTTATAAAATAACATATACGCTTTACATAAACCAAAACCACCCCAAACTGATTTATATGATTCTTGGGCACTTTGCAGGATATCTTAACTAAAGCAAAGAATATTTTTATATAAAAGTTTAGTTTTAGCAATTAAATGCTGAAATAATTTTATGCCATACCGAACGTTTGAAAGGACTTACTTTTTGGCCAAAAATTATTTGAAAGCTAAAATTTGAAGACGTTTAAGCTTCAACCTTGTTAAAACATTTAGTATTTTCTTAATACGTTTCCAAACTAATTGTATCCATAGTGAAAATGTAAGCGATTTATTTAGACTATTTGATTAAACCAACAACTTAAGGTCACTAATCATCTTATAAAGCTTGATCAAATTCATATCCTTTTCCTTAACTCAGCCATTATCTTATTTTGCAATACTTTTTTTTTAAATTTTTTTTCTTAATTAATTATTTTTATATTTATAATTATTAGTAAAGTTTTACACAAAATTAATCTTCTTATTGCTTAAAAGCCAATCAAAAAAACATCTATTAGACTTCTCCTGCCGTTCTCTGAATATATGAAGTTTACATAAAAAAGTAAAGCACTTCGCTACCAAATTCCATCCTATTTCAATGCGGGGAAATTCGTTAAAACAATTTACTTTATAACAGAAAAAAAATTTTTTAAGAAAAGAAACTAAAATTTAGTTTTTTAATATAAATTTTTCCCAGAAAAATCAATTTATTTTGTATCTTAGTAAAGTGTTTAGGAAATTTGCATTACCCTCTTCCTACTTTGTCACATAATATTAAAACTTTTGCACGTTACTTTTCCTTCTTTTTAACCCTCATCAAATCGTAAGAATCCTGAAATGTTAAATTTATGTTCCTTTTGTATTAGATTTTCTTAAGAAAAATCTGAGTGTGATTTTAATAAAAAGTAAATTTGACTATATACTGTTTTAAGAGATAAATTCCAAGTAACCACAACTACATCACACAGTGGGCTTTTGGTGCTGGAATTCCCATTTCCCAACCACTAAATATAAATGCTTAGAATGTTTAAAAAAATATGTATTTCATTTAACAACAATTGAAGTAAAGTGCATACAAGGGCGCTAAGCCCCTTTTTTGCTTTTTATTTCAAAAGTGTATGTTGAAGGATTATGCTTGAATAAAAATGTTATGAAAAAAAAACCGACTTGGATCGTATGGGCGGTGGTTGGTGGGCATATTTAGCCAATCAAATGCAAAAAAAGTTATGAAGCCATCCCATCATTGTGCACTGCTTTATTATACACTTTTTTAAAGCCCCATTACTACATATTTTTATTTTTGCTTATATATGTGATTTGATTTGGTTCTTTCAAGCACTCCATTTGGTTTTTATTAAAATTTTTCATTCAACTGTGAAAATAATTTTTATTGATTTAAGGAGAATATCTGCAAAATTTACCAAACGAAACAACAATAATAACTGACATGTGGTTAGTGCTTTGTATCTTACAAAAGAAAACAAAAATTTTACAAAATGTATCATGCAGAAAGAAAAATTACTAAAATCTTTGATAAGCAGCTTAAAACATGACCCATCCCAACAGGTTTCATAATGTGCCGATGTAGTAAAAAAATGGTAGATGAGAAATAAATAAAGCTCTTTGTGTATATTATGTATGGGTTTCTGGGTTTCAGGGGCCGTGGGCATGACCGAATTGTTACGTGTAAAAGGTTTATGTGACAAATTTAAAAAAAAATTTAATTTATAAAATGAAACTAAACTGCAGCTTGGTGTGGCCGATTTAAAAATGCACAACTTTTTTTTACACAAAATTAACTCGCGAAGCTCTTAGCTTTGTCTGCGGAAAACACCCAAGTTTTATGGCAGGAATCAAACCCGCGACCTCCGGACTGAGAGGCTAGCATTGCTACCACTCACGCACAAGGATGACACCCTGGACGAAATTTAAATTTTGTCGTACTTCTGCTTATAGTTTTTGCAGAAAAATTTGTGAAGCCATTCCAATGTGCGTCACTCTATTTTAAACAATACTAAATATCGATTAACAAAAATTTAATTAACACATCATAAGGTGCTTTTGCAAATGCTTTCCGTTTAAAGGAGCTATATGATGTGCCTTGTAGAATATTAAATTTTATTTATGACCACAAAGTAATTTATTCGTTACAATATTTCCAAGCAATTTTATTCATTTTAATCCTTATTAAATATTAGTTTATACACCTCAAAAAGGGAGATATTTTGCTGGTATTCATAAAATCCTTAAATAGACTTAAAAGTCCTTTTCATAAGTATCAACTAAAAGGCGTATGATTAATTTATGCACACACATAATCTATAAATATTCATCATACGTCTGGTTATATAATATATTGTTTGCCCAAAATTAATTAATTTTAGCAGCAAACAATTTCAAATATTTACCTTTTCAAATTAGTTGACATAAAATTTATAATAATCCTGAGGTACGAAGAACAAGCTTATTGACAATATTTATTAAAAGGACTCATTGATGTATTTATTTCGCATATATTTCCTTGACAAGTCCTTTCGTTTTATTAATTATAAAATAATAATTAAATAAGAATAACAGTGTTTATTTTATTATTTTATGTAATTTTGTTCTTATTATCATTATTTTTTGATTCACATTGTAATCACATCACCAGTTTAGATTCCATTCTGAATTTAAATGAATAATTAATAATAATAACGGTCTTAATTGTCAGTGTCTTTTAACAATTAGAATTTCTCTTCACCGTTTGTCTACAATAAATACGATTTACCCTCTCCGTGTGTTCATACAACGGTCCAACTCACTATGTAAAATTTTAACAATTTTTGTAGCCATAATTAAATAATATTTTGGAGACAAAATTCGAAATCCTCTCTACCTCCTAACGTCCTTAATATCTTTATCACTTAATCGTACGAAGAAAACAATTTTATTTGAAGTTTTACAGATATTGTATCTATTCAGGCTTTCAAAGTCATTAAATTTAAAAAAAAAATTTTATCACTCACGCTCACGTCTACTCACGCTCAAATCTACTCACTCTTAACGAGTTTTCACTTATATATCAATAACATTATTTAACATTTTTTTAGTATTCAAAAAGTATAAATTTTCCTTATGGAAAATTTTATTAAACTCTATCTTTATTTGCAATCACAACACACAAAACAATTGACAGTAAATCAAAATTAACGAAAAATTAAAAAACAAAATTTTTTCTTTGTTATTCTTTTTATATTAAAACAAATGAAAATAAATAAAAAACTTTTGTCACTCACGCTCACGTCTACTCACGCGTGACAACTTTTCACTAATATTAATAATACACTCACCATCGATATTATTTAAAATTTTTGTAATTTTTAAAAACTATAAATCTTTATTATGAAAACCTTTATACTAGACTTAATCGTTATTTGTCTTCACACACGAAACACTTGGCAAAGTGACACTAAATCAAAATGAACGAAAAAAACAGTTGTTTACTCTTTTATTATTTCTTATATGAAAGCAAAGAAATAATTATTTTCAGTCACGCTCGTGCATAGTCACTCGTGACAATTTTTAAACAATCTTTATTTTAGTAACTTTTAATTGGTTCGATCGTGCATATAAAATATTAAAATTCTAAGTTCGTTTTTATTATTTTATTGTTTCAAAGCAAAGAAAAAAATCTCTCTCGCGTTCACGCATTTTTAAGAATTGAATTAACCACACATAGAAAATTTTACCTTCTTTTTTTATCATTTTTAAATACATATGTATATAGAAAAAAAAAATTTCACTCACACTCACGCATACTCACGCTTCAAAATTTTTAATTACTCCATTTTTAGACCTTTAAATTGGTTTAATCACACTCATGCATTTTTAAGATATTTTTAATTGGTTTAACCATGCATTTAAAATGAATAAGACTTACTTTCTTTGTAATTATTTTGTAATGAAACCAAAATGAATTCTGTCTCACTTACGCACACTCACGCTTGACAATTTTTAAACACTCCTTTTTTAGTTAATTTTAATTGGTTTGATCATGGCTTTAAAAAATTAAAAAGAGCTTAACTTCTTTTTTATAATTTTTATGTTTAAAAAAAACCTGCACTCACGCTCACGCATTTTTAGACCTTTTTAATTGGTTTAATCATGCATTTAAAATTAAAAAAAATTACTTTAATATATGTATGTATATTATTTTTATACATGAAAGCAAAAAAAAATTTAGGCACGCTCATGCCTACTCACGCGTGACAATTTTTGAACACTTCTTTTTTTGTTCCATTTTAATTGGTTCGACCATGTATTTTAGATATTAAAAAGAAATTAACTCTTTTTTCGTTGTTTTTATTTTTACTCACGCTCATGCATTTTTAAGACTTTTTTAATTGGTTTAACCATGAATTTAGAATTTTAAAAAGAGCTTACCTTTTTTTCATTTTTTTTTATATACTTAAAGCAAAAAAAAAAATTCACTCACGTTAACGGATACTAACGCGTGACACCCTTTAAACACTCCTTTTTAGGTTTTTTTAAATGGTTTAACCATGCTCTTAACGAGCTTACTTTAATTTTTTATTAATATAAGTACATATGTTTATATTAAACAAAAATTTTTTTCACTCACGCGTGACAATTTAAAAGAATTCTTTTTTAGTCCATTTTAATTGGTTTAAGTTTTTTGGATCTAAAATTAAAATAAAAGAATATCTACCTCCCTCAATAACACTTCTAATAACCGGACAAAAATGTAACGACAGTGAGTGTCCGGTTAAGAGAAGTTTCACTGTGTTTCGTTGTAGTTACCTGGAAAAATTGGGATTTCTTTTGAAATTGCAAATATTTACAGGTGAAATATTTCAAATTCGAAAGATAATTGAGTGTCCCAGAGGACTGTGATGGTGTCGTTTAAATTTTTTTATGTTCTTGAAATATTAGAGGAAAATAATAAATAATTTTATAAATTAAGTCTATTTTGTTTTGCCCAAAAAAGGCATAAATTTTCCATAGTGCATCTGTCCGCTTGCCGCAAGACCATATTGTTGTCTTGCTTTCATATTCCCTACCTTTGAGGCAATTAACAGAGAATTGTCTGCCCCTGTATCTGTCGTTCCGCTTGATGATTAAATTAGATTAGATGGATGGATATTTTAAATTACCGCACAAGTGGTTTAATAAGTTGTTAGATAAAATTTCAATTGTGAAATAATGTGGCAGGAAACAACATCCAATTTCTTTTTAAATACTTAGTTAATTATTACAAACAACAACAAAGACAACATCTTATGTACTGGATTATTTACAAGCATACTCCCACGACAACATTAAATTATATATTTGCTTAAAGAGGGCACTCCCATCTTTGTAATTTAATGCCATGTGAATTTATGTACAAAATTTATCAAAAGAATTTATTATTTCAAGCTCTTTTGTTTATTATAATTACCATGAAATGATAATTTATAAAAGTAAACAACTTACCTGTCATGTTGCTGCTGCTCTGTCTTCGACTGTTGCTCCTTTTGTGTAGTTGAATGAGACTGCTGTTGATTTTTATCACTTTCGAGGTCTTTCTCCACTTCATAATCGTTTTTCTTATCTTTTTCTTTGTCAAGAATTTTGTTTTCTGTCATGGCGTTCTAATTGTAGACGTTTTGTTGTTTTTTTGCTCTTTTAACAAATAAAATTGTTTTTGTTTTATTTGAAGCTTCTGTTTTGCTGTTAATTAATAATACTTGAAATTTTTTTTATATCTACAATTTTTATTGTATAAAATATTAAATAAAGTTTGTTGTTATAAGGTGTTACAGTTGTGGGAACATTTCTGGGCTAAATAAAGACTTTCCTGTCACTTTGATTAAACAAGATATTATTTCATTACCACAGTAAAAAATTAGTTACGATTTCTTATTTATTTTCAAAATTTACAAAAAAAAAAATTTTTTGCTGCATATCTTCAGGAACCAGGTACTTTATTTTATTTATGCTTCTAAAAGTAGACACAAAATATATTTTATTCGAATTTTTTATTGATATAAAAGGTATTCATTTCAGGTTTTTCTCGTTGGAAAAATGGAAAAATTTAATTTTTTTTAAAACAAACGCAGGAAAATAAATTCAAAACTTTTTTTCAAATTTTTGTCCCTTGTGTTTGTTGTAAAAAATTACATTTTTTCATTTTTCCAACGAGAAAAAACTGAAATGAATACCTTTATATTTAAAATATAAATATTTATCAGACATTTTAGACCGCTAATTCGAATTATCTTTTCAAATTTGCTCCTGAAGGTATGCACAAAATATTTTGAGTCAATTTTTAGAATAAAAAATTCTAAGTTATATAATAATTAATTTTTACTCATAACAGTCTGCATAAGATATATTTGTATGTATAAAGTGTTTAGGTCTGTCTGTGTCCTATGAAGCTCATTTAAGTGCTCTTAAAATTTCCCCCTAAAGATATGCAGCTATTATTTTATATTATAAATATATATAAAAATTGATATACGAATGCATATTATTATATTAAATGATCATATAACTATTTTTCACTTATATATGTATTTTTCACTTCTTTCACATAAGTTAAGATTCCAGCTAGATTTTGTAAAGTTTACTCCTGAAAGTATACAATAATTTATTTATGTCCAATTTTAAATATCTCTCTAAGTGCTCAGATTTTCGTCGTTACAGTTTTAAAGACAAAATTAATTCTGTTTTGCATTTAAGCAGTTTCTTTTATGTTAAATTTTCCTAGAATTGTGACAATAAATTTTTTGTCCCTTTAAATGGTCCCCTAAATATATGCTATATATTTTTATTACTTACAACCATAAAAGTATGTAATGAAAAAACAATTTATTTTTTAATTAACTGTCGTTTTTGCTGGACTTTTTTTCTTCTTGTTGTTCTTCTTCTTCTGCTTCTTTATTATTTCTCATTTAATTTTAATAAATTGACTAACACTAACATCTGGCGGAATTTTTTTCATATATTTCATAGCTTAATTGTCAGTAGATATATTAATTATGTGTGAGTTTGTATATAAACTGCGTGACCGTGTCATTGACATTGAGTAGATTTTTTCTTGTACAAGAACAACAGACTTGTTTTATATCTGCATTGAACTTCATGCTCTTGTATGAATAATAAAAAAAAAAGAATTATATTGGCTTCTATTAGCAGCCTTGAAATAGCAATGTTTTTTAATTACTTTCTCATATAATGTTTGGGAAATGAAAAGAGTAAATAAAGTAATGATTCTAATAAAGCGGACAGAATAACATTAAAAACTTTTTTCATTATTATTTTTAATACTTGCAAACTTTTTTTATATGCATATATTTTTTACAACTCTTTAAAAGTTTTTGTAATAAGCAAATTTTTATATAAGAAATTATTTATGATAGCGGTATAAAATTTTTTTTTATTTTATAATCTGACTACATAAATTTTGTTTTTATTTGAGTTTAAATATAAAAAATAAGTGTAATAAATAACACCCATATAAGCCTAACAGCATAACTCTCAAAAGTGCAATTATTGTATATAATTTTTAAATAAAAAAAGAAAAATTTCCTTTTCGCTCATAGTAGCTAAATTAACAATTCTATTATACAAAAAATTTTGTCATTTTAGAAGCTTTATTGTTAAAATAAATTTTCCTCTTGGGCTAAAATATTTTAGAATAAAAATTAATTATTTATGTGTTTGTTTATTTATATCCTTAAGCAATAATGGCTCATGAAGTGCTAAATTGCTTAAAAGAATAAAAGCTGACAATTTGTCCATTAATTTTAAATTGAGTTGCATGCTCAGTAAAAGCTTTTTTGTTTAGCTTCCTGAGGGCCTCTAAAAACACACACTCATTCAAACATTCATATACCTTCTAACATAACATGTTTCTTTGGATGGCAAAAAATTTTTGATCCTGTATCCTCTAAATACCACAAAACCATTAAAATTTTTTTTTTAAATAGAATACACTATACAACTCTCTTTTTGTTGAAGAACATTAGCTATACTAAATTTGTTCGAATAATATTTTTCGCATAAATATACGCGAATAATTTTTTCCATGACATTTGCCGGATTCTTTTTTCGAGTTATTGTAATCGAAATTTCTCTGATGAAGAAAATTAGATTGACCAAATATATTCGAAAAAATATACTCGAATAACTTCATTCGAATAATTTTGTTTGCATAATATATTCTAGAAATTTTAATCGAATTATTGTAATAAATTTTTTTTGATGAGGAAAACTATTCTATACTAAATTTATTCGAATAGTAATAATCGAATAATTTTACTCAATATTTTTTTGCTCAATATTTTCTAAAAATTTTATTTGAATTATTGTAATGCAAATTTCTTTTTCAATTATGAAAATTAGCAGAACTAAATCTATTCGAATAAATATATTAAAATAATTTTTTATATGTTATCTTCTGCATTTTTTTCGAATTATTGTTTTATTAGCTACACTAAATTTATTCGAATAATTTCATTCGTCTTATAAAGTTAATTATATATTATGGAAATTTTTTCGAGTTATTGCAATCGAAATTTAATTTTTTTTTTTGAAGAAAATTAAATATACTAAATTTATTCGAATAATGTCAATTAAATAAATTCAAATATTTTATTTTGTGTAAAATTATTCATATAAAGGATTTTCTGCAAGACTATTCGAGTAAACATATTCGAATAGAAATATTTAAATAAAAGTATGTATTCATATAATTCAAATAAAATAATTGCATAACAAAATATTTGAACAAAAAAAATTTAAGATGGGTAAATGTGTTCTTTATTATACGTCTTTTAAAAAGTTTGATTAAATAAAATTAATCGATTAAAAGTTATGCCAATAATCTTACTCGCTTAGCACATATAATAGTTACTTTGAATAGTATTAGAATTATTCGAATAAAAAAACAGCATGAAAAAATATTCTAACAAATTTACACGATTAAAAATTGTTCTAACTATTTTTTTTTCTTTATTCGAATGAAATAAAAATGGGGAAATAAATGCGTTCTAATTAGACTTCTCATGTTTCTTTCTCTAAATCTTGTTTTAGGCAAGTTTTTATATTACTTTTGTTTTCACTCAGAATATTTTTTTAGCTTATTTATAAAAATTTATTGGAATTTTCTTTTGTTTTACATATGAAGTTTTTTTATTATTATAAAAGGGTTAAAGGAAAATAGAAAAACTGAAATTCATAAAATTAATTACAACTTTAGTTGTTTCTGTGTTTTTTGTCACAAAAATATAAACATACTTGGTTAGTAAAGAAGATAATATTATATTGTTGTAATTACAAATAAGTTTGCTTTGTAATATAATATTCTTCTTTTTTTTTCATGTGTAATCAAAATATCTTAAGCTTTAGTCACATTTTACTGTTTTGTAAGACTGTCAACAATGTCAAAGCTTTTTGAAAAGCTACTCATGACAAAATTGTCTTCAATTTTAACTGATAATGGGTGCATCCCGGACCATCAATTTGGTTTTAGAAGCCAGCATAGCACCATTGAGCAAACGCATAGATTGGTTCAATTTATCAGAAAAACATTTGAGGAAAAGAAGTATTGTTCTGTCGTGTTTATTGATGTTTCTCAGGCATTTGATAAAGTGTGGCATGAAGGCCTGATTTTGAAATTGAAGACATATTTACCAATAAACATTCTAAATCTTTTGGAAAGTTACATTTTGGCACGAAAATTTACAGTTGTGGAAGGACACTTTATGAGTATGCCTGAAACTATCTCATCCGGTGTGCCACAGGGGAGTATACTGGGGCCATTGTTATATTTGATTTATACTTGTGATATGCCTGTGAGCAGTAGTATCCACACTTCTACATTTGCCGACGATACCGCCTGCCTTAGTATGCACGAAAACCCTGATGAGGCATCCCGAAAACTCCAGGAACACATTAGCCAGATGGAACTATGGTTAAACTTATGGAGAATTAAGGTAAATGAACAAAAGTGTGTCCATATAACATTTACCTTACGAAGAGATACTTGTTCCCCCATTCGGATTAATAATCAAGTTGTTCCTCAACATTCACATGTGAAATATCTTGGTATACACCTCGATCGACGGCTTACATGGAAACATCACATTGACTATAAGTTAACTCAAATGAAACTAAAATTAACTCAGGTACATTGGCTGATTGGCAGAAATTCAACACTCAGCCTAGACTGCAAACTTTTAATATACAAGTCGCTTTTAAAGCCAATATGGTGTTACGGTATCCAGTTATGGGGCACTGCTTCTGCTTCCAATGTAGAGATAATTCAACGAAGACAAAACAAAATTTTAAGGTTAATAACATCTGCTCCATGGTACATTAAGAATTCAAATATACATCGTGATTTAAATATGCCACTAGTGACTGAAGAAATTGCAAAATACGCAGGCAAATATCTAACTAAACTCGTGTCACATCCTAATCCGCTTGCTCGTAACATCTTGAACTTTACTGGACACATCCGCTTAAAAAAGAGAGATACAAGGGCTCTAATACTAAACACTCCGAATGAAGTTGCTTGAAAAAAAAATATTTTTTTATTTTGCTTATCACCACTTATGTATTATTTACAACTATCACTTAGTTATGTCTGGCATTGGTCGGGCCTACTAATTATATGTTAGATTTAAGATTTGATTACTTATTGTTAGTTCATATATGAAGATACAATAAATAAAAAAACATGCATTAAAAAAAAAAAAAAAAAAAAAAAAAAAAAAAACATTTTACTGTTTTGTAAGAAGACATTTTTAAACTTTCCAATGTAGTTACATATGTAAATTCGATTTCTATTTTAATTAAAAAAAAATATCGATCTACACACTATAAATGATATACTCAATTTAAAATATACCAAAGTATATTTTAAAATTTGTTTTTGTTTTCAGTATAAAGTGTAAGTCGAAAGCTTTCTTTCGTTATTGTGAAACAGATCATTAAATTAAATTATTCGGCCCTTTTCTGTAAGCCAAATCCGAGTAAATTTCTTATTTAAAAAAAATTAATAATGGTCCTGCAGACGTGTTTAAGATCATACACGATCATTTTCTTTTAGATATAATAAATAATACAAAAATTTAAAAAAACTAAAAAAAGATATTATATTTGTTGGAGTTAGTTTTCTAAAATCGTGCGATTTCAAACTAGCGATTAGGCAGATATTTTTTTCATTAAAGATTTCTTTCTGTAGAACTATAAATTGGATGTCTGATATACATAAAATGATTTCTTTTTTTTATACTGAATACAATTAAATATTTTTTTTACTTTTTTATATCCTTTAAAAATGTCTTTAATGTGTATTTCTTGTAGCGAAAACAATTATTTATTTATTTAATGTAAAATTCTTATTAGGCACATTATTTTTTTGTTTTCTTTATTTATTTGTTATGTTTTTTATTGTGCTAAAAAAACTAAAAATTCAAGCGGAAAATAAACTGCCGGATGTTGAACAGCTACTAAAGTTTCCTGTTAATAAAATCATGCTTTTATTTGAAAATGAAGTAAAAATAAAAATAAACAATATAAAGCGGCTTATAAAACACATGCGTATTGCTGTGATACCCAAAGAGAGAGAGAGAGATAGAGAGAGAAATAGTGTATTAACTGTTAACGGATAAATACTCAGAGAAGTAAATATTCAAACAATATTTATAACAGTTAAATTCTCTCTCTATAAAGATTTCAAAAGTATTTAAATCATGTTCAAGGGTAAACATATTAAAATGTCTACAATGTAACAAATAACTTATATTTCATAAAACTGTATAACAGTTTTGTTTTTTATTAGAAAACAAAGGAAAAAAATACTTTCCTCTAGTTAAACTAGTTTGCTTGCAAGCTCTTTACCTCTCTTAACAATTTTCCTATTCACCTATTTAAGGCATTTTAATTTAATCTTCTTTACACTTTTTCTTTTGATATAAAAGTTTTTCTTTATTAAGTTCTGCTGCCACATACTAAACAGGAAACTCACATTTTTATAAGACTCACCCTAATAGAAAACAATTATATAGACTTGTTACTTTGTTTGCCCACGTCACATTACTACATTATACTAAAAGTACTTATAAAGTAAAAGAAATTTTTTTAAAACTCTAAATATGCTCATAATAAATTTTATAATATCATACATATAAAAAAATAACTTCCTTTTAAAGTGAAATAAAAAATTTTCAATATTAAAAATGTAATTGCAGGCTAAATTTTATTCGTCTCTGCCTAATGCATTTGTTGTAATACTTGTATTTTTCATATAAAAAGCTAAGCACGTTGAATACTTTTATAAATGTCCTTGTAAAGACGAAGTTTACTTGCATATAATATTATGGAAAAAAGTTTTTGTTATTTTATATTTTTTTTTGCAAAGATCTCAAGTAATTGCCATTACCGCACAAGTTATTATCAAGTGGAAGCAAAATATACATAAAAAAACAAAATTATTCTAAAAAATAATAATAACCTTTTTGAATGTTAATGAAGAGCATATAAAAAAAATGTATTGAAATAAAAACTTATTTTTTAAGTGTTGCCAGGTTTCTGTTTTATACAAAGTCAGAGAAATTTCTTAGAATTTTTGTTTTGTTTTGTTTTTGTTACCTGCTATTAGTTATAATTGTTTCCCTCATTATTTTAAATTAAGATTTCAGCTGAATTCTAAATATGCCCTGGGAAGTAATTCCAAACAAAGATTATAGTTCCCCCTTTACTAAACATACGCCGAAAAAAATAACAAATTAAAGAAAATTTCAAAGTCAGGTATTTTTTCAGTCGTTTCTTTAAAAAAAATTTTTCTAAAAGGTACTTTTTTTGGAATAATTTTTTTTTAAAGGTACTACTATTTTAAAAAATACTTTCTTGTAGAGATGTTTTTTTCAAAAGAGACTTATTTTTTTCAAAAATATATTTTTGAAATATTTTTTATGGTATTTTTTTTAAGGTACTTTTCTTAAAATATATTTTTTTACAAGTAAGAAAGTAAAGTACTTTCTTAAAAGGTATTTTTTAATTGGAACTGTTAAAAAAGTGCTCATTTTAAAAAGTATTTTTTTAAAAACTTTCCTTTTTTAAAAAGTTTTTTGAAAGGTACTTTTTTAAAAGGTATTTTTTTCAAAAGGTACTTATATAAAAGAGACTTATTTTAAAAGGTACTTTTCTTAAAGGTATTATTTTTAAAATATACTTATTTTAATTGTACTTTTTTAAAGAGTCCTTATTAAAAGGGTACTTTTTTAAAGGGTACTTTTTAAAGGTGCTATTTTAAAGGTGCTTGTTTTAAAAGGTACTTGTTTAAAGGTACTTTTTAAAAAAGGTACTTCTTTTAAGAGGTACTTTTTTAAAGGTATTATTTTTAAAATATACTTTTTTATATTGTATATTTTTTAAAACTTACTTTATTTTAAAGGTACTTTTTTTAAAGGGTACTTTTTTTTAAAAGGCACTCTAAATCAAAATTGATTTTTTAAAGGTTTTTTTTAAAGTACTTTATTTTAAAAGAGCTTTTTATAAAAGGTACTTAAATTTTTATATGCTTTTCTTGCAAAAGGTACTTTTTTTAAAAGCTACTGTTTCAAAATAAACTCTTTTTTTAATTTTACTATTATTAAAATATAATCTTTTTGAATGGTATTTGTTTAAAACGTACTTTTCCAAAAAGTATTTATTTTAAAGGTACTTTTTTCAAGGGTACTTTTTTAAAACGCAATTTATATCAAACGTACATTATTTAAATCGTATTTTTTTTAAGTACTTTATTTTAGAAGAGCTTTTTATAAAAGGTACTTTTTTGTAAGGTACTAAAATTTTTATGTACTGCTCTTGCAAAAGGTACCTTTTTTAAAAGGTACTGTTTCAAATTATACTCTTTTTGTTTGAATTATACTATTATTAAAATGGTGTATATTTTAATTAAAATGGAGTATTTTTGAATGGTATTTTTTTAAAAAGTTCTTTTTCAAAAAGTATTTATTTTAAAAGGAACTATTTTCGAAATATACTCTTTTTGAATGGTACTTATTTTAAAATGCAATCTTTTTGAATGGTATCTTTTTTAAAGGTACTTTTTTAAAAGTTGCTTCTTTTAAGAGCTAGTTATTTTAAAGGGTTCTTGTTTTAAAAGTTACTTTGTCAAAAGGTACTTTTCTTAAAGGGTACATTTTTAAAGGTACTTTTTTGAAGGGTCTTTTTTTAAAATGTACTTTTTATATAAGGTATTTTTTTTAAAGATACTTCTTTTAAAAGCTAGTTCTTTTAAAGGGTACTTTTTTAAATGGTCATCTTATTAAAGGTACTATTTTAAAATGTACTGTTTATAAAATAAAATTTTTCAAAAGGTACTTATTGTAAAAGGTACTTCCTTTAAAAGGTACTTTTTTAATAGGTATTTTTTAAAAAGTACTATTTTTAAAGGGTACTTTTTTTTAAAAGATACTATTTTTGAAGGGTACTTTTTTGAGAATCTACTTTTGCTAAAGATATTTCTTTTATAAGGTACTTTATATTAAGAGGTACTTTTGATTAAGGTACTATTTTTCAAAAGTACTTTTTTAAAACTTACTTTTTCAAAATGGTACTTTTTATTAAAAGGTACTATTTTTAAAATATAATTTTTTAAATGGTGTTTTTTTAAAAAGGTATTTATTTTTAAATGTACTTATTTTTAAACATTCCTTTTTTTAGAAAGGTAGTTCTTTTAAATGAGAAAGCGGATGTTAGCAATAACTTCTGCCCAGGTAGACAGACATGAGTGCTCATGCAATGCGAGGCGGCACAGAAAAATTTTCGGCATTTTCCCCAGCTAAAGTATAGTTTAAGTTTACTTCTCTTCTTTGGAATAGCATATTTATAAATAAAAATTATTCATTCTATAAGAATTGAAAATATCTACTGAACTTAAGCCTGATTAAAAAATTTTCCGAATTAAAATTTGTATTGTGAGTACCATACAAAATATTCATTCTAAATTCTTAAAGTATACTTTGTTTTGAATATGAATATGCGCCACTATTGTTAGTAACAATATTTATTTTTTTTTGTCTGTCTTTTTGACGTTATTTTCTTTTCTTTTACAAATACTTTTTTTAAGCATCTTAAAAAAACTGTTGCTGTTGTCTGAAAATATATAAAGTTTTGATAATTATTTACTTTTTAATTTTTGGTATATGCGTACAACTTTGTTTTCATATTTATTTTTCCGAGAAACTTTATTCAACTTTTAAATTTTTAGTGTATGTGTGGGTGTGTCTGTTTTTTGTGCATTTTCTTTTTTCTAATATATAATTGTTACAATTTCAATGATACTTACAATTGTTGTTTTTTTTGTTTGTTTGTATACATACATACATATATAAGAAGAAATTAAAGTACCATTCATTGTTGATGACAAACTACTCTCGTTTATAATACTTGAGGAAGTAGCAAATCTTTTCAAATGCTGCTCCTAGTATTGTTTTTGCTTGTCAGTTTGTTTGTATTGTGTTGTTGTGATGTATTTGCTAAGCATTAAGTATAGCATATGTAAGGGGGCTTAAGATAGCTGATATCAAATGGCCATCATCATGTCCTATGATGGAATGTACAACAATAGTGTTCAGCAATGGAATATAATGGAAAAATGTCAGAAGAAAAAAAAATCTAGAGCTTTTAGTTTAAAAAAAGTTTTAATTGATTTTTGAATAAAATTTTTATTTCACATTTGGTAGTAAGTATTTTGATATTGATGAGAAAGTTGTTGTTTAATTAGCCCGCAACAAAGCTTGAAGGAATTGAATGAAAATTTGTTAAAAGTTTTAAATAAAATTATCTTAAAGATTTAGAATTAATTAACATACAAATACTTGTCTTGGTCTTGTCCTTGTGATTTGTGTTCATGTATTATCCGTAAAACCACTTTAATTATTTCGCCTGTGGTGTTTATTGTTTTAAGCTTCAAGTTTAAAGCACATCGTTCGGAATGTTGTATATTCTTCAACAAAAATGTTCGGGGTACACATACAGGGTATACATACATATATGTTTGTCATTCAATGTATATATTCCAGGATATTTATATGCGACCCCATACAGTATGTACATATATGTGTATGTATGTATATTCTGCGTCCTTATGAATAGAGGATTCGAATAACGGATGCCCGTCTGTCTGAAAATCGCTTTTCCGAAAGTCTTAGAAAATCTCAAGACTTCAGTATTGGTATTGAAAAAAACAGTGCAAAAAATAGGTTCCAGGGTTGGAAAATTTATTTTTTTTGTGGTACATAGAAGTGCCGTAAATTAATTATTTTATTTGCTAAGCATATTTTATATTTTATATCATAAAAAGGCTGTTCAGGAATCGAATATTGAAACTATTTGTAGTGTATAAAATAAAACTTATTTTTATAATTTTTATTCATTAAACTTATTTTATATTTATATATTTTAGGTCTAATTCATAAAATATATTTTGATTTTATAAAGGGTTTATTAATCAAATTTCCATACACAATTTGTTACATAAACCTTTTATCAAAGAGAAATTTTTTTTTTATAAATAAGGCAGTTTATGTTTTCGATAGAAATAGATTGGTATTGAAAATAATAGAAAGTTCTTCCAGGGTTGGAATACTTAAACCTTGCTTTGGCACATTAGACTAACTGACAAAACCTGATTTATTTTTCTTTAAGCATATTTTATATTTTAGATAATAATATATTTGTATTGACAACCAGACAATTTTAAAAGAATTTTTCAAGTTTTGAAAATTTAAAGTATTTTGGTATATAAAAGTAACTAACTTAAAGTTACATATTATTTTATTATTATTTATTAAACAGATTTTATATTTTAGCAAGAAAACTATTGGTATTGAAAATCAGAAAAATTTAAAATGTGGTTCCAGGGTTGAAAAAGTTAAACTTCGTGTTTTGATATATACAAGTAACTAACTAAATCTAAATTTTTTCGTTATTACTTAAACATATTTTATATCTTAGAAAAATAAAGATATGTAGTGGAATTCAAAGAAATAAAAAATACGGCTCCAGGGTTCGAAACTTAAATCGTTATTGCTATGTAAAAGCAACTAATCAAATCGAATTTTTTTCGCCATAAAAAATATAAAGATGGGCATTGAAAATAAGAAAAATTAAGCAGCTGATTGCAGGGTTGGAATATTTAATCTTTTTTTGTTAACTAACTAAAAGATGGTGTTTTTATTTTTAATTTCTTATTAAACATTTTTTTATATTTATAAACCTGGTTTTCGATAAAAATATATTTGCATTGAAAAAAAAAACGTTGTTTTAGGTTTATAAAAGTAACTAAAAGTAAAATATTTTCTGAAAGCATTTTTTATAGTTTAGATAGAAATATATTAGTATTGGAAATTTTAAAGACATTTTCAGGGTTCGAAAATTAATTTTTTTTTGTATATAAAAGTAACTATAATTAAATCGTACGCACATATTTATTATTTTTATTTATTAAACATATTTTATGTTTAATACTTTATGTTTTCGTGAGTAATTAGTAGTGAAAAAAAAATAAAAAACTTTCCAAGGCTGAGATATTCAAACTTTCATTTTATAAAAGTAACTAAAACAAATTAATTTATTTTAGAAATTTTTTATTATATTTTTTTAAGGAATTCATTCTTATTAAAGTAGAAAATTTTAAAGATATTTTCAGGGTTCGAAAATTTTAAGCTTATGAATTAATAAAAGTAACTAACTGAAACCAATTTTAGTTTTTTTAAACTAATTTAATTTTTTTTAATATTTAAATAAATTTTAAAAAGAAATATGTTGCTGTTGAAAATCAAACATATTGTACCAAGGCTGGAATATTGATTCCAGGACTAAGACATTTAAAACTTCTCGTATTATAAAAGTAACTAAAACTTTTGATTTTGCTGAAAGCATTTTTTATATTTTAGATAGAAATATTTTGGTATTGCAACTCAAAAAATTTTTAATACATTTTCAGGGCTCAAAAACTAAACTTTTTTTTTGGTATATAAAATTAGCTAACTAAATTGTATCTTTATTATTTGTTATTTATTACTAAAAAGAATAAAAAACTTTCCAGGGATGGAAAATTAAAATTTTTTTTCGTTTTATAAAAGTAAATAAAACAAATTTATTTTCAGAAATTAAATTTTATTTTTTATATAGAAATACAGGGTGGCCCAGAAAGACCGAAGTGGTGTAAATTCCTTATAACTTTTTATTTAAGACATATTTTTTTAATTTTTTGTTTTTTAAATACAGTAAATTTATAGGGAATATTTTTAGATTAGTTGTTAAAAATGATATCCCGCAAGTGGAGGCCATTTTCTGCTTCGCACAAATGATCTCTTTTCAACACATTTTCCATGACCTTTCGCAAAACTTCCGGTGTTATGTTGTTAATTTCGTCTGGAATATTGGTTTTTAATTCCTCAATAGTCCTAGGCTTATTAACATAAACTTTCCCTTTTAAATAACTCCAAAGGAAACAGTCTGGAGCGGTTAAATCCGGGGAACGCGGAGGCCAATTAAAATTGCTTCTACGCGAATTTATTCTTTCCCCAAAGATGTCGCGTAAAATAGCCATTGTGGCCCTCGGAGTGTGCGCTGTGGCTCCATCCTGTTGGAACCATATTTGCGGATGGTATTCCACGGCTGGCCTTACAAAATTTTCCAATATGGCCCGATATCGATCACCATTGATTGAAATGGCGACATCTCTTTCATTTTCCAAAAAATATGGATCAATGATCCTTTCTGAAGAAACACCGCACCAAACAGTACACTTAACTGGGTGTAATTGTCGTTGATGAAGTACTCTCGGGTTTTCCTTAGCCCATATCCTAAAGTTTTGCTTGTTAACAAACCCATTTAATTGGAAATGGGCTTCGTCACTCATAAATAAGTTATGAATAATGGAAATGGAAAGAGCACATTTGTGCGAAGCAGAAAATGGCCACCACTTGCGGGATACAATTTTTAATAACTAATCTAAAAATATTCCCTATAAATTTACTGTATTTAAAAAACAAAAAATTAAAAAAATATGTCTTAAATAAAAAGTTATAAGGAATTCACACCACTTCGGTCTTTCTGGGCCACCTTGTATATTAATAATGAAAATTAGAAAATTTAAAAAAAATTTCAGGGTTGGGAAATTTTAACTTTTTGAGAATATAAAAGTAACTAACTGAAACTAGTTTTTTTTTATTAATTAAATCTTTTTAGAAATAACTGTATTAGTATTGAAAAACAAAAATATTATTCCAGGGCTGGAAAACGAATTTTTTTTTAATATTTTACATATGTATGTATGTAAATACTGTATGTAGTATGTATGTAAATACTGTATGTACATATGTATGTATGTAGGGCATATAAAATTCAGCACAGCTCTTGCTTGTTGTTTATTAGTATTTATTAACATGTTATTCGTTTCTTTCTTATTTCATTTGTTTCACTTGATGAGTTGTCAAAATGAATTATTGATTTAATCAGATCTAATAGCGCTTATGTGTGATTAAATAATTTGTAAAGGTGCTGTTAAGTTAAATTAGTTCACATAGTGAATATGTATTTCTTAATGGCCATACAGTGTTTTTTGTTATGCATAAATATTTAATTAAGAAAACTTATGAATGAAAACTTATATAAGCTTGAACTGGTAAAGTTTATTTCCACATAAAAACTTATTGAATTTCGCAATTCAATAAACAAGCTAAAGAAGTAATATATTTAGTGAAAAACGTGCCATAATATTACAAGTTGTGGTATAAAGTTATAAATTTGTTTGACATAGTGCAAAAATTTGACGCAAACTTTGCATGTGTGAGAAGTACAATTTCATAGAAAGAATTTTTTATTAGGAATACAAAAGTCATTTAAAAGTCTTCCTCAGCTATTAGAGGTTTCTTAGAAAATCTAAAATATTGATGTAATATAATTTCATAAGAAAGATTTTGTTATTGGTAATACAAAAGTCATTTAAAGGTCTTCTTTACCTCTAAAAGGCTCCTTCGAAAATCTAAAATATTGATGTAATAGCTTACATTTGAGCAAAATCTTGTACTGGATAAATCTAATATATTTTCCATGCAAAACAAAATCTACTTCGTTGTAAGGCATTTATATTGTCTAGAAATCTAGTACTTACGAGATTCGAGCTAGGTCCAGCTTCTTTTTACTACCCTGTACCCTGTGGTGTGTGAATTGGCTACATCGTGGTTGTTTGGTTGTGGTTTTAGAAAACTTTCAGTTAATGGGTTTTGTTTTAGATAAGAAATGGTGGATAATGTTAAAAATATGAGAACTTAGTACAAATTATATAGATTTTCATAGAGATATTAATGGAAATCTTGTAGATTTTGTGCAGGTGTAAATGAAATGAAAATAGCACATTAGTACCATTTTCCAATATTGTAAGGTTGTATTTACTGACTCTGTAAAAGCAGCCTAAAAAACTACTCGTGTATCAGTATTTTGAAAGTTTATAAATGTCTTATATGGTTAGCTAAGGTTAGAAGGAAAAAGTGCTTAAGTCATATTTTACTGTTTTGTAGAAAATAACTTTAAACTTTCAAGTCAATTTTCAGATTTTATTTTCTTTTACATTTATACTGGGAAATTCAGTGTTTAATTTTACTTTTTTCTACACACTTTAAGTTATAAATTGAATTTTAAATACAACAAAGTATGAGCTTAATTAAGCTTTTATTGCAGATGAGATTTTGAAACAAAAAAGTTAAGCAAAATAATTGAGATTTTGCCCAGGGGTACTTTCAAATATGGCGATTATAAGGATGCCATTCACATTAAAAACAGCTTATGTCGACTTACATAACCACTTTTTCCTTTTTTGAGTGATAAAAAAAAGAAGAGAGGTGACTTATGAAACCCGGTTAGAGCTATGCTGCTTAGCTATATAAAACAAAAGTCGTGTGTTAAATGATATTAAATTCGCCGCAAATATTTCAAAAGGTTTAAATTTATTACACACTATTTTCTTCTCTAGCTGCGTATTATTAAATTAATGTATTGTTTGTGCAAAAATAATACAAATAAACTGAGCAATCGTTCTCATTGTTTTTGTTTGGTTCAAAGAAGGAATTCAAACAAAATCAAAAATTTTGTTTCGCCTATTTTAGTACTATGGTTTTAAGTAAAAGGAAATCAAAACAAAAATAAATTTATTACTGTAATAGTGTTAATTATTTTTGTTACGAATATCACGTCCTAGCCTCTGTGTGGTGGCCTAAAGAGCATAGCTCTAATAAGTCTTTGGTGGGCTGGTCTTTTCAACATGTTTCTCAACTTAAAAATTTTGTTTATAATCACAGGCGTAGAAAGACCATTATAAAAAGGGCATTGCTCCCAAAAAAAAAAAAAAAATAATTGCTCTTACCACCTAGAATTATTAAAACTTGCATGTAGAACTCATGCAAATCAGGGAGCAAATTACGGCAGTCGTTATCAAACGAAATTAAGAGATATTTCAATAGAGTTTATATAAAATCATTTTAAAATTTCGAACCATATCGAATGCCGTAATTTGCTCCCAGATTATAATAAACTCCCCCTCCCCACCAAACAAAAAATTTCTAGCTATGCCAATGTGTATAATACAAAACCCAGTGTGTGCTAAAAATTTCATAGAATTGAATTGAGTCGAAGCACTTGCAAATCAATACTATTTTACATTTGATTTTAAAACAACTATCTGACAACAACTGTTGCAAGCATACAAACCTTTACATTTACTGCATTAATACCGATAAAATTATTCCTACACTTACTTACCCATTTACGTCCCTTTTTACAATGTATGATTAAGAGTTAACTTGAACTTTAACTGCAAGTTCTTCATACAAAACTTTCCGTTAAAGTCCCTGTTAGCTTTTAATCGTACATTGTGAAAAGGACCGTTAATAAAATTAAAAACTCTTGTGCTTCTTTCTTCCAACAATTATCACATACAATTTATTACATATTTTTTTTAAATATAATTTTCATATAACTTTTACAAATATTCTTAATTATATAATAGTAAAACATCTACATATACCAAATATGAATAACCACAAATTAAAATACACATTTTCAATTAACTTTCAACATGGAACTTAAGTTATTTTGATAAAAAAAAGAAACCATTTCATTAAATTCAAAAGCTTCGGAATGTTTTTGCTTTTTCCTCTCAGTTATTTGCCAGCAGCATTTTTTAATTTGCAAGCAGCAACTAACAGGCAATAATTGCTTAAGACAGACAGGCAGAGACAGACAGACAGAAAGGGGCGAGTAAGAAACAAGGCCATTTTAAAGCAAACAAAGAAAATTCAATTTCTCCTCTCCTGCACGCAATGTCACCCATTTGCATGTCTGCTAAATTTCGTTCTCAGATAATTTCATGTTTTGCCATAAATTCCCACACTGTCTCATGACTTCAAAGCTTCTTCACTCTCATCCCTCTCCTCTGGAGATTCGCTATGCACTTGCACCTTATGCATTACCTGCTCCAAATCAATAGCGTTTGCTGCCATAAAATCCTCCTCTAAACCATGATCTATACTTTCACAGCGCATAAAGGACTGTCTACGCCGGCGACAGGCCAAACTGGTAGAAGGCTGACACTCTTCCACCACATCATCTTCGTTCTGTTCGGATTTTATGGAGGCCACCACTACACCATCGCCATCACAGCTGCTTACATGGGTAACCTTGATATGAATATTCTCAGTGTCCAAAGATTCAATACGTTCCAAACTAACTGGCAAAGCTGATTCCTGAGACGCTTGCTTCTTTTGTACCGGGGACTTTGTAAGCCTGCCATTTCTCTTGAGGCTGGGCACCTCTTCCAATTTGATTTTCTCCTTTTCATGCCTCAATCTTTGTTCCTCATCGATATGTACTAGTAAAAAAGGCAGTTTCAGCGACAACTCCCCACCCATGCCGGACAGTGTTAATTTCACTTTAACATAATACGACACATAAATGGCGAAAACATTTCGTTCATCGCTGTTGGTGGCCGCATGACTCATGGCGGTAGTTAGAGCCGTCGGAGGTATGAGAACTCCTGGACTTGAGCATTTATTGGGGGAGTGACTGGCTTGCATTAGAAAGTGGGGAGTGCGCAAAGCAGACGCTGCTATATCTGCTGTTATTTCATCCGGTTCGGTGCTCCTTTGCAAAGTGTCTTCTAAGGCAATCCAGTTTTTTGTGGCTCCTCTTTGTGGCTTCAAAATGACGGTGGTATTAAGGGTACTGCCGGGTGAAACATGTTGTTCTACGGGCGGTGGCGTGACACTGTCTGAATCAGCAACTACATTTTTGAATTTGCCATTATTAAACATGCAGACATCAACATGTTGGATGGCACAGACCTGCAAAGAATAAAAAAAAAATTATTTGAGAATTGTGTAGATGGATTTTTAATATAACGGTATCAATTAATAGTTAGCTGGACTATGATTAGAGTATAACAATAATATGGGCAGTATGACTAGATAGGCTAGGCCAGAGTAGAGTTAACTAAATCAGTCTAGATTATGCTAGAATAGGCTAGACCAAACTAGACCAGAATATACTAGGTTAACCCAGACTAGACTAATCTAGCCCAGACTAGACCAAGCAAGTCTAGACGACTAATCTAGCCCAGACTAGCTTAATTTAGCCCACACTAGATCTAGACTAATCTAGACCAGACTAGACTTAGACTAATCTAGCTCAGACTATACCAAGCTAGCCTAGGCTAGACTAGACTCGAGTAGACTAGATTAGACTAGACTTGACTAGACTAGACTAGACTAGATTAGACTAGACTAGGTTAGACTAGACTAGACTAGACTAGAGTAGACTAGACTAGACTAGACTAGACTAGACTAGACTAGACTAGACTAGAGTAGACTAGACTAGACTAGAATAGAATAGACTAGAATATATCATTACTGACTAGACTTTAGTGTATACTTAGTAATATAAAAGTGCTGTTGGGTATGCTGCACTCGTTCTGATATAATTTTTAATTTTTGAATTATTTATTTCATTTTATTTTATTATATTTTTTAGTCAAAATAATTAGCAACAAAGTTTTCTTACATAACATTTGTTTTTGTTGTTGTTGTTTGTAAGTATGTATTTAAAAGTGTAGAAATTATTTTATTTCCTCAAAAATATATACAAAGCAATTCAAGCGTGTTGTTTTAATTTGCGTTTCAAGCACTTTTTCGTTTTCCTTTTATTATATATAACCAAAAAAAATTGCTAAACTTTTGCTAGAACTCTATTGTTATTTTCCTAAATTTCTTACAACAAAAGAGCCATAAAATTGTGTTTAACTTTCTTAAAACCTGCAATAAAACACATATTGTTGGCATAATCTAAAAAGACCTTTAAAATACATTACATTAAATAAATCGTAAAACATCGAGCAATAATAAATGTTATTTTATGATTAAAGAAACAATGTTTTTATTCCGTAATTGGTATTAATAAAAAAATAATGTCCCAACATAAAATTAGCAGATTGAGGTCAGATTAAGCCATTAAAGTTAAAAGAATATTTGAAATTCCGCTATTAGTAATCGGTATATTGAAAAATGTAGTGATTTTAAATAATATACTTGCAGGAAACAAGAAGATTTCTATATTCTTAGAAATTTGCTCAATATAACAAATTAATTTTTCGAAGAAAGGTGTTAAAACTTTTTAAATTAAAAAAATACTTTTTGCAGAGTCTTATTAAGGGAAGAACAAAGTTATAGCCAAATTAATATGTGAAGCATACTTTGTGTCAAAAGAAGACAGAGTCTGCTTAAAATATTCAACCAAGTGCATTTATCAAGCATAATATTTATAAATTTAATTATATCTGCTCTTCATGAATTCTTTTTTATTAAATCTCTTAATTTAATTAACTTGTTTATGGAATTTCCTTCTTTTTTTGCTTCCAAAGTATCTTGTATTCACATCCGTTTTATTACGCCCACAACTAAAATACTTGATACTTGTGTTTTGCATTAAGTACCAGTAAAATATGATTTACATGAGTTTGCTTTTAGTAGAAAACATTTAGTTAATTACTAAGAGCTTAGCATCAGTTACTTGCAAGTAATAGAGTGAAGTATACTTTTAGAGATGATGTAAGAAAACGACAATTTTAAACATGCATAATATTCTTAAAAATTTAAATTATTAAACACAAAATGTGTTTAAAATAAATTATTTTCTTTCTCTAACGTATAATTACATCCTCCTTAAAGAACTAAGCACGTTACAATTAAAAATTAAGGCCTTAAAAATTTATTCTTTCATGTAAATATGTTTTCGTTTTTATTTAGTTTTTCCCTGTTCCTGTAAAACTTTGAAAATTCCAGTTACGCCTTTCTTATATTAAGCCATGTGCACATTTGTGTATGAATTTTGTGATTTTTGTTCAATATTTTTTGAGGCTTTTAATAAATTTGAAAAATGTGAAAATTGCTTTTCATACAACATTAGCATTAAAATCATCGTTTATTCCATAACAAAGGAATAACAAATAATAAATTTGCATATAAATATAATTGCCTGCTGCTTAAGGGCATGTACGCACATACATTGCATTTTAGATTGTCTGTTGTGGGAGGTGCAAAAGTAAAAACTTTTATCATGTTTATGCAAAGCATTTTGCTAAGCAGTATTATTTTCCAATTTATTAAATACAAGTTTTTTTTCATTGAGACTACAAGCAAAAACACATTTTATCAATTAAAATAAATTGTGATTGTTAAAGAAAAAAATTGTAGCATAGTTGTAGGCGTTAATACAAATTTTGTTTATTGCTTACAGCAGGCGGAATAAAGTAACTGGGAATAGAGTAAAATTGCGCATTAGACTTTTGTATAGATTTAATAACATTTATTTTTGAAACAACACAAATTAAAGATTATTTTTAATTTTACAAAGCAAAAGACCAGCAGATTTTCCATGAAAATCTTTTCTTAATTCCATTTCGGGCAACATGATGGAGAGACGGCTATTAAAAATATAAGATGCCAAAAATTAATCTTTAAATAGGGAATAGAGACAGTAAACCTATAATAAAATTCTTGTAAATCTTTTAAAATAGAAGAATAATCATAAACTTGTTTATTATCCTTCAATTATTATTTACTTGTTTGCACAAATCGTTAGGAAATAAAATTTAATGCTATAGATTTTTATTTTCGCACGTTCTCGCAATGATAATTACTCTGTCTATTCACATACACACACACATTTGCGTGACATTAAAAACACTTTGTTTTTCTTAAGAAAAAGACAAGTATATCTATAAGTTTAGAGAGTTTGGCTTGTGTTGAAACGTGCCGTTTCACTTGATTACCTTTATGAAATGATTGAACTGACACCCACATATATTTGTAGTCAAAAATTGTTTAGTATTGGCAGTAAAAATATACAGACAAAAAAAAAACAAGTATTAAATTAAAGTATTTTTTTAATTTTTTGTAGCCTAATTTGAGGGGCAATAAACAATTGATTGGTTAGCAGGAGTCTACAATTTATTTATTAACCATACTTGACATTGAAATATCAAATTTCCGTAGAAATATAAATTTATTCTTCATATTTTATAAATTTTAATGTTCTTTGCGCATTGTGGGGTTGTTCTTATATATAGTATAATTCTCATTTAGTTGTTATACAAATTTATTTAAGTATCTACTGTCAGTCCTCTAATGATTATTATAAAACAAGAACTTGCTGCATTGATAAGAGAAACATTTCAAGTAGAATAATAATATATATAATAATTTCCGAATACATTTTTTTGATTATACATATATTGTTACCTTAATATAGAAAGGTCCTAACTCATAATTTTTTTATCGAATTTTTGCACTTTCATAGTGTTCTAATGGCTCTTCCATTATATTTTTGATACAGAGATTTTTGCATTTTTATAATGTTCTTCTATCGAAATATATAAGAAAATCGATTAAAAAAATCGAGTTATTACCGGTAACGATATATTAATTCCAGACTTTGATCATTCCAGTCATATATTTTCTTTGAGTGTATTTTTATCCTCTAAACTTTCTTTAGTCATACAAACATTTTTAGTTGAACAATTATTTTAATATTTCATTAAAAAAGAAAAAAAGGGTAAAAAGTAAATACTTAACCTTAAAAAAAGGTTGAGTGTGTTTGAGGAAATGACAGCAGAGCAAACGGAACAGAGAAATAATTGCAATGTTATATAATGAGTTTTTTTTATTATTAGTTGAAATATTACCATTAAACAAGTTAATTAAATAAAATAATAATTAAAATTTAAGTTGTAGATAACCTTTTCTTTTTCTCTAATTAAATCATAAATTTATTTGTATATTTTTAGGCGAGTGCTTTACGATATCAAGTGAATATATGTATGTTTATATCTGTGAAAAAATAATGTGTTTAATCCGACAAAAAGTAAGCTGCTGCGATTTGAAGTTAAAGCTTTAAGAATTCTTAACATCATATAACGAGGTGAGTTTTTATAAGAATTTATATAAAATAACTAGCTAGCTATACTGGCGTCAGTAAGCATTTCGAGCAAATTTTTGTTTAAAAATATATAAAAGTAAAATTATAAATTTAAATAGTAAATAGTATACACTGTGCTTAATAAATTCGTTAAGGTGCAAGTAAATAGTTTTACAGTGTATGGGATGAAATTGAGATGTTTTTCCCAATCGCTCCAAAGAGGCTTTAAAAATAAGAAAATTCATGAAAGTGTGACAAAGTGTTTCGGTGCTGGTTTATTTTGGCCGATTTTTTTTCGGTGTTTGGAGATTTTTCAGTTGTGACGATTTTTTTTAATTTTAACTTTTTTGTTCCTTTTTTGAGATTTTTTACTTTAGTTGCTATTTTTTTTTTATTTTTTTCAACACATATTTTTACTCTTTACGATTTTCTTAGCTTTGGCGCTTTTTATTAGCGATTTTTTCGGTTTTCGGCGTTATTTTAAGTTCCAGCGATTTTTTCGGTTATTATTGTATTTTTTTTTTTTATTATTGACGCTTTTCTTTGTTTTGGCGTTTCATTTCGTTTTAGTTTTTTTACAATTCATATTTTTAGTTTTAGCGATTTTGTGTAGTTTTAGCGCTTTTTTCGCTTAGGTTATTTTTCAGTTTATGGAGATTTTTTGGTTTCTGACGTTTTTTCGGTTTTTGGCAATTTTTTTTGTATTAACGCTTTTTTAAATTTTTGGCGTTTGTTTTTGTTTGGAGATTTTTTTCGGTTTTTGGCGATATTTTGAGTTCCAGCGTTTTTTTAGTTCTGAAGTATTTTTTTTGTTTTGGCGATTTTTCGGGTCTTGTAAACTTTTTTATTATTGACGTTTTTCTTTGGTTTGGCGTTTCATTTCGTTTTAGCGATTTTTCCTGGTTTTAGGCGTTTGTGTTTGTTTTTTTACAATACATATTTTTATTTTTACCGATTTTATGTAGTTTTGGCGTTTTTGTCACAGCGATTATTTTTATTTTTGGTGCATTTTTTTGTTTTGACGATTTTTTGGTTTCCGGCGATTTTTTCGGTTTTTGGCAATTTTGTTTTGTATTAACGTTTTATTTTATTTTTGGTGTTAGTTTTTGTTTGGAGATTTTTTCGCTTCTTGAAGCTTTTTTTTTTGTTTTAACAATATATATTTTGAGCTTACAGTTTTTTTAGTTTTGGGGTTTTTTAATTTTTGGCGATTTTTTCGGGTTTTGGGAAGGAATTTTTCTAGTATTGAAATTTTCTTAGTTTTGGTGTTTGTTTTCGTTTTTTAATTTTTGCAATATATATTTTTAGTTTTAGCGTTATTTATGTTTTGGCAATTTTTTGCTAGCTTTTTTACTATTAGTGATTTTTTTGTATTTAACAATTTTTTCGGTTTTTTGGCGAAATTTTTTTCTAAAACTTTTTTGCATTTAAGTGTTTTTTTAGCTTAGCGACTTTTATTAGTTTTGGAGCTTTTTTTCCTTTTGGAGATTTTTTCGTTTTGGGGATTTCTTCGGGTTTTTGGCGAGCGTGTTTAATTTTAGAATTTTTTTTTGCATTTTAGCGAGTTTTTAGTTTTTAGCGATTTAATTCGTTTTGGGGATTTTTTCGGCTTTTTGGCGACCGTTTTTACTTTTAGTAATTTTTTTTACATTTTTAGCGATTTTTTACTTCTAGCGATTTCTTTTAGTTGTGGCGATTCTATTTAGATTTTTTTGGTTTTTGGTGACGTTCTTACTTTTGGTAATTTTATTTTTCATTTTAGCAATTTTTTTAGTTTTTGGCGAATTTGTTTAAATTTTTTCAGTTTTTGGCGACGATCTTATGTCTGGGTTTTTTAATGCATTTTAGCAAATTTTTTAGTTTTAGCGATTTATAGCGTTTTTTCGGTTTCTGGCAAATTTTTTTAGTTTTTCGGCGACCTTTTACTTTGGTAATTTTTTTTTGCATTTAACCGATTTATTTTATTTTGTGTAATAATTTTTATTTAAACTATTTTTTCATTTAGTTTTTGGAAAAATTTTTACGGTTTCCAAGATACAGCAAGTTGTCAAATTTACATTAACTGATATGATACCCTTTAATTAAAATTTTTTTAATTACACTGTTTAATTGGGGTGGAACACCCTTTAGAATGACCAAAGTTTTACATATTCTGTAAAAATTTCAGGTCCATTGCCTGCCTCGGACATAGTAGCGAAACCACTTTTGTTGTACGGAATCGTAAAAAATCGGCATTCAATGCAAAAACCGTCAAACTAAAAAAATCTTTCAAATGTCAAAAAAGGAAACTTCTCATTTGTTTAAATGAAAGTTTATAACAGAATAACTCTAGTTGTGCTAAGAAATTTTTAAGTAAAGGATCCAACTAAAACCTGCAATAATCAATTTCAATGTATGTTTAATAAAAAAAAATATTTTACTTAATAAGTAAAATAATAATTTGGGATTATTAGTACCATTAACAAATATATTAAACTTAAATAAATCATTTGACTTTAGTTTTATGCAAGAACTTATTATTATTGCATAATTATTGTTACTCTAAATGAATGACATGACTTAAAATTGCGTGATTTCCTTTTCTTTGCTACTCCTGCGTGCAGAAGTGAAATATAAATAAATTTTCTGTTGTCTTATTTGTACTGCATAATTTTTATATTAAAATGTTAATGTTTTTTTTTTGCCAGAAACTTGTGTGTTAACTTGTGTTTTCTTGTGCCAAGCTTTTTACAACTAAATAAAATATTTATCATAGCTCATAAAAAAATATGCTACGTGAAACTAAAAATATAAACAAAACTAATAAAATAAGACTTTGTTGGGGGGGGGGGGGAATGAATAGTAAATATTTATTGTAGTATACTTTCAAGGGCAAATAGAGAATTATTTAGATGCATGTAAGACGGCGCACAGTGGTTACTAAGCCAAAAAAAAGTGGTAATAAATACATATATGAATATCTTTTGAACTAATGGTCCAAATACAAAATGATGTATACGAAAAAAAAATTTAAAAGGACATAAAATTTTGAACACCCTGTTGCAATATAACTTGAAGTACAGGGTGGGAAAAATCTCCAGCTCGGGTTATGGAAACTTATCGAGGCTCATAATTCTTAAAACTGATTCGATTTTAGAGATTTTTTAAAAGCGAATAAAAATTTTACTATAATAAAGATATTTGCATTTAAATTAAAAACCAAAGTTTTGACCTTGATTTAATTTAGTTTGTCACTGGAATATTAAACGTATCCTTACTAATATTACAAATGTGGAAATGAGTTTGTTTGTTTGTCTGCTATGCTTTAACACGCAAACCGCTGAACCGATTTTGAGAGTTATTTCACTAATATAAAGCTACATTACCAGCGTCAAACAAGGCTATTTTTATTCGGTTTAAAACCGGTTTTTTACACTTGGTATAGATTTTCAGACCAGTAAACTCATTTTGAAAATTCTTTCACTAATGGAAAGCTACATTACCAGCGCAAACATCCCCTATTTTTTATCCGGTTCGAACCCGGTTTCTTATACATTTGGTATAGATTCTCATACAACGAAACCGATTTTGAAAATTCCAACACCAATAGAAAGCTTCATTACCAGCGTCAAACATAGTCTATTTTTTATCCGGTTCGGAACCGGTTTTTTATATTTGGAAGGTTAAACCCATTTTGAAAATTCTTTCACCAATAGAAAACTACATTACCAGTGGCAAACATCATAAATTTTTTATCCGGTTCGAAACTGGTTTTATATATTTAGTTCGGTTTTTTTACATTTAGTTCGGATTTTTTTTCCAAAAAATTTTTGGGCTGGTTGGGGCAATTTTAGTTTTGGGTTTTATTGTTGAAAATAGTATTAAAACTGGTTTTATTAATTTTTTAAATTCTTTTACCGCTTTTTTGTCGGTTTTTATAATTTTTTTAAATATTATCAGTGATTAAAAAATAGTAAAACATTCATAAATTTTAAGTATAGTTTCCGAAATATCATATCTATCCCGAGCCGAGCCTCGGGAAAAGCTAGTATATTAATAAATTAAAAATAATTGGAAGAGGTAGTTAAAATTTTTTTAAAAAAATACAGAATACAGTTAAAAAAATTATTTCGTTATGAAATATTAAAGTATGTATATTTATTTTTCATAATGTCTTTGGAAATTATTTAGTTTTGTTAATATGTTTAGGTAGAGCAAGTGTCTGAATTCCAGGTTTTAAAATAAGTGCAAAATACTATCGGGCAGGCCCACGATATCGTTAGAGAACGTTCGATCGACAATTTGTATAGAAAATATTTCTGCCAAAAAAAAACTGACTTCAATACAAACATCTGATGAAATAATTTCGAAAAAATTTATGCAATATAAAACTAAATTTTAATGGGCGTGCCTTTGCCTTGTTTTAAATGCAACATTGTGTTCTTTCAGAACTCAATGTATGTGTTAAATTTTTTAAAAATCGGTAAAGTAGAACCACTTAGAATAAAATATTAAATTGTAATAGGCGTAACTCTGCCCATTTTTTGAAATTAAAAATGGTATATATTTTAGAGCTCAAGGTGTGTTGTAAGCTTCGTAAAAATCGGTTAAGTAGAACCGTGTGAAATATAAGAATACATATTAATGGTAATTACATGAAACAAAGGTTTTTACTAGGTTTAGCAGCAATCATTAGTAAAATATCATAAAATCAATTAAAAAATATGTGGACGTGTTTCCACCCACTTTTTTACAATGGGACCAAAAAAGACAAAAAAAAAAGAGTTTTTAAATCGTTTTAAAATATACCGAGTTATGAAGTAATAATGTAAAATAAATACAGACGAATTGATAACCTCCTCCTTTTTCTGAAGTCGGTTACAAAATTAGGTATTAGAGCCCCTGTCTAGTTTATTAAAATTTACTTTTTTTAATAAAAATGTGAAAGCATAGAGTTATCTTTGATTCGGCATAGCCTGCTCCTATTTTGCGCTGCTTTTTTTTAAGCTGAAAATACTGTCCTGACCTTTGCCTTTTTAATGTTTCTCGTCCTTTTTTTAATTTAATTTATATTATTCTATAAAAAATACCTTTTTATGTCATCTGTTTTTGACATTATACTTTTTTTATTTGTGTTTTTTTATTGTGTGTAATTTTGCTCTGTGTTTTAAAATGTTCCATTTAATTATGAAGCAAAATCATATATAATTTAAGAATACTAAAAAATCTTAAGAACAATTCAGGCAATTTAAAGCACACTTCTAGGGATTTTTTTCTCAGCATCCCTAGAATTAAGCTTTAAGGAGGCCATTGAAAAACTAAATTGAAAGTTATTCAAAATTGCGTTAGCTGCTAGCTGAAAAGCATAATAAAAATTCCACCTTAATTATAATGCCAAGAATTTAAAAACATAAATATATATATAGGCTACTTTTAGGCTTAAAGTAAATTTGTTTTCAATCTTCTTATTTTATAATGTCTATTTGAGTTTTTAACAACTGAAAGGCATTACTTCTTAAGCTCTTTTATAACATCTACTACCCACTCAAAATGAATATTTATGGCAGCAGCTACAATTTGTTATTTCTTATTTCCTGATTTGAACTTTT
Source organism: Tachina fera (assembly GCA_905220375.1). Lineage (NCBI taxonomy): Eukaryota > Metazoa > Arthropoda > Insecta > Diptera > Tachinidae > Tachina > Tachina fera. The sequence continues at coordinate 10,793,008 of LR999966.1, forward strand.
AAACAAAACCCTTTTCTTTATATTCTTTTGCGTTCTTTGAAAAGAGAACTAACTGTCAGGGCAAGTAGTGTAATATGTCCTTTAACAAATATTTTTTTTTATTGTTAATCGTCTTTTGGCAAGAAAGCTTAATGTTTGTTATTTATTTGTGAAAATTGTACATATTTTATGTTTCTATTTATATTTATGCTACTACCCAAAGCTATCATTCATTTTGGTTGGTGTTATCTTCTTATTTTTTAAATATGTAATTCCAAAGAACTTTTGTAATAAATTGCTTCGCAAAATACGTATTTTTTAAAACACACAAAGTCACTTTAAGCCACATGACCAGCGCTAGAGTATTTATTTTCTATTCATTTTTCAACTTTATTGCTGTTAGTTTTTTCTATTTTCTATTTTTTTCATCTTCAAATGCTAAGCATGCTTTTCAGTGGCCATTTGTCCCATAGTTACAAATAAAGACTTACATTTACTATATAGTTCTGACCCCTTTAAAATTCACTGCAGGGAAGGTCATGTAAAATAAAAATTTGTTCAAACAAATTTAACGTACTCGTATTTTTCTTGCTTTTTATTTTGGGTGCGAATAAGAAATAAACATTTCAGTTTTTTTGTTAATCTTTTTTAAAAAGTAATTGAAGTTTTGTGCAAAATAACACCTGCAAATAATAAATTAACACTTGTTAGTGCTCAATTGGCCAGCAGCGACTTAATGTTTTCAAACAAAACTAGATCCTTTAAATGGGAAGTGAAAGTAGCTATATTTTGGCATTTTCTTATTGACAGGAAATTTCTCTGTATAATTCTGCAAAAAACTAACTTAAATGCAAAGATTTGTTAGAAAGATCTGTAAGAAGTTCGTTAAATATAAAATTTAATTTTAATAGGTGTGCCTCCCCCCAATTTTTAAATACAAAATTGTGTATTTTTCAGAGCTCAGGGTGCTTGTCGTGTAAAATTCGGTACAGTAGAACCACTTAAAATTAAATATTAAATTTTAATGGGCGTGATTTCGCCCATTTTTTTAAACAAAAGACTGTCTATTTTAGAGCACAAGACACAAGACAAGTTTCGTAAAAATCGGTTATAGAGAACCGCGTGAAATATTATAACAAATTTTAAAGGGCGTAGCCCCGCCCATGTTTTTACTTTAAAATTGTGTAATTACAAGAACCAAAGGTGTTTGATATATTTTGCAGGAATGAAGTAAATAGAATGTCACAAAAATTAAAAATAAAAAAATTTCTGGGTGTGCCCCGCCCACTTTCTTACAATAGAACTAACGGAAAGATATACGCTCTCAGACAAAGAAGAATTTTTAAAATCGATCTAAAATGTACCGAGTTATGAAGTAACACCGCAAAAAAAAATAGAGACGAATTGATAACTTCTCCCGTTTTCTAAAGTCGGTTAGAAAGGAAGCCAATTTATTTGAAATTTAACAACAACAAAAACGCCTGAAAATGTGCTGTAGAATAGAATTTTTAAGGGTCATTCAAATTATTTTAACTTGAAATAACTTTGATTCTACATGACTCTTCAGTTTGATTTAATTGTGGCCGGAATGTTAAATCAACATAAAAAAGTTATTTCAAATGGAAATTTTTTTCAATATCACTGTAAATCATGTTGAATTAACATGAAATGCATACTAAATAAAATCATTGCCTAAAAGTGTTTAAATTAACCTCATATTCGTAGATTTTAATACGAAATCTTTGTGTGTGTGCAGTGAAAACTTAATTTAGGGTTGTATGTTAGTAATAGAGGCTTGCGTAAACAGTCTTGAAATGTAAATACGTGTAAATAACTATCACATGTAATTTGGCTTAAAAAGCGATATGAACTTGAGCCCGTTCAAATCATAAATATAGTAAATACTTGTTGTTTTTTAAATGTATTCTCGTGTTATCAAGCGATGTTGCGAAGACTTCTTGTTCGTAAAAAACAAAAAAAAAATGAAAAATGGGCTTGAAAGCCCATTTTTCAATGCAATTTTTTGCATATGAGACTATCTTTTTAAAAAATCATTTGACAAGAATATTATATATGGCAATATTTTAGCTCTTGCAATCAACAAAATTAGTCTCAAAGAAAGTTTTTTGCTAAAATTAATATTTAAGGAAATAATGAAGAAAATAACCAACAAAATATCAAAAATTATACCAAAATTGCATTTATATGGCAATCATTTTATTAAGCGTTTACATTGAATATATGATCTTGAGGGCTAACTTTGAGGGCCGGATGCACCCCAACTTATCGCTATGAAATTTTTTTGTATTTTTTTTACATAAAACAACCGATTTGGGCGGTGAGAAGAAAAGAAATGAACAAAAAAATTTCCATTTAACTAACGGGCACTCCAATGTACATGCATGACGTTTGTACACGCGCCCATGCGTGTGAAGAAGATAGCATCACAAAATTTTTTTCTTTATTCTTACACCTGCAATAACTGAAACAGATGTATTGCCAACAATGTTGTTTAGCGTTTTTTAGGAGATTTCGCGGTAGTAAAGCATTTGAAAAAAAACCTCATGTCTTAAAAAAAATTCTTGTAAGTGGTCTTGTGCAGGACTTTAGTTAGTGATATGCCAGAGTTTTATTCAATGGTAGTTCCACTTTTATATACAAATTCTAAATATAAATGCATGTAGTAGGAGGTTTCCTTGACCTTCTAGAATATTTGTGGTTTCGCTCACCTAAAAACGTTAATGCTTCCTTTACAAATTTGACATAAATCTGTTAGATTTGTGGGAAGTTTAGGGTATGGCCTGAAAGGTGAAACGATTTACATATTTTTTTGTTCATGCATTTATTGAGTATTTTTGACTTAATAAAAATATTGAGCGTTGTTTATACAGACTTATAATATTAAGAGTCTGGATTAAAATATTTATTTGGGAGCAGCTTATGAGCTGTAGTGAAAGTTATCCAACAGGGTATATGATTTTTAAATAAATATTAATAACATATTAATATTTTTTTTAAATTACCGGAAAAATGTAGAAGAAATTAATAAGAATTTAATAACAAGAAACTGAAGTATACACACTTATGTGTGGAGATTAATTAAATGTAAGCAAAGGCTTAAGTGCCTAAAAAAATTCTTTATCTTTATAAATACACATGTGGAGTGGATTTAAATTTTAATATATCCTCTTTTCACTTATATAGTATAAGCAGCTCTACATTTTAAAATACCTTTGTGTAGCAAATAAAAAAAGAATACAATTTGGATAAATGTGTATTCTCATACTTATATCATTGTAATCCTAACGTCCCATTTATAACAATAAATTCTGTATTTATTTGTTAAAAGAATGGAATAGTAAATTTAAAAATAAATAAATAAATTCACTTTTATCCCCCAAAAGTATGCTACAAACTTTTTTTGAGCTAATATAAATCCACGCAAGTTAATAACAGTCAAAAATTCTTAATTAAGAAATACCGTAGTGAAAACTATTTTGGGTAGAGATCAAAACTTTAAAATACTTGTGAATGAATATATGTATAAAAGCAAACTTTTTTGTTAATATTAGTTTCATGAAAATTGTTTGTTCAAAAAACTCATACGTTACATATGTAATGGGAAGCTTCTGAAACAGAAAATTCATATAAATATAACCTCATAAAAAATATAGTATAAATAAGGACAATGGGTGGCTCGCTTGTGGTGCTTTCAGTTAGATTGCAATTGTCATATCGCTTTTACTAAATTTAAATTTGTAAACTGAAAAAAAAAAAATTATAAACAAAAGGGATAACAAAATATCCCAAATCTATTAAAACTTTTGGATATGAAATTTTCAAATATGACTCCTGCAGGAAATACAATATTGCAAGACTCAATCTAGTCATATGCTTTCTTTTGTATTTTTTTAACTCTTTTTTTCATGATTTCAAGTAATTTCTGTTCAACCAGCATGTCTTCCTTTTACGAAAGTAAAATTATGCAAAGAAAATGAAAAATTGTGGTTTGATATAGAAAAAGTTTCCGTTTTCAAATTGAAAAGAAAAAATTGTGGTTATTTTTTGGCAAAAAAAAATAAAAACGAAATGTCTATTACTGAAATATTTGCCAAAAAATATGCAAAAGATAGATTTGTCATTCAGACTTTTAAAATTTAACAAAAATATAGAAAAAATATGCACAATGCGGTTATTTTATTTAAAACATTAGTAAAATGATATGTTAAAAATTCTTAGCACAAAAATTAAATCTTATTCGAATAAATATTCTTTTAAATTAGAAAAATCGTTCAAAAAATAATCGAATAAAATTATTCTGACAAAATTTATTTCAATAAAAACTGATGGAATAAAAATTATTCCAATAAAATATATTTTATTAAAACATAAAATTATTCGAATAAAAATTAATTCTATAAAATTTTTTCCAATAAAAATAATATGATTAAAACATAACTAAAATTAAAATTATTCAAATAAAAATTATTCAAATAAAAATTATTCACAGAAATTATTAACGAATTAATAATTTAATTGTATTGATTAAATTTTTAATTGTATTAATTAATTTGACTGGAAAAATTTAATTGATATTATCAAATTGTTTATAGGTGAAAACTTAATTAATTTTTTAATTGATACTACAATAATTTAAATAATATTACAAAATCATTCATATTGCTTTTTTGTGTGTTCGATTAAAAATTAAATGTTATTCGAATAAAAATTTTCCAATAAAAGTTTTTCAAATTTAGGTAATTTGAATAATTTTTCAAAAAATTATTCGAATAAAGTTTTTGGAAGAAATTATTCGAATAAAAATTAATTGCATGGAAATTACTCCAACAAAAATTTTTGAACTAAAATAATAATTTGAATTAAAATTATTCGAATACAAATAATTGGTTGCTAATTATTCGATTCAAAATTAAATGTTTTTCGAATAAAAAATTCTTCCAACAAAAGCTTTTTTAAAAAATTTCTCAAATAAACAAAATATATGCGAATAAAATCGTATTGTATAAAAATTATTCTAAAAAAAATTATTATTCTAAAATATTATTAAAAAATTGTTCCAGTAATATAATTTGGAAAAAATTTATTCGAATAAAAGTTCATTGCATAAAATTATTTAAAAAATCTATGAATAAAATTGAAATTAAAATTAATCGATTAAAATTTAGTAAAAAATTATTCGAATAAAAATATATATTTTTTAACGAAAATTATTTCAAAAAATATATTTCTAACAAAATTTATATTATCACAAATTATAATGAAGAACTTGTGCAAAACATTACATTGTATAAGCGATTCTTTCTACATGTTCGCAAGTGTGTGATATCAAGCGGCTAACAGCTGCATAATAATATACTAAATGTAAATAGTCTTCTATTGAAACCTGATGTTATGATTTTAATCCGCAGTTTGTTTGTTTTTCACTAAGGCATAATATTATATTGCCTCCTACTTACTTTAATTATTTCATTAGATACTGTGAAACTTTCACTTAAATATTTTTTGCGCCATGAATTTCTTTTAATAAATAACTCTTAAGTTTTTTTCGCCTTCTGCATTTTACGTTCTAATAGGTATAGCAAAATAATAAAGTTTTTTTCCATTATGTGGGAAAACAAACTATTTTATTTCCTTCATAAAAAGTTTAATGATTAGTTGGAAAAGAGAGCAACAAGAAAATAAAGAAATAAAACCCGCTGTGCGAAACTTGAAAAGTGGTTTTATTATCATCCAAACAAATAAAGGTGTTACGAATAAAATTAGTGCAACTCACTGTGTGATGAACTAAATTATTAGAGACATACGTCGCTGAAAAAAAATAAAGGAGTCACAGGCAATTTACAGCAACCTATCAGGCGGGTCGGAAGCTTGATTTTATAACAAATTTTTTTTTTTCAATTGCAGCTAGAGGTTACGTTTTGCGAAGGCTGCTCATTTTTCTTTTTAGTAAAGAACACATTTTTAAGAACTCTAAAATGCGAAACATTCATTCTTTTTATCCCACAATTGGATACGCTTCTGCTTAAAAAAAAGAAATCTACTTCAACCACATAAATTTCTTTTATTATCTTGAGAAGTTTTATATATTACTCAAGAAGAAACAAAAACTTTTATATGAAACATTTTAAAAATATATAAAGCAGCAAGACTATAAAGTATTTAATATAAGAAAAAGCTTTAAATAAACAGATAAATAGTATTGAATGCCCGGTGTACTTAATATGAATAACAGAGGCTAATGGCAACTAATGATAACTTTAGGGTAAAATTAATGTCAAGAAGTTTATTGGTAATTTATATGTTATTTATGGCTTTTAAGGTAAACGTAGTTATACGTCTATGTTCCGGCTTCCACATCGTTTTCACATGTTTTCTTGAAACTTAGAAAATAAAAATTCATAGTACGTGTGTGTTCTTGCATCCGAGCGTAAAAGAAAACAATTTGGAAAAGGGCGATTTAGAATTTTTAAATTTTCTTGTTTCCTTTTGCTTTCACAAAAACTGATAACAATTGAAAATTATACCAGTTTTTTTGCTCAAAAGTGAAAAAGAAAAAATTTAGAAGTTTTAAATCATCCATTTCCACTTAAACAGGCATAGCATGTGTTTTAACTCACAAGAAAACATGTAAAAACGATGTAAAAGCCAGAACATACATTATAGTTTTACTTGCCAGATGTTAACACATTATAAAAGCAAAGTTTCTGTATGACACAGAAAACAATTTTAGTTGGTTAATTTAACCAATTTCAACTGTCAAGTTTATAGGTAATTTTTTTTTAAATTTCTATTTAGGAATTTTTTTCTGGTTATGTTTTAAAAACATTAATAATGAATAAGAAATCACCAGTGCATAGTTCTTAACAAAACAGAACAGTTTATTTTCTCAAATTTGATATATAGAGCTTTTTTAAACATACAATGTTAAATAATTCAGTGTTAAAATACCACGATGTTAACTATGCTGTTGCTTACTTCAAACTCTACTGACTGTTTAGCGGATACATCTCCCTTTCAATACTTAACATAACACATTCAGAAGAATGTTAGCAAGAGCCAGGGGTTACACTCTGTAAAACGAAATTAAAGAAAAGTCTTTTGGATTTACATGTTATTACATTACAGACTAGACCCCCGGAAATTCTCAGCGCATTCAGCAGCCTCTCAATTTTTTTTAGCACTCGATCAAAGCATTAGTTCGTGTTACAATTCCTGCTTTTGTGTATGTGCATTGACAATAGAAGGTCATTATATCAGTTTGTAATTATTTCGTCTGTGTTGGCTTATGTGTTTGTGTGGTTGTACATTTCTTAACCAGCAGAAGGTGTAACATAATAGTTGTATATTTGTGTGCTTGTTTATTTATATTATTTAGATAATAATTTCTGAATAATCCTATCGTTGTTCAGAATTTTATTTTATAGAAAAATTTGTATTAGGTTTGTTCACGTACATTTATGAAACGGTATAAACAATTTGAATTTGTTGTATTATACAGAAAAAATTTCATATTTCTTGTTCGATTACTAAATTAAAAAAAAGAAATAATATATTATTTACAGAGAAATTGGACCTATCTCAGAATTCGTAAAATTAAAAACTAATAGAATAAAAAAATAAAATAAATAAAAATAAAATAAAAAATATTTGTTCTACTTTGCTGTTATCACAGTAGGAAAATGAACTATTTTGCAGTAAACGGGTTATTCTAATTTCGAAAAAATCAACTAATGTTTTCTATAAAATAGGATCTACAATAGAATTAGAAAAAACTTAAAACCAAAATTCGTAAAAGTTTAATAGAAATATTGTCTTTAAATTTCAACCAAATAAACGACTATACTCATACAGTGTTATTTATAAAACTTAAAAAGTCTTTATAAAGGGGTTTTAAAACAATGTTTCATACAAAATTTTTTCTTAAAAAGCCTTTATAAAGCCTTAATAATATTTATAAGTAAGGCTAATAAAATTTAAAATTAGTTTGAAATGTATTTTATTTTAAAACTTTCATTAAAAAAAATTTTTAAAACGAACTTCAATTACGTTTTATTTGAATGACGAATATCAGCTAAAAACAAATAAAATTTAAAATCAGTTTCAAACAAAAATTTATCATATCACTACTCGTTTGGTTAATTTAACCAATTTTTTTTTTGGTAAATTTCTGTCAAGATAAAATGTAGTTATAATTCAGTTGTTTACTAAAAATACAGTAAACTTTACTAAATTTCTTGGTTAATCTAATATATAAACACAACTGTTCAAACTAGACTTAGGTCCATTTTCACAACTTACCTTTAGCTAAAGGTAGGATTTTTGTTTGCCCGATAAATGGCTTTGCATTATAAAATCTTCATTTATTATTTTTTTATCCATTAAATATTATTATTATTATTGATAATAATAGCTATAAAAAATTCAAGTTTTAATAATGCAAAAATATTTATCGGCCAAACAAAATCCTACCTTTAGCTAAAAGTAAGTTGTGAAATCAATTAATTTTAGTTAATATAACCCATTTGAGTTGTTAAGCTTTCTTAAACTCCAGTTGTTGCTGCAATTCAATGGAACAAAATTTTTTTTCTTGTCTATGTTAATCTTATTACTATAAAGTAATTCACTTGAAATAACTTTTACATGTTTTTTGCATTAAGAAAATGTTTCCTTTTTTTTGCTTCCTTAAGCTTATTCACTCACATGGTGTTCTGTTGAATAAATAATCGATATATGCTATTAAAGCTTCTTAACTACCTGGAAGATGTCAATATATTAGTCATTCCCTGTTGTCAGGTATCAAAAAAAAGAGCCTGTTTAATCCTGTTTATTTGTATTTATCTTAAATAATACATGTAGCAACTTCTTGCTCATTTCATGCAAACATAGAAAATTTTTTCTGGCTGGCAAAATTAAAGTGAATTATAAGAAATTTGTGCTTGTTTGGCAACAGCAATTTAAATTATGCATTCCCAAAGGAAAACCAACATCTGTCACAGAAATATATAAATTAAATTTAAAGGCTACACATTGACGTAAGAGTACAAGCAAGAAAAAAAAGTTTGCTTAATAATGATAAAATAACATTAAACTTATAAATAATTTTCTATAATACAATATAATATTATTTCCAGTGGGATGGCGGTAGATAAGGAATACAATTTGTGAAACTATCGTGTAGGATGGATTAATCGTGTTTGGCCTGGAATTGGCTAAAACAAATTTGATGGGGAAATAATCGGTGTGCGGCATTAATATTTTCGAATTTTCTTGAGAACAAAATTTTTTTTTTTTACAAGAGCTTCTCTTAAAAACCTAATTAAAATTTTTTCAAGAGACTAGACTAGACTTGGCTACGATTAGACTAGAATAGACTTGGCTATGACTAGACTAGATTAGACTAGACTAGACTAGACTAGAATAGATTAGACTAGACTAGACTAGAATATATTAGACTAGACTAGGCTAGGCTACATTATACTACGCTAGGCTAGACTAGATTAAACTATGCTAGACCAGGCTAGAGTACAGTAAGCTAGACTATGATAGACTAAACCCAGACCAAACTGGAACTAGACGTAGCTAGACTAGTAGTATAAGACTAGGATTATACTAGAAAACGGCTTAACTCTGGAAATACTATGGCTGCACTATGTTCCAAATCTTCAGAAATCAGAACACTTTATTTACTCAACACTGATATTTAGAGCTTCTTTAAACACACAATGTTAAATAATTCAGTGCTAAAACACCAAGATGTTAACTCTGCTGTTATTTACTTAAGGCTCTACTCTACTGCATCTCGCTTTCAATACCTAACATAACAGAATACACCTCCTGAAATTCTCAGCACATTCAGCAGCCTCTCAAAATTTTTTTTAGCTTTCGGTTAAGTCATTGGATTGTGTTACAATTCCTGCTGCTAGTTTTGGTGTATGTATATTTTAGAAATATAACATAATTATAGAAGTCTTTCGTCTTTTGTTGTTGATTAAGTTTATCTTGACCAGAGACAAGCAACATGATGCCCGTGGACACTTCGTTATTATTTTATTTATACGTACTTAAGCATACGTACGGAAGAAAACAATTCAGTCCCTCATAAGCATTCGTACAAGCATGCAGTTTACCCTCTCATATATTATACACTAAAGCATAATATAAAGATGTATGTGTTTGCCTGACTTTATTTCTGGCTGCTTAAGCAACTCATTGGTAGTCTTTGCTTGTTTAAGCAGCAACGAAATGCGTGTAGACTTGCTTAACCAACAACAAGCAAATAGACAGTAGGAAGTGCTTACGGAAATCATAGAAAATATTTTCTTTCTACTTGGCTATTATCATAGTAGGGAAATTAACTATTTTTTAGTATTTTTTTAAATTTATATCGTAAAAATTCAAAAAAAATTACAAATTAAATGAAAATTTTTATAAATTTCAGTGGAAAAAGTTTTTTTTTATATAACAATTTTCTTTACACAAATTAAATTGTAAAAACGTGACTTTTTCCCTTTAATTATGATTTTAAATGGCAGGCCATAACAGTAAGAGCAAAAACAAAATCAGTAAAATATAGTTACATACATAATTTTTTAAAATTGTGTCTGAAAACAATAACAATTACTGTCTGTACTTACACGAACTTTGCGAACAGTCTTTCTACTATCATTGCGTATGTTGATGGTAACACAAACACTTTCACCATGCGTATACCAGGATTTGTCCAAGCTGGCACGTAATCCTACGCGACCATCTTGCAAAAGAAACGGTTTATCCACAGCACCTTGGGGACCGCCGCTCAAATTGGTTGTGCAAATACTGTCGTACTGTTGAAGGCAATTGTGGTGTGCGAAAAGAGAATAAAAAGAAAACATGTATGTATATGAGTTAGATTTTTATTTGTTTTTTTAATTTTATAATGCATGTTTGTTTTCTAAAGCCTTTACACGAAATAAAACAATAAACGGAAGGCAAGTGTGCTGCTAATGTTTTCTTTAATTAAAACGTTCATGAGAAAATTTTACAAATAGAAAAAGATAACAATAATAATTTCCAGCAGGCGTTGTTTTAAGTACAGTGTGCTTAAGTAGCTTTAAGTTGTGTGTCTGTCTTTTATTTTACTTACCTCTTGAAACGATTTACTATAATTGTGAATCGGATCATTTGGATATCTTTCCACTTCACTTTTGCTGCGACCGAAACGATTGCTGAAACGAAATGTCTTGGGCGATAAACGCAACTTGGGAAATGACTCTCCTCGCTCAGATTTACGAACTTTCGAATGCCCAGAAGTTTCCCCGCAAGCTGAGTCGGGCTGTTGCAAACGTTGTACCGCAGAATCGGATTGAGTTTCACTTATGGTAGAGTTTGTGTTCATTATATTGGAATTGGTCTTGCAATTGGTTGAGGTCATGGGTGAGACTTGTGCTGGCGGTGAAATAACCGGATTATTTACCAAAGCGGCAAAGTTTTCCGGCCCATTAATGCCATGATTGAAAACATCTGTGCGATAGATAACTCTAACACCCATTTTCACCGAAGCACGACGATGAAACTTTTCATCGGTTTTATCGGCTGAAAAAAAAACAAGAAGATAAACAGATTTGTTTTAATTTTAGCTTATCTAAAGGGCTTTTAAATTTTTGTTTCAATATATTATTTTTAGTTAACGCGTGTGAAAATTAATGTGAATTTGAATTTAGTTGCTTTAATTTGAATTTAAAATTGCTTGGTATTTCTACTCTTAAGCAAGTTTGTTAGGGTAAAGGTTCTGCCACTAGAGACTTCCTAAGTTTGACAACTACTTCCTAAGAATTGACTGTAATTTATTGGAACCCCTATTAGCGTTTAAGAACATGTCGAGCCATAACTTCTAAACAAACTTAAGCAACATATTGTTTGAACTGTGTTTTGTGTTTTTTAATAAAAATCGATTACCTTCGATAGTGAATAATCGATTTTCGTCAAAAAATAAACCTCGAAAACTATGTCGTTTGAGTTTTTTTAGAAGTTATGGCTCGACATGTTTTTATGCCCGAATAATGGAAAATTGGAGTTTAGGCGGTTAATATTTGAATAGTGAAAGACCCTTTAACTGGAAAAAAATTCCACTCCTAACGGCTTGTTTATGTAATTTTAAATTTGTTTGCTTGATTTTTTATTTAATTTTTCATGGAGAGTATTTTAATACCCGTAAGCTGCAGGAATGGCAGTTGAACATCAGTAAATTGATTTTCAAATGTAAAATTATTGGTTTTTGTGAGTCTTATTATAAATATTTCAATCAGCTTTTTTTAAATAAACTGTTTAAAGCATTTCTTCAATATGATTCGAAATAGAAGTCAAATTAGATTTTTAAAGTGTTAAAATTTTAAATGTATTTTATTTTAAAAATTTTGAGATATGCAAAGGCGTTATTTTTATTCTTTTAAAATTTAAAAGTAGTAATTTATAATTTTGATATCTTTAAATTTTCTGGCAACGTTGCTTGCGGATTTTACATGAATGTATTTTGCCTGGCAACTGTGAACTGTTCTTGACAGTGTGACCAGATCAAATAAAAAGACATTACAGCTAAATCGTTTTTGAGATAAAATCAGGAAATGCTAAAAAGAATTAAAAAAAAACTGCTAACAAAATAATAGTAACATTTTCAAGACATTTTAAATTAATTTTAATTCATTTAAATTAATTAATTTTTAAGACATTTTAAATAAATTTTATTAATAAAAAAAATTCTTTTAAAACTACTCGTTATTTAAAAACTCAAAATTAAGCCTATTATTAGAATATACATATTTTTTCCTTAATTTTGTCAATATACATAACAATTTTAATTATCTAGGACCTTTCCTTATAATATGTATGTACATATGATGTATATAAAATGTATGACGCCATTCCACTGTGTGGCATAGAGTGGCCCTCAAATACATAAAATATTTGATTAAAATTTAAATTTAAAAACGTTGCCATTAATTAGAGACTGACGTACTCAGGCTAATTATTAAAATTAAAAGCAAAGTCCCCCTACCCTGCACTAACTTTAGTAGAAACATTTTTTAAATAGAGTAAACGAAATGAAATTATGCTCAAAGGAACTTTAATTAATGTATTCAGATTTATTCATATATTCTGATTTTTATATACATATGTACTTAAATACATACATATACATAAATATAAACGTATGTATGTGTGTATGTATGTACGTAGAACTTTTAGAATCCCATCCAAAATTTGCACACTCACCCTGAATGAATTCGAATAAATTCTTGTAAGATATTAAAAAAATGTTTAGCATTTGCTGAAAAGAAAATTTATAATATTCTTTTTTAAATTAAATGTCTGCTCTTTCTTATTAAATTTTTCCTTACTGATGATAATACTTGTGATTAAAGAAAGCAAAAAAAAGTTTAATAATTTCCTGCCAGCTTTTCTTGCACCATTTGCATTTTGATTTTTTCTTTGAAACTTTTTTATTTTTGTTCTTGTTTAATTAAATATAAACACAGATTATTGTATGTTTTCTTTTAATTTGAAAAAGTATGAACACAACTTTGAGTGTTTTCAAAGGAACTAAGCTAAAAGAAAATTAACAACAGTTTGTCAATGAATTCTTGTCAAACCGTTAAATATATTAAATTAAAAAAATTCAGTGAAGTGCGACTTTGACCCGCGCACGAAGGGTTCCGTACGGGCACGAGATATGTAATTCAATACGAACAATATAAACTATAGTTTTGGCATTTTTTTCGTTTTTGGGGTTTTTCGGTTTTAAGCGTTTTTTTTAGTTTGGGGGTTTTTTGAATTTATTGGCGCTTTCTGAGTTTTGGCACTTTTTTCACGTTTTGGCGATTTTTTGTTGCTTTTTGAAGTTTTTCTAATTTTGGCAATTTTTATTATTTTGGTGTTTTTTTATTTTGGCGATTTTTTTATTTTGGCGATTTTTTTTAATTTTGGTGTTTTTTTCATATAGGTGATTTTTTTTTGGTTTCGCCGATTTTTTTAGTTTTGGCACTTTTTTTTCGTTTTGAGGATTTTTGTTTCTATTTTTGGCGTTTATTTTAAATTTTGAGGATTTTTGTTTCTATTTTTGGCGTTTATTTTAAATTTTAGCGATTTTTTTCGTTTTGGCGATTTTTTTTAAATTTGGCGAATTTTTTTCACATAAACAATTATTTTTGTTTTGGCGCATTTTTCGCGAATTGGCGATTTTTTTCGGTTTTTGGCGTTTTTTTCATATTGGCGATTTTTTTTCATTGAAACGATTTTTTCGAATTTGGCGATTTATTTTAGTGCTAGAATTTTTTTTTTTAATTTTGTCGATTTTTTTCGATTTGGCGATTTTTTTTTTAATTTTTGGCGATTTTTTTCAGGTTTTGGCGATTTTTTTCGGTTTGGCGATTTTATAATTTTCGGATTTTTTAGTTTTACCGTTTTTGAAAATTTCAAGAGTTTATCTCTTACGGTCTCCAAGATTTAGCAAGTTGTCAAAATTACATAGTCAAAATTGCATTAACTGATGGACCACCCTTTAATTTAAATTTTTTAATATCTTAATATTTATTGTTGTATTCTATATAAAAAAATACACTAATTTTACGAATTTCAAGTGTCAATATACATATGTACATACAATTGTATGTATATTACATGAGATTTTAGCATTTTTCGTTGTTCGTTTTGGAGCTCCCTTTCATTTCTAATTCTCATGTACTTGTTGTTGTAGTGGCCAAGGTTCTACATACTCTGTCCGAGTTTCAGGTCCGTAGCTCTTACGGTTCCTGAGAAAATACCGTGTGACGGACAGGCGGACAGACTGACAGCGTAGCGAAAACAATAGGGGTCCTTTTTTCAACTTTGGTGTACGGAACCCTAAAAAAGAGATATAAAATGGTGCACAAAATTTTGTGTAGTATTTCAGAGAGGAATATAATTTTCATTTTCCTTTCATTATTTTTATTGTTTTATATATTCAAATCAATATTTTAAGCAAATTAGAGAATGTTCGAAAATTCGAAGATAATTTTAAAATTATTGTTAATTTAATGCGTTTCGAAAATTTTTAACGAATATATGAATATATAATAATCTTTTTACTTAAATGTTTATAAAAAAAATTAATCAAATTAATTATTTAGAGTAACATACACATACATACATACATACGTTACCTTTAAAATAGATAGGCCCTAACTTATTATTTATATGAAATCGAGTATTTTGTATATTTCGATAGAAGAACACCTACTTTATTGCAATATGAACGCACATACTTATGTATACCAAAAATTGAATTTTTCTTTTTGTTACATTATGTTTGATTTTGAGCAAACATTTCATAAAATAGGCTTGTTCATGCAAAAGAAAAAAATATATTTTCACTGAGATGTATGTATATAAATTGAAAACTTAATATATTTTTTTCTGCAAAACTATCATTTTTGAGTTATAACTTGGTTTAAATAAGGGCGCAATATGTTTTAGGGTGGGAGGAGTTTTTTTTAAATTTAAGTTTTTATTCATTTTCTTTTGAACACAATTTTTGAACATGTCTTTTTTTAAGTTCTTAGTATTTTTGCTCATTTTGATCTGAAAATTAACAGCTCAAACGATTAGAGCCATGTTCGAAAATGAACTTAATGTCGAATCTCAAAAATTAATTCGAAATTTAAAAATTTAAAAAAAATCTACTAAAGCTTATTCAATATTGTTATTCAATATTCAAATGGAAATGAATGTTGAAAAATTTTGAAGTTTGTTTAGTTTATTTAAAATTTCGAATCTGCAAAATTAAATCAAAATTTTAAGATTTAAAATAATTTCTAATAATTTTTATTTCCATTTGAATATTTTAAAAATTCAAGGTTTGCATTATAAATTTATTCGAAATTTAAAAATTTTGAAAAAATTTCTAAGAATTGTTATTTAAATTTGAATATTGCAAAATTTGAAGGTTTGTGAATTCATTAAAAAATTTATAACATGCGAATATTCCAACCTTAATTTCGAATCTCAAAAATTAAAAGTTAAAAATTTAAAAAAAAAATTACTTAAACTTATTCATATTCAATATTCAAATGGAAATGAATATTGAAAATTTTTAAAGCTTGTAAGTTTATTTAAAAAAAAGTATAAGAAAAATTCATGTTCGAAAACTCGAATTTTTAAAATTAACACGAAATCGAAAATTTTAAAAAAATTTACTAAGATTAGTAATTTTCATTTGAATATGGCAAAATGTTGAAATTTTGTGACTTCATTTACAAAAAGTATAAAAAAAGTCTTACAACTGACTTTTGGTTAAAACAAATATTATTAAAGAAGTGATGCTACAATTAAAATGCGAATAATTTTATTTATTTTTATAAGAAAAATAAGTTGTTATTGCAGTTATTTTATATTTTCTCCAATAATTTTCTATAACTTTAAAGCTCAAGGAAAGAATTATTGGGCCTGATTATGTAAGGTGTATTTCAAATACGACTACGACTGTTTGGTAATAGATTAAAGAATACTTCAAAAGTTTTTCCTTAATCTATTACCAAACAGTCGTAGTCGTATTTGAAATACGCCTTACACAATCAGTCAGGCTCATTGTTACTTCTATTTTTTTACATCATTTTATTGCTTCGAAATAGACAAAAAAAAGTTTTCAATAAAAATATTTAAATTTGAAATACATTTGAAATATAAAAAAAAAATTTATATCAATGTCGCAAACCGGCTCCATCTAGCCGAAGTTAAATCGGCTTCTTATAAAAATGAATATACATACAAAAATACATTTTTCTCGGTGAGCACCACTGATTTATATTAGATAAATTTCTCTCACAAACTGTAGTTTGCTTCAGTAAGAATAACAGCTCCTAATTTTAATACACTTAAATATACATATGTATGTACATACCAATGAAACAGCGCACGTCATAGCTGGTGCCGATTGGAGCACCATAGTATCGTTTGGCTGGCACTAACTGAACACTGGGTGGTGCCTGGGCTGTTAGTGTCAGAGTAAAAGGATGAGCTCCTTCGCCTAGACGCCTTAAAAGGGCTTCCTGTAGAAAAGTTAAAAACAAAAAAAAATACTATGAAAATTCTATAATATTATGGTGATTAAGCAATCATATAAAAAATAGTTGATTTATAATTCTATAATATATAATGGAACACTAACTTAATACTAAACCTCTGCAATGAATATCTTGAAAGACATTGCAAGGCAAAACAAATGACATACAAAAGAGGGAAACAAAATCGATGCTGAACGAGAGTTAAAGCAGATACACAAAAAAAAATATCTAAACAAATTTTAGAATATTTCTCAAGTTTAAAGTATTAAACAAACATGCCTGTGCATGTATATACATATATATGAGTAGCCCTTGTTGTTTGGTGTTTTCAACAAAAATGGACCCAAGAAAACTCTTATTCTAATCTTAATAATAATAATAATTTTACTAAGCATGTTAAGTGGTTAACAGTGCGCTGAAAATAGATTGCGCAAAAATTTTTTGGTTCTTGTCTTTGGTAGTTAAATTTAAATTTGCCTTCAAACACATACAAAATAAAATATGTTTGCAATATACATTGAAAAAATTTAATATTTAACAACTATAATTTTCGCAAATAACATGAAATTCAACAAATTCTGTATTTGATTCAAATAGATTAGAAATGCATTAAAGAAAAAGAAAATTATATTACATTTTTTTTTCATCAAATTCCTATATTTGATCTTTTTCACAGTAAATTAAATTTTTTTTTATTAAATCAATACATTTCCATAGAACAGTATACAAAAATCTTTATTACATAAAATTCAACAATTTTCTTCTGCGTTTTTTAGTACAAAATTTCCTTACAAATTTTCCTTATAATACATTTCAAATGCCTTTTAATTTTTTTATGAATACGGGTATAGAAGCTTTCCATAAAGTATTGAAAAAAATTAATTCATAATTTTCGCCTTTAAAAAATAATATTAATTAATTTTACCCAGGCCTGTTAAATGGTTAACAGCTGTTAAGTGTAAAATGTGAGGTGCTAAGATTTCTGTTTTTTGTCTCTGCTACTTAAAATTATATTTATATTCACACACATTTAAAGTTTTTAACGAAACTTTTTTCTATTTAAGCTGTACAAGGTCGTTTTTATTAGGGTGCCGTACACCAAAGGTGTACTTATTGTTTTCGCTACGCTGTCCGTCTGTCTGATATTTTATTAATTAAAAAAAATTCTAACACTAAAATAAATCGCCAAATTCGAAAAAATGGCCCAAAAGAAAAAAATGGTCAAAATGAAAAAAAACCCAAAAAACCGAAAAAAATCGCTAAAACGCGAAAAAGGCGCCAAAACAAAAAAAATTTTATATAAAAAAAATTGCCAAAATGAAAAAAATCGCCAAAATTAAAAAAGTTTGGCGAATGAAAAAAACTCCAAAACGAGAAAAAAGTGCAAAACAAAAATAAAAAGCGCTTTAATGAAAAAAATCACTTATATGAAAAAAATCGCCAAAATTAAAAAAATCGGTAAAATGAAAAACGCCAAAAAACGAAAAAATCGCCCAAACGAGAAAAATAGTGTCAAAACTACAAAAAAGCGCCAAAACCAACAAAACCCAAAAACGAAAAAACTAATGTCAAAAGTATATTTTATATAGGCTAAAGTTCATATTGAATTACATATCTAGGTCCGTACGGAACCTTTCGTGCGCGGGTCACAGGCGCACTTCACTGATTTTTTTATTTGATTAAATTTCACACACATCTAGTTCATTCTTTTGTTGAAGTTGTTCATTAACTCTCTTTAGCTCTAATTAAACTTTAAAGGCCTTATTTATAAAAATTGTTAATGGGCTGATTTAAAAAAAAATCGTTTCTAAATGTTTAAAATTTTTATGTATAATAACGAAAATTCGTTTCAAAAAATATTTTTCCCCTGCAAAAGTTAATAACGAAAAAATCGTTTGTATTAACAAAAGCTGCCCGTAAGGTTTTATAAAGGCTTAATAAAAATTTTTATTAATAAAAATCTATTTTATAAACCCTTTATAAAGCCTTAATAATTTTTATAAATAAGGCTGAAAATATTTAAGTTTTGTTTTTTTGTAATCTTTCTATCAAGTAAATGTTATGTGCAGCCCTTTAATAAATTAAATATGTTTGTTTTTTCCATTTTTAAACTTACCTGCAAAGGACTTAATGACTCTTTGGCCGGTTCTTCATTTCTGGGCCATATTTGATGCAATGACATAATGGCCTCATTGCAAAATCGCAAACCCATCACTTCCTCATCCTCTCGGCCATAACTACAATAAATAGTTTGTAGAAACAAAAAAAAAATTTATTAAAAAAAAAAATAATAAAAAATAAATTGTTCATAAAGGTTAAGAGGAAGAAAACTGCTGCTCTTACAATTATAAATTTTAATCATATTGGTTCCTTCATTTAATTGAAATAATCAGTGAAAGTAAGTCAAGCAGGAAAAATCAATAATTGAATTTGACCCCATACGAAAGAGTATTTCATTAACTTAATATGGAGAGACCTTAACTCATTATTTTTTTTATCTAAATTTTTAAATTTTTCGCTACACTAGACGTTCTTTTAGCGATATATACTAAAAATTCGCTTATAAAAAAATAATGAGTTAGGTCCTTTCTATATTAAGGTAACTATATGTATGTGTGTATGTGTGTGGTTTTTAGTATGATTATTTTTTTGCTTATAGTTTGAACTATAAACTGAAAGGTTAATGTTTAGCCGAGCTTGTAAATAGACTGTGATTATATCGCTGATTTACTGAAACAACGTCATAACTCACAAATTTGAATTTTTAAGTTAATGATGCAGAAGTAAGCCTTATATAATTTTTTATGTTATAGAAAAACTTTCAGAAAAGAATAATTAAATTTTCTTTTTTTGAATTGAAAACTTTAAATGCGTTTTCTGGCAAACTATTTTTTTGGAGTTATGCCTTTGTTATAGTAAATGAGCGCATGTGCATACATATTTCGTATTGATATCTGCGGCATAGTATTTACAAATCATTGACATGTGATTTATTAAGCCTTTGGCAAATATCATTTTACTAATTCCAAGAAGTATGTATGTTGAAAGTAAAAACCGCAAATAAAACAAATAACTTTTCTGTTAGTTTTAAAGAGCTTAAAGAGATTTTCTTTGGCTAATCAAAGTAAATAGAAGCATGTTCAAGTAATAACGCGGAAACTAATTTATTATGAAAGTGAAAGTATATTAAGCTTTGTGTAATTTTGCGAGTTAAAATTTCTTTGAAAGTGCTGCCTTAGGATATTTGAAATTAAAGGAATAGAACATTTCCACCGAAATGTCCACCATTAGAAAAAAAAATTAAAGGCTAAAAATACTTTTTTTTTTAATATTTTCTAATGAAAAAATTTTTAATTTATACATGACCCATTTGGAGATATTCAAATGCACAACAGCACAACTTTTTTTATTTGAATATTTCTTTCGCACGTTTTGATAGACGTTCCTAAAAAGAGACATTATGGCTTGTGACAAAAAGTGCTTAAGTCATATTTTACTGTTTTGCAGGAGAGCACTTGTAAGCGTTCATCTCGATTTTTAGAAATTTATTTCTTTTTCAATGAAATTGAGGAATTCTCTGTAAACCTTAATTTTTTTTTAAACAAATAACGTTCTACAAATCTATAAGTAATAAATTTAAGTTGAAATATACTTTAGTTAAGCTATTATTCCAAATGTAATTAGAAGACTAAGAAAGATAAGTCGCAAAATATAGTGCAATAACTTTCTAAAAATTCTTAAAAATTAATTTAGATTTTGACCAGATATACTTTCTAATATGCAGATTACGCAGGTACCATTAACTCAAAATCAGCTTATCTCGACTCAAGCACTTTTTCCTTTTTGCCACCCATCTGTGAACTCTTGCTCTTTTTTCTGAGGGCGCAAAGAGTCAAAAAAAATTAGTTATAAAAGCTTTGAGCTTGCAAATATCACATAATTTGATGTAACGTGCGACATTGAAAAACGATAATTGTTAACGAAAGTACATGCAGAAATTTCATCAAATATTCAGAGATATAAAATACGGTTAAAATAAAATGAAAACTTGCCGAAAAATATATATCTATATAAAGTTGGTCACGTTCGACTTCGTATGTGTAAATTTAATTGTTTTTGTTTGATAATTTTAAATTATTTAAATTTAGAGGAGAAAAAATGGCGAAAAAAATAAAGAAAGTTTTAAACGGTGGGGAGAAAAATTCAAGAAAGGTGAATTATTATGGCATAACCCAAAAATAAAAATCAAGGAAAGAATGTGGACTGATGGGAAAACGTGGGCTTAAAATATATGTATTTTATGGTATGGTTTCGTGCTATATAATTTAAACAAAAAAAATGGAAAGGAGTTACAAGAGCATTCCATTCCGCAGTACAAGAGCGCAGTTGCACTTCTTTCAAGTAAAATCAGCTAGAACTTTCTATTTTGAAAGAAAAAAACAGTGTTGGGTATTCCTGATATTATGTTCAGTTAAACTATGTTTTAATTTCATTTTAGCTTATGGCTCACGGTACTTTATTCATACAACATATTTTTCCTACAGTTTTTGCTAATATTTTAAAATAACTACGTTGTATAGTTTTCTTAATTTAATTTTTTGCTAAGCTTTTTTGTTTTACACTTTCGTAAAGAAACCAACGAAAAGAATATTTGCATATGACAAAGGAAATTTTCACGTGCGACATTTTCCATGCAAAATGCCACATGCCAACATATCACGTGCAACATGTCACGTGCGACTGTGAATTAAATTTATTTTAAATAAATATATAAATGATATTTATTTAAAATTAAAACCACTTTAAAGAGGCATCAGTTCCAAAATTAGTCCCATTAAAATATTCCATCAGCTTTCGCTGAAATCGGACTATCTATTTTCGTCACATGCGAATGCCTTATTGTTTTTTCAATTATATTGAACACGAAAAACTGCTCAAAATCAAACTTATCACGAATTGTAGGGGTTTGAAATAAAATAGAGCTACATTTGTATATAAGTTACACTTAGGGCCAATTTTTAAATATAAATTAATATTAAAATGTCTTTTTTAATTTATTTAATTTTAATTAAATTAATTTCTATATTAAAAAATGACTTTTAAATATGAATTGATATTTGAATAAGTTGGTGAAATATGCTCTTAGTATAAAAAAAATAAAAATCCGTTTTATTTTGACTTTTTTCAGTTCAAATGTAAACAACCGTCACGTTCGACATTAGGAAAATGTCCATTTACATTCTCATAATTTATAAAATTGTAAGAAAATAAAAGAAGCATAATCACATCGTAATTGTGGATTTTCAAATTATCACATCGTTTTAAAAAAAACCAAAAATTAATCAATTTAATTCACATTTGTCTATATGTCCTGGGGTACAAATTTAATCAAATAAATTGGCTAATTTTGTATTGACCAAACTTTTATTGACCAACAATTATTGACCTTAAAGTAATTGCTTTTTTTGTGCACTACCTTATCATTAGGTTTATTATTTAATAAATTTCATTTTATTTTATTATTTATTAACTACTTACCGAAATGTTAGTGTCAATTGTGCATAGACACGATATCCTTGTATGGCCTTTGGATCCACATATACAATGCCACGCAATATCGATGGGCTGCTGCCAGACAATGTTATTTCACGTGACGGCAAATACAGTGTTAAAACACAATTAGGTGAGGTTTTTTTATAGACACGTTGAGTACCGTAATCATCTTTGTGTGTGGGTCTGAAAAAATAACGACATGCACTCATAATATTATTGAAGGTTTGGAAAATGTTCTTTTGTTTTAGTTACGCAAAACAAATTTTAATTAACTTTGGGAAAAAGCAACGCCTGGTTATTTTAATGAATATTGGAGAACGTACAAAAAAATTTTTTTTGTGGGGAAGTTGGGGCATTATGAAATAAGTATAAATACTTTGTTTAGAAAGATGAAATTTCATTATTCCCCAAGTACTTTGAAAGTTAATTGGACTTTTATTTATTTTCATTATTTCCCAAAGTCTCGACTAAAACAATTTGTTTAGGCTATTTGTTAATAAGTAATAAACGAAAACACACTTTTGTCTCAAGTGTTTTTCGAAATACATACTCATTAAAATGTAAGCAATTACACAAACATTGACATTTTCAATATTATTAACTAATAAAAATTCGAAATTTGAATCTTATTAAAACTTTTCCTTTTGGTCGTAAAAGATAATTTTCATAATTTTTAAAAGTTTAATTTTTTGCTTGCTTTTTTTTACACTTACATTAGAAAGAAGCATAATAAAATATTTTTGAAAATTCTAACATAAAATCAAAACACAAAAATTTTTGCCTAATAGCTCTCTTTTAATTTTTACTCATACACAACCCAAAAAAGCATATAATAAATTTCCCTTTTTTATTCTTTTTTTATATGGATTATAACTAATATTGCATGTTCGAAAAATCTAAATTAATTAATCGAATTAAAGGAATTGGTATGCAATTGATGGATTCATTCTTGAAACTTACATTTTTGCTTATCATCAAAGAGTTCTAGTTTCATTTTATACAAAATAAGATTTTTAAGCAATATTAGCCAGGTTCAAAGATTCGAAATTAATTTCGAATTTAAGGAAGTAGTGTGGAATTGATAGATTTTTTTTGTGAAGTTTAAATTTCTATGTATTCACGAAGAGTTCTGTTTTATTTTATGTAGAATATGATTTTTAAGCAATATTGGTCATGTTCGAAAAATCTAAATTAATTTCGAACTAAAGGAATTGGTATACAATTGATGGATTCATTCTTGAAACTTACATTTTAACATATCATGAAGAAGTTCAAGGTTTATTTTATACAGAATAAGATATTTAAGCAATATTAGCCATGTTCGAAAACTCGAAATTAATTTCGAATTTAAGGAAATAGTGGAATCGATAGATTTTTATGTGAAGTTTAAATTTCTATGTATTCACAAAGAGTTCTGTTTTATTTTATGTAGAATATGATTTTTCAGCAATATTACTCATGTTCGTAAATTCGGAAGTAACTTCGAAATTAAGGAATAAGTGCGACATATTTTTATTTGTGAAGTTTACATTTCTGTGTATTCACAAAAAGTTTTGTTTTATTTTATACAGAATATGATGTTAAGCAATATGAAAATTCGAAATTAGATTCGAATATAAGGAATTATTATAAATTTAATTGATACATTTTTGAAATTTAATTTTCTGCGCATCCTTAAGGAGTTTAGTTTTATTTTATGCAGAATATGATTTTTAAGCAATATTGGTCTTATTCGAAAAATCGAAATTAGTTTTGATTTTCAGGAATAATTATAAAATTGATTAATTCATTCTTAAAACTCAAATTTCTGCATGTCTTCAAAAAGTTTTGTTTAATTTTAGGAAACATAGTTCTCTCGAACATAAATTTTTCCTAAACTTCGTTAAAAAAACAATTTATTTTATTAGTTTGACCCATATTTGCTATGTTCGAAAATTCGAAGCTAATTTCGAAACTAAAAACTTAATTCACTTTCTGCTAAAATGTTCGAAAACGATTTTTTTTTAACGAAAATTTAGTTCTTTCGAACATAAATTTTTCGAGCTCGAAATTTTAATTTTCCCTAAATTTCGATAATAAAAACTATTAATTTTAATAGTTTGACCTATATTTGCCATGTTCGAACATTTGAAGTTAATTTGGAAAAAAAATTGAATTCACTTTCTACTAAAATGTGCGAAAACGATGTTTTTAGGAAAATTTAAAGACATCCCATAGTTTTGTTTTCATGATTTTTGAGGAATTGATAAAAAAACAGAGTTAATTACTCAGACTTGTTGGTGTTAAATAAATTTTCAAACACTATTATCAAGCGAAATCTTTGTGACTTTTAAAAGGTTTTTAAAACAAATTTCCAGACACAATTTTTTTCTAAACCATTTTTAAAACAATAATTTTTTAGGAATAAGTATGCCTTTAAACATTTTAAGTAAAACATTACTCTTCTCTTTAGAATTTTAGTTAATTTCTTTTAAGAAATTATCTTTATGCGCTCGTTCTTAATTAATTACAATAATACCTTTCAACAAACTCATTTATTTCACCATTTATCAAATCCAGCAACAACATTTCACTTTGAAAACTGACACACGAAGAACGTGGCAAATAAGCACTTGGCAAACTCAGATAGTCCTGCTCCTCACTCGAGCTGCTGCCAACAACAGCTAAGTGGCTAAGTTTCGAATGACTGTTGCTGGTATTAATGCTGCTGCTGTTGTTCTTGTGATTATTGACGCAGCCGGTGCCAGTTACCGTTAAATGACATGTAGTAGTGCTTATGGTTGTAGTTAAAGGATGAGGTGTTTGAGGGGAATGTTGTTGTGAATTATTACTGCTGCCACTGTTATGACCAGTCGTAGGATTTTGATGATGGTTATGGTGATGATGATGATGTCGCGGTATATTCAAAATATCCAAAAAATGTGACAATCTTTTGCCTCTGTATTTTTTGTTTTTTTTTTTTTTTTTTTGAAAATATAGAAGAGATTTTAAATCAATTTGTGTTTGTTGGTTTGCTTGTGTGGTGTGTGTTATTTTTAGCAAGCAAAATAATTGTTAAATGCAGCTGAACATGCTTCTCACTTCTCGTATTTATTTTGAGCATAGTTTGAATTTGTGTTTGCTTGTGTGTGGTGTGTGTATGAATGTTTTATGTTTTGGGTGGACCAAGCAAAATATTTGTTAAATGCGGCTGAGCATGCTTCTCACTTCTCGTATTTATTTTGAGCATAGTTATGAGTTTGAATTTGTGTTTGCTTGTGAGTGTGTGTGTTATTTTGGTAAATCAAGCAAAATATTTGTTAAATGCGGCTTAGCATGCTTCTCACTTCTCGTATTTGTTTTTGAGTATAGTTGTAAGTGGGAGTTTTGTAAATGATTTTGTTATATTTTATATTTAATAATTGATTCATATTTATTTATTGCACAACTGATTTTATTTTTGTTTGTATATAAATACATATGTATATTCAATGAATAATGGAAGGCAATTATTTAAATTTTCAATGAGAAATTATGAAAATATGAACTCGTATTACATGTCCGTCCTGCTTGTTAAATGTGAGTTTAATATATAAATTCCTATGCATCATTAAAAATATGTTAACAGGCACATTTACCAGTTTCTTTTGTACATAATCTTTTGGTTCAGACACAATTAATGACCTTAAAAGATATTTTTCCCCTGCAAAAAAAAAAAAAAAATCCTAATTTACTTTTACAAAACTTTTGCAAAAGTGAACACGTAATTGGAAAAACAAGCAGACGCATGTATGTTTTTCGTCTTGCCAAACATAATAAAATAATGTTAGAAAAATAATAAAATTCTCTTATAAATGTAGGTATAATATGAAAGAAATATAAAAGTATGTATGTATATACAATTCTTGGAGGCGTAACACATGCTGTATGAATTCATATAAAATTATATAAATATATATATACAATTAAGCTTGGCAAATATTTCAAGAAAAACTTTAACTAATTGGTGGCATAGCAAATACACCAGCAGGTACTTTAATTAGAAATCATTATTTTATTTGAGATTAATTCATTATTTTTTATTTGGAAAGTAGTAAATTAGTAATTCATAATTACTATTTAATAAGTCATCTATTTAAGTATGTACTTTGTAAATCCTTATAACAAAAATTCTTTCCTCGTAACAGCCTGTTATGAGAGGAATTATTCATAAGTTTTAAGAAAAAAAAAATATTAATTATTTTTGTGTTATTTTTATCTTCTTTTAGATTAAGAAATCTGCAATAATCTCGTTTACTGAATTGAAAAGCGGTAAGTCCAAAAATTATCTAAACAATTATATGATTTGCATAAAATGTTTTCTTACTACAACTGTGAAGGAAAAGGGAACCTCGTTTTAGAATTGATTTTTTATATATAGAGAGACCCTATATCATTATTTTTTTCAAATCGAGATTTTTTGCATGCTTCAATAAATGAGCTTTTAATCTATCGAGATATGCATAAGACTCGATTAAAAAACACTAAGGAGGTTGGGCGTTTTTATATAAAATATAATATAATATAATATAATAATTTCAAAAACTCAAACTGAATTTAAAAAGTTCTAACTTAATTTCGAAAATCAGAACTTAATTTTGGAAATTTAGGCTTAATTTAAAAAATTCGAACTTAATTTCAAAAATTTAATTTTAAAAATTCGAACATAATTTACAAAATTCAAGCTTGATTTCGAAAACTCGAACTTAATTTCGTAAATCCGAAATTTTATAAAGTGGAATTTAATTTCGAAAATTCGAACTTAATTTTAAAAATTCGAATTAAATTTCGAAAATTCGAACTTAGTTTCAAAAATTCGAATTTAATTTAAAAAACTCGAATTTAGTTTCGAAAATTCGAATTTAATTTAAAAAAAATCTAATTTTATTTCAAAAATGCAAATTTCGAAATATTTTTGTGAAATTCTCGTATATTATTTAAAAAAAAATAATATTTGAGATGAATTATTAACGTGCAGTCATACTGGGGCCAAATGTCTTCATGTCAACACTAAAATTCTAGTAGTAGTTACATTGTCTACAATTTCTCTTCTATTGGTCAGTATAAAAGAGAGAGGGGAAACAGATGTGTAATATTTCTGATGGATTTTTCAACAACTTGTCAATATAAGTAAATTTGTATGTACTTAAGGTATAGAAATGTGCAAGTAAATGTCTGGTTGGAATGTCTCCGTGTTCCCTTAAGAACTATGTAGTCACTAGCTAGTCAATTGTTTTAGTGTTACTAGTAGATTTTCAATGACAAGCACAGGTTCAATGTCTATAGCACAAACTATTGTATGGTGGATAATTGTAGAGTAGTACTGGTGACAAAGTCAAAAGCGACTCAGTACATTTTCACCATCGACATTTCCTTCAGGGTATTTACAGTTAAATACATACATACATAACATACATACATACATACATTCATACATACATACATATATACATATGTATCTACCCACTAAACCAATTGTTTCGACTTTTACTGAAGTCCGAATTGTCGGATTGTTAGATGGATCAGAATTAACAAGAAGATTGGCTTGAAAAAGTATAAATTTATTAAGATCCGAAAAGGTACGTTGTAGCCTCATAATAAAAGAAAATACAAACTAAATTTTCCACATTTTTGCAGATCTTTGCAGCAACAATTATAGTAGGCCAAACTACGAAAAAAATTCAGGGCAACATAAGGACATATTTTAATAACGCAAAGTACCAACTTCGAAAATCACTAAAAAGAAAAATTTCTGAAAAACGAATCCAATCTGTCAATATAAATCACTATATGTTTGTGTGTGCATATGTCATATTGAAATGAATAAATAAAATAATAAACAATAATAAATAAAAAAACAATTATTTAAAGCGAATCCGTTTAGATATTCTAAAATAAATTGTAGCTACATATCGTAGCGATTTTGTAACGACATATCGCTGTCAAGTCGTGTGAATCACTTGATTAAAACATTTTTACTAAATCGGTAATTTTTCGGTTCCGAAATCGGAAGATCTAGTCCACTAGTCATTATGAATTCTTTATGAATTCGAATCATTTGATTTGGTGGGTAATCTCCTCTTTGAAGTTAAATTTATTATTCAAACTTTTCGATAATGTTCCATATTATAAAAAAATAAACTTTTAATTTTATTAAGTAGTATTTTGCTACTATTTTAAAAAAGTACTAAATCTACTACTATTTGAAAATTTAATACCGTTTTTTATTTCTGTAACTGTTGAATGACTCGTTGGTGGGTAATCTCTCCTTTAAAGTTAAATTTATTATCAAAACTTTTCGCTATGAAACTCTATAAAAAAGAAACTTTTAATTTGTGTAAATATGTAGTATTTTGCTACTATTTGAAAAAAGTCGTATATCTGCTACTATTTTAAAATTTAATACTTTTTTTTTATTATTGCAACTCTTGAAGGACTCTTTCTGATGTAAGAAGGCCGAAGGTGATTTTTATGATGATTTAATAAGGTTTTTCTATTATATAAGTGTTGAGGAAATGTTAGATTAAAATTATATTATATACTCGCTTCCAATGCCATGTCATCCCTGCCGCTTGAAAACTGTTCAATTTCGATTTTATGCAACAAACTAAATTGTACTTAAAAATTTAATCCTTATTCCACTTATATTTAAGCTTAGTATACTTGTACGATGTTGCTGGCGAAACACAAGACAATTTCAAGTGTTTTCCTTATTTAAGTTGTTAAGCATGTTGGTTTTGCAAACACTCCTCGTATATTTTTCAATTTTATCAAGCAATTAAAATCTTTATTTTATTTATATTCTCTTTGGTTTATATACGAGTGTATAAAATGTATGATGTGGCCCCTTGAGGGTTTTTAATTTACCATACAAAATGCAAATCAATACTGAGAAGATAATTCCTGCAAGCAAATACTTTAATTATAGCTTTTTGATTTAAGTTTTATTTAATTTTGGGAAATATCAAAGCCATTAATTAACATACATACATATAAATTATGTGGCCTCAAGTTTCTAAAAATCAATTAAAATAATGTTAAATATTAAACGAATGCGGTTAAGTGTGGATAGTAATTACAAAATATTACAAAATACTAGGAAAACATTGGAATTATTTAAATGATTTTAAAAGCAGTATTAGAACAAAGAACAGCAGAATATTGGGCAATAACGAATCGCCTGTACTCATTTCCTATTGAATTATGAAAACTGAAAGCATCAGAGTAGTAGTAAGATTTTTTATGAATCCCTTTTTTTAAGAAGGAAAGGACATCGATAGTGATAGTGAAGACAGGCGGGAAAGGCCTATTAACATAGGAAGTTTAAAAATATTAGTTAACTTTGATTAAAATACAATAAATAAATTCATGTAAAAAAATGTTTCTGAAGAGCTTAAATTAAATTAAATGGGCATTCATTTATTTTATTATATTTCTATTGTCTTAATATTAAACTTTTCTCTAATATTTTTGCTTAATGGGAATAATTGAAACTTATAAGCTTAAGGCAGATTAAATGAGTTCTTAGGATATAAAATATGTATGCGCAATATTAATGAAATATTTAAATATATGTATTTCCAATTCTAATAATCTTTGCGTGACTACTAATCAAGTGTGCGTGTTTTTCCAAAAAAAACCCCATCTACTGACAGAACAAATTTTGTTAAATTTTCGTACGTCACTGTTTGATTTTATTAACCCCTGCATGTTAACTGCCACCCTTCAACAACCATGTTTTGAACAAGTTTCAAAAATGTTACCCTTCCCTTACAAAATTATGGCTTAATGACTATAATTATAAAGCGTGTGAAGCCATAAATTATTTTGGCTTTTTCTTTGTCTTCAACGTTTAAGACTACACGACAACTAGACACGCGTTATGTATTTGAACAAACTAAGGCGGATAGAAAATTAGATTTAAAAAAAAGAACATCACATGTTACTCGTAGTATAAAATTTGTAACAAAAAACATTTATTCTCATTTATTTGCTTTTTAATATAATATTTCTATAATATTATAATATTTCTAAGATATCGCTTAATTAAACCATATGGTTTTTGTCCCTTTTCTGTTTCCAATTGAATTTTATTTTTAAGTCAAACAAAAAATTCTAACATTGTATTTAATATTGCATTCGCACGTCTATGATAAATGTTAACAACCTCAAATCAGTATTCATAATACGTGCAACATTACCAAATGATTACTATTGTTAAAAGAAAGAAAGGACGAACTTTGACTCTCCTGTCCTTTAGCATTATGCACTAAACACAATCACGACAACAGGCTGCCGACTACATGACTACAAATGCTGCCAGCAGTAATTAGTGCCACTTTCAAATACTTCGTTTTTATAAATACAAAATTATTTATTTATAAAAAGTCATAAATTTTTTTTTTAACCGACTTCAAAAAAAAGGATGGTGTTTCCTCTATATTTATTTACTTATTTTTTCCAGTGTTACTTCATAACTCGGTTCATATTAGACCGAATGTAAAAATGATTTTCTTTTGTCTCAGAGGGTATACCTTCCCACTCGTCTTATTGTTAAAAAAATGGACGGGGACACGCCCACAAAAATCTTTTTATATGATTTTATGATATTCTACTTATTTGATTACAGCCAAACCTAGAAAACACCTTTTGTTCTTGTAATTACATACTTTAAGGGTTGAAAAAATGGGCGGGGCTACTCCCATTAAAATTTATTCTTATATTTTACGTAGTTGTACGTATTCGATTTTTACGAAACTTACTACACAGGTAGAACTCAAAACTAGACACCATTCAATTAAAAAAAATGGGCGGAGTCACTCCCATTAAAATTTAATATTTTATTTTAAGTGGTTCAACTGTATCGATTTTTACAAAACTAAACACACACCCTGAGCTCCGAAAACACACAAAATCTTGCATTGAAAAAATGTGCGGAGGCACGCCTATTAAAATTTATTGTTATATATCACGTGGTTCTACTTAACCGATTCTTATGAAACTTAACACACACCTTGAGCTCAAAAATAGACACAATATTCCATTTGAAAACATGGGCGGAGTCGCGCCCATCAAAATTTAATTTTATATCACATAAATCTGTTTTGAAAATTTTCTATCAGATCTTTGCATTGAAGTCGGTTTTGTTTTGGCAGAATAATTTTTTTTGGAGTTTTTTTTTGCAGTAGGGAGTTTTTCTCATTTTGTTTGTAAGAGTATTTTTCCCCTTAAGAGGTACCTAAACGGTGTTAGGAATAATTCCTAGAAAGTTCATTTGTTCTAGAAAGTGGTTTATTGACATCTTGGGAACATTTTGGTAGTTTTAAACGGTTTGCTACCTATGGACCTAAGCAGGGGAAAAAGGTAAAAAAATCGAAGTTTATGAATTTTTTTTTTGCGATTTTGATCTTGAAGATGAAGTTTTTTTGATATTATATGTTTACAAGTTTTGTTCTTTATGAGAAGAGCTACAACTTTGCCTCAGAAAGTAAATCAAAATTCCGCACGGTTTGCAAGATACGAGCCTGAGAAAATGCAAAATTACATCGGTGCTACAAATCTTCGCGGGCCCATAAAAAAGTGCATGACTTGGGACAAAACTGTGAGATACGGGTCTTTTTTTATCTATTATCACGTATAAAAGACACCGTGTTGCAGTGTGTAATGAAATTCATTTACTACTCCTTTTTTTTGTAATAAAAATGGGAGTTGCATAATAAGAAAATTACTA
This sequence comes from Tachina fera, assembly GCA_905220375.1. Classification (NCBI taxonomy): domain Eukaryota; kingdom Metazoa; phylum Arthropoda; class Insecta; order Diptera; family Tachinidae; genus Tachina; species Tachina fera. The sequence goes on from LR999966.1 coordinate 10,825,381, forward strand.
AAAGGGTGTCACCATGTTTACACTTGCCGAAAAGTGTCAAAATGATTTAGATTTTTTGAATTTAATTTACTATTTTTTTTTATAAAAATGGGAGTTGCATACGAAAATTAGTAAATAAAAAAACGTGTCCCAAAGGTGTCAAAATGGTTTTGTTTTTTTGAAGTAATTTTTTTTGTATTTGACTTGCGTGGCGGCTTGCTACCTACAAGCAATCAATTACAATTGTGACATTTCGATTTATTTTTAGTATTTTAGATAATGAATGGGGATATACAAAAGAACCAAATTTAGTTTTACACTTTTTGTTTCCCTATGAAAACAAAATTTCGAAAAATAATCTGAGTTTAAATTAATCATAAACGTGTAAATGTTTTTTATTTTGATTTTTGGTAGAGGAAGATATTATAAAACTGATTTTGTCTTATTTTATACTTCTTTACTTTCAATTTCCGGAAACATTTTTGAGGGTATCTAAGTCTCTAACTTCAATAGCCAGGCGAAGCGATGACATGTCAGTCTACCAGCCTGTAAGTCAGCCACCTTAATGTTATAAACATAATAGTTTCTTTTTATTTTATACCTTTGGGGCTAATTTTATATTAACCTTATTAAAGCATTATTGACATAAAACAAAAAGTGCCTTCATTATTTATATGTATTGATTTTATTTTTTTCCTTTTTCTCAAATTTGTGCTGTTAAACTTATCAATAAAGATCTCCCTTCTCTTTATTAACCGACTTTATTTTATTATTTATTCCGTGCATACGCACAAGTGTGTTGACAAGCAATTTGTTCGTTTTATATTTTTAATTTTTTCGTGCTAAAAAGAAAAACTTTATTTAAAGCCTTTGAAGGATAATATTCTATACTTGAATGTTACAAATTTACGTTTATAAAACTGGGGTAAATTGGTAAACACTACATGTATGTATGTATGTATATGTGTAATATGTTAAACGTAACAGCTTTACAAATACTAACTAACCTACTTAACTTTATGGTGTGGAAGTTTAACGTAGCATTTGCGGTTGAAATTTAATGCTCAAAACGTATAGGAAATAATTTCCTCGTGACTGCTTGTAAGGTCTTTGTTTTAGTTTACGTATGTACATACAATCTTTTTTTATATATATGCCCTCCCCTTTTTGTATTTCAAGACACCTTTTGCTTTTTTATAATTTATTCAGAGTGTACAGCAAGCAACTTAATTTCTATTTAGTTTTATTGAAATTTTTGTAAAGTTTTGCTGCCATTTTATGTATTTTTAAAAGTGTTTTACGTTAGTAAACTCAACTTCATGAATAAATTTATGAAGGATATCATTAAGAAGATGATAACCATTACGAGGACAAAAGCAAGAGATATACAATTTAAACTAGTAAGACGTAAAGAATTTCTTATTTGCTAAAATCTTACAACAATCATGACCTTTAGTCAAGTGTTTCCCCTGTTGATATTTTATTGCTTTTAACCTCTTTAAAATATATATAATAATTGTATGCAGAGTGCAAAGATCAAAAGAAAAAAAATAAATTCTATATAATTCTAATTGATCATTTACTAGGTGAAATCTGGTAAATTTTAACTGAAATCTTTATCAAAATCTATACAGGTTACACTAAGTATTTCTAATAATAATTTGTTATCCAAAACTAAAACCATTGAGTGAAAATTTTCCGAAGCTACAACCAAACATTTATATTAAAGCTAATTTACGCACCTTTTTTTTAAGTGCAGCACTTTATTTTTTAGTACAATTTACAAAAAAAGTCCATAGTTGCTGCACTAAATTCTACTAGATAGGTTTCGACAAAATCTTATGACGAAGCAGTAAGTCAAATTTGTCCAAAAATTTTAAAAGGATTTTTTTTCTTGCAAAATAAATTTTACTCACGCTCACGTCGTTCTCACGCATTTTTTAAGCATTACTTTTTAGATCTTTTAATTTCTTTTAAGCATGCCTCAAAAAACTTTTCCTCAAACCGGATAAAAAAATTATCTTCGATCATTCTTTGCTATTCTCTTTTCACTCACGCTCACGACTTATCAAGCTTGAAAATTTTTAAACCTTCTAATTTCTTTTAAGCGTGCATTAAAAAATCCTTTTGTTTCAAACTGGCTGTACAAAAAAATTATTTTTGACTTCTTCCCCGTGCAGGCAGTATTTCGTTAGATACATACAAAAATAAATTTTTTCAAGTTCCTAAGTTAACCGATTGTGATGGTGTTGTTGTTATCATATGCTATAATTTTTATTATGTCCAAATGAAGTAGGCAAATAGAAAAAGTTCAGTAAAGTACGATTTCCACTCGCAGGCGAAGGATTCCTTACGGACACTACATACATATGTACATATGGAATACTTTAGTTTTTGATAATTTTTTAGTCCAAGCGATTTCCTAGTTTTCGAGTTTTTTTTAGTTTCGGTGGTTTATTTAATTTTGGCGAATTTTTTTCGGTTTTTTGTAATTTTTCGGCGGTTTTTTACTTTAAGCGTTTTTTTTTAGTTCTGGCGCTTTTTGCATTCTGGCGTTTTTTTTTAATTTTTTCGGCTGGTTTTTATTTTAAGCGATTTTTTTTTCACTTGGTGACGCTTTTTTAATTCTGTTGATTTTTTTTGTTTTGCGATTTTTTTCGGTTTTCGTTTGCGAGCTTTTTTTCTTTTTGGGAATTTTTATCGTTTTGCCGACTGCTGCTGCTGCTTTTCAGTCTAAGAGAGTATTTTTTAGTTTTAGTACTTTCTTCTATATGGAGATTTGTTCGATTTTTTTTAAATTTTTTCGGCAGTTTTTTTGGTTTTAGCAATTTTTTTTAGTTGTGGCGTTTTTTTTTTAATTTTAGTAATTCTCTTTTCGTTCTGAGATGGGACAATTTTTTTTCTTTTCGGGAAATTTAACGTTTTGACGATTTTTTCGGCTGCTTTTTAGTTTAATTTAGTTTATGCGCTTTTTTCATTTTGGCGATTCTTGTATATATTTTTTATAATTATAGTTTTTGTGATATTTTTTGCATTTGAGCGATTTATTTAATTTTTGGTGATATTTTTCATTTCAGAGCTTAATTTACTTTGGCGATTTTTCGTTTCGGTTTTTTTGTAATTTTGTCTTTTTTTTAGTTTTAGCGTTTCTCAAAATTTCAAGAGTTTTCCTCCTACGGCTTCTAAAACACAACAGCTAGTTGTCAAAATTACATTGACTGATAGAATACCCCTTGATTTTAATTTTTTTATATTTCAATGTTAATTTATGTAGTCTGTATAAAAATATACTAAGCGCTTGCCCCACACTGTCCACAACGTTCGCCTTGTTGCACAGTTACCTAGGAAAAAAACAACAAAATCTTAAAATTTGTTTTTATTTTGATTGTAAGTGTGCGAAAAGTCGAACGCTGTCGTCATCGTGGGACAGGCTCTAACTTTGCAAATTTCAACTGTCTGTTTATAATTTGTCTGCATATTACAATAGAATATCCTTTAATTTTTATTTGTCATGTATTTGTGGATTTTGCAAGTTCACTTCCGTAGCTCTTATAGTTCTCGAGAAAAGCCTATAACAGAGATAGACGGTTGCCTTAGAAAAACAATAGAATTTTTTTCACATTTGTTGTACGGAACCCTAAAAAAGACTGTAGCTTTAATAGTTTACCTTAAGGTCACTTGCTTAATTTCGAGTTAAGCGTCCCAATACACGAATGAAGCAAATTTTCGTATACACAAGAAAAACTACTCACTTTCAACATTATCTTCCATTTATTGAATTTATAAACTCGTATTACTGCAACATACATACATGCAGTCCCTAGTAGTCAACTTCTATAACACCTTTAATTCGTAACATTTTATATTTATTAGAGGAAAAATAAATGCAAATTTACAATATTAAGTTTTTTAAGTTTTGTCTAAAAAAAGAGGTAAATTTCCAATAGTGTACTGTATAACCGATTGAATGTGCGTATGCTGAATTTTTATAATTAATATTAATCATACGTAACCAACTGATAAAAATTATAATTGAATCTTCGTCTATAATACGAAACATTATTAAAGGTCTTATTCAGAAAAAATTATTATTCCAAAATTTTGCTTTGTAAACCTTTTGTAAACCAAAATTAATTTTTCTAAATATATGAGTATATATTTTTAGTAATGCATATTTCTCTTTAAAAGTAAAATCACTTTGCCTTCATAAAAATGTCTAGCCTTTTGTCAGGTCACTATAAAAATATTAAATAGATTTCAATAAACAAACAAATAAAAAAATAAGATATTTACATATTCATAAATTTAAAAATTCCCTTCATCATGCCTGCCTTAATCTTTAATATTAAAATAAAACCTCATAATACTCAATAAAATATCTATTTCCTTGACATTAAAAGAAAATGCCAAATCATATATCAAATTTTCTCCCTCCCATTTCCCTGTATTCGAATAAAATTTATTTTTATTATTATTTGATTACATTTAATTTATTCACACATAAAATTTCCCCTTCAATCACATGTTTAGAACAAATAACATAAAAATAACATAAAATCGAACCAAACAAAAAAAGAGCAAAGGATTTTTATTCAAGTATTTTAATTTATATGCTATAGATGTATGTATGCATACATAAAATACATAAAAAATATATACATATTTTATTTATGTACATATTTACACAGGCTCATAAATATTTATTATAATTCACTTGAACTTACCTGTCATGCTGGGTATGTGTCTGCAGCTGGTGCTGCTGTTGGCTGAGGTCTTCACATTTTGTTGCTTGTTCTTTTGGTGTCGTCTCGTCTTTTAGTTGAAGATTTTTATCTTCCAGTTCATTCTCTCTACTCGCTTCTCTAGGCATTGCACATTCAGTTTTCCTGTCCTTATCTTTACCTTTGTCAATAATTTTATCCTTATTTTCTGTCATGATTTAAATCTGTTTCTGCTTCTCTAAGGAACTTCAAAACCTTTCTTTTTGTTTGTTATTAAGTTGAAAAATGTTTATTTTAAGAACACGTGTCTGGAGGTCTAGCGCCTTTGCTTTGTTTATAAAAACAAATATTGAACTGATAAATAAATCAAAAATTTTTCGTGAATACCAAACAAAAATATCAAAAAAAAATTCAATAAATATTTATAACAAATTATTTTCAATGCATATTAAATGTAAGCTAATCCCCTGCCAGGATAAAAACTTGAAATAAAAGATATGGGAAGAGTTTGACCTTTCATGTCATATCTACAACTTTCCGCAGGACAATTTATGAAATTTTCTTCACTGAGATAAAGTTCTTTAGAGCCAACAAATTAAATTAAATTGCAAAGCAAACTTTGCGCGTGCAAAAGGAGTCATAAAATTCCTTAACATAGGTTTTTCTGCCCATAAAACCGTCAAGAATTGAAAAATTTTCCTGAAAGATTACTGTAAATCATGTTGAATTAACATGAAACACATATAAAGAAAATCATTGCCGAAAAATTTTAAACTAATCTTGTTGACGTAGATTTTAATGTGAAATTTTTCTATGTGTAAAAAAATTTTATTTCGTCAAGACTACACGTTTAGAAGTGATTGATTTATTTTCAAAATATTTTGATTTTGCCCCACTGTGCACTGGCAGCAATAATTGTTTTCTAATTGTGTTATGAGTGAAATGAGGAAATCTGTGTTGTTTCAACTTGAGACAACTTTGATTCAACATGATTCTTTATTTTGAATTAACAGTACAGGAATGCTAAATCAACATGAAATAGAGTTATTTCAAAAGAAAAAAATATTCTTTGAGGATTGTTGTAAATCATGTTGAATTAACATGAAACACATATGAAGCAAAATCATTGCCGAAAAATTTTAAACTAATCTTGTTGACATAGATTTTAATGTGACTTTTTTCTGTGTGTACAAAGTTTTATTTCGTTAAGACTATCCGTTTAGAAATGACTGAATTATTTTCAAAATATTTTGATTGTGCCCCACTGTGCGCTGGTAGCAATAAATGTTTTCTAATTATGTTGTGAGCGAAATGAATAAAAAATTTAATTGACAAATAGTAAAAAAATCTTTAAAGTTAATTAGAAAGTAATTGCTTTTTTTGTAAAGTTTTATTAAAGTAATTGAGGACATATAAAATTTTTATGAATTACTAAGTCAGCGTTGTTTTTGAAGAACAAATTTTAATTGGAATTAAAACATTAATTGCTGTGTTCATAAAAAATAATTTTGGTTTACAAAAGGTCTGCAGAATGATTTTTTGTATGGAAATTTTTTAATAAGTGTTTTGTAAACCTTGATTATTTTTCATGAATATGGCATAATTTTTTTTATAAAATTAAAGGAAAACACGTGCATTCCAAATACAATTAAACGATGTTTTAATGATTAATTAAAAACCTATTAAGAGGATACTAATTTGTTTTCAAATAAACTCAAGTCGTAGTTATTTATTTAAGGGCATATATTTTTGTTTTATTCTTTTATGAGACTATAAATTATTCTTAAAGACACTTCCGATTTAAAAAAAAAATACTAAACTTGTATTTACATAAAAAAAATATATAAAATATTTTTATTTATAAATACCACCAAGTACATACGAGTACTCTAGGGGAATCGAAAAAGAGAGAAGAACTTAAGTATAAATAGAAATATTAATCAAACTTGTTCGAAGGCCATAAAGGTAATAAAGGCTCTGAAGAAATTCAAACATGAGTCTGTCATATCTTGGCTCATGTGTAGGCTTTCGAACACACACACACACATAAACACACGCAAGTAGTTACTTTGGCCCCAGAAGCAAATACATATTATTAATGAAATAAAGTTTTTTCAGTGCTTTGATATTGTGATCAAACGTAGGCGGCTTTTTATATCAGCATGAAGGCAAACAATTTCTTTTTTTATTATTCATTATTATTAATTTTTTTTGTTGAGCTTGGGACTGTCACGTCTCTTTAGTGTTTAATTTTTATAACTGACGGCTTTATATCTTTATTTTCACATGTCTTTAGTACCCTTCTTCTTAAGCGTGTTGTGTTTAGTGAGTTGGATAGGCATTTAACAAAAAGGGAAAACTCTCTACACCCAGAAAAAATTTTATCCAATGTAAAATCAACATGAAAAAAATTTTAAATCATATTAAATGTATTAGAAATTATATGTAGATGCCTGTGCAAATACACACACTATCGTAAAAGTTAAATAATTAATCAAATAAAATAACTGCATTAAATTAAATTCAAGTTGTTTTAACTTGAAACAACTTTTATTTAACATATTTCTTAGTGTTATTTCAGTATCAAAGTCACGTTTGAACTTCAAATACGTTTGATTTAACGTGATACTTCATTTTAATTTAATAGTACTGGAATCTTAAATAAACTTGAAAGGAAATTATTTAAAAAAATATAACTGTAAATCACGTTGAATTAACATGAAGTACCTGTCAAGCAAAATCATTGCCAAAAAAATTTAAATTAATTTTGTTTTCATAGATTTTAAAATGAAATTTTTCTGTGTGCATTTGTAATTTTTGATTTTAAAATAAGCAAAGAAATTATTTGACACGTGTTTGTGGAGGATAAATTATTATGGAGACATGTAAAGCAGAACAATGAATGAATGAATGGGCTTATTTGTGTTTCCTGTTAAATGATGCGTGTAGACTTGTTTTATTTTATTATTTGTATTAATAGAACTTTTCGTCTAGAACGTATTTTTATTTTTTATTATTTATAATTTTTATTTCCAGTACAAAAGATTTATTGTGCGAAAGAGAATTTGTATCAAGAAATTGTTTAAGTAAACCAAACTTCTTTTTACATTAGAAATACTTGTTTTATAAATAAAATATAAGGTTACAAAACCATTTATTGTTGTATATTGAATAGATTTTTTTTCTCTGGAATCTTATATACGAAATAACTTTTAGGTATAGAAATTCCTTAAGATTCTTTTTTTTCGTAAGTAATTAAAGTTTTATCAAACATAGAAAATTTGAGCACGCATTTTCTTTATTTACCTTGTTTTTGCTTTAAGAAAATTATTTTTCTATAGCAGAAAAAATTAAATAAAATCATTTTATTCATTTCATTATTTTTCTTAGAAGAAATAAAATTAAAAAAAAAAATAGTTTCATTCACCAAAATGCTAGAATCTAGCAAAAACGTTTTAAACTTTGCAACCATTACCATAATTAAATTTTTTTGCGGCATTTTATTCTTCGCAATTCTTTTGTTATATTTATTTAAAATTTGTAAAATGTCACTGTGTGGATTATTGGCCGTGTTGCAATTTTTTAAAAAAAATTTTGATGTAAAACAAAGTGTCTTCCAATAAGATGTTTCATTTTGATGTGTAAAAAAACTAATATTTAATTGAAAACAATAAGGTATTTTATTAAAAATTATAAAAAAAAGCAGTCTTCGAAATGGCCGCCACGGACACTCACATGTAATTGTAATTAATTTTTTTTACCACAATGAAATTTTTCTTTTAATTTTAAATTACATGTAATGTAAATGTAATTGTAATTGAAAATTTTGTAATCGATGTAGAATTAATTACAAAATGTAATCATTACTGCCCAAGTCTGATTTAAAATAGTAAAACTATTTTACAAATTGAGACTCTTGGATAAACACACGGTCCTATTAGTAGAGTCGACTCCGCTTTACTGGAAATAACCAAAACGCAATTTTTTCAGTTATCCAGTTTTTCTCTAAAACGTAGTTTGTATTACTAAAATTTTTTGCAGTTAAGCGTACTGCTTAAAATCAATAAATTAAAATAGGAAAATATAATAAAGTACGCAAGAGCGAAAAGGACAAATACATTTTGCAATTTAATTTTTTAACGGACAAAACATGCACAATTTTTTCAGCCTAAAGCTTACATAGCTTCGATTTCTAATAAATAAATTTGTCATTGTTTATTTTTTCACTAAAGCGAAGTAAGTTTCATGCAAAACGTAGTTGTGGGCTTGCTTTTGGTTTTTAGTAATACGATATTTTCAGTAAAGCGGTGTTTCGCTAAAGTGAAGTGAATAAGACTATTTGCGTTTAAAATCTGTGCTGGGATTTGTATCGCTTTCAGTAATCCGAGTTTTTCAGTAAAGCGTGTTGCGCTAAAGCGGATTCGACTGTATAGGTTCGATAGTACTACTAAAGAGTAGTAAAACTCTATGCCCAGCTTGACGATTTTGGTGGCCATTTTTTTATGTTGACACCATTTTTTGACGATGCACTAATTTCCCAAATCCTTGGAGACCCATAGAAAAACTGTTTACCAAAATCGCCAAACTAGTTAAAGGGTTTTATTACCCTTTGGTAGTTTTATCGAATCTATACTGTCATAACCGTGCGGATGTTTCACTGTTCACTGCATAGTGTAATTAAAGTTAATTTTACGTACTGAATATTTTGAGAGTAATTTTTAATATTGAATTTTATTTAAAAAAATTTCATGTTGATTTTTGTCGACTTTGATGCCCGATTTGTTTATTTATGCAAAAAGTTTTTATCTAAAAAAATCTACTCATGGTTAAATTTTTGTTAAGCCTTCGAACACACATCGCTTATTTACTGCAAAAACGTCATCATACAAAAAATTTTATTTTTGAATTTCGCTCGAAAATTTTCTTCAAAATGTGTATGAAACGCACAAAGATAACTTAAAATTTTCATACCGGTCTTTAGTTTAAAAACCTATTTCTTGTTGTTCCTCTGAAATATAGTGACTTTATGACATACCCTGTTGTATATGAAAACTTAAGACACTCGAATAAACACACACATGAAAAGAATTTTTCACCAATTAATATTTAAAATAAAAAAATATCAGTTAATTGTTTTAACTAATTTGAGTAGAAACAATTAATTGTTAATATTAAATTGTTTACAGGTGAAAATTTAATTAATTATTTAATTGATATTACAAAAGTTTTCATATTACTATTTTCTGTGTATTCGCTGCTATTTATTTTTTTAGCTTGTTAGTAGCGGTTAGCTCAAAGTTTAATCTATTTTAAAGCCATAATTTTCTTTTTAGTTTTCCCTTAATAATCATTATATTATATATTGCAGCAAATTTTAAAGGGAGTTTCTTCCAAACTTCTTAAAGGTTGCGAATTTTTTTTTGAAACCTTTAGCTGATTTATTTTAAATAATTTATTATGAAGATAACACAGCTTTCTTTTAATGATATTTTTATTTTTCTTATATTCATAATAAATATTTTTTGTTTATTTAATTAAAAAATTCTTTTTGTTTAAATTTTCTTTTTCTTTACAAAATCTGTTCATTCAAAATTTAGTTAATGCCACTTCCTGGCTGTAATCATCAATCAATTAAAATTCTTGCTCTTGCATTTTTTGCTTTAAAATAAAAAACATATATATTGTTAAAACACTTGTCATTTATATAATACGTGTGTATATAAATATAAATGTACATATATTATTTATACATATACACTTCTCACTTTCTTTTCTAACTTTTATTTCAAGCGTGTATTTATAAGATCTAATTTCAAACCGTCGAAAGTTAAACTGCTACTAAGGTTGCCTTCTTTCGAACACTTTCTATTTATACTTCAATAACCAAGATAGAGAGAGAGAGTTTCTGTATGTTTGAAGGTGTTAAAGTACGTACATATATCCAGCTGTTGTAAATGTTGTTTCATAGGTTTTAAGTATGCACGACTATTAACACAAACATATGAATATTTTATGTACATTTATAATACCGTTATATTATACAGCTGTTTTTGGATAAAGTGTACATATGAGAGCCAGAGCACAATAATATTTTCATACACGCACAGAGAGAGAGAGAGAGAGTCGTGTTAATTTCTTTCCTTGAATTTTGAACATAAACAATATAACAGTTACAGTTATTGTGAATGGAAGCTCTATGAGAAATGAAACTGTTTCACAATAACTAACCTACACACATACACACATAAATGTACATTCGTACGTGTGTGTATTAGGCCGTACGCAATTATAACAAAAATGACATGCAAAAATATTTGCACATCTGTTAGATGAAATGCAGGATTATAGTTTTTTTTTTTGAAAGAACCAAGAATTTTGTTTTTTTTGTTTGATTAATATATCATTATATCATTTTTTATTATTCATAAAAAAATATTTCAGGTTTATTAAGCGCTTATTTGATATATTTCTATGGAAAAATTTTCAAATAAATCTGTAATAAACCTAAAATATTATTTTATGAATTAGACCGTAAGAAACTTAAAAAATATGCTGTCTTTTTTAGATACGTGGGGTTGAGTGAATTTCTTTATATCCCAAAGAAATCCATTTTCATTTAAATCATATTTAATAGAAATTTAGAAAGCTGGCTAAATGAATGGCAAACATCATGATGCAGAAATAGCCTGCAAATTATTAGCTAAATAAAACTTTACACATTTTTCCGGCTATTTAAACAAAAATTTTAAACGTGTTGATGTCTTATGTTCTAAGTTATTTTCTTATTTAGATTAAAGATTAAGTTGTAAATAATTACATAAATTGCAAGCAGTTGAAATTTGTTTACAGCACCTTGAATTTAGTAGATAATTTATATGAAGAGTACTATTTATTTTGGGCCTTTATATCATAATCAATTAAAATTTAATTGAATCAATTAATTAAAAGTTTAATTAGAAACATAATTGAGTGAATTAAATTTTTGCTTAGTTTAATTTCATATTTATATTTAATGTTATATACTTACATATAGCGCACTTAATCAACAAGATGGTATTATCTCAAAATTTTAAAGTTTTCAGTAGAGATGAAAAACTGTTTGTGTTTAGATTAACAATTTGATTATTTTTAACGTGAATAAAGACTCAAATCAAAATAATAAATTTTTTATGAAAAAATACGATACATTTCTATTTCCACTTTTCTTTTAAAGTACAATATAATACCTTTTAGATGATATAGACGTAGTCACTACACTATCACAAAAATGGTTTCAAATGTGGTTTTAGAGATGAAAGAGTAATCGGAATACTCTGAAATTTTTACAGTCGATAGATATTGATTTCTTGCAAAAAGTTAAATTTTAAAAATTTTGAGTTAATACCCTCTTGTTGATCAAGTGTGATATGTATATATATATATATGTATATATATATATATATGTATATATATATATATATATATATATATATATATATATATATATATATATATATATATATATATATATATATATATATGTATACTTAATTTTATTTAATCTACTTGCTGAAATTAAATTTGTATGTTATTTTCAACTAAATTTGTTGATTGGAGTAATATTTCTTTCTGTATAGTATGTGTTTCCAAGAAAGTTTTAGTTTAGTTTATTATACAAAGCCGGACAGTCGCAGAGCAGGTTAGAAACTATATTCTATTTGTCTCATTCTTGACAACTGCGACAGAATGTAGTAAAGGGAAGACCCAGCCTCACACAGCGGTCAATTATGTAAAAAATTCCGCGAGCAATTTCTCCCTTTTCCAATTAGAATTTTTTCTTTCCCCTATCATTTGCTATTAGTTGGAATTGTTCGCTGGGAAAAATTTCTCGCGGAATTTTTTGCATAATTGCCCTGATGACCACGTTACAAATACTCAGTTTATTTCATCTATCTTTTACTTAATGCAGATAATGATTTCAAGTTTTGACTAATTTCGGATGCTTAATGTGCATATAGAGCCTTAAGATCCATCAACTTTATGTTTAAGTAACACTTAATGATAAATTACATTTAAATAAGAGGTTAGAAAATTCTTTTTTATTTTGTTCCAGATGGCACGTGTTCACTAAGAATTTCTAATAATTTTATTGGGTGCGTATGATTAATATTAATTCTCAAACTAATATTAATTATACGTTTAATGAAATAAGGAACTTATATTCTTATATTATTTAAACTTAACTTAAAGCTTTGTTATTAGCTAATAATTGCTAAGACCGAATGTTAGTAAAGATATGTTGAGACAAGACAAATATTAAACGATGTGCTTTCTTTTAATGCCTCAAATTAATATTCATTTAAGTTTCTGTGATTTAAAAAATTCAATAAAATTTTATAGTCTCTTAATACTCGTATCACAACACTGGTAATTTGCCGCTTAAAAAAAACTTATACATTTATTCCACAATATTTATAAAAAAATTAAATGTGTTTCAAATTCATTTTAAATAAATTTTGTACGAAAAATTTTAAATAAAATACATATTAAACTCATTTTAAACTTTATGACTTTGGAAGATTATGTTTAAGCAAAAGAAGGCGGATTTTAATACAGATTTTTATACAAAATTTGTCTTAAAAAGCCTTTATAAAGCCTTAATAATTTTTATAAAGCATACATACTTATATATGTTTGTGTGTGTTTATGTGTTTAACGAATTATTTGCACACCATATCATTTTACTCAAAGAGATGAAAAAGAAATTTTATGTAAAAGTAATTACAAATACAAATATCTTACAAAACAAAACTTTAACACAAAAAGTTCTTATCCAAGTCAATATTATTTATCCTGCGGCACGTGCAAAAAAGCATTGAATATTTGATTCAATTGATTACACAATTCAATGAAGGTTAACGAAATGATATTAAGTTTCGCGCACCACAAATTCAATTGAAACCATGACAAAAAACAAACAAAAAATGCTTTTAGACTGAGAAATACTTAAGTACTTTGAATTTGTAATAAAAAAATATTATAATTCTGTTTCCTTAACTCAGGCAGGCGATTGGATTAGGAAATTGGTGTGAAAATCGCTCAAAAAAATGTGTGCTTTTTATATAAATTGTCTACTCAATTCGAGAGTCTGGTTAAAGGAAACAAAAACAACATTTTGACTAGAGTTAAGCTATTAACGTTATTGTTAGTGAATATTATTTGTAATTCAATGTCTTCTTTGAAAAAGCTACACTGTTTACGACTTAACTCATTACTATTTGAGTTCCTTTACTTCAAAAGCATTTTGTTTTTTTTTTATTTCTGTTGTTTTGTGAATAATTAATGGAAGAGCACTAAGAGAATCGAAGCAGCACCAACTAACTCCTTTTTGACTTATGAATTCAGCTTTGCCAGAATTGATGGTTTATCACATTTTTCATGTTAATTCAACATGATTTACAGTAATTTTCAAAAAACATTTTTTTCCTTTGAAATAACTTTATTTCGTGTTGATTTAATACCCCAGTGGTGTTAAATCAAAATGAAGAATCATGTTGAATCAAAGCTGTTTCAAGTTTATTGATGAAAGGAAGCAACACACTAAAAGAAAATATTATTTCTAATAAATATAATCAGTGCTATCATGAATAAAATTCTAATTCCAATTAGAAATTTTTGTTTTCCCTATTACTTGCTATTAGTTGGAATTGTTCCCTGAGAACAATTTCACATGGAATGTTTTTCATGGCGGGCTTTCAATATGATTTGCAATTAAAAATTTTTTCATGTTGATTTTACATTGGTATCTTTTTCTGTGTGCATGTCCCTTTCCTAAAAAGTTATCAACTTTAATATTTAAAAATGCTCTTCATTCTATTACAAGTGTCTGTATGTACTAAACCCCGAACTTCAAACGCAAAATTCCACTTCGTGTTTTTTTATACTAACATTTGATGTATAGCTAACGTGACATATATTTGTTTCAATTGCTATATATCGCCACCTTAATATATAAAGGCCCTAACTCATTTTTTTTAAATCGAAATTTTAGCATCCTGTGATACATTAGATGTTCTATCGAAATATGTATATAAAAAAATCGATTTCAAAAATATAATGAGTTAGGGCTTTTCTATATTAAGGTAACAATATTTACCATTATTTTGGTGATTAACAACTTTTGTGTAATTACTTCCTTAAATTAAATACTTAGAGGGCTCTCGTTGAAATGTTATTTCTATTTACTTATTATTAATTGTATTCCTTTGGTATTTAAGTCACGATTTGTGAAACAAGAGTTTTAATTGCTTTTTTCAAGTGCTTGCAAGGCAAAGTTATTTGTATTTATTGCGTAAATGTAGGCAAGAAAATTTCACAACAATTTATATTTGAGTAGTAAATGTTTTAAATAAATTTTTAAATGTTTATATGTAAATTGAAGCTATCAGCGGAAAAGTGGTGTAACTTTAAAAATATTTAAATATTTAATTCTTTTTTATGTTGTGTGTGAAAACAGGGTTTCAGTTTCATATTCTTTTAAATAGGTAAAGGTGGCTTTTTGTACTTTTTTGATAGTTGGTGATGTAAAGAATATATTTATCACTAGAATAGCAAAAGAAAAAATTAAAAAAATATGGGTTACACCAGTTTTGCGCTGATTGCCTAAATTTTAGAAACAGCTTGATGGTAATTTTTGCTAAAGTCTGTAATTTTTTTTTGTTGTTTCAACAATGACTGCCTTTAATTAAAATTATTGTTTCATATCATACACTTGGTAAAATTTTCAAGTTAGTCAGTTTTTCCAGTCACAGCAGGCTGCTTAAAACTCATTTCTTAAGCAACAAATCTTTTACGGAAAATATTCTTAGGGGCGGATTGTCAAATTTTAAAATGTTGTTTTTGTTTCAAATATAAATGTGCGACAAGTCGAACCGGTCAAGCAAGCTTTTTTAGTTTAACATAATTAATTTCTTTGTATGCTACTTCCATACTGCTCTCATTTTTTTTGTGTCTATAATGAATTTTTTGTTTTTCTATTTTCTTTTTTTATATATTCCAAGTTAAGCTATTAAATTTCTGAGCCGGCAGTCAAAGACACTTGTTGTCTACTAAATACTTAAAATCATTCATATTACTCAACCTGTGGCTCTTGTAGTAATTTTTTATAAACATCCAGCAGCTCGAAAGCAGGCTATTTTTCTCGCCTTTAATTAATAGTCAAGAAAATATTATAATATTAAATATTAAAGGGCAAAAGTATTTAAGGAAAATTAATCGGAGTATAAAGCTGCTGGTAAGCTAAATAATTAGAACGTGAGCAAAGCTGGATGAATGAATAGAAAGGCAAAGAAAAAAAGAAAAAAAGCCCTCAGCCCTGTGAAATTTTTATTCTTGGCACTTTACTTTAGATTTTACTTGTCAGTTGCTTAAAGTCTCTTAGAGCGGAAATGAAGAAGCAGAAGTTTGCTATTGATTTTGATGCGTTACAAACAGATACAAGCAAAAATAAAAATATCCAAGGGAATGGAGAAAGCATAACTGATTTCGTAGTGCTGCAAAGGAAAAAAATTCAAAATTGTTAAATTGTATTTTGCTACAACCCACATACAGTTTTCATTTATTTTTACATATTTTCCCCATAAGCTTAATTACTTTAGCTTAAAATTTTTTTTGCAATTTTAAATATCCTGCAGAGGTTACTCGATTTACTCGTATCATATTTAATTCAAAGTATATTTAGTTAGCCTTAACATTTTCAATTTAACATTAAAGTTTTTTTCTAATAAAAATACATAAAAATTTTTTCAAATAAAAAAGAATAGAATTTATTTAGAAACTTATTCAAAAGAGCATATGTCTATTAAATAATTAAACGTCACAAACCTAGCGACTGAAATAAATTCGTATGTGTGCACACAGAAAAATTTTATTTTAAAGTCTACGAAAAGAAGATTAATTTAATATTTTTTTTTAGGCCATGAATTTAATTCACACAAGAAAAAGGTTTCCTTATTTCATGTTGAATCAACATTACTAAATCACATCCAAAAAATTTTTCCTTTTGAAATAACTTTATTTCATGTTGATTTAACATTTTAGTAACGATAAATCAAAATGAAAAATCATGTTAAATCAAAATTATTTCAAGTTTAACGAAAATAACACGAAAAACTATATTAAAACCAATTTTTTTTTGGTTGAAGTGTACTGACGAGTTCCATAAGCGGAAACGTTGCGAAATTTTCAAATTAAATAAACACTGTGTCAAATAAATATATGTACATACTTCGGTATTACATACATTGAAACTAAATTTATTTCAAGTTGAAACAAATTAAATTAAAGAAATGTAGTAATTTTATTTTATTAATTATTTAATTTTAACGTGTTTATTGGAATTTTCCCTTCAAAGAGGGAAATAAAAAAGTTGAATTTAAAACTTTGTTACATCAAAATTTAATTACTTGAGTTATTTTGTCTAATTTAAAGTTCTCTTGGGCCTAAAAAATATTATACAAAGTTTTAAAAAATAATTTTATAACTTTTATGCTGAAATGACAAAAGTGAAATGAAAATTTTGCTGCTTAGTGTCGTTAAATGTTTCCAAAAAGATTATTAAATAAACTTTGTTTCATAAAGTTATAAAACTTTAATGTATCCCTGCAATTTAAGCAATTGTTTTTTTTCAAGCTGCAGCCTGAAGATATGCAATCATAAATGCAAAGATTTTCTTTTGCGCTGCTTTCGGTTGTTGAATATTCGATTTTTGGTTTGCAACTGACAGGCAGCCTTTTGCTTTGTCAAATTTTAGTTGTTCTTGCAACATAACCACATTTCGTCAGTGTTACGTAAAAAGAGTAAATGAAATTTACAATTTCGTTTGCAATTTTGGATTTCGCTATTTTTAGGGTTGTTAAGGGAAATGATATACTGGTTGTCCATTCAGAAAAAAAAACAAATGATTTTGCTATTGCAAAAATATGTTGCACTGCTCTCATAATGCAGAAATAACAACGCAATAATAAAACAAAGCATGAATACTATTGAAACCCCTTAAGCTATGCTATAAATTTTGAAATCAAATATAAATGAATATAAGGTGACTTGTTTTCTATTATAAAGTAAATGCTTAAAAGTTTGTTCACAAATCTGATTTAAATTAAACTTAATGTTAAAGAATAACTAGAACTATTAGAAAATTTGTTTTAAAAAAAATACGAACATATTAATTTTGCCTTATTTTCTATTTACTTATTTTTTTTTCTTAGACAAATATTAAAAAAAAGTTTGTCTGTGACTGAAAACAAATACATTTTCCAATTCGTTACACTTAATCGCATATTTGCATAAAAATTTTCGACGGAATTTTTATTTTTATTTTTTAATGCAAAAAAAATATAAGCAGTAAATCTATTTTTAGCTCCTTAAATTATGCTTAGCATTTGTATGAATAAATATATCGTTACCTAAAATCCAAAAAGCCTTAACAGCCAAAAGATTCAATATAGACTTTTTGATTGATAATGATGTGTTCAACCAAAATACATCTTTCCTTAAAATTTTACTCACATATTTAGCCTTATTTTCGATTTTATCGTGAGCGACAAAAATTAAATTATTCAGGTGAATGTGTTTTTTTAATTTTTAAATTTGTTTTTGTACTTAAATTGTCGCTTACGATAAAATTGTACAGCCTGTATCTTGAAAATTATCAACAATTTTGGCATTTTGATAATTCGAAACTATGGATAAACCCATACAATTTTAATTTCAGTCAAAAAGTAAATTTTCGATAACATTTCGCTTACCATAAAATCGAAAAAGGGCTCGATATGTATGTTCAAAACTAATGATTTTATTCATTATGCAATATTGCACAAAAGTGTGCGGCCTTTTTGATTTTAGGTGGCGATATACATATGTGTATTACCAAAGTTTCCTGTTTTATTTGGAAGTTAAATTTACAACGCGAAGTTCAGGAGTTGTTTTTGCCCTCCAACAAATTGCAGTCTACATAAATAAAATAGCTGATGTGGGCTTTTAATAGTCTTGTCACATTAAAATAATAGTTTGCTTTTAGGCTAATCATTATTAAAGTCTAAGGCGAATCACCGAATTTTATTGTCTTTTTGTCTGGTGACAGTATTATTATCACTCTCCAAATGATTAATCAAACTAATTTCATTGAATTTTTGTAATGTTTAGGCAAATAAATACGATTTAGGTATGCAATCTTCATTTCCTTTAATAAATACTTTCAGATTTATTTTATTTACATACATTTATTTCAAAGAGACGAATTCTTATGGTTTTTTTTTGTTGGTAAAAGAAACTTAAGCTTACGTTAAAGATACAGCAACAACAACAATTGAATGAATATTTATGTGCGCACGTATGTATATGTATGTAAATGATATGCCAACATTATCTGATTTCTTATCGTTTTTTCTCTTCATTAAATATAAGAAATTATTTATTAAATTCTTTAAGCTATTGTATATTCGTATATATGTCACTGGATATATAAATATACACACACACCATACCAAAATATTTCAGATTTATAAGAAAGGTTTTTGCGCACAAATTTTGCATGGATATTATTTGTTTCAAAAGTTTTTTTTTCATCAAAATTTTTGTTTTTTTTATAAGCTTTCCTGGATGGGATTTATTTCTTTCTGTTTTACTTAAGATTATTTTTATTAACATATAAATGGGGAAAATATACAAACATACATATGTGCATACATATGTATATTTTTTATTATTATTTATTTATTTTGTTGTTCCCAAATGAATTTGGTCTGTCATATATATTCAAAGAAAATTTCTATTTCATTTCTTGGAAAAGTAAATATTCTCCACATTAACCTGAAAAGCAAATTTTTAAAGAAATTTCAAGAGAAACAGTGGTAATCTAATAAAAAGTTTCACTTATGTAATTTATTTTTGTTGAAAAAAAAATCCACAAAGTTACGAGTATTTTTTTAGGTTCTTATAAAGATTTTTAGAAATTCTATAAATTTTATACTGGGGTAAAAAATCTTTAATTCTATTACATGCATATATATTTTGTTTTTGTTAACTTGAGAATAATGTTGCAAATTCTTTTGACTTAAAAAGTGTTTGTTGTATTAAGAAGTAAATGGTCATAGTCGATTTAAAAACATCTACTCTTTCAAGTACAATTCAATTATAAATTACTTACATCATTTAACTTTCAGTTGCAATAAACTGTAGCAAATTACAGACTACAACTGCTTGGTCTTGCTTGGTTTTGCAAAACCTTCAGCATGTTCATGCGTGTCTTTGCAGGTTTAGCTAAATTTATTATCTTCATTTAATTCTTAAAATAAACTTAAATTATTCATTTCTTGCTGCTGTTCTTTATTTAGAAAACACTTTTGGCATTTTGCAACCATGTATTTTATATACATATATGTATATGTATATGTATGTATGCAGATGTGTATGCTTATATGAATGTGTGTGTGTGTGTGGGTGCGTATTTATGTGTATATTTGTTTGCATGTTGCCTGCTGCATTATTCATTTGGTTAACTCAATTGTGCAAATAACATTTTGTGTTTTATTTTACCATCTGGATATTTATATGTATGTATGCTAAATAAAAAAGGGCAAAATATTTTACTGCAAAAAAGTACGTGATTTGGGATATATAAACGTGGATGTGAGGGATTTCACATGAATTATTTCTGTTGCAAGCTGTAGCAAGTATTCGGTATTTACTTTTAGTAACAAGCAAATTGCAGCATCTCAATTGCAAAAAAAAAAAAACAAACAAACCAAGTCATTTAACATTTTTCTGCAACTGCTTGAGCGAAAAAATGTCAAAACTTTGCATAGATTTTGAAAAATATTTTAATGAAAAAAATTTAATCGTCTACTTTTTGTGAAAAAAATTTTATGAAAAAATTTCAAATACTAAATTTTCCAATTAAATAGACAATAAATCGTCTATTTTTCATGCAATAGATTAAATAGATTATATATGATACGTTTTTCTTGCAAAAAATTATTTCCTGAAAAAAAATTTTATGAAAAAAAAAATAAAGGACTATTAATCGTCCATTTCTTACACAAAAAACTAAGTAGACTATACTCGTCTATTTTTTATGCAACAAATTAAATGAACTATAGATGGAACGTTTTTCTTGCAGAAAAATTTTTTATGAAAAAATTTTATGGGCTATATGAAAAAATTAAAAGGACTACAAATCGTCTATTTCTTATACAAAACAAAAAAACAATACATCGTCTATTTATTTTGCAACAAATTAAATATACTATATGTGGTACGTTTTTTCGTGCCAAATTTTTTTTATGAAAAAAATTGAAATATTAAATTTTTTATAAAAAAATTTTGTGGCCTATAACTCGTCCATTTCTTATGGAAATTTTTAAATGGACTACACATCGTCTATTTTTCATGCAAAAAATTAAATAAACTAATATCTGCCATTTTTCAAGCAAAAAAAAATTTTATTAAAAAAATTTAAATTTTATACATCGTCCATTTTCTGTGAAAAAAATTTTTATGAAAAAATTTAATGGACTATAAATTGTCCCATTCGTATAAAAAAAAATTAAAAGGACTATACATCTTCAATTTTTTATGAAAAAATACTTATCAATTGTATGACATGACAGACAAAAAAAGGAAAGTGCAAAAATATTCCTGTTTTTATGAACACAAATTACAATCATGACATGATTGCCAGTATTTAATTTTAAGATTCACACTAAAAGAAAAAAGCACACTGTAGTAGTCAATATCAACTAGAGTAGATACAAAAAAAAACACGTTGACATATGTCAACTACAGCAAAATCTTTATTTAGAAAAACCAAGCGACACAATAAACTTGACACAAAACAACATTCAAAATAAAAATAACATAATAGAAATGTCCAGACAAAAGAAATACACAAAATTCATTGCATTCAGCTCATACCTAGTTGACAATTTTCTTTAAACGCACTCAATCACAGATGTTGTTAATAATTGGCACTTAAAAAACGATGACAATAAAATAGCACGACTACGTTTCAAAATATGTAGCATCATTATAAATTTCCACTTATCCAAACAATATTATATAAACAATTACATATTCCAATTCTCTATATAACACTTCATAATATAAAATATATGTAAATCCTCTTTCCAATTTATTTTTATACTATACAACAAAACATAAAGTCGGAAATGTTAAGGTTTGCAGCATATTGTTAAAAAAAATTTGGTAATTTTATTTATTATTTTAGAAATGAATCATAGTTGTCTTCGAAACAAAACATTGAATCCTAAACTGTCACGTTGATGGGGTGGGGGGGAGTAGACGAAAATTAAACAAACCATCCTCGGTCGACGAAATATTCGTGTGACTTGACTATGTCTAGACAAGAATTTCACTGTAACTATGACTTGGCTAAGAATTGCCTATGACTTGGATATGACTTGACTATGGCTTGATTATGACTTGACTAGGATTTAACTATTGCTTTACTATAACACAACTATGACTTGCCTGTGACTTGACTATGATTTGACTATGACTTGGCTAGGAGTTGACTCAATGACTTGACTATGACCTGACTATAACTTGACTATTATTTGACTATGACCTGACTATGGATTCACTAGTGCTTTACTATGACTTTACTATGGCTTGCTTGTGACTTGCTTATGACTTGTTTATAACTTGACTATGACTTGACTCTATGACTTGACTATGTCCTGACTATAACTTGACTATTTTTTGACTATGACCTGACTATGACTTTACTATGGCTTGATTATGGCTTGCTTATGACTAGTTTATAACTTGACTATGACTTGAGTATGACCTAACTATAACTTGACTATGATTCGACTATGGCTTCACTAGTACTTTACTATGACTTTACTATGGCTTGCTTATGACTTGTTTCTAGCTTTACCATGACTTGATTGTGACTTGACTATAATAAGTTCACAATGACTTAATTATAACTTAACTACGATTCGACTGTGTTACTAGGATATGGCGTGAATATCATTTGGCTATAACTTTATTTTGACTTATTTTTGACTTGACTATGACTAGACTATGACCTCAATATGACTTTATAATGACGTGACTATAGCTTGGCTATGACTTACGAATCGAATTTACTTTTAAAATAACTATGACTTGACTATGACTCGATTATTGCTGTACTGTATTTTTAATTTACTTGCCTATGTGTGCAGCAAGACAAGTCTTTTATTAGAGTACTAAAAGAAAGCTATATTTATGCCTTTTAGAATATAGTAATTATGTAATTAGGCTAGTGATATTGTAGCCCAGATCTACGTTAAGCAGTGTAGCAATGTATTATTAAAACAAAATAAAAATATTATTTATCTTGCTTAAGTATTAAAGAATTGCGTTTCTTTTTTATTTTATTTTATTTAAAAATTCTCCCCACTTTTTATCGAAGTTATATGACTGTCTCTGGAGTTTTATGATTGTTTTCTGTAATGAAATATAGGAAATGTTTCCCTAAAATCACATGACCTCAAAAGTTGAAAACAAATAGTCTGTTTTTTTTTAATTTATTTTCCACACTTACGCCTTTGCCTACAACATACAAAATACTTTTTTAGTTTGCTTTAGGACCCTTTGTGCCATTGAGCATTAAACTGACTTGTGTTTTTTTGGTGTAATTCAAAGTCACTACAGCTGGTCGTATCTAAATGGTTGTTTGCCTATGATGTAATACAATAGGATTTTTGTGGCACTATTGACACACAGTTTTGTGCTTCAAACGGCTTTAATTGAGCTTAAGTAAACCTATAATTAAGGCGATGCCATTACAGAGTCTACATCAATTGATTTCATTTGGGCTAAAAATAATATTAACTACTATTATTGACGTTGACGTTGTAGTGACAAATAAAAGCTGCAATAGTAATTTTAACACCTTTACACATATAATTAGCAGTTATTAAAATGTCATGAATTTTTAAATCAAGATTGCTTTCAAAAGGCGTTAAAAAGCAATTAAATTGTTTGTTTAAAGAATTAAATTAAATGCACACAAAATCAACAAAGTGCAAAAACTTTTAAATCAAACTTTTCCCTAGGACTTGCTTTGTTAAAAAAAAATATATAAAATTCTCGAAGGCTTTGCTTAATCAATTCCATTACTTTCTATAATTGTGTTATTTACTCCATTAGACTAGAAAAGGTTTTCCTAATTCTTAATACAAATAAATTTCTATGCAGCATCAGCCCGAGAAAGCAGAATTCTCGCCAACCTTCCTTAGCTTATAGTTGCTGTCTGTCTAGCTTCTTCAATACTTAATTTAAAATCAATATCAAGTTGTTTGTTATTCTTTTACATGCACATCTTCTTTGCACTCACGTTCAGACTTTTATTCATTTATTAAATTCCCAAGCATGAATAATGTTTGCTATCAACATTATTATTATTATTTCAGTAAAAGTATCTTGTCTTTTTTATTTTTTGTTTGCTATAGCTTATTTCATTCTTGTACAGAGAGCGCGGAAAACAAAAGATATTGTATAGAAAAAAAAAATTACTTTATTGATGTTGGGAATTGCGAATAGCATGACAAGGTTAAACTGATACCTTAATGTGATTTAAGGCAATAAAACATACCTGCATACATACCTACAAATATATACATATGTATGTACTCGCATACTATCCCAAGGAAATGTAATTTTCCTTAATTTAAAAAGCAGCAACAGAAAGAAAAAGAAAAAAAATAATAATCTTAATCAATCAAGATACGATACCAATAAATCTGTATAATATTTTAATGGTCGCAAATTAATGAGGATTTAATTTGCAGGCACGTACAACTGAGCCGCTAGATATTGCTAAGAAGTATCCTTAATACTATTTACCTTAAACGAGGTGAAAAAGATGTTCAATCATAATCTATGCCTTGTTTCTGTAACGAATGTGAGAAGAACTTTTCGAGTCGTCAAAATTTTTATAGCAATTTTTTCGACTTGTGAAACACATGATGAGTAAGACAAAAACATTATTTGATGAATTATTTTTTTAAGTTAATTTAACTTTGAATATCCTCCTGGTTTGTTAATTTTTATAGCTTCGTTGCAGGGCCTCTGGTGTTAAGCACGCGCATCAATATTTGATATGTAGCCATTTTATTAGTTATTACCAGGCAAACCAGAAATATGCTCTAAAAAAGTGTTTTATGAGCATTCAATATGCACTAAAAACTTGAAAATATGCCCAAAAACTTAAAAAAATATGCTCTTAAAAATAACGAAAATTTGATTTATTTAGAAAAATTTATATTTTTAACTCAATAACATTTGCATATAAAATACGACAAAAACAAATTAAATATAAAAAGCAATAAAGAATTAAATAACAAAAATTGTACTTGAACTTCAAGAGAGGGAATTAAATTTTTGGGAATGTACATACTTAAAAAAAAAAAATAAATTCAGTAAAGTTCGACTTTGACCCGCGCACGAAGGGTTCCGTACGGACACGAGATATGTATTAGTATATTAATAGTATATTAGTAGCCTATATAAAATATAGTTTTGGATTTTTTTTTTCGTTATTGACGTTTTTGTAATTTGGGCGATTTTTTGTTATTTTGGGGATTTTTTTAATTTTTGGCGATTTTTTTATGTTTTGACGATTTTTTGGGTTTTTGGAATTTTTTTAATTTTGGCCATTTTTTAGTCTTGAATTTTTTTTTCTCGTTTATGCGATTTTTTTCGGTTTTTGAGGTTTTTTTATTTTTTGGCGATTTTTTCGTTTTGGCAATTTTTTTTTAATTTTGGCGATTTTCGGTTTTTTGCGTTTCTTCATTTTGGCGACTTTATTCATTTAGGCGTTTTTTTGTAGTTTTGGCACTTTTTTTTCTCATTTTGGCGATTTTTTTTTAAGTTTTGGCGATTTTTCATATTAAAAATTATTTTGTTACTGGAGCCTTTTTCGCGTTTGGCAATTTTTTTCGGTTTTTAGCGCATTTTTAATTTTGGCGATTTTTTTCATTTGGACGAATGTTTCGAATTTTGCGACTTATTTTAGTGTTAGAATTTTTTTTTAATTTTGGCGATTTTTTTCGTTTTGGCGAATTTATAAAATTTTTTGCGATATTTTTGGTTTGGCGATTTTATAATTTTCAGATTTTTTAGTTTAACCGTTTTTGATCATTTCTAGAGTTTACCTCTTACGGTTTCTAAGTTGCCAAAATTACATAGTCAAAATTGCATTAACTGATGGATATTACATGGGATTTTAAGATTTTTCGTTGCTCGTTTTAGAACACCCTTTAATTTTTAATTCTCATGTATTTGTTGTTGTAGCGGCCAAGGTTCTACATACTCTGTCCAAATTTCAGGTCCGTAGCTCTTACAGTTCCTGAGGAAATACCGTGTAACGGACAGACGGACAGCGTAGCGAAAACAATAGGGTCCTTTTTTTACATTTGGTGTGCGGAACCCTAAAAAAGAATCCTCCATATTCATAAAATTTAAAATCAAATTTATCATAAAAAAAATTTCTTAAAATGGATTTAAAACACATTTTATTTGTTTTATTAATATGGGGGTATAAATAAGTTTAATATTTTTATACGATAATTAAATAAAAATTAATTTAAAACTAAAAAAAAAAATTAATTTATTTGTAGTTGGTTAAGCATGCTTACATGCATTTCGTTGCAGCTTAGCAATACTTCACAAAAAAAAAAAAGAATGAGAAATAAAAATGGAAATACATAAAATGTATAGTTATACTTACAACTAAATTTACCAATGGTAAACCAATAATTGTATACGCAATGTAAGCAATTCTCATTATCCATTTCATTAAAAATAAATATGTAATAATAAATCTGGCAAAAAGGAAAAACTGCTTAAGTCGAGATAAGCTGTTTTTGAGTTAATGGCACCTCCGTAATCTGCATATTTTAAAGTACCACTGGTCAAAATCTCAATTAATTTGTGCGATTTTTCTAGACTTCTATCTCATTTGGAATAATAGCTTAAGTGAGGTTATACTTTGGTATATTTCAATTTAAATGCATTAGTTATAGTGTTTAGAACGATGTTTAATTAAAAAAAAAACAGGTTAACAGGGAACTTTCCAATTTAACTGTAAAATAAATAAATTTCTGAAAATCGACTTGAAAGCTTAAAAGTGCTCTCCTGCAAAACAGTAAAATATGAATTAAGCACTTTTCCCTTCTTGCCACAGAATTTTTTTTTTTTTTTTAATACATATATTTATTTATTGTATCTTCAAAAATGAACTAACAATAAGTGATCAAATCTTAAAGCTAAAATATAATTATTTAGCCCGACCAGTGTCGGCCAAAACTTAGTGATAATTTAAATAATACAAAGTAGTGATAATCAAAAAGGAAAATTAAATGTATTTTCAATCATTCCCATCTAGAGTGTTGAGTATAAGAGCCCTTGTGTCCCTCTTTTTTAGGCGAATGTGACCATTAAAATTCAAAATATTACGAGCAAGCGGATTAGGATGTGACTCGAGTTTTGTTAAGTATTTGCCTGCGTATCTTGCAATTTCTTCAGTCACTAGTGGCATTTTTAAATCACGATGCAAATTTGAATTCTTAATATACCATGGAGCAGATGTTATTAACCTTAAAATTTTGTTTTGTCTTCGTTGAATTCTCTCTACATTGGAAGCTGAAGCAGTGCCCCATAACTGGATACCGTAACACCATATTGGCTTCAAAAGCGACTTGTATATTAAAAGTTTACAGTCCAGGCTAAGTGTTGAATTTCTGCCAATCAACCAATGTATTTGAGATAACTTAAGTTTCATCTGAGTTAGCTTAAAGTCAATATGATGTTTCCATGTAAGCCTTCGATCAAGGTGTATACCAAGGTATTTCGCTTGGGAATGCTGAGGAATATTTTGATTGTTGATTCGAATTGGGGAACAAGTATCTCTTCTTAGGGTAAACGTTATATGGACACACTTTTGTTCATTTACCTTAATTCTCCATAAGTTCAACCACATTTCCAATTGTGTAATATGTTCTTGTAAATATCGGGAAGCCTCGTGATGGTTTTCATGCATACTAAGGCAGGCTGTATCATCGGCAAACGTAGATGTATGGATATTGCTGCTCAAAGGCATATCACAAGTATAGATCAAATACAAAACTGGCCCCAGTATGCTCCCCTGTGGCACACCGGATGATATAGATTCGGGCACACTCATGAATTCTCCTTCCACAACCGTGAACTTCCGGGTAGTGATGTAACTTTCTAATAAATTCACTAAATTTATTGGTAGATATGATTTTAATTTTAGAATTAGACCTTCATGCCACACTTTATCAAATGCCTGAGAAACGTCAATAAACAGGGCAGAACAATACTTCTTTTCCTCAAATGTTTTTCTTATAAATTGAACCAATCTATGAGTTTGTTCAATGGTGCTATGCTGACTTCTAAAAATCTATAACATCCGGAATTTTTTGTATGTCCGTAGGCCAGTAAGTGGGCTCCTCACTTGAAATGACGTCCAAGCCCATTTTTGAAATTGTGTTGAACAATGCCCGACCTCTAGGTGTAATAAGACGCGAACCCCAAAACGTATGTTTTGCATTGTAGTCCCCAGCTGCTACAAAACAAGGGCCAAGAGATTTGTAGAATTCCTCGAATTGATCCTCAGTAATTGCGAATCTGGGAGGGGAGCTGCTACAAAACAAGGGCCAAGAGATTTGTAGAATTCCTCGAATTAATCCTCAGTAATAACGAATCTGGGAGTGGAGTAAATTGATGATATCACGAAATTTGTAACAAAATTTTCGACACAAATATTTGTTGCTTGTAGATGTTCTTCACAAATGTTATCAAGGACATAGTGTTTGAGTCTTGACTTAATTAGAATTGCTGACCCACCGCATGCTCTCCCCCTCGGGTCCTTTGAATCATATAGAGTGTAACCATTTATTTTAAATAAACTCCTTGAAGTCCTCTTATCTTGTCCCAAAAACTACACAGAAAAATTAAATTAAATTAAAAAATTAATGAAATTGTCAACCGTAAACACTCTGATAATATCGATTAAAAATTTAATTGAAGCAATCAAGTTCTTACTTGAAAATATTAATTGGGGTGAAAAATTTTTTCTGTGCATCGAGAGAATTGTTTTATTTAATTTTTGTTTAAATCTTAATATATGCTTTCTTATTTATGTCTTCTTCCATTGTAATGCTGAAAAATATGAAAATTTTTTAATGTAGTCTTAAATTATACGTTAACGGCATAAAAATTTATTACAAAATCACATATAAAAATAGTTTAAATTTTTTATTTTTTTTGTAAAAACTTTGGCCAATATAAAGTTTGTGTGAGTTGTTGGCTCCCTGTATGTAGATTATATTACACGAAAATATTTCCCAGAGATAATTTTTCTCTATAAAAAATTTTGTTTTTCATTTTATCAAAGTGCTTGTAAGAAAAGTCTTTTATATAAAAAAGTCTTTAAAAGCCACCGGTTGAAAGGACATGCAGGATGGGGTGGCTTGGAAGTAACATTAATATAGTTACTGAAAATATTTGAGGGATGTGCTTGCTGGCTAAAAAAAATTATTGGAATCTTTATTTTTGGGAATTGTTAAAACAAAATACAATTGCTTTTTTTTTATTATATTTTAATAATTTCATATAATGTTTCATAAGTAGAAAAACGTGATTGAGTGTTAAATGTTTTCTTAGAAAATTGTATTTTCTTGAACTCTGTTGATTTAAATATTTTACCTTAATTTTTTTTTTAGTGAAAAATATTTTCTTTTCTTCATTGATAGAAAAATATTTGTTACAAAATTCTTAATAGATCTGCTATACTAGTTTGCAAAATATTTATGTCTTTTTAATGGCTTTCCTCAAGAAGAAAAAAATGAGTAAACTTTTGTTGTGTTATACAAAATGATTGATGATTCATTAGATAACAAGTTTTAATAAATAAAATTATTTACTACAAATTATTTAAGCGTTAAAAAATAGAGCAACTGTAAAATTTTTTTTCTACTTTGACAATTTTTTTTTAATTTTCTTCGTAAAAAACTGAAGCAGGAGGGGGTATGTACCAGAATCCATAAAAATGCTGCTGAATTCGAGTTGTGCTAGGAACACAATTGGGACGAACGACGAATTCGTCGATAAGAATTCACTGCGTAAAGTTGTCGTTTGAAGCTCAATAACGACGAATTTAGCTCAGTGAATTGAGGTCTTATAATTGATAAAGTTGGTTATTATGTGTGCAAGGAGAGAGAGAGAGAGAGAGAAAATTGATTTTTCGACGTTTGTCAGCCTACAAAATAGATACAAAGCTATCTCATAGTTCGTCACGCATTTCGTTCTACCGCGTTGTTGTGTTCATTTTCATATTTATTTTTTATGACGAAAGTTCGCACCGAAAAATCCGTCGCTCATCCCAGTTGTATTCCTAGCATAGGGCTGCCATACGTCCTGGTTTTCCAGGATTTGTTCTGGATTTAGACAAGTTGTCCTGGTGTCCTGGTCCACTAGTATATTGTCCTGTTTTTTTTCGTACAGGAAAATTTAACAGCAACTACAATAATTTTAAATTTGTTTCAACTAAGACAACTTTCGATCTTCGACTGCAGTCAAAAGTACTGATCGAACGAATTTTCATTTGGTATTATGACGAGGATTCGACAAAGAATGTCCTTATAATAAATATCACTCAAAATGATAAAAATAAAAAACAGTCGTTTATAAATTTTTTTTTCATCGAAAGTTAAATTCTGTTCGATGGGTCAACGAAATTTTCGATGCTCATAATATGAATTAAACATTCGATTTTCGTATATAAGGTTCGGTTGTACGTTCGTTTGTGGTTTGTATGAGTGTCCTGGTTGACAAGCTCATACTTCTGGCAGCCCTATCCTAGCATTACTCAAGACTTTGCTTTTTTTCCACTTAAAAAATACTTAAAATAATAAACACTTTTCTCATTGGCTTGGCTTTTGCATGGCAATGCATACTCTTCCTTTTTTTGTACTGAAGAATTTTAAGACATCAAAAAATTCCTTGCATTGCCACTCAGTCAAGTGACAAAATGAAGAAATCATTTTATTGTTATGAAGCACGAGAAATCTTAACATTTGCTAAACATTTTAATGGAATGCTATTGCATTTTGTATTGCATTTCTAGCACAATAAGATTTACAAACAATCGCATAAATGCTGTACAAAAAAATAATAAAAAATAGCAAAAACAAAACACACACTTAGTTAAAGTTTTATTGATAAATATTTCTTTTGTTATGCGACGAAGTAAATAACATTATACAATACAAAAAAAAAACAAAACAATAATGTTCTAAGCAAAAAAAATAAATAAACGTATTTGGGCTTCTAGGAAATTACCTTTGTGATTGATGGTCCTGCCACTCATCCTTTTTTCTTGACATTGTTATGATGAATGGGCCTAGAAACGTCAACCCCTGGAATTTTGATTAATTGAAGTGCGGAGGAATACTTTAACTGCCGCATCCAAAAAAAAATTATTTGGGCTTGAGGTGTACGTATGTTATAACAAAATTTCCACACAAATTTTGACTAATGAACACTTGAAGTTGCAATAATTTTTTTTTGATACGGCTGTTTTAAAAAAAATACACTGAAACAATATACATATATCCATCAAAACTTGTGCATATTGCAAGGTCCATCTCTGCGTAAGACATGTTAAGTTTAAAAAAAAAAACTCAAAAGCTTTTATTCGATGACAGATGCAAGAAACTGCTAATTTCTATCTTCTATTTTAGTTTTTCTTTAGCTTAAAAGTTTTGTGCAAAGTTCTCTGCAGTTACATAAAGTTTGAACAAGAACCCTGGGTTTCTTGTAGTTGTGACAACAACCTTTAAGCTTAAAGGGGAGAACTTTCACATGTCACACATCTTTTGGATGTTAAATTTCCTTTATTGAAGAACAGCTGTGTGGTATTTAACATTAGAATTTGGATTGTGTTCAAACACACATACTCTGGCATTTGCATTTGAGTTAAACAGCTTTGAAAGCTCTTACAATTTGTTCGTGTTTACAAAGCAAGCAGCAGCAAGCATGAATCAAGAAAACAAAAAAAAATTGCCTAGTAAGAGTTTTAAGCTTATCTTGGAGCTTGAATTTGCACGTATGTACATATATTACAATTTCGGTGTACTGTACTTATGCCCATAATTTCTAAAGAAAGGATAAATTACCTAAAGCTTTTACCCAAAAGCTTGCCTTGTAAAACCTAGGCGCACGGTAGTGCGCCAGACCACGTTCCGGCCAATGCACGCAGTGTGTATATTTACAGGAAGTCATTCGATCTGTTTTTACCCCCCTCATAACTTTGTTCCCCGCAATCGTAAAATTATAAAATTTAAATCATAATTAGAATAAATTCATGTAACCTCAAATGCAAAGTTACAAAATACAATGAAAGGTTCCGGGGATATGGATGTGCAAAAAGTGCATAGTTTAAGACATACTCACTGACCGCTGACCACTGGCCACTGACACACTCATCAAATTGATGAAGCACTTCCGCTATAGCTAGAAAACTGAAATTTGTTACACGAGTAGATCTAGGTGAGCAATGAACGAGAAAAAATCTGAAAACCTAAAAATTTTAACCAGGGGGTGGGGTTACGCCCATAAAAATTAAAATTTGCGCTAGTGAACTGAAATTTGTTACACAAGTAGAACTAAGTGAGTACTCACCTAAAAAATCTGAAAACCCGTAAATTTTAACCAAGGGTGTGGGGCTACGCCCACAAAGTTAAGAATTAAAAGAACATTTCTAAGGCGTGTAACTCTAGCGAATTTTTTAAATTTGGCACACATGTTGCAATAATACAAGGCTCTAAATTTTTGTTAAAAAATGTGGGCGTTTACACGCCCATACAATTTAAGCCTCCTATTTCATGTGTTTCGGGTCAGCACATTTAAATGTACTATTTATGTATTTACTATTATCCGTTTCCAACGAAACTGAACACTAAAGATAACTGTAAGCCAAATAAAAATTTGGGGTTAAAAAAAGTAGGCGGGAACACGCCCATAAGATTAAAAATTAAAATGTTCGCTAGTTAGCTGAAATTTGATAAACGAGTAGTTATAGATTAGAAAATTAATAGAAAAATTTTAAAACCTAAAAATTTTACCTAGGAGGGCGGGGCTGCGCCCATAAGTCTCAGAATTAAAAAAAAAACAAATCTAAGGCGTTTAACTCAAGAGATTTTATTAGAATTTGGCATACATGTACATACATGTACACATAGTACAAGGCTATAAATTTTCGTTGAAAAAGTGGGCGTTAACACGCCCATACAATATAAGCATCCTATTTCATGTACTTCAGCATGTCAGCATATTTGAATATACTACATATTTATATATTTATTACTATCCGTTTTCAACGAAACTCGACAGGAAAGATAACTAATGGCTACAGCAGGTATTGAGATTAATAAAGTGGGCGTTATCACGCCCATAAGAACAAAATAAATAAAATATATGCTAGTTAGCTGAAATTTAATAAACAAGTAGGTCTAGATTAGCAACTAACTAGAAAAATCTGAAAACTCGGAGATTTTAACCAGGGGGGCGGAGCTATTCCAATAAAGCACACAATTAAAAGAGCAAATTTAAAAAGTTTATCTCAAGCGATTTTATTGAAATTTGGCACAAATGTTGGAATAATGCCAGGATATAAAATTTCGCTGAAAAAATTGGAAGTTAACACGCCCATACAATTTAAACCTCCTATTTCATGTACTTCGGATCAGCAGATTTAAATATACTATTTATTTAAATATTAATATCCGTTTCTAATGAAACTTGACATGTATGATTGGCACTGGCAAAACATTTATTTAAACAAAGTGGGCGGGAATACGCCCATAAGAATTAAATAATTAAATTTTCGCTAGAGAGCTGAAGTTTGATATGCAAGTACATCAAGATGAGAAACCAAATAGAAAAATCTAAAAACTCAAATATTTTAACCAGGAGTGGCAGGCAGAGGCCACGATAATTTTTTACTGAAGGTTTTAACTTAAGCTTTAACTAAAAGATATCATCTTAAAAAGAGTACGATGATAATTGAGCGCTGCTCATAACAAAATCTTGAGTTTAAAAAAGTGACGGAGACTGGGAGTAACGGCCATAACATTTCAAGCTAGAATTTGCACTAGAGAGCTTAAATTCAATACACAAATAAATCTAAATTAGAGATCACCAAGAAAGATTTGAAATCCTGGAAGTTTCAATTGGGGCATGGACACCCACTTTAAGCTCAAAATTAAGAATTTAAGCTAAAGGATTTACGAACAGGAAAAATCTGAAAGCACCGATTGTTAAATTAGGAGAGTAGGGCCACGTTTATAAAATTTGTATTGGAATATTATACGGAAGAGAACTGAAATTTTGCAAACAAAAAAAAAAAATAGGCTTATATGTAAGCTACCAACTAGATAAATTTAAAACACAAGCTACTGTATTGAAACCTTGCATGCACATTTCACTCATGCTAGCATTTAATTTCGCGTTTTCTAAAGGACTTCGTCTGAGCAGACTTTACTATACTGAAATTTACAATATATTTTACATATTTCTACTCAGATGACTCATAAAAAAATATAAACAATTTACTCGGTCCTTATTATGACACAATGGTGCACATATCACCCTATAACCCAATATTTTATGTAACTCTAACTTTTGAACTGGCGCAGACATTATGAATAGAACTATAACAGACTAGAAATTTAAAGTTTAATAAGCTTTATTAAGAAAACCTTCACAAAAACATAAATGTAAAAAAAGGCCAAGTTCCTTTCCAAAATTTCGGCCATCAAAAGTAGTGAGATACAAATTTTGACCAAGTTCGTGTTTGGTACAATACTTATCACTGCAATTTGGTATGCATTAAATAAATTTGTAATCGTAAGGGTGTTACATGATTTCTAGATAATGTGCTAACTTGGCAATATTTTTACTCATCAAGGAAGGAGAAAATAATCTAATAATCTGTTGTCAAGTAAGCAGATTATCTTGAAATTATATAACAGCCTTACGGTTACAAATTTATATAATGCATACCTATTGCAGTGATAGGAATTGTACCAAACACAAACTTGGTCAAAATTTGTATCTCACTGCTTTTGATGGCCGAAATTTTGCGAAGGAACTTGGCCTTTTTTCACATTTATGTTTTTGTCAGGATTTAACTTACACGCTACATATCTGTGCACAAATAGACATCTATGGGTACAAATAATCAGCATTAATCTACTCTGATTTATTTTTGTTTGCTTAAAATATAATTATTTATAAAAAATTTTAACACTTATCGCACTTTTTCCCAAAGTAAATATTTTTCTTGCTTAATAAAATATATTTTCTTAAAAATACATTGAAATTGATTATTGAGGCTGCTGGGCTGTCTTCGTATCTCTACTAGAAATATATTATAGACATCAATAATAATAATAATTTATTTTATATGTATTATATATTTTTTAAGCTTCTTAATAATGTTTTGCTGATTTAATATAATTTTTTTCTTCTTTTCAGATCCCCAATCAAATATGGGCTTGTCCAATCCAATTACTGTATATGTGCCAGTCTCTTCTCATCAATCGCAAGCTCTACTAAAAATAGAAAAAATTAAATTAAAAACAACATGCAAATTGCAATGATCAAGCAAATGAATTGGCCAGCAGGGCTGGATCCGCTATGGACGCCTCTTATGCATTGGCAAGAACAATATTCTTAAACAATATTTCACGGAAGCTGAACGTAAAAAGGATAGGCTAAGTACATGCTAGAAGGCTGGCATTCCACCACAATATTTTCTGTCGCAGCTGTGAAAAACGGTTTAAAGAAGGCAACATTTTTCCCGAAACTGCTTACGACGCGATACAAACTTCTACTAAACGACCTATCGGAGGTGGCACGAAAACTTATAGGTAACTCCAATCGTAACTCCAACACAACACCGTGGATCTAGTACGACTTCTCACTAGATATATCATTGGACAGAAACCTTTTGTATAGCTTAAAACTCGGACCGAGTACTTTGCAATATATTTTAAATGAAAAACGATTGCTCATTTATACATCTTATATCAAAGCCAAACACTCAAGCAAACTTTAAATATCGGCTTTAAAAAACAGGGGGTCTACTCTGTATTTCGAAACGAAAGAAAATGCGTTCGAATTTGTATGCTATTAACATTACAATTCGAAAGCATTTGCAATCGTTTGGAATTACAGATTAGACCCCCCGGCTTCATTAAAAACAAAAATTATAACTGTAAAATTATAAAACAATTAACTATAATATCATTAATAAAAAATTAATAAATAATAAAAAAAAACTTAGTTATTTTATTTTTCGTTTGGCCTAACGATATGTATTCTTGAAAACTAAATCTGGGGCATAGGAATAGAAATTATATGCAACGACTCGCATTTTATTCGAATCATATCTTTTCAAACTTGTTATAAATCATAGTTTGTGATTACACCATTAAAATTGGATTCGAGCAAATTTTCACATTTTTTGTGCATGTGTCTTAAGTCTTTTGGGATATCTGGGAGCAAAATTGTACAAAAGACTTAAGGCACGAACTTGAATTTTAAGGGGCAAACTTTTCAAGTTCGTGTCTT
The DNA here is from genome assembly GCA_905220375.1 of Tachina fera. Lineage (NCBI taxonomy): Eukaryota > Metazoa > Arthropoda > Insecta > Diptera > Tachinidae > Tachina > Tachina fera. Next base: position 10,861,797 of record LR999966.1, read on the forward strand.
AAGTCTTTTTGAAAAAGACTTAAGACACGAACTTGATTTTACTAATAACTAATAAATATCAAGTTCGTGCCTTAAGTCTTTTTCAAAAAGACTTAAGACACGAACCTGAAAAGTTTGCCACTTCAAAATCAAGTTCGTGCCTTAAGTCTTTTGTGCAATTTTGCTCCCAGATACCCCAAAAGACTTAAGACACATGCACAAAAAATTTACCGAATCCATGTTTTTGCATTTATCTCGGAAATGGGCGACCGAAAATGGCTGGAAAACGCTTAATGTACGGAATGCACCCAGCTGAATCCGAAAATCACCATTGGAATTGGATATATAATATAATTTATAATTAATTAATTAATAAGAAGCAATTCAAAATTTACACCCTCTTTTGACGACTTCAAAGTGGGCGTGGCAAAATTTTATTTTCCAAAAAACATTTCCCATTATGTTCTCTATCAACACACAATATTTCATTAATTTATCTTGAAAAACTACAGAGATATTGCAAAAAAACTAAAAATAAAACGAATTTTCAAATTTTTCGTGCATGTGTCTTAAGGCTTTTGGGATATCTGGGAGCAAAATTGTATAAAAGACTTAAGACACGAACTTGATTTTTAAGTGGCAAACTTTTCAAGTTCGTGTCTTAAGTCTTTCTGAAAAAGACTTAAGACACGAACTTGATTTTACTAATAACTAATAAATATCAAGTTCGTGTCTTAAGTCTTTTTCAAAAAGACTTAAGACACGAACTTGAAAAGTTTGCCACTTAAAAATCAAGTTCGTGCCTTAAGTCTTTTGGACAATTTTGCTCCCAGATATCCCAAAAGACTTAAGACACATGCACGAAAAATGTGAAAATTCGCCCGAATCCAATTCTAATGGATAAAATCGACAGAGATACTCTCGTATCTCGGGAACCGCTGGGTGTATTTGGATGAAATTTTTTCTGGGTGAAAGGTCGCAACTTCAGCTTTATTATGTATAGCTTTTGGACTTCCGAAACGCCAAAGAAAACAAAAAGAAAAAGCTTTTTCCGTTTTAAGTCAATAATTTTATATTTTATTTATTTTACAATAATAGTAAATGATATATTTAATATTTTTACATTGTTTTTTTTTTTGTATTTATATATCATTAAAAAAAACAATTTCTTTTCTAAACATCATCAGTCTTTAACATAATTTTTCTGTTGCTGTATTTTTGTCAGTAGTTTTTAAACCAGTTACTAGTAAATTGTTAAATTAAATTTTCTAGTTGGTTTGCTTTGACATTTTATACTAAAATTTTATATTTATTTATGACAGTTTTTTGTTGTGTGCTTAAAAACTAATAAAATAAAAATTAATTAAATTAAAATGAACTTATTTGTGACTTATGTTAGTTGGCTTACGAGCGTTGATATAATAAGGGAATAGTTTGTTTGTTTTTAACAGTATTTTACAAAAACTTTTAAGTTAGGGTCCTAACTAATATAATATATTTATTTAAATGACTTTTTTCATGATATTTTTGAGTGTTTTTTTGTTTAAAGAAAATTGGAAAAGTAATAATTACTTAGAAGGCACAATTATATTTTTTTATACTCATATATTTTTTTTCTACTTTATAAAACATCTTATTTAAGGTTAAGAGGTTACAGACAGTTCCTTGTAACAGAGCCGGGCATAATATAGTTGTGGAAAAATTATAGTAAAATAAATCCAATGCCAAGCTGTGTTCAACAAGGAACTATGCGTAGCTCGAATGTGTGATTTTATTTTTTTTATATATAATTTATAAAACTAAGCTGATATATACATGTATTTAAAATGATGCTTACTTTTATAAAGCAGGGTCATTTAAGGAGCGTTTAAAATTATAATTTATACAAATAAAGGCATTGTTTCGTTAAATGAAACAGTAAAGTCTGGAAAAATAAAATAATAAAAAAAGCTTATTATAAATTAGATTTCATTGGACAAAATTAGGCCCTTAATTTGCTTTAGTTTGTTTTTTATGCAAAATAAATTTGTTAAAATAAAAATATTTTATAAAAATAAGTAGCTTCGTCGTTGATTTAAAGTACATTTTTTATAAAAGAAAAAATTTCTTTAAAATTAATTACAGGCAGCAGCAGATAAGAGAAGAAAAGAAAATTGTTTCTATTTACAACAGCAAAATTTCAGTTGCCAAAAACATGAGTGATTTGAAAAACCAGTATTTATAGAAAGAAGTTTTACACTTACAAAGTCTATAAAAAAACTAAAACATTAAACAACAAAATGAAATAAAATTAATTAAATTAAATAATATTAAATAATAAAATTAAATATAAAATTAAAAAAAAAAGAATTAAACAAAATTTAAAATTAATTAGTAAAACCAGTATTACAAAAATTTAATTTAAAGAAAATAAGAAAAAGGTTTTTTTCAAATTAAAATATAAAATAGCCAATATTTTTTAAGAAAAATACTTTAATAGTTTAAAACCAGTATTTTGTATGGCGATACTGGTTTTTTTTGTCGTTTAGGTAAAAAATAATAATAAAAAAAGAAATGAATTTTTCTTAAAAAATCAAGAAATAAAATAATATTCATATTTATGTGACCAGTTCAGGAAAAATATTTTTTCACCAGTACATTACAAAAAATTGTAAAAATTAAAAATTGTTTAAAAAATTATTCTTGTTCCAGTATTGCTACTGATTTTTGTTTTAAGAGTTGAAGTTTTTAATAAATAATAATTATTTAGTCAAAATAAAGTGTACTTTAAGAGTTTAAAAGCAGTATTTTCATGTATAATGTATAAAATAGTGGTTTTAATTTTTTAAAGTACACCTTGTTCTGACTACAAATGTGTGTCATTCATTAAAAAGGAATTTAATCTTCAGAGAAAAAACACCAGTATTTCAAAAAAAAAAATAGTAATAAATAAAAATAAAATAATATAGTATCCATATTTATGTGATGAGGTTAGAAATAATATTTTCACCCTTTCCCAGTATATTTCAGACAAGAAATTTTAAACACTTAAAAATCGTTTACAAATTATTTTCTTATCCCAGTATTTCTATTGACATTAGAAATAATATTGGAAAAATCAATAAAGCTACAAAAAATTAAAGAAGTATTGTTATTGTAAAAATATAGAGATTTTACTTAAAATACTGGTTCTATAAATTAAAATTTATTTTAATTAATAAAATATAAAAAAAATAATGCTTCTAATATTATAAATTTTTGTTGGTTATGCATTTCGTTGCTGCTAAACTAACTCTACAGTAGACTTCAACTTAAAATGTTTCTTAAATAAATTAAACAATTTTTGGGTTAAAGTCTGCTGTAGAGTTCCTTAAGCAAATACATAAACAAAACAAATAATTCTCAATACATTCAAGACCGAATTTCAAATAATAATACATACTTCCGTTAATTCTTATGTTAAAAATTAAAACATAGTTTTTTTTGTTTTAGATTTTTCATGAAATATACTGGTTTTTGAAAAAGTCTGGTTTTTGAAAATACTGGTTTTTCAAAAGACTTTTTAAAAGTTGTTTTAGTTCTCTCATGAAATATACTGGTTTTTTTAAATAATACTGGTTTTAGGAAAATACTGGTTTTTCAAAACACTTTTTAAAAACTTAAAATTTTTACGTCTAAAATATTTACAAGCAAAATAAAATATATTTTCTTGCGCTTTGCCTTAAATACTAATTTTTGCAAGAGTCTTAATTTAGATGAAACTACCTGCCGCCACAGCTGGTTGTTCTTAATTTAATCTAAATTTAAGTACAAATTCCAAAGATCACCTAAATACATATTTATGTATATGTATAATAATTTTTTTTCCTATTTACATTTGCTAAATTTGTATTTTGTTTTTTTTTTTTATAAATAATATGCATTTATATGCTTCTTTTATTGTAATTTAATTACTTTAAATCCTTTTAATGTGTAGCGTAAGTATCTGTTTGCTTTTTTTATAATTCCCTTAGTTCTTCACTAAAATTACTATCACCTATTGTAGTTTGTTGTAGTAGTTGATTTATATAGATCTTGAGCATTTTCCAATAATTCGTAGGATGTTTCAGTTGCAAGATCCGTTGTTTCGGAAACGGGGAGTTTTAGAGGAAACGCCGCGCTGCTGCTACTACTTATGATCTCAATATTTTTGCTATTTCTCGCGCTGTTACTACTGCTGATACCGCCGTCACCAACCACTTGATACTTTTTCGTTTCCCCCCCAATGTCCCACCAAGATGATGGTATTGCTAGAGACCACCAAAAATATGGTAATCACCGTTCTGTTGAGTGTGTCGTAGAGGCAAAACCGCTACCGTATGTGCTGCCGCCTGAGGCACGTCTGAAGAAGCCTAGGGTTTCTAAGGTTTTAACCGAACGCCTTATCAATTCGTCTTTATACTTCCATATGGTTTTGTCCTCCACCGAGTTTTCTCTATATTCCTCGCAGGACTTTTTCAAAGTATTCACACAATCAGCTCTATAATGCTGCAGATGAGCGTCCTTGGTGTCCACGGGATAGGATTTGCATACTCCTCCCAAACAGGCCAAGGGGAAGTGATTGTGTAGCGTCAAAACTTTTTCCGGATTGTGGAAACATTTGACATATTGATTGGGTTTGGTGTAGTTTTTGGCACGATGTGCATGTTGCAACATGTGCATGTATTTGGGTATATCCTTGTGCCAGCCGTGTTCGTGCTGTTGGTCATCTAGGAAATACACATTGCGGAAGTTGAAACTGTGATAGCCCTCCGGGCGGGCCTTTAAAGATTCGGGCACTACTTTGGCCATAAGCTCCGACCATGAAATGAAATTGCCCTTGGGCATTATAACCTCGTCTATATCGAGCAAAGCTATATAGTCATAGAGATATAAGTTCTTGTACAAGCAATCATTGTAGGGTATAAGCTCATTTTGGCGTTTGTGATTCGTTTTCTTTGTCAGATATAAATGTTGAAAGCCTGGCACATTGGGTTGGCCTCCCGGCAGTGTTAGAGGTATAACCTGTACCTTGCCTTCTTGTTCGTAGTGCCGCAGCACTTTGGTAATATTGTGATGTACTTGCAAGTTATAGAAATAGATCTTGTCGGCTCCCAAAATATTTAACATTTCAATCCATTCTATCAGACGTACCGACAAGTCGTCATACAGGAAATCCAAGCCCTTGACACACACAGCAAATCCTTTCTTTTGATCATCGGGTGGACGATTGTATATGACTCTCAAGTTATTGGTGGCTGTGTCGCATTCTTTTTCTACCATCGATACCGAACTGGGTACGACACCGTGAAAGGGTTTTGGTATTTGACAGGCAATCAGATATGGCTGATAGATGCCCTGCTTGTAATTGCCCCATTTATTGTACCAAATGTACTTATACTCATATGTCTTTACTATGAATGGTTCCTTTTGGCCGTCAAACCAAAATTGACAAAATGTCTTAACCTTGGGCTCAATGCGATCTATCATACCCAAAATGCGCACTGAAGGGCCTAAAAGGGAATTTTTTCGTATGTCATAGTAGGCTCCAAATAACTGGAAAGTACCATTTGAGGTGCGCATTGTCTGCCAATAGATATTATTGAACTCTAGTTCAAATATTGAAGGATATTTGGCACATGTTGACGATTTTTGCTGTACAAAGTTTTTGTTTTTGCTCCAGTAGGCGATGGGAAGCGAGGGTATGCGGGACTCAACATCTCGAACAAGCTGGTCATCGTCCATGGCTAGAAAGAAGTAATATTCAGAATTAATAAATAAATATATGAGATATTTATAATAGTCTAGCCAGAGAACAGTATTAGTCAAGTTATAACCTACTCGTAGTTATAGTATAATCATATTAAGGCTTGTATACGCCTAGTACAGTCCAGCCTGATCTAGGTCTCACTCTAGTCTAATCTACCCTAATTTTTTCTAGTTCAGTCTCATTTAGTCTAGATTAATCTAGCCTAGCTTAGCCTAGTCTATTCCAGATTAATGTAGTCTAGCTTAGTGTAGTCTAGCTTAGTCTAGTCTATTTTAGACTAGTCTAGGTTATTCTAGTTTAGCTTACACTAGCCTAGCTTAGTCTAGTCTAGTTAAGTCTGTTTTAGCTTAGTCTAGTCTAAGTTACTATAATCTAGTTTAGACTATTCTAGCTCAGTATAGTCTAGCTTAGTCTAGTCTACCTTAGTCTACTCTAGTCTAGCATAGTCTAACCTATTCTAGCATTGTCTAATCTAGCTTAGTCTAGCTTAGTCTATTCTAGTCTAGCTAAGTCTAGTCTAGCTAAGTCTAGTCTAGTCTAGCTTAGAATAGTCTAGTCTAGCCTAGTATAGCTTAGTCTAGTCTAGTGTAGTCTAATGTAGTCTAGGTTAGTCTAGTCTAGCTTAGTCTAGTCTAGCTTAGAACAGTCTAGTTCAGCTTAGTCTAGTCTAGTCTAGCTTAGTCTAGTCTAGCGTAGTCTAGTGTAGTCTAGCTTAGTCTAGTCTAGTCTGGCTTAGTCTAGTCTAGTCTGGCTTAGTCTAGTCTAGTCTAGCTTAGTCTAGTCTAGTCTAGCTTAGTCTAGTCTAGCTTAGTCTATTCTAGATTAGCCTAGTCTAGCTTCATTTAGTGTAGCTTGGTCTAGTGTAGCTTGGTCTAGTCTAACTTAGTCCAGTTTAGTCTAGTCTAATTTGGTCTAGTCGAGCTTAGTCTAGTATAGCTTGGTCTAGTCTAGCTTGGTATAGCCTAGCTTGGTGTAGTTTAGATAAATCTAGTCTAGCTTAGTCTAGTCTAGCTTGGTCTAGTCTAGCTTGGTTTAGTCTTGCTTAGTCCAGTCTAACTTGGTCTAGTCTAGCTTAGTCTAATCTAGGTTAGTATGGTCTAGCTTAGTCTAGTCTAGCTTAGTCTAGTCTAGACTAGTTTTTCTAGTCTATTCTCAGTCTAGTCATTGTTCAATCATTGCGCAGTCTGGCCTAATATTGTCGTAATCTATTGAAATGCTGGCCATAGTTTTTTCCCCTTAAATTATTACTTTCATTTATATTTCAACTCACCTGTTCGATTGTCGACTAATATCTCTGAGGGATCAAATTTATCCGTTGTCGTCGACGTTGTCTCAGCAAATCTCAGCAGATCCTTTTGCAGCAAAATGCGTCCACTCATGGGCATTGAACCGTATTCCTGCGATACAATATTCGTGCCCTGCATTTTAAAGACGCCAATTATTACAAAGGACCAAACACATAAAGTGAAAAGGATTTTTAATATAACATTTGTGCGCGCCATATTTGTGTGTTGTTGTTGTTGTTGCTGGGTGTGTTTTATTTATTTGTGTAAAATAGTGATATAATTTTGCACAAATTTAATTTGAAAATTATTATAATGAGAACACACTCAAACTGTTGAATGGTGAGGTGAAAAGGGTTGCATTGAGGCGGCGGCTAACATGGGCGCAGAGCAGTTTGGTGATGGAGGCTGTAAAGAGATAAAGGAAATATATAAATGTTAATGAAATTGATATAATTTTTCTCTGTTTTTAATTTATTTAGTTTGTAGATATTTAAAGTGTTTTAAGGATTCTTGAGCTTTATTGCTGCTGCCTAATTAAACAGCAAGGGAAAAAAAGAGGAAAACGGAAATTTGTAGCCACCAGCCGAAAAGGAAACTTTAAATAAAGAAAACATTTTAATGACTTTGGTCTAGCTAGGCATGAATGCTATGGCTGTTTTTGTCTTGTTTTCTCTTAGTTTATTAGAAAGTTTTGTTTGCAAGTTGTTGTTGGTGTTTTTTTTTTTTGCTTTTATTATAAAGCTGTTTGGTATTCGCTATGGTGTCTGTTTCCGTTTTACATTTTTCACTTCCTGTTACTCCATCAGTATCAGCGAACGCATTTGCTTCTTATTGCACTCTGGTGGGGGTGTTTCTATTTTTGTTTCCCGATTTTTTTTGTGACATTAAATGTCTAGTCAGTCTTTCCAGGATTGTCATTTGTTAAATTATAAACAATTAATTTTTATTGTATTCAAAAGAACTTGCATGCTTTTTTCTCTTGTTTTTGACTGCAACGTCTAACTTTTGGCTGGTTAAATTTTCTTTGTTGCCGTTGAAATTGTTTGTCTAGCAGGACAAAGTAATTTTGTTTGTAAGGGGGGGCGGGTTTATTTTAACCTACAGCTAGATAAATGTGCAGACAAGTGTTATATAAAATAGTTATTGTTTTGTGACATGCCTGGAACAATTCATGATTGAATGTTGGTTGTTGGTTAAGACTGTCAAAGGGAAATTGTTGTTTTAATTTTGGGTCAATGATATGAAAGCCCAAGGCTTCAATTAAAACGAACACTAGCACATAAACTGTACAATAGTTATTTTAATATTCTTATAACAAACTTCAAACATAATTTTATTAAATATTGAAAATTGTTCATTAAAATGAAAATACAAAAGTTTGCTCTTTTTTCTGTTTAACTTTAAAACTCTGCCTTAAAATAAAAGTTTTATTTAAAATTTCATTAAAGAACCAAAAAAATGTAAAACATTTATCTTTATAAGAATTTTAAGTGGTCATTAAGCCTTATTTTAATTATTACAACCAACAGTAATTTCCTCTACAGGTCATTAACATTGAAACAAATAGTATTGTTGCTCATTTATTCTCTTTATTGACTTCTATGGAGTTGTCTTTGGAGCAAAGAATACAAACGCAATTTTATTGCGTTTTCAGGTTTGTTTTTGAATTTTATTTAAATTTCACTCATTTTTATTAAAACAGCCTTCGGTACTGCTGCTCTATTGAATACGGTCTTAAGTTATTCTTTAAAAAAATGTTTAAGCGATGATAATGAAAAGAAATTAATCAAAATTTGGTTTTAAATAAATTTTAGCAAGCAAGCAGCAGCCACAGTGTAACGTTAAGAATTAAAAGGTTTCGTCATCGCTTTTGTCTTCAAAAAAACCAATGTGAGTCCGATCACAGGGAAGATGTGTAAAAAGCTAGTAATGATTTTTTTTTAATATTGGCTTATGGTAACTAAAATAAGATATATAAAATTTTGAGTCTACTGTATTTAAAAATCTATGGAAAAATGCATCTATAGAAGTGGAATTATTAGTTGGGGGGGTTTGTGGAGAATTGCTCATATGCAATTGGAAAACGTCAAATAAAAATTTTGATAAAGCTTGCGACTGTAGGTTTGCAAAATTTTTATTAAAATCTCCACCCATAATAATTGGCGTGAGATAGAGATTGTTACCCAATTGACGTGCACCAGCTTCAGTGTAAGGCAACAGTACGTAATGAAGATATGTTATAATATAATTATATAAATTCTTTAGAAAGACTGCTATATATATTTTAAACAAGTTTTTGACATTTAAAACGCTCTTTAATTTAGAAGTTTATATTTATTTTATATTTTTCAACTTTTTAACAAAATTATCCCCACTGGCAACACTATTACACTTCACAAGCAATTTCTTTTAAAATTAACATTGCCCCTGAAGGTATGCTTTAAAAATCAGTTGAGTGCATTTCTATGTAGCTGTTAAGTTTCTCTGTACTTCTTGGTCGTATAATTACACTAATACACTAATACATAGCTCACAACGATTTGATAACGCTTTACGATCTTAAGCCTAGTACTCTGTTCGAAGTTGCGAAAAACCTTGATTATTTCGCATGAAAAATTTTACATATACTAAATTATATATATTATATTTATAAATTTCTTTCTTTTTTTGCTTGAAAGTATGCAACATTGTTAAAATTCTGTGCGGAAAAAGCACTGATCATGTTGTTTCGCAGCTAAACTAAAATGACGCCAGACTAATTTTGCATGAAAAGACATGACTTTTCACTACAAGAACAGAGTACTACTTTTGCGAATTTATTTCGCAAATATTTCATGCCAAACACTTTTATATGTAGTTTGACAGCATTTCGCACGAAATTGTGAACAGAGTACCAGGCTTTACTCAAAATTTGTGATTGTATTGTGAAAAAGATTTTTACACCTAGCGTATAGATGTTTACATATAAATTATAAAAAAAAATTATATAAAAATTATATAAATTATATTATAAATTTACAAATTTTTTCTTCACACTTAAAACTACTACATTTAAGAAGTTTATTATTCGACATATTGTCATAATTATATTTTAATTTGAAATTTATTTGCTTGTGGTTTAGCTTGGTCTATATACGTATTTCATTGGCGCTTAAACCAAATCATCAGTAGACTTCAACCACAAATTTTGAACAGTCACAAACCTCTTACTTTATGCACAGACTTTCAAAAAATATATGAGAATTCATAGAATAATAATATTTTTGAAAATCAGAAAGACAAAATAAGTTTGGTAGGCTTTGAAACTCATACAAAACCCAGCAAATAATTTATATTCGATATGAATCTATTTTATTTTTCTACACCTTCATACAATTAGAAATCCATTGGATAACAATAAAAGTAATTACAAGGCAAATTATTAATTACAAGCTAAACCACAAGCAAATAAATTTCAACTTAAAACTACTACAATTAAAAAATGTTTCCCTATTAAAGACTAAAAAATTATAAAATTAAAAATTATGCATATTTTTGCTTGAAGAGACACTGTGCCTTAGGCATTTCCATTAGTAAAGTTTTGCGACTGAAACTTGTCTTTCTTTGCTCAAGAATTTATGCAAATTTTTATTAATTTTATTTTCTAGTTTTTTTTTCCTTCCTTTTTTGAAAACTCAAATTAGGTCATTTATGTTATTTCTAGCTCTTGATTTAGTAGATAAATTATTTGCATACGGAGAACAAGAAACCAAAATTTTATTAGTTAAATTCAGCATAATAACATAACAGTCAGAGAAGGTGAAGACAGTGGGTATAAAAGCAAAAAAAAAATTGCGAAACTAAATAGAAAAAATATTTGTTCAAACCAAAAAAAACTTTTATTAAAAAAACAAATTCAAAAATCCATTGAAAATAATAATTAATGAAATTTTCACACAAAGATTTAATTCACTCAAATAAAATTATAATAAATTTAATTTTAAACTAAATTTTTAATTGATTATTTGTATTTTTTTTGTCAATTAAACTTTGTTAATTATTAAATTTTTAAACAAAGATTTAATTGATACAATTAAATTTGAAATTTAACTTTTAATAAATTTTTAATTTTTAATAAATTTTAAAATTTTTGAACAAAAGTTAAATTGATTCAAATAAACTTTTAATTATTTGTATTATTTTTTTTTTCAATTAAAGATGGTTAATAAAGGCCATGACAAACCATCATACAAAGTCGTGCCAACTACGACAAAATATAATCCTGGTTTGATGAATTGTTGTTGTCTTTTGAAAATGTTCATTAACTCCTTCATAACACGGTTGTATTTTTTCGTAGATCGCACGACTTTGTATGATAGTATATCACAGCCTTTAGGGAAAGAAACATTTTTTATATGTGTGTTTAAAATAATTTGTATCCAAATATAAATAAATAATTTTCAAATATCTAAAAAAAAATTTTAACGGCACTTTAAAAAATATATTTTCTACAAGCGTCAAGGACCTTTTAACCTTTTTTAAAGAAGTATTTGAAAAGGTCCTATTTTAAAATGATAAAAAAGGTACTATATTAAAGGATTTTTAATATAACTTTTTAAATGGTACTTGGTTTTAAAAGATAAGTTTTTATAAAATGCATTTTAAAAAGTACTTTTTTTAAAATGAAGTTTTTTGAAAACCAATTGTTGAAGAAGGAAAAACTTTTTTCAGAAAAGTAAATTTTTGAAGCTATTTTTTAAAGCAAGATTTTCAAACTTTTTTAAGGGTAATTTTTTGATCAGATATTTTTTTACTGCTACTTTTTTAAATGTTATTCATAAAGAATATTTTTTTATAACTACTTTTTGTAAAGTACGTCTTTTATGAAGAAAATTTTTTTGAAACGCAAATTTTTTGAAGATACTTTTATAAAAAGGTCCTTTTTTTAAATATACTTTTTTACAGGTATGTACTTTTTTAAAATGTACTTTTTATAAAGGTACTCTTTTAACAGGTATTTTTTAAAACCCATTTTTAAAAAATGTACTTTTTTTAAAGGTACTTTTTAAAGGTATTTTTTAAGAGGTACTTTTTGTTAAAAGGTACATATTTTGAAAAGTACTTTTTAGAAGGTAATTTTTTTATAGGGTACATTTTTTGAAAGGTACTTTTTTAAAAGGTACATTTTTAAAACGTACTTTTTTATAAGGTACATGTTTTGAAAGGTACTTTTTTTAAAGGTACATTTTTAAAGTACTTTTTTTTAGTTTCAAAAAGATTCTTTGAGAAAAGCCGTTTTAAAAATATACTTTGTACATTTTTCAAAGAAGGTACCTTTTTCAAATCAGGTACTTTTTCAAAACAGGTACTTTTTCAAGACAGGTACTTTTTCAAACACGGCATTTTTTCCAATAAAGGTACTTTTTCAAAAAAATTGTACATAGTTGTATCAAAAACGGTACTTTTTAAAAAATAAGGTACTTTTTTAATAAAAGGTACTTTTTTAAAAAAAGGTACTTTTTCAAGAAAGTTATATATTATTAAGTTATAAATTTTGAAATAATACTTTTAGTAATATTTTTATGCCAAAACTAATATTTTAATATTAATTTTAAGCATTAATTTTTTCTAATTTATTAACTATTTGTTAATTATGTCTTACAAATCATTAAAACTGACTATTGAATTTTAGGATTAGCTCCTAATGCTTAAATATTGACTGGTGATCTGCATTACATATATTTCAATGTACTTTTAGGGATAAATTAATATTTAACTGAACAATTAAAATATAAAATTGTGAATAAATTTTTGTTGTAATTTTTATATTAAAACCAAAAATAATTTGTATTTATTTATGATATATTTTATTTCTTTTACGTCCACTGTGCCTTAGTTAGCTTATTAATACAAGCAAAAACTATCTATTTATTACCTGTTTACCTGTTAAAAGTGATACGTTTGTATAGCGCAAAATCGGTAGTTGTGGTTATTGCTGGTTTGTAGTTTTAAGGCTTGGCGTACTTTTCAAATTGTTTTTGTTGGCTAGACAGACGGATGGAATGGCGTACAGTGAGTGCCGCTGCCATTTATAAAGCCATAATTTATTCTGACTGGTAACATACCAATTTTATTGACTATAAAACTGTTTGGTTTGAAGCCGGCATTTGAGGTTTAGAATATAAATAAATATTATTTTTTTTTATAAAATAAAATCAACAAATATTTGCTTTTTGTTTTAATTTGAATAAAAAAGCTGACATTGATTAATTGCAAAAAAAAATATAACAAAAGCAATAAGAAAATGCCAATAAAAAGTTATATAAAATAAAATTAAATGACAGTTCATTAAATTGTTATGCAAAAAATGTAATTAAATTAAATTATATTATTATAAAAAAATAAATAAAATAGAATAAAATGATATAAAATACAAAAAAAAATATTTAAGACATGTTTCGTTATTTCTTGAGCTACTACAGGTTTTTTTTAATTAAAAGAAAGTATCGACCCTACATTCGATATAATCGTAAGCTTCAAAAATTAATATTTTCAGGAGAAAGGGATTTTTTTTTAAATCATTCAAATATGTTTTACAGGCCTAAATTGTCGTTTACTATAAAATTTTGCAGCCTGTTTTTTTAAGCTATCAATGAGTATAAACATACTCTGAGTATTTATTCGGCTACACATGAGTATATACAGTAGTATTTTATTTTAAAACATTTTAAACATCACTGCTGCCAGACAATTCAATTGGTAAAATACAAAAATGACAACGGAGTTCAGCCAACTGCATCACAGGGATGAAAAGTGCGATTTAACCATTCTCAACTGCGCTAAAAATATTTTTAGTAAGAAATTATATAATCAGGACAATTATCAATAAAATTCCGCGTGAAATTTCTCACTTTTGCAATAAGAATTTTTTGTTTTCGCTATTATTTGCTATTAGTTGGAATGGTTCCCTGGGAAAAATTTCATGTGGAATTTTATTCATGATTGTCCTGAATATCAATTCTTTGACGATTTTGTTTGGACATTTTAGGAAAAAAAATTTTTGCGAATATCAGTTGTTTAAAGGTTATTTTAATATTAAATTTTCCTTACTAATTATATAATTATTGTTTTCCAATATACAAAGTTCAAAGTTTGCACGATCAATAAAATTTTGTTAGTACATATTTCATTTGATGAGAGGAAAATACTAAAATAAATGAAAAAATAAGTCATTATTATACATATAAAATATTTAGAGAAATGAGCACCACTCATTACCTTATAAGGCCTTAAAAGAGTACTACCCATTACAAAACTTCGCAAAGTTTTTGCTGGGTATAGTCGTGCACATTAGCCCTAGAGATTCTATTTTATAAATTTTGTTTTAACTAAAATTAAGATTTTGTTTTTGTGCATTCACCTCGTTAAGAGATTTCATAATATACTACATTTTACATACATATATATATATATTTTCTCGCTTGTCTTAAATTATATATTTATTTTTTATTTATTTTTTGGTTTAATATTCCTCGTTACTGTTAACACTTTCTCCTAACCATTTTTTAATATTACAAAGCAGATTTCTTTACACAACAATTTTTTTTGAGTTCTCTTTCTTTTGCATTTTGCAAAGGCTGAAATGCTGGCTGTGGCTGTGGTGCGATATTCACCTTGATCTGCATAATGTCTGCATTTTACTTTGAAGAAAAAAATCTTTTTTCTATTTTAATATTTTTTTCTTCTTTTTTTAGGAACCCAACAAGTCAGCATCATCATTATTAACAGCGTTTTTATAATCCACTGAATATTCTTTTCGTTGCCTTCAAAAACAGTTCATTTTTTTGTTTAGAAGTGTTTTCTGCTCAGCAGAAGATTTCCTTAGTGAATATATATTTATGCCATTTCCCTTGACTTTTTCGCCAAGACCATAAAGTTATATAGTTGTGCTTGGTAGGCAAAAATATTATTCATAAGACTATGGATTAAAAAATCACAATAAATATGTAGAAGAAATGAACACATTTTTTAAAGGATTAAAAGGGAAATTAAAAAAATTTTAATTATAAAAATATGGTAAAGTAAAATAAGAAAAATCGACAAAATTGCAAGATTGATTGGCCTTAAATATTTGTAGCGAATATTTAATGCACAAAAAAATATAAACAAAATATAATAATATCGCAAAGCCATATTTTTCTTGAAAATTAATTTTTTTAATAAACTTTACATCCCTTGATTTTTCAAATATTTCTCACAAGTCGATAAACAGTGTGGTCTAAAGCTGGATTCATCGATTTCGAACAAAATTTTTGTTCGGACAAAATTTTTTTATATGGAGTTTCTATCTCTCTCAAAAAGAGAAACGTCAAAGTCAATAAAAAAAGCTTAAAGATTTTTTTTTGAAATTTCAAAGTCTTTTAAATTATTAATTTAAATTTTTTTTGCTTAACTAAAACGGTACAAGATAAAAATATTTAAATTGCAAAGTAAATGTTTTTCAAACTAAAATTTAATAACTGTCCCTATTGGTGGGAATTTATTAGAACCTGCTTTTAAATGTTTCCTTAATACGAGTTATTCAAATTTGAAACCCCGGATCTCGGCTTATGTTGTAAAAGAGTTCTCAAAAAATGCAGCTTCTGAAAGCTTATATCGTCTTTAAATTTTTTAAAATCAAATTTTGTAAAAAGTTTATTAGTTAAAAGATTTCGATTTATAACGTTTCTTTTTTCCTCATGGCCCACTGTGGGAGCCTTTAGGCTATCGCCAAAATATAATGTTGTTAATTACTGCTGTTGTTTTCATTTTTTAAAACTAAAACAGACTTGAAATGCATTTTCTATAGTGCTTTGCACTTTCATCATCATGAAATTTTTCTTAACATTTAATTCTAAGGATTTTGACGGAATCTTTACAATGTGAAATTAATTCTTAGTTTTGCCTTTGTTAAGTTTTTTTCTTTTTTCTAATATAAAGTCTTTCATTTACCTTAACGTCTTTTCAAATTTATTTTTTATAACTTTTTTTTTTAATTTTTAAGCATACGACCTTTGACTTGCCGTTTACTATGAAATATTCATATATTTTATAATGCAGCAATTTTTCATCATCTTTCATCTGTATATTATTATGCAAATGATTGTGAGTTTTTTTTGTGTGTCTTTTTTATATATTCTTAGTTCTTTTACTTTGTTTCATCTCTATTTTTTAATAGAGCAGACAAGCATTATGATACGTTTTTTTTGCATTATTTTTGTAATGAAAAAATAACTAAAGATTTTCTATTTGCATGAGGAAAAAAGAAAAGACCATTACAAAAAAAAAGCAAAAGAAAGTCCATCGAAAGGTATCCACACATCAAATATGTATATGATTTAAAAAAAAAAAATCATACTTAATGATGAGATTTAAAGAAAGTTACATAAAAAAACTCTATTTCAAAAAATATTTTTTCAACTCAGATTTAAAAAAAAAGTTTTTGGCCCAAGAATAGAAAATTACCAGAGCCAAGATGGTGATCAGAATTAAGGCTCAGTTAGCCGACTGTAATGCAAAGTAGCTGCAATGGTAAGGAGACAGCTGATGGATATTGTTATATGTATGAAAAGTAATGAAAATGGTTATAAAGATGTAACTGGAATGTAAGAATCTGCACATTACTTTTCACATAACATATAATATCGATCAGCTGTTTCCTACTGTTGCAGTTACATTCCATTACAGTCTAGGCTAACTGAGCCTTTATAGACGTACGCTTTGCCAGTTTGACGGTGAATATAAAATAACTTCTCACTGGATCTAACATTTTTTACAAACCTTTTCATAGCTCATGACTCGGAGAGGAGGAGGAGGAGTCCGCAGCAGGCAGGTGTTCAAGTTTTTTTTTTATATCAAATCATATTACGAAAATTTTTTAAACGCTTTGGCTCTTTGCGTTGTAGAACCTACTCAATAATTCTAATCCATGGAATTGTGGTAAACACAAAATCAAGGCCATCAAAATCATTAAGAATTTGAGATACGAGTATTATGGAAAGTGTTCACCAGCCTGTACCAGATTATTTGAATCTTTCTTGGTCAGTGATGTGTTTTTTTAAATTTTTTTAAAGCAAATTTATTTGTATGCAAAGACATGGAGTTTAATAAATTAATAAACTTTTTCTGTGTTCGCTTTACAAGATTGTCTTTCTTTTGCAGTTCAAAGCTGACATGGTTTGGTTTTTTTTTTCAAACCAATATTTTCCATACTCTTGATCTACTTTGAAACAATTTTTAATATTAATAAAAATTCCTTTTGTTTTATATTTTTATAGTAACTATTTTTTATGTTTCTTTTTGATTACATTTCTTCTATATATTTTTGCTCTAAACTTTTATTTTGTAGTCTAATCAATTACAGTGGTGGCTTATAGTGTATAGTCAACAAGCCAATTGTTTTCAAGTAAAAACCAAAAAAAAATATAAAATAAAATGAAATATATAAATCCATAAATGAAAAAATAAAATAAAAGAAAATGGATATAAACTAAAAAAACGACGGCTCGGTTACCGTTAATTTACACAACACTCATGATCATGTTCAATTCCACACAAGGTTTTCATGTCTAACCGCATAAGTCCCAAATTCAAATTTGAAAATCTGATATATGTATGTGATATTTTTTCAAAAAAGAAATTCTCCCCAAACTTTTAGTACATAAATCCAGAAGCGCTCCAGTAGGTGCAATATTTGGCGAAATTTAAAAAAAAAATATTTTAGATTGGCAAGCAAAAAAAAACGCTAATTCTGGGGAAACAAAAATTATTTGTTATCAAATAAAACTACGTATCACATTTTATCCAGCAAATAAATATTAATTTGTCAACTCAATCCAATTAATATTAATTTTTTTTAGAACATGTGGGTCTTTTTAGGGGATAAAAAATGTACTAAAAAGGATTAATTACGAAAATTTAACTTAGTTCACATGTATATTAAGTGTATATAAAAAAAAGGATTTTTTCAATAGGTACTTTTTTCAAAAAGTACCTTTTTCAAAAATGTACCAAAAGGGATGAATACGGAACTGTTCACTTAGTCCAAAGGCTTATTAAATACATTGTAAAATGTATCTTTTTTAAAGGTTCTTTTTTGAAAAGGGTACTTTTTTCAAAAAGTACTTTTTTTAATGTACTAAAAAAGGTTAATACGGAAAATTTCATTTAGTTCAAAGGTATAAAGGTATATATGTACTATATACATTAAAAAAATATTTTTTTCAAGATACTTTCTTAAAAAAGTACTTTTTTTCAAATATGTATCAAAAGGGATAAATATGGATATGTTCAATTAGTCCAAAGCCTTTTTAAATACATTGTAAAAAGTATTTTTTTAAGGTACTACACATTTTCAAAAAGTACTTTTTTTAAAATATGTACCAAAAGTTATAAGTACGGATCTGTTCACTTAGTGCAAAAGTTTATTAAATATATTGTCAAAAGTACTTATTTCAAAAGATACTTTCTTCAAAAAGTACTTTTTTCAAAAATGTACCAAACGGGATAAATACGCAACTGTTCAATTAGTCCAAAGCCTTTTTAAATACATTGTAAAAAGTATTTTTTTTAAAAAGGTACTAATTTCAAAAAGTAATTTTTTTAATATGCACCAAAAAGGGACAAGTACGGCAACTGGTTCCAAAATTTTTTCTTTACCGATTAATAAAAATATATGGCATAAAATTAGAAGAAATATATTATGTACTTAAGCGGTTGTTAATGCAAACTACATAAATATGTTAACCAACACTGACAAGCCGTGCTACCCACTTATGGATTTATAGAGTTTTGTAAACCAAAAGTGGCAATAACATCTTTTTTTTTTTTTTGCAAACAGACACAAACATACGCTTTCAATTATACTGTTAACAGTCAATAGCCTACACAAAACTGTAGCTGGAGCACCCAATGAACATTCAATTTCGAAAGCTTTAATGGCCTGTAAGCGGGCAGCAATGAATGGCGAAAATAAAAATAATAGACGGAAGAAAAGCAAAAAAAACACAGCAACACACTACCAAAAGCCAATTGTTTCCTGGCCTTAGAATCAATTTCATGGAAATTCTAGTTTATGTTGATAAAGATTTTTTTGTTGGTGTCTTTAACAACAACAAACACTTCACCATCTCCAAGCAGAGATTTCAATTTATGTAATTATAAAAAAAACAGCAACACTCACATTGAACCGCAAGTAGCACGAGTATTAAGAAAAAAAAATAATCGTAAAAAAAGAAATGAGTTTTTATATCTCTTTTATTTATCTTACTTTTCTTCTTGTTCAAGTTTCCAGTATGAGTGCGAGCGAGGAGTTTATTAAAGTTCATGGTGTGTAAAGAATATAGTTTCAAGTTTGATTCCAAATAAATATTCATGTTTTCAAACCAAACAAACACCCAAACAGCAAGAAAGAATTCATTAAATTTTGCACGTTTTAGCACTTTTTCTTCATTTACTGCGCTGCAATTTGGTTAGAAAAAAAATTATATATGAAATTTCTAATGAAATGTTCTTTTGTATATTAGATTCATTTTTATGCTTGATGATGCTTATCAGGGTTAATTGCGAAGAAACAAAATTTTAAATTAAATTAAAAAAAAAGAAATCCAGAACTGGTTTAGATTATTAAATGCTTTTTTCAGGGGCTGGCAACACTGATTCTAGCACAATGATAAGAAACTGCATTTGATGTGCTAAATAATGTATCAGATCGCGGTCAGATGGAGATTTTAATAGAATACCACAAATTAGTTGTTGTAGTTGAGATGCTCAGGTATGACTTGCTTTGCTTAGATACTGCTGCTTCGCACAATGGTCTTCACTTTATGGAAAACTCCAGGCAATTGACTACTTGCCCGAAATCGTTCTAAAATCTTAATTCCATGTATTTATCTTTTGAATAAAATTTGTTTTTAAGTAAAACAAAATTAAACAAATTAAATAAAATGTGCATAATTAGTAAAAAACAAACGACAATGTCAAGACTGTTTACGGTTGTTAAAATTGAACTTTAATTACAAAAAAACCTTTCGGAAAATCGTGATACGAAGAATCAAAACAATTCACATATTCCATTTTCAATAAAAGCTGAGTATATAATTTACACCACACACAGTGGACCACACAGATTATGATTATGAAGGTAAAAATCTATACGCTAGGGGCTAAAAATCATTTTCACAATACAATCACAAATTTTGAGAAAGATCGTAAAGCGTTATCAAATCGATGTGAGCTATGTATGATTGTATTAGTGTAATCATACGAACAAGAAGTACACAGAAACTTAACAGCTGCATAGAAATACACTCAACCGAATTTTAAAGCATATCTTTAGGAGCAATGTTAATTTTAATAGAAATTGTTGGTAAAGTGTAATAGTATTGACAGTGGGGAAAATTTTGTTAAACAGTTGAAAAATATATAAAATAAATAAAATAAATATAAACTTAAAAAAAAGAGCGTTTTAACTGTCAAGTGTTTGTTTAAAAGATAATAGAAGTCTTTGTAAAAAATTTATAATATTATATTATAACATATATTTATTACGTACTGTTGCCTTACACTGAAGCTGGTGCACGACAATTGGATAACAATCTCTATCTCACGCCAATTATTATGGGTGGAGAGCCCACAGTCGCAAGCTTTATCAAAATTTTTATTTGACGTTTTACACTTGGATATGAGCAATTCTCCACAAACCCCTACAACTAATAATTCCACTTCTATAGATGCAGTTTTAAATAGATTTTTAAATACAGTAGAGTCAAAATTTTATATATCTTATTTTAGTTACCATAAGCCAATATTAAAAAAAAATTCGTTACTAGATGTTTACACATCTCCCCGTTAATCGGACTCACATTGCTTTTTTTTGTATTATTTTTTCACATTTGGTTTTTTTTGTATAACCAAACACTACTGTATTACAATTTCTCCCGGCTTAAATTGAAAAAATTTCAAAGCAATTTTTTGCATTGAGCTAAAAAAAACTCTATATTTAATAAATTAAAGCAATGAGTTTGTATTATATGTGTTCTCGTTGAAATTCACACTAACTATTATGAATTTCAATAGAGATCATGTTAAGGATCATCTGTTTGAGATTCACAATGAGTTATGAGTCTTTGTATTAAGTTATTCGGCCTGTTTGTAGTTTAAACATTAATTTGAAAAAAAAACTTATATATACATACATACACACTTGAATTTATTGGTCTATGAAATGTTCACGATTTTTGTTTGGCTTGTTTGTACAGTTTGGACATGATTTCGTGGAAAAGTGTAACAGGGGTATTCAACTGTATATAAAAAATAATAATTGGAAAGTTATGATATTAATTTTTTTCCCCTTACAAATCTCTATTGATGGACTGATACTTAATTTCTAGTTGCTGTAAGCATTGAATACCCTTAATATATTAGTGCAATTATTTTTATTTTTAATAGGTTTAGCATAGTTTTTGTTTTTATTTATTTATTTTTTTAATACGCTTACTTTATTATAATCCTCTTGTTTTCGCAACAATTTTGTTTTTCAACCACAATCATGCTCATCATCATCCTCATGCCAGCCAGCTCAACTGCTGTTGGCTTATTATTTATGAAAATGAATTTTCTTTTACATACTAAATTTGATATAAGCTGACCAGCTTACATTCAGAGGCATTAAAAAAATCTCTAAATATTATGAATGAAGATATTGGAGAATTTTAATACCACATCAAATATTTACTCTTGCAGAAGATAAGTGGATCATTCTTTTAAAACTCTGCTTTTTACACGTTTTTCTAATACAGTGTTACAGCGCCTCTGGTGTCAATGAGGCGCATTAAATTTTCAAAACAGGGCTTAGTAGCCACTTCATTGGTTATTTTACTTCGCCGATGATTCTGTTACACAATACCGACGAAGGAGGGCGCTCTGAAGTACAATACATTATCATTACTGCCCGCTGAAGCAGCTGTCAAAATTTATTTAGCCTTCAAAATAATTCTAAATATTGTTAAGGTATTCTAAGATACTTTGCCTGAGGAAATTTTAACGGTGGACTTCTCTATTATATCTCAATGAATCTCGAGTCTTGCCTTATTAAAATGCTTAACAGAAGTAATAATATACAATTTTTGTGAGAGCCCGCCTTACGTTAGTGCTTTTCAGAAGCATTTTTCGAAGCTTTTGTTATCAAATAAGCAATACATTGCTTTCCTCAGTTGTTAGTGCTTACAAATCAGAAATTTTTTTGCTAGGAAATATATTAGACACTTAAAGAAAAATTTCTAAAATTCCAGCAGTTGTCCTTATAAACAGAAACAAATAAATAACTCTTCTCTGGTCACTTTATTAATTCCAGTAATTTTGTTAGCACTTCCCAAGTTAAACCTTTTTTTCTCAAAATAAAAACCACAAATCACGATTTTCAGTTTTTTCTAATTTTTACTTATTTTTTATTTTGTATAATGACTGCAATACACAACTGAGAATTGCAAAAGGCAGGCATGCAAAAGTAGTTAATTAAATATTACACATATAATGACTGTAAAAAACAGCGGGATATTGCATTTGTATTATTAAAATAAAAAAAGGATGGCCCCTTTAAATCATATTAAGCCATATAAATCGCGCATTAATATTTTAAATGGTTTGCTTTATGGAAATCAAATGAATATTTATGCCAAGCCAATATTCCAAATGTAAAACTTTCAGTAATAATTATTTTAATTTGTTTCGAATTGTAATACAGTTTTCTTATTTTATTAAGCCTGGTACGGAGTTCATACGGAATTTCAGGTTCTCATACAAACTGTATGTAAAAAAAATGTAGGAAATTCAGGTTGGTATATTTCATAAAGAAATTTGCATTTGCTAGTACGGACTTTCAAAAGAAAAGCACGGAGTTTTGAAATTTATTGCCTATCTTAAGGATATTATAAATATAACTGGAGACTTCTTTCAGGCAACTGAAACGAAAATCAATCTTCAAACAATTATTTAATCACGGAATTTTTGACATTTCTAATTTTCATCAATTTGTGAAAGGAATTTCCATTCGCTAGTAAGGAGTTTCAAAAGAAAAATACCTGGAATTTTTGAAATGTATTGCCTATCTTAGGGACGTTATAAATATAAGTGGAGACTTTTTTCTGTCAACTGAAGCAAAAATTAATGTTCAAACAATTATTTGGTCACGGAATTTTTGACATTTCTAATTTTCATGAATTTGTGATTAATTTTTAGTGTTTTTAATTGTAAAACAAATGAATTTGTGTGTATTCAAACATAATTCTCCAAAAAAGCCTACACGAATATTTTTCGTCGTAGAAATAAATGTAAATTTACAAACGTAAAATTCCGTAAGAACTCCCTATCAGGCTAAAAATATTAACAATTTGATGAAAATTAGAAATGTCAAAAATTCTGTGCCCAAACAATTGTTTGAACATTAATTTTTGTTTCAGTTGACTGCAAAGAGTCTCCTCTTATATTTATTACATCTCTAAGATAGGCAATAAATTTAAAAAATTCAGTGTATTTTTCTTTTGAAGCTCCGTACTAGCAAATGGAAATTCCTTTATGAAATTTACCAACCTGAATTTCTGTAATTTTTTTTTTTACATACAGTTTGTATGAGAACCTGAAATTCCGTATGAACTCCGTACCAGGCTTTAGCACGAAATCTAGCAGATTTAAATTAAATTTTATTTATATGTAGGCGTGCGACAAGTCGAACATTGTCGACATCGTCGGACACCACCTTAAATTCAATAAATATCAGACTTAAAAGTATGCAACAGTTTTTTTTATTGTATGACAAGTTTCGTGATTTTTAACAGAAGTTGACCGTTTTCGTCTTGCTTTGGAAATATCTGAGAATTATTATTATTGTTTTCATTGAAAATCAAAGATAACTTAATATTAAATAATAATAAAGTTACTGTCTTATTTATAAAAATTTTTAAAACCTTATAAAGGTTTTTATAAGACAGATTTTCATATAAAATGTCTCTTATTAAGCCTTTATAAAACCCTGATAATTTTCATAAATATGCCTGTTAGAACTTGACGTTTTCTCTCATTCTAAATTCCACAAAAAATCATTCATTTTTCATTTAAGTTTTTGATGTACATATTTTGATAAATGACCACATTTGCAAAAATGTTTTGTGCATATACATACATATGTATATATGCACATATATGTATATACGACTATAACAATATATGAAAGTACATGTATGTACTATGTATGTAAATATTTTTGTTTTGTTATAGTTATCTTGTGTTATACAGGGTGGCCCAGAAAGACCGAAGTGGTGTGAAGACATATTTTTTTAATTTTTTGTTTTTTAAATACAGTAAATTTATAGGGAATATTTTTAGATTAGTTATTAAAAATTGTATCCCGCAAGTGGTGGCCATTTTCTGCTTCGCACAAATGTGCTCTTTCCATTTCCATTATTCATAACTTATTTATGAGTGACGAAGCCCATTTCCAATTAAATGGGTTTGTTAACAAGCAAAACTTTAGGATATGGGCTAAGGAAAACCCGAGAGTACTTCATCAACGACAATTACACCCAGTTAAGTGTACTGTTTGGTGCGGTGTTTCTTCAGAAAGGATCATTGGTCCATATTTTTTGGAAAATGAAAGAGATGTCGCCATTTCCATCAATGGTGATCGATATCGGGCCATGTTGGAAAATTTTGTAAGGCCAGCCGTGGAATACCATCCGCAAATATGGTTCCAACAGGATGGAGCCACAGCGCACACTCCGAGGGCCACAATGGCTATTTTACGCGACATCTTTGGGGAAAGAATAAATTCGCGTAGAAGCAATTTTAATTGGCCTCCGCGTTCCCCGGATTTAACCGCTCCAGACTGTTTCCTTTGGAGTTATTTAAAAGGGAAAGTTTATGTTAATAAGCCTAGGACTATTGAGGAATTAAAAACCAATATTCCAGACGAAATTAACAACATAACACCGGAAGTTTTGCGAAAGGTCATGGAAAATGTGTTGAAAAGAGATCATTTGTGCGAAGCAGAAAATGGCCTCCACTTGCGGGATATCATTTTTAACAACTAATCTTAAAATATTCCCTATAAATTTACTGTATTTAAAAAACAAAAAATTAAAAAAATATGTCTTAAATAAAAAGTTATAAGGAATTTACACCACTTCGGTCTTTCTGGGCCAGTTAGGACAAAACAAATTGTAAAACTTTCACACTAAGTGAAGGCTCAAACAAAAATTATTTATAAAGGATGTCCAAGTTTTGTATTAAACTCTGTTGGACATTTTCCTTTAGAGTTTAAACCCCAACATGGCGACTGCAACCTTTTTAATACAAAAGAAAAAAAATATTTCTGCAAATAAAAAAATTTAATTTAAAATAAAACAAAAAATCAAATAAAAATGCAATTGAGTCTTAGAAACTTTGTATTTAATTAAATTTTTTAACAAAAGTTTAATTGACTTAAATTAAAATTTTGATTGATTTTTGATTTTATTTTAAACTAAAGTTGTTTATTGCAGGAATATTTTTTTCTGTGTAGGAAATGTTAGTAAATGGTTTGTTGGTTTTACTTAGAAAATGCGAGAGATACTCTTCTATATCTTACGCAGCACTACTTGGACAACGTTTAAATGTTGTAGTTGTTTCAACTATGGCGGTCCTATTCCTCATGGTATCACAATGGACCAGAAAGGTTTAAGTTAGCCTGTGATATGGATTGCAATCCTTACCTTACCTAACCTAATCTAACATATGAGACTATCAGTGCAGAAGTGTTGTAATAGACATTTGTTTTTTGGTTGCTGTTCTAGTGATAAATACCTTCTTTACATTACCAACTATAAAAAACAAATAGAATAAACCTCCTTTTGGTATTATAAAATAATAATGCTGGGAGACTGCATATATTTAAAAAATAATACGCTGTGTGATTTTGAACCATAAGCAGTACATAAACGAGTGAACCTCACCAAAAACCATCCAGGAAATCAGCCGAAAAATTGGGGTGCAAAAGACAAAGTGCAAACAAGCGACATGCACAGAAGATCTGGGGGCAAATTACGGCACTCGATACCGTTCGAAATTTTAAAATATTCCCATATAAACTCTATTGAAATATTTCGTAATTTCGTTCGTTAACGAGTGCCGTAATTTGCCCCCTGGCCTACTACAAAAGCAATCATCTTCTTTTAAACTCTCAGAATAAACATTTTATTTGTCAGAGATGCAGTTCCTGCAGTCTGCTAAGTAGTCTTCATTCCGTTCATTTCTAACTTATACTCGGGGTGGCAGCGTTCCCCTAACTTTTATCCGCTCGATTGAAACAATCGCGATTATTCTTGTATGAGAGTGTAAAACTTTTGCTGCATGTTACGTCAAATAAACATATGATGGTGAGTTTTATTTAGAGAGTTTTTAAATTAAATATTATATGTATTACTCTCTACACAATAATGGTTATTGTTTTGTATTAAACAATAGAACATAATAAACTTTTATTTTATATACATAATTCTGCGTAGTTTTATGTTTTATAAAGCTCATAACCGTATCGCATGACAAGTTTATGTAAACAAATAATTTTAATTAAAAAAGAAAAACAAAAAAGAACCATGTAAGTTTTTTTTTGTATAAAAAATAAAGCTTTATAAACAAAAAAATCTTAGACAAAAGAAAAATAAAAAGAAACAAGAGAAAATAATCCAGCTGAAAAAATAATCAACATTTGAGGCCACGACTATACATATGTACATGAAAGAAAGGGGTGTGAGACGTGAAAGTTTAAAAAGGTGAGTATATAATTTGAAAGGTTATGCACTTAAGCTTTGAATGTGCATATTTAATAAATAAGTAAATTTTGTAAAATACTTATATGAATTACAGAGAGTAGCTTGAAAATGCAAGCTGACAGGCGTTGCATGCACTGTGGGTCCTAAAATCAAAATAAAATGTTGTAATAAAAAAAGTTTTTTCCTCATGTGCAAAAAAAATTAAAGTGTGCTTGAAGTGTACGTTAAGGCAAAATTTCCATACAAAACCCGGTTTAACGTACAATTGAAGCATACGTTAATTTTGTTTGTAAGCCGATTTGTAAGCCGATCGACTTGATATCGGACGATTTTAGAAAACTAACTGCGACAATGAATTATTTTTTCAGATTTTTTTTTAAATTCTTTTTTATTACTAGATTCTCAAATATCATATCTGAAAGAAAATTATTGTGTTTGATTTTAAACACGTCTGCAGGACCACTATTAATTTTCTGAAACCGAGAAATTTAATCGGATTCGGTTTACAGAACAGGGCCTAATATTTACAAAAATTTTAGAAAAGGCTCTAAACTCTTAGCAAATGTGTCTTCTAGGTACGCTGTATTAACACGAATCGGAGGTAGAGGGTATCAGATTTTAACGCAGTGGATTTGAAACATATTTTCAAGCTGGTAACCTCTGAAGTGTGCCCGCGCGGCTGAGTGATATCGATGCTAGCCTCTCACTTCAGAAGTCGTGGGTTCGACTCCCGCCATAGACCCTGAGTTTTTTCCGCACACAAGCTTCGCGGGTTGTATTTGTTTATAAAAAGTTAGAGTATACTTATGTAAATGAGTGAATGTTCAATATTTTTTGGAAATTCAAAATTTTTCCTCACAAAAAAAACATTTGTTTAGTCAAGCAACAGCAAAAAGGGATCATCATATTGAACCCAAGTGAGCTGGACTCTAACTTTATATCCTTACCAGCAGCCTGCGAACCTAAGCAACATCTCAATCAATCCAAAAATTAATTCAAAATTTTATTGTGTGTGTCAACTAAACTTTTTAACTAATTAAATTTTTGAACAAAAGTTTAATCTATTCAATTACATTTTTAATTAAATTTATCATTAAATAATTAAAAAAAATTTAACTGCTTCCACTACATTTTTAATTAATTAAATCTTTAAACAAAAGTTTAACTGACTCAATTAAATTGTTAATTAAACTTTTAAATTAATTTAATATTTAAACAAAAGTTCAATTAACTCAACTACATTTCTGATTAAACTTTTTAATTAATTAAATATTTAAAAAATAATTTAATTAACTCAATCACACTTTTAATTAAGTAATTCTTTTCTTTTAGGTAATTAAATTTTTAAACAAGAGTTTAATTTACTAAATAAAATTTTTGATTGGTTATTTGAGCTTTTTTTCAATTGAAAGTGATAATCGAAGGAAAAAAATTTTCTGTCTACGTGAATTACTTTTTATCAGGCGCCACTGTGCGTTCTGGGCATAGCCCAGTCAAAATGATAGATTGTGCTTCAACAAATTTTCCTTTGCAAGTAAGTTTCCAGCTTCTTTTTTCAATACATTTTAGTTTTTAAGAAATCATTTCTTCAAACCTTTTATTTAATTTAAATGTCTTGAAAAAATAAACTTTTATTTTTAATATGAATGAAATCTTTTTAAATGTGTAACTACTGCTTTAACAAAAAAACAAGACTCATAATAAAAAAATTCTGAATAAATTTTCAACAATTTCCATTCAATTTTTATTATTTACAATTATCAAGTAAATTGAGTTTTCTCCTTGATTTATAATTTGTAACCAATTTTCCTTTTTTTCTACTCTTTTATTTGTCTGTAATCAATTTCTGTTCATTTTGTTTGTTGTTGGTTGTCTTCAAAAATATACTTCTGCTTAAGTTTTACAAAAAAATTACATTTTCCCATACAATTCTTTTTACTTTGGAAAATTGGCGGTATATTTTCTTCATTGACTTGCACAAGCTAAGGAATTCAGGCAGCATTAAATATAAACGACATGAAGCACAAAAAAAAACAAAATGAAAAAGTTTAAATGAAGGAATGAATGACTGCACAAAATTCAATATGCAACACGCGCATTTTGCAATCAAAATCAAGCGCTGAAAAATTCGTAGTCATCTTTGAAATGTAGGAAAATAAAAATGAACACACACACACTTACTAACAAAGAAATAACAGTAAATCAAAAATTTAAAAAAAAATTAAAATAAAATAGTGGTTCTTCTTATAAGGATTTTTGAAGTTTAAGAGTTGCTAGGGCCCATTTATAGCTATGCTATTTATTGCACGAAACAGGAGTTAGAACATTTTGTAACAAAAACACTCGACACTATTAAAGTTATAAATTTATTTTTTTTTAGATTTCTTTTTAACCCCCCGAGTAAAAAAAGGTTTGTTATAAGTTTGGTGTGTGTCTGTGTATCTGTGTATCTGTCCGTGTCAAGTTACAGACTAAACGGCTGGACCGATTTTGATTCAGTTTTTTCTCTTTAAAAAGCGACTTGATCGAGAATATTCTTAGCCATGATTTAAGAAAATCGGTCCAGCCGTTTAGGAGATATTGCATCCTCTCTAGATATATTCGGGGGTTCTTAAAATTTTTAATTTTTGTTATTTTTTAAAACCAGAGTACGAAAATAAATTTAATTAAATAAATTGTTTGATTTTGTTTTGTTTCGCTCTTAGCAGTGAGTGAAATAAAAAAAAAACAATGAGAAGTATTGTTCAATTTGTTAGGGTTGCGAACACCAAAGGTGAAAAGGAACAATTTTGTTTTCGCTACGCTGTCCGTTACAGGCTATTTTCTCAGGAACTGTAAGAGTTACGGACTTGAAATTTGGACAGAGTATGTGGAACCTTGGCCGCTATAACAAAAAATACATGAGAGTTAAAATTTAAAGGGTGTTTTTGAAATTTTTTTTGTTTTTTTAGTTTTACCAAAAAATCTCAAATTATAAAATCGCCAAACCGAAAAAAATTGCCAAAAATCTAAATAAATCGCCAAACTTGCCAAAATGAACTAAAGACGCCAAAACACGAAAAAAATCGCCAAAACGCGAAAAAGGCGCCAAAACTAAGAAAATAGTTTAAATGAAAAAAAAAACACCAAAGTAAAAAACGCCTGAATGAAAAAAGTCACCAAAATGAAAAAACGCCAAAAACCGAAAAAATTTATATAACTAAAAAAATCGCCAAAACGACAAAAATCGCCAAAATTAAAAAAAAACCCCAAAAACCGAAAAAAAATCGCCAAAACAAGAAAAAAGAGTGTCAAAACTAAAAAAATTGCCAAAATGAAAAAAAACGCCACCAACCAAAAAAATCGCCAAAATTAAAAAATCCCCTAAAAAAATCGCCAAAAATTAAAAAACGTCAAATACAAAAAAAAAATAAGAAATTGCTAAAACGAAAAAAAGTGGCAAAAATATAAGCGCCAAAACTTAAAAAAATCTCCAAAACCAAAAAAAACTCTAAAACTAAAAAAACGCTTAAAACCGAAAAAATACAAAAATGTACAAACTATATTTTATATAGGCTAAAGTTCGTATTGAATTACATATCTAATGTCCGTACGGAACCCTTCGTGCGTGGGTCTAAGTCGCACTTCACTGAATTTATTTTTGTATTGTTTTTGCACATGAGCACAAACCAGTGAACACAGCCGATCAGCTGTAACATATAATATAATTTTATTGCATTTTTATATAACACATTAAATTTTTTGTAGCATAGCTATAACCGGGTACCCTAAGACACCTTTCTTTTTATCTTTAGCTCGATCGCTATGGATGCATAATGATAAAATTGTTTTAAAAAAATGGGTGCTCTGTTCAAGCAATATTCCGCACATTTCGTCCATTTTACGGTTGCCATAACCATCCTACCTAGAGTCTAATGGTACAATAAAAAATCAATTTATAATCCGTACGTAGACTCAACACAAGATATGCCAAAAATATAGTCGATGCACAGTGGGGATTTTGTTTAAAAAAAAATTTAAATAATTCAGCACTTCTTAAACGGGATGTACGATTGTTATGAAATAATTTAATTAATTCCACTCTTTCATGGGATGTTTCAGTTTATTGATCACTCTGATCAATTGAACGTGATTCTTTTAATTGATTTAGGGAATTCGTTAACAAAGTTTAGCACAAATACTTTACGCTTTTATTACCTCACATTAAAAAAATTCTTAAACGGAAATCACAGTATGTTTAAAATTAGCACAAATAAAACATAAAATCTCTTTTTTTCCTTGTTGGCACAGATATAAATAAGTACAAATTATATAGTTCTTATTAAAATTATAATTAATGGCATTAAATTAAAATTTATTTCACATTAAATTATGCCCCTCGTGTCTTGCAATTACTTATAAAGGATTAAAAACGATTTAAAAAAAATATGTCAAGCTTATTTTTTATACTTGTAATTTTAACTTGCGGCCCTCATTTCACAATATACGATTAAAAGTTAACAGCAAATTTATCGACAAGTTTTGTATATAGAACTTGAAGTTAAAGTTCACATTAGTTGTTAATTATATATTGTAAAATTTCTTCTTTTCTTTTATAATTTTTTTCCGCTGGTAATTCCCCTCTAACCAACCACAATGCATCACTTAATTATGGCATTAATAAAGGCGATAAAATTATTAATAAAAGTTTACGCTCACAGAGTTTTAAGAACATTCCTGCTTCAGGGAATAACTGAAAACTTGCAGTTTAATTTAAACCAAAATTTTTCTTTGGTTATTATCCCCTGCAGCCATTAGCATTTTTTTTAAAGAATATATAATTTCTCTGCATAACATTTTTTTATTACAACTTTCTCTCTATATTAATTTAATTTTTTTTTTTCTTCTTTCAATGCAAAGAAAAATTTACTTTATTTGAAGCATATTGCATTTACGATTTCATCTCTTGTATTAGAACCATCATTTTCAATATAATTTCTTTGGTACAAGTTGTTGTTGTTGTTGTTGTTGCTATCGTATTATTTCATCCTTTATAAGTTGAATTGCTTATACTAGAAAATGTGTATGTGAAATATCCGATTTTCTTTATATAGTTAGCAAGTTACGTG
Organism: Tachina fera; assembly: GCA_905220375.1. Lineage (NCBI taxonomy): Eukaryota > Metazoa > Arthropoda > Insecta > Diptera > Tachinidae > Tachina > Tachina fera. The sequence continues at coordinate 10,893,757 of LR999966.1, forward strand.
ACAAGGAAATCAAAACAAAAATTTACTACTTAAGAAGCAGAAAAGGAAAAAATACTCATACTCAAAGCGTTATAACTAGAGAACAATACTCGTATGTATGGTTCGCTTGTAAATTCACTTATTTATGCATGTAAGTTGATTATTAAGATAATGACTTGTAGTTATCAGTAGCATTAAGAGAAGGGGAAATAAAATACCGTATTTAATGTTATATTTAAAAAAACATTAATATTGATATAATATAAATGTAATATTAAAGTATAACAGTTATAAAATTGAGTATGATATTAAGAAAGTTATAAAGACTTCTGCAGCTTGTATAACAGTTTAAGCTGGTGGTTTATGATGAATAAAGTTATAAAATATTTCTAACAATACTGTGGTTTCATACCTTAATTGTTTTATTTTTCATAACTTATTTCATCATAAGCAGGGAAAACGCAAATATGCAATTGCATGTTTTTTCTACTGTGACGGAGATAAGATATTTATCCATTTCAGAACTTTTTGTGAATTTTTGAATCGATTTTTTACAGCATATTTTTGTATATTTCAGTCTTATATGTTTAGTTTTAGCATTCTTTCGAATTTTTAGAGCATATTTAAGGTGAAGATAAGATATTTATCTGTTTCAGAGCTTTTTATGAATTTTTGCATGGATTTGTTAGTGCATATTTTTGCATATTTTTCCTTTTTAGAGCATATTTTTGCATATTTCCATTTCACATGTATAGTTTTGGAATTTTTTCGAGTTTTTAGAGCATATTTAAGGCGGAGTTAAGATATTTATCAGTTTCAGAACTTACCTATTTTAGAAATTTTTATGAATTTTTGCATCGATTTTTTAGTGATAATTTCTGCATACTTTTGCACATTTCCGTCTTACAAGCATATTTTTAGATTTTTTTTCAACTTTTGAGCATACCTTGACATTACAGGTTTTTCTATTATTTTAATATGCATATATTTTTTGACAGGAGAATAAAAAAACATTATAAATTAAAGACTATTTATTTGTTAGATGTCAAATTGAGTAATGAATAAAATGGTTATTTTTTGAACGTGAGTAAAATTTTAAGGAAAGATGTATTTTGGTTAATCACATCATAATCAATCAAAAAGGTTATTTTGAATTGTTTGATTGTTGAAACCTTTGCTACTACATTCAATATGCGAAATGCACATAATATTATTAAAAATATTGTCGAGGAATATACAAACGAAAAAGTACTCTCAAAGACGCTTTTACGTTCGAAATATGGAAAAAATTACATTCGGAAAATGGAATTTATAGATTTAACTAGATTAAACCACCGATATATATCACTGAAAATTTTTAGCAAATGCTATTGTAGATGTTCTACATTCTGAAAAAAAAATTATCCAGTCAAAAATTTTTAATACACACATTTGAATAAAATCAATCATTTCACAATTAGCCAACTTTTTGACAATTAAATACAAATACTGCAAGTTGAAAGAACCTTTAGATGTGACAGGCAACAATTTTTATTTGAAAATCTAAGTCATCACAGTTCCAATATTTTAGTTCTGATATCGTGATCTCCTTTTTCTTAATTTTTATTGTTTCCTTTTTTATTTATTTTATTTTTGTCTCATTTTATAAGCAAATGTTACTAAATTGTTGAATTAATTCTTTTCCAGAGAAGTCAATTTGTATTGATTTTATTGGCATATTTTTTGAGCTTTAAGTGCATATTTTCAAGTTTTTAGTGCATATTGAATGCACATAAAACACTATTTTTAGAGCATATTTCTGGTATTCTTGATCAAAAGCTATCAGCTTAAACTATTATGCACAGCCCATCCGTCCGTCCGTCTGTTATAGGCTGTTTTATCGGAAACTAATGTATTTATGCCCTTACGCATTGCAACAATTCATTTAAAGAAAATATTGATTACTTTGCCTTTTTTTTAAGCTTCAAGAGTTGTACAAGAGTTAGTGATACTAGTCTTAACGATTAATATTAATTGAAATTTCGCTGGTCATGTTTACTTTTGCTCTTACTACTTATTTGATTTTTGTTTTGCTTTACAAAATCATTACACAAAAACAATTTATGATTAAATTAAAAAAATATATACATACATACTTGTACATGTATATGTATTTATATATCAATAACATACATACATAAATACTATAAGACTTCCTACGAAGAAGTTATCAGCTGTCAACGACATCTATATCCAGGTTTTTTCCTTACGATATTTTTTTTTCTTTTTGAATAATTGAACAACTTGAATATGAAAATCACTGAATATATGAATGACTGTCTGTTAAACTATTATTATTGTAATAAAAAAAATATTAGATACTTTTTCGTAACTAAATCTAGAGAAGGCAGACAAAAAGAAAAAACACAAACCAAATGGTTGGCTCAGCACTTTAGACAAGATGAAGCTCTTGCAACTAACAATGTACTTCTTAAATTAGAAAAAAAGCTATAAATTGGTGAATAGAGACGAAAAGACAGACTTCAACAGACAGACTATAACAGACAGACCCTGTTAGACAGATATATGAAGTGAGAGTCACAAAGATACATATATTCATACTTAGGTACTCAACAAATAAAAGAAATATTAAGCTTAAGAAAATTATGATGATAATTCTACAGTTTAACAGTGGGCTCTAAATAATAACAACTATAGTAATATTGTGCATAATATTTGCATAAGCCAGTTCAATTAAAATAAGTAATATATATTGAATGTATATATGTATGTATATAAAATTGTATGTTAAATATTATAAAAACAATTTAATGGTACACACTATACCATTTTGTGACATCGCAATAGTGTATACTAGACAACGTTTGCCATTTCCTATATTTTTCGTAGAACGGAGTTGCACACATTATGAAAATAACAGCACAAGAAATGTCAGATGTGTACTCAGCATATGACAGATCTTAGTTTTTATAGTAAACAAAATTAGAAGATTTGACGATATTAATATGGTACTGATGATTTATTAATTTTTCTTAAAGCGTCTCAAAATAATAATAAATTCTTGATCAAGCACGTGAAGATGTAATTCCCATGAATTTATTGGGAATTTTGTCTATAAGCATTAGGTATTTGTAAGCAATTCGGGATCCGTACTCCAAAGGTGAAAAGAAATTCTATTGTTTTCTATTCTATTCTATATCTATTCTATTCTATATTCTATTCCGTCTTTCTGTCTGTATCTTTCTGTCTGTATCAGGTTGGCTTCTCTATAATTTTATTATTTTTTTTCTTTTCACATAATATGTAAAAATTTGGCCGCTACAACAACAAATATATGACAGTTAAAAATTATAGGGTGTTCTAAAGCGAAAAACAAAACGAAGTGTTGAAATTAGAGTTTCTACCCGGGAAAAAAATTCCGGGAATCCTTGGGAATTATTTTTTTACAAATCATAGGAAATTTTCAACGACAATTTTCGGTAATTTAATATTTACGTTTTCGGAATTGTCCTTTTTTACATTGCTGTTCGTTGTTTTATTACCTAAATATACAAATCTGTAAGCAGAGGTAAATACCCTACAAGAATAGTATACGTCAATTCACCGCTCATTTCACCGGAAGTCATGCAGGATATGTTCATCATGGCGTAGAACAAATTTTCTATCACATTATTAAGGGCAAAATAAAAAATGCGATAAGGTTTGTGTGTTTTTTTTTTCTCCAAATGTCGCACGATTGTGTAGGATAGTGAATACTAAGCTTTAGTTACACTTTCCTAGTGCCAACTGTTTAAGCATTGCTTTAAACTGTTGTCAGTTTATTTACTGAAATTTTATCTTTTCATCATTACAATTCAAGATTTTCTTGATGTGATTTAGACATCAAAAAAATCTCTCTCTTTCTCTCCCCTCACATAAAATCGCATGAATTGCACTTGAATTTTTTTATTATTATGAAAAAAAAAATATTTATAATAGTCAGCAGTTGGCAATAGACGGAAAATAAAATAGTTTTTTCTATATTATATTAAATCTCCCTCTATACCATTGAGCTTTTTGTTAACAACTTTTTATCATCATAAGGACTCATTGTATTAAAATTTTGTACGATATTTTTTTAATTTGTTTCCAAGAAAGCTTCTCTTCATACTTCGAATACAAATATGAATAAAGTACACTACGTTTATATTGCTGTGCAAATTCAAGAGCAAATGACAACGTAATAAAAGCTTTTCATTGCTTAAAGCCAGCTTCTACTTCTACTCAATCTTAGCCAAGGGAAGTGTTATAAGCATGAATTTATATAATACAATATTATTTAAGACTTAAAGTCAGATAACTAAAACAGTTATTTTTAATTCAACAAACAAAATGAAAATAACAAAAGACTGTCAGCACTCGAAAAGCAATTTGAATTTAAAAAGCTTTTAAGAGAGGAATAAGAATCAAATAACAGGAGTGGTTATCACAACTAAATTGAAAACGAGTAAAATGCAATTATAAAGCTTAAGCATTTTGAAAATGAGTTTAGACATAAATAAATGTCACTAGATAAATATGTTATGAACTAAGCTTTTAAGTCAGCAATTACTAAGAAACATACAAGATTTTTCATTTATAATTACTTAGCACACTATTGTACTTATATTTAACTGTTATGCAGTCAAAGCAAATATTTTGAAAAATGGAATCTTATATTAAAAAACAACTTGCGATATTAATTTGTAAAACTGTTCTACAAAGTTTCAACTGTTATACTAAAAAAAAATAATAATAATTGTATTCAAGTAACTTTTTCATCCTTATACACTTTCTTACTAAGCTGTTTTGCATAGCTTAAACTGTTATAATTTTTAAGAACGCCAGGTCTATTGGAAAATATATACACATACATATGTACAAATATATATTTTTAACTGTCATAAATCTAAAATATACATTTAAAACACCAGAGTCTCCGAAAAGAAAAATCAGCTAGTCATGCATATTTTTAAAACTGTTATACTAATTTTTAACTGTTATACGCTTAGAAAAACCAATATTTGCTATCTTTCAGACATATTCATCCATTCAAAGCTATTATTTATACATATTTGTAACTGTTATACCACTATAAAAAATCTTTTCGAACATGAAATGGAATTTCTCAAAATGACAATCCGCCTATTTTGCAATTTTGAAACTTTTATACGAATTTTGGACACTTCTTAGTTCTGCCAAAACCGGCAATTACTACGAAACATACAACATGTTTCATTTCCATATACCTAGCAAACTGTTATACCGAAACATATTTCACTGTTATACAGTCAAGGCAAATATTTAAAAATATTAAATTTTATATTAAAATTCCACTTATGATGCGAGTTTTTAAGGCTGTTATACCGAATTTTAACTGTTACGCAGCCGGGAAAAAACTAAAAACTGCTGGCAAATAATTATTTGTATCCCTATACACTTTTCTATTTAGTGGCTTTGTATATTAATGTATTATATTTTTGAAAGAAGCCTTTTATTAACTGTTATAACGCTAAAAATATATTTTCGAACAAGATAAGGAATTTCATTATATGAAAATATTTTTATAATGCAAATCTTGGGGCTGTTATACGGATTTTTAACTTCATTTCTTCATTTAAAACTACCTATCAAACTGTTATACACATTTTTAACTGCTAAACAGCCAAAACAAATGTTTTCCAAAGATTGTCTTATATTGAAATTAAACTTGTGATACAATATTGTAAAATTGTTATACAAATTTTTAAGTGTTATACTTAAAAAAAAGAAACTTATAACTGCTAACTAATAATATCCAAGTTATTTTTGGTCCCTATACGATTTCCTAATAAGTTGCTTTGCACATCATAAACTGTTATATTGTTGAAAGAAAAATATTGTTAGCTGTTATAACGCTATAAAATATCTTTTCGTGCAAAATATGGAATTTCATTAAATGAAAATGTCCTAATGATGCAAATTTTTAACTTTTATAGGAATGTTTAGATGTGTTTCTACTAGGAAACATTAAAAATTTTTCATTTACAATTACCTAGCAAACTGTTATACACATTATTAACTGCTATACAATCAAATCAAATATTTTAAAGAGATTGTCTTATATTCAAATTAAACTTATGATACAAATTTGTAAAACTGTAAACATATGTTTAACTGTTATAATTAAAAAAGCTAATATCTTAAACTGTTAAAAAACTAAACTAAACTGTTATAAAACGAATATCTTCAACTGTTAAACTGTTATAATTTCGAAAGGAGGCTAGTTAATTCTGCATGTGTAACTATTTTTGACACTTAATCTTATATGAGGTAATTTCTAACCGATGTGACTTTTCTTGTCGTTTAGTTTTAAATAATGCAATACTTTTCACTTTCCTAATTTGACGTTAAAAATTTCATTATGTAAAGGTATGATAATCTTTTTTAGCTGCCATTTAACCACTCATCTTTATTTACCTTAAATTTTTTCTTATTATTTTAATAAACTGACTGTTAAACTTTAAAAAACATTTAAAATTTATTTGTTTACGTTTTAGCTTAATTTTCAAATTTTCAATACACCACACAATTTTATTTATTTATTTCATGTATCAGTCTTTCCGAACTTTTGAAAAGGAAATTGATATTGTGTTATAAAACTTTTTGGTTTAAACTTTGCAAAAATAGAATTTAAAAAAAAAAGAAAAATCAAAAACAAAAAACAACTCCGAACGGAATTGAAATTTGCTGGTAAAAAGTTTATACACAGCATTGTTGTTATTGGTTATATGGAATAGTAAATAAACTAAATTACATATTTCTAATGGAAAAATATAAAATGTGAAACTTACCTTTTTTACGATTGACTTTTAGTTGAAGAAAACCATTGTTATGCTGGCAGGCAATGGAACTAAAAAGAAAAATAAAGAAACAGTAGAATTAACTAAAAACGATAAATGGTGAATTGGAATTAACAAAGTAAAATAAAATAAAAGAAAGAAAATATATATTTTTATTTCTTTTTAAACAACAGTCTTTGAATAGAAATGAGAAAACTGTCTACTTCTTAAGACCTTGACCTTCACTTTAAACCAAGTTTTGTTTTGATTTTGTTGAAAAAAAAAAATATTTTTTTTGCGGAATACCTTTTAATTAAAATTTAAGTCGATAATGAAAAAAAATTATTTGGCCAACAACTTAAAAACAACACACAGTCATTGACTTTGAGCAAAGTACAAACCCCGCTTGTTTGTATTGCAAAACATCATTTGGCTTTGGCAGTCAATAATTGAATAAGTAAAAATAATTTTTTTTATTCAAAGAATTTGGAAGATTAATGCAAGAGAGTATGAATCAGGTGTTGGTAGAGTAGATTTTTATCTCCAGTTTTATTTTAAATCAATTTCACTTAATCTGTGCAAATAACGTAAATTTCTGGTATTGATAAACCGATCAGTTTTTTTATTGATATAATATCAGTGTTATGAGTCATATGCGTAATTTATAAGGAAGAGAAAGTATAGAATGATAATTTTTGAGAGACGAGGAAAGATTGAATCAATTAAAACTGTTTAAAACATTGGTCAATCAACAATATAACACACATAAAACTGTTTCAGTTTGATTCTTCAAGGGTAACCAAACCGTGATCTTAGTTACATAAATTTAAAATCCCTCATGCTTTTAAGTGTTTTCCACATGGGATTCTAAAATTTCTCATACCCGCATGTGTGTTTAGCTTTTGTTTACTTTAAATAGATATTGTAGGAAAAATTGCCTCACATAATTTTTTTTAGTATTGTGCAATTTATTGAATAGTGTGCAGCGAAATGACAATAATAATAGCAATAAAGTACTCAATAATATTGCACAGTACATTAACTATAGCCGAAAAAACACAACTGCACTCACACAACTATCTATGTGATTGATGAGTTTATTTTATCATCTTAAATTGTTATTAGCCCCCTTTATTGCGCTATATTTTTTATATCTATTAATATTTTATTTTAAGTTAACGCTTGTTAGAAAATTAAAACAAATTTATTTATTTGAATGACATGCACATACAATCTTATTTATAAATATTATTTAGAATTTAAAACATATTTTCATAAAAAATATTCTTATTAAGCTTTTATAAAGCTTTAGTAATTTTAATAAATCAGGCCTTAAAATTTTATATTTTTTATTTTGTGGCTGTTTATTATTTACGGAAATGTTCAATTTCTGTTTACTTTGCCTATTGTTGCGCGGCATTTAAACCAGTGCTGCCACAATTTATTGCACAATAATTTATATTTTCTAAGTAAAAAAAGCTTTTAATTTTAATACTTGTTAATTAGTCTTTCTTTTCAAAATCTGTTCCAATGCCCGCCTGAATGTCACCTGTCCTCATAAAATGTATCACCGTGTTCGGTTTATTTTTCCTATTTTTGCACATTATTGTTTTTAAATATACTTTGCCGCCTATTGTCTAGCCTTTCTCTTCAATTTTTGTTAGTATTCTGGTTTCTTTGACTAATATTGTACAATATGTATTTAAAATGGTTCACCAGTGCTGCCAAATTTTATTGCACAGTAATTTTTATTTTTAATAATTTTTGTAAAAATTTTATATTTGTTTTATTACAAATTTAGAACCAAAGAACTAATAAACATGTAATTGTTTATCCTTCTGTTCGAAATTTGAGCGAATATCAGCTTTTATTATGTTACCATCATATTTATTTTTGCACAATATTTTTTACACTTTTTCGCGGAATATTTATCAACCTTTGTGTTCAGTAATACTACTACATTTATTATTTCTTGTTTTTTTGTTTTGTTAATACTGCGCAATATTTAATCCATTATTGCCAGTGTTGTTAAAGTTTATTGCGCAATAGTTTTTAGTTTGGTATTTTTTACTAAAATATTACATGCATTTCATTTTATATGCATGTTAATTAGTCTTCCTATTCAAAATTTGTTCGAATACCTGCTTGTATTATGTCATATTTGTCAATAGAATGTATCATCAAATTTATTTTCGGTTATAGTTTTTTCATAATTTTGCACAACAATTTTGGTAGTTTTTTGCCACATATTTTTGAACCTTTCTGTTTAGTATTCGTTACTATTTATTTTTCGTTTTTGTTTTTTTTTCTTTATGATAATATTGTACAATATTTGAAATGTTTTTGTACGTGTTGCCAAATTTTATTGCGCAACAATTTTTATTTTTATTTATTTTTTTAAGGTTTATATATTTTGCATTTAAATGTTTATTAGTCCTTCTGTCCCTCTATATTTAGTTTTGGTTTTACATTTTTTATATTATTGCACAATATTTTTTTATAACTTTGTTAAATGAATTTCGGCGCATATTTGACTTAACTTCCTGTTCAGTATTTGTTACTATTTTTCAGAACTCATTTGTCTAATAATATTGTATAACACCTTAATTGTTCTTGTGTTGCCAAATATTATTGCCAAATATTATTTGAAATGTTCTTTCAGTGTTGCCAAATTTTATTGCGCAATAATTTTTATTTTTATTTATTTTTATTAAAGTTTTATATATTTTTTATTACAAGTCTATTAGTTCTTCTGTCCCTCTATATTAAGTTTTGGTTAAATGTTTTTTTCATATTGCACTATATTTTTTTATAAATACTTAAATGAATTTTGGAACATAATTCTTTTGATGTTCTGTTCAGTATTTGTTACTATTTCTGTTTTTTCCTTATATTTCGCAATATTTAAACTATTGCACAATGTTTAAACTTTATTGCGCAATAATTTTTATTTCTTATTTTTAGTAATATATTATACTTTTTTTTAATTTTCTACATTTTTATTGGTCTTAATATTGCCAATACCTGTTTATATTAAGTGACCTATTTTCATAAAATGTACTTCGATATTTTAGTTTTGGTTATATGTAGTTTTTTATATTTTTGCACAATATGTATTTTTATTATGTGCATACACATATTTTTTAGCCCTTTTGTTCAGTATGTGTTACTGTTCCTTAAGTCTTTGTATATATTCTAAACAATTTAAACTGTTCTCTCTAGTGCTGTAAAATTTTATTGCGCAATATTTTTTGTGTTATTCTATATTTTCATATTTTAATACTTACATATCGTATATTTTTTTGTTCCCAATTTATTTGAAACCACCTTGGTATTATGTCAGCTCTTTCCATTTTACTTTGCCATAAAATATAGCATCGTATTTGGTTATGGCTTAAGCTTATTATTATTATTATTTTTGACATCATTAGAAATTCAACCAGTTAAACATGAAACACAAAAATTTCTCCACAAATATTCATTTCAGAAAAAAATTTATATGAATATTAATATATAATTCAAACTTGTAATGATTTCATCATTAACAGATGAACGTACAAAGATACATTTGAGCACATGGTGATATGGTGCTCCATATCAATTTATTTATTTACTCAAGACTCAATTAAAAATATATGAATGAATTTCCTGGTCATTAAAAATTATTTAATATACATATACTCGTATTATGACTGCACTGCAATGCGATGTAATAATAATCCGAGGCACAAGAGACACAATGTAGTGGGGAAAAAATTAACTAATAAAAAAATATGCTTCCATAAATATTTATGAGTAATATTATTAAGAAAGTGTTCTAGGTATAAAAATAAAGCAAGTAATTTGCTGCACGACACCAGATGCTTTAGAAATAATATCAAATATAAAATCTTACACTTCAAAGCTTTTTTTTAGTTGTTAACAACATTTCCATATGTTATCAATCTTTTCAAATGCAACCAACAAACAACAAGTGTTAATGACCCCCCAGGCAACTGTTTTTATTTTAATTTTTTTATATCATTCACATTCCATTTCATTCTGCTTTGTGACTCCACTTAGTTTTCATTTTGCTTAACACTCTGATTTCAGTTACTTTAACAGTATCTTTTAAGCCACTACGATACGTACATACATACATACATCTATATCATTATGATTATAATTAATAATAAATTAATGTTGCTGCTTTAACAGCAAACAACAACAACAACAACATATCATACAAAGAGTTCAAACCGATGCAGGTCTGTCTTGCACATGTTGCGTGCAAACTGACAACAATAATCAAAGTTTGAGTTCCAAAGTAAAACTTGTTTCATTTATTCAAAAAATCATATATAAATAATTTTTTTTAAAGCAGTCTTATGAGCTCAAAAGGAAATTCTAATACATTTTAAGCACTATAATATTGAACACTTTTAATAAAATATTATCTCTTATAATTAAAAAAATTCATTGAAAAGACTTGAAAACCAAATCCCGCTTATCTTCAAACCACATATAAATTAAATAAGTATCTATAATTAAGCAAATGGCAGAGACGATGTGTGCAACATTAACATTAAATTTGAGAAAGTTTGTTTTTTTTTAAATCATACCAAATCAAATCCTACGTTCAAAACCATATCAAATCAATACCCCAATATCAACTTGATTTTGTTTCGTTAAGCGGAAGAATTAATTTTAAATTATGTGAATACAAGTTGAAAACGACTGCTGTTGTAATGAAATATGGGGTGTTTTTTCAAGAGGTATGTATAATTTTAAAGAGAAATATTATACCTTCTTAATATAATATGAGTAAAGATAAATTCGTCGAGTTAAATACGTTGGAAGATCTTTTATATGTATCGCTTTTTATTTCTACAAATGCAATAAAATGCCGCTTTATGCTATAAACACAACAGGAACGAACGACGAATTTTCGGTTTCCATTTTGTACGCCGACCAACGACGAAATAACAATTTTCTCTCTCTCCTTCTCCGTCTTTGTATATACAACAGTCAACTTTATCAAATATGCTTGTCGATGAATTCGTCGAAGTAGATGAAATTCGTAGTTCGTTCTAGTTGTGTTTATAACATTACTCTTTAGAAGCAAAAAATTTACTTTAAAAACGTTCCTTAGATATTTTTTTTAATTGTAAATAATAACGAAATTTATCAAAAAAAATATTATTTCGTCTTTATGACAGATATACATACATACATACATACACAAAAAAAGTGTTCCTGCAATAAAGAAGTTTCATTAAAAAAGATACACAAAAATCAATTAAATATTTAATAGAATCAATTAATCTTTTGTTTAAAAATGTATTTTAATTAAAAGTTTAATTATCTCAATAAAATTTTTAATTTATTTTTGTTTTATTTTTTAATTAAATGTGTTTATTGCAGGAATTTTTTTCTGTGTACATACATATCTAATAATGTCTATTGGGAATTTATTACTAAAAATTAATTAAATTAGTTATTGAAAACTCTAAACTTATCAGCCAATTTTGTACAATAGCAAACACCAAATGCAATGGAATATATCATTGTTATAAATAAAAGAAAAATACATACAATATTTCTACAAATGTTTACTCCAGTTTCTTTCTGGTATATGCATTAACAAAATTCTTGAAAAAGAAATTCTTTTATGCGAAAAAAAAATTAAGTACTTACTTACAACTTCCTTGATTATTGCACTTTTAAGGCATTTCCACAATTTATCACGGCGGATTTTTTTTAAACAGCTTTTACTCTTCTCTTCTATTTTATGGCTGTAAGGAGCTTTAAACAGGTTCAAGTCTATGTTTAAATGTTGTTGCTGTTACTGTTACTGTTGTTTGAATCGTTGTTGAGGCAAGTGTTGCCAATGTAAAATCGGCAGCCAAGAAAAACGTGTAAGTAGAAAAACTATTGAAAGTGCTCTTTAAACTATTGGAAAAACGTTGTAGTAGTTAAAGTCGAAATACGTCAACCACAAGACGGGAGTATTTCTTCTCTACATTTGAGATGTAGGTAGGGTATGTTCAAGAACTTTGTATAAAATATTAAGGCAAATATTTTTATTGTATAATCTTTCTCTTATAACACATAGTAAGAAATACCTTTACAAATTTTGAACATAAAGTCTTACATATGCAGAACATGCCGAAGCCCAAAACTTAACACACACATAAAAAGCCAGACAAACTCAAGATTTCCCATTTTTATTCTCAGAAATTCAATTGTTGGACAATTAAAAAATAAAAAAAAATTAAATTCCCACAAGGGAATTTGTAAGAATGTAAATGGGGACCTTGAGTATATTTGTCTTGGTCTCCTCTATCAGAATATATTATAAGAACCGTGTTTGTTATTTTGATTTTGTGTTGTACTGTGTAATTTAAATTTCATTTAACGGCCGGTAGTAGCGACCAATCTACGGATGATCTATTTGACCTCCATCCACCATCTTCAAGACATCTTAAAGGCCTTTCACAGAGTGTGGAATGGTGCACTTTTATCAAAATATATTAATTTAGTGTCGTTGATAACTTCTCTAGATTTTTATCTCGCTTCCTAAGGAATCGTACTGTGAGAGTTGTTGCAAATGGAATCTTATCAAACGAGATAAAGGTAAATTTAGAAGTACCAGAAAAGGACCCGTTCTTTCTCCAACTGTGTACAAAATTTTTCTAAATGTCCAACCTTCTATGTCGAATTTCCAATTCCATCTCTTATTTCGCGGAAAGCAGCAGCATCTGCCAGTCATTCTCATGACCAGACCTTTCGGAAGTTGAGATTATTTGATAAAGTGTGAAAATTCCTTTAAGTTGGGTGGTATAAGTATTGGAAGATTTTTATGTGATATTCACTGGACTGAACAAATCTCAAAGCAGAAGCAGAGATACGAGAGCTTATATTTATGTTTCGGGATACGAGAGCTTATATTTATGTTTCGGGAATAGCAAATAATAACATTTATTTTTTTTTTTTCGAAATATTCCCCTTAAAGATAAATGCACTTAAGCATTCGTTCAAACGTTTTGTCTTGCAGTTTTTCCTTTCCTCTAGAGACACCTCGAAAACATGGCTTTTGAATGCTTCAGCTGCTTCTTCGGTGCACGAAAACCGTTTACCGCGCAGTTTATCTTTGATATTGGGAAACAAGAAGAAGTCATTGGGTGCCAAGTCAGGACTGTACGGAGAATGAGCAATAAAATCCATGTTTTGACTGCTGAAAAATTCACTTGCTTGATGAGATGTGTTAGAGCTCGCATTGACATGATGAAGAATGATTCATCTTCGGAGGTTAGTTTACGAATTTCTCCGAAGAATTCTTTCACCAGCAACTTTTGTTGGATTTAGCTCGTCTTGGAATGCCCACACAGTCGATTGCTGTTTTTTGTTCCCGGCTCATAAACATATATCCATGATTCGCCATTTGTCATGATTTTATACACCTATTTTGAAGCACCACAGTTGTACTTTTTAATATCTTCCTTACACCAATTGACGCGAGACTTTCAAGTGTTCATGCAAAATCGAATGTATTAAAGTAGAACTAGTGTGCAAGGATGCCACTATCTCAGAATATTTCACAGGACGTTATTGTATCAGTTCACGCACTACATCGATGTTTTGTAGCACAACAACCGATATTGGACGACCTTCACGGCTCTAGAAGTTTCCGTAGAAATGATATTCTTGGGGATGCATTGCCCCTCAACAATTGCTCTTGCGCCCCTAGAACTATTCAAAATTGCATGTAATTATTTATTTTAATACCACTCATGAAAATCACCAGTCATAATTCCCGCTTTCTCCATCAACCCGCAACAATTGAAAAAATGTCTAGCTGCGCCAATCGTTCATTCCCTGAATGATGGCCCTATTAAAGAGAATAATTGGGACCTAAAAGAGCTTTAAGTCGTCTGCTAATTCATTCTTTTGACGTTTTACCTAAAGATTAATTTTTATATTATAATTTTATTTAGTCGGACTTAAGATTTTTTTAAATGCTTTTTGAGGACCTCTCTCTAGTCGCACTTCTTAAGACATAATCATTTGTATTTGTGGTAGAGTAGATGCAAAATAGTGCAATGGATTTTAAATAAAAAAAGTTAAGAATACTACAAATCGTTGCTCTGTAATTAGCAACGAAAGTAAATACCTACGAAACTTCAAGTTTAGAGCAGGCAAATTTGAAAGCAATATCTTTTGTTTCGAATTAAAGATTGCTCTTTTGAGCGATATTATGGAGATCACTGCTTTAGTAGTTACAACCTTGCCAGGCAGGTAAGGTAGATAAGACAAACAGACATTCATTCCTCTTTGACAATTATGTACTTTCCAGCTGTTTATGTCTTGCAGTTCCGTTCATTTATACGGAAGTAATTTTTTCTATGCTTTTCTAATCTGTTTAAATGCAAGATATTGCGTAGTAATGCAACTCTGAAGCTCAAATATTTCAACAACTTTTTTTTTGTAAGCCTTAAAAAGAATGCATTTGCTCTTTAAACATTTAATATATTATATGGAGTGCACTTTGTCTTGGCTTAAATGCTGGTTGGTGAATGTGAGTGCGTATGTGTGCAAGACTTTGCTAACTGTTTTTGCTTTGTTTTTTCTTTCTTACAGACTTATTTCTATAAGCCATAGATACTCGTATTTGTGTGTTGTTCTTTGTCTTTTGGACTTTTCCAGTGGCTGATTGTTGTAGTAGTCTTAAGTTTTTCTTTTGCACCTTTGCAAAATGCATGATTGCAGTTTAGAAAACGCGTCTAGCCGGTTCTTTTTGCTGTTGTCTTTTTTTTTGCTTTTGCTTTTGCTGCTTCTACTAGTCGTACTATCGTTAACTGGTTAAGAGACGTTTAGTTTATATGTTTATGAGGGGAGTGGGATATATGTATGTATATATAGTTACATATTCCCACATACATATATATATATATATATATATATATATATGTATGTAAGTCTGTCTTATAGAGCATATAACTAAAGAGTTTTGATGGCCAAATCTTGTTTTATATTTGCAGTCGTTTTACTAAATTTACCTCGACAAGACATTTTAAATAGATTCGAGTTGGGTTTAGGTTTGCTTTATCTTTTTTTTTTCTTCTACATATAAAGTAAGTTAACAAGACTTTTGTATTAACCATATATGTTTGGAAGTATAAACCACACTTAGGAAAAATAAATTAAGGTTTAAAGTAAATTATTTTTAGCAAATATTTTAACTTTTAAAGCTTCTAAATTTTAAATAAATAAGGCTTAAAAAAATATTTTTTTTTTTATTTAAATATATTCAAATGCTTTGCAGTGTAGTTGCAAGTTCTTGCCTTAAATAATCATTTGGTACGAGTGCTACTATGTTTTTTTTTTATTTTTTCTTAGTTTACTCTTTGGCGTCCATAAATTTTTGTTATTGGAACTTGCTTACAACGACTTGCAATGAAAAAAGAGGAGAGAAAAGAAAAACTTGAAATAGTCAATTCATATCCTAGAGCATATTTTTTTCAAAATAGAATTGGAGCACTTAAAGAAGTGTCATGGTCCTTTGATCTAGTGATTATGGGTATAAAAAAACAGACAAACAAACGGATTAAATTGGAATCTATAAAATAAAAAAAAAAATTCTTATTTTGTTTAAGTAAAAAAACGACCAAAAAATTGCTTTATAATAAGAATGGACAAATTTGCATGGTCCTTCGAACCAAACAAGGGTAAAATGTATAAGACAAAGCAGTTTGATTGACATAAAGAGAAATTTATACTATCAAATTGTCAAATGCTCAAACCAATATTAAATATGAGATAAAATTTTCAAAATTAATTTTTTTACCAAAATCAATTATTAGCAATTGTAAATAATCGATTTTCGTAAAAAATGAGGTCCAAAAAATGAGTAGGTTATGTTTTTTTTGCGTTTTTGCCTCGAAAATAAAAGGTCCTACAAATCTTTAAATTTCAGTTGAAAAATATAAGACGGGAAATAGAAGGAGAACTGTTTTTTCACGTGAAAATTTGTTTTTTTTTTTGAAAAAAAGCAAAATTTCACCTGAACAAACGGTACTCTATTTTTCCCGCTAAGGGGAATTATTAATTCAAAATCGCAGAACCACTTTGCTTTATACCAAAAATTAAAATCTTACATGGCCCTTCGAGTCAAGCAAGGGTAAAATGTGTAAGACGAAGAAGCCCGAATTACATATATAAGAGTCCTAACTGTCAAATTATCAATCCATAAGGCCAATATCGAGTATCTCGCACTCAGTTGGAAAAAATAATTAATTAAAAATTTAAGGAGCATTTTGCTTTATAATAGGAATGAAAAATCTACATGGTCTTTCGATTTATAAGAGGGTAAAATGTGTAAGACAAAGAAGTCCGAATTACATAAGAATTATATAAGAATCTTAAGTACCAAATTATCAACCCATGAGACAAATATTGAGTGCGAGATGTTATGATCTTAATATAAAACAAAAGGTCCTACGAACCGAGTAATTTCAGTTGAAAAAAATTTAATTGAAAATTAAAGGACCATTTTGCTTTATAATTATAATAATGGCAAAATTGCATGGTTCTTTGAATCAAACAACGGTAAAATGTATAAGACAAGGCAATTTGATTTATATAAAGGAAAAAATATACTTTAAAATTGTCCAATCTTGAATCCGATATTGAGTTCAAGATATCGTACCTTAACTGTCAAAAAAAGCTTAAACAACATAATTTTCGATTTGAGTTTTAAGCTAAAACAAAAGGTCCTACGAGCCGTTTAATTTCAGTTTAATAAAAAATTATTAAATGAAAATCGATGGACTTATTAAACTTTAAGTCTATTCGAAAAGAAACGTTTAAAAAAATTATGTCAGATGTTACATTTTATTTTCCACTTTAATAACCGCCAAAAAATGCTTAAGCGACACAATTTTCAAACTTAATTTTTTTGACAAAAATCCATTACTTACAATTGCAAGTAATCGATTATTGTCAAAAAATTATGTACGAAAATAATGTCGACTAAGCCTTTTTTGGCGCTTGTGGCACGATATTTTTTTTTTTTTTTTTTTTTTTTTATGCATGTTTTTTTATTTATTGTATCTTCATATATGAACTAACAATAAGTATTCAAATCTTAAATCTAACATACAATTAATAGGCCCGACCAATGCCAGACCTAACTAAGTGATAGTTGTAAATAATACATAAGTAGTGATAAGCAAAAATAAAAAATAAAAAATTTCAAGCAACTTCATTCGGAGTGTTTAGTATTAGAGCCCTTGTATCTCTCTTTTTTAAGCGGATGTGTCCAGTAAAGTTCAAAATATTACGAGCAAGCGGATTAGGATGTGACTCGAGTTTCGTTAGATATTTGCCTGCGTATTTTGCAATTTCTTCCATCACTAGTGGCATATTTAAATCACGATGTATATTTGAATTCTTAATGTACCATGGAGCAGATGTTATTAACCTTAAAATTTTGTTTTGTCTTCGTTGAATTCTCTCTACATTGGAGGCAGAAGCAGTGCCCCATAACTGGATACCGTAACACCATATTGGCTTTAAAAGCGACTTGTATATTAAAAGTTTGCAGTCTAGGCTGAGTGTTGAATTTCTGCCAATCAGCCAATGTACCTGAGTTAATTTTAGCTTTATTTGAGTTAACTTATAGTCAATGTGATGTTTCCATGTAAGCCGTCGATCGAGGTGTATACCAAGATATTTCACATGTGAATGTTGAGGAACAACTTGATTATTAATCCGAATGGGGGAACAAGTATCTCTTCGTAAAGTAAATGTTATATGGACACACTTTTGTTCATTTACCTTAATTCTCCATAAGTTTAACCATAGTTCCATCTGGCTAATGTGTTCCTGGAGTTTTCGCGATGCCTCATCAGGGTTTTCGTGCATACTAAGGCAGGCGGTATCGTCGGCAAATGTAAAAGTGTGGATACTACTGCTCACAGGCATATCACAAGTATAAATCAAATATAAAAATGGCCCCAGTATACTCCCCTGTGGCACACCGGATGAGATAGTTTCAGGCATACTCATAAAGTGTCCTTCCACCACTGTAAATTTTCGTGCGAGAATGTAGCTTTCCAAAAGATTTAGAATGTTTATTGGTAAGTATGTCTTCAATTTCAAAATCAGGCCTTCATGCCACACTTTATCAAATGCCTGAGAAACGTCAATAAACAGGGCAGAACAATATTTCTTTTCCTCAAATGTTTTTCTGATAAATTGAACCAATCTATGCGTTTGCTCAATGGTGCTATGCTGGCTTCTAAAACCAAATTGATGGTCCTGTATGCACCCATTATCAGTTAAAATTGAAGACAATTTTGCCATGAGGAGCTTTTCAAAAAGCTTTGACATTGTTGACAGTAAACTTATTGGCCTATATGACTCAGCCTTGGTAAGATCTTTACCTGGCTTTGGAATCATTTTAACCTTGGCAAGCTTCCAGCAGTCTGGATAATACTCCAGTCGTAAAATGGCATTAAAAATGAATAACAGGATTCTAATTGCAGTACGAGGTAACTTAATCAGCATCTGGTTACTAATTCCATCCATACCGGGAGCTTTTTTCGGGTTGAGCTCGGCAATTAGTTTTTGTACATCACACATCGTAAATTTTAAGGGTCGAGGGGGTAGAGCAACTACACTCGGCAAATCAGCAACACCGGTACATGTACTTGGTGTAAAAACGGATTTTAAATGCTCAACAAAAATGTTACCTTTTTCAGTATCGCTTCTTGCCCAACCTCCGGTAGATGTGCGCAGAGGTGGCTTAAACTCAACGGGTGTTTTAAGCTTTTTAGCAGCGCGCCACAAAGAGTAATTAGATGCTGGTGTGACATCAAGCCCTTCCAGATAATTTTTAAAAGATGCAGTTTTTTCAGATGCAAGCAACTCTTGGAGTCTTTTAGTGCACTCTTTAAATCTGATTTTGTGTTGAGGTGATCTGTGCTGTTGCCATTCCCTTCTAGCTCTTCTTTTTTCACGTACGAGATGTTCAACGTCTGTAGAATAAATTTTATTGAACCCAGTATACGGATGGGAGGTAGTGGCATGTTCAGAAGCTTGTTTAATATTCTCGTTAAGATTTGCAATGTTCGATTCAATATCATTGGGTGTTCTTAACGTAATATTTTCCGTGCTATGACTACTAAGATATTTTTTGAATCCCAGCCAATTAACACGATTTATCATCTTGACATATGGGTGAGGTAAAGCGCTTCTCAGTGGGCTACAGATTGTAACGATCGTGGGAGAGTGATCGGACGAGAGATCTAGGGAAGCTTCAACGTGGATTAATTCCCTAGAAATACTTTTTATGACGCCGAAATCTATAACATCCGGAATTTTTTGTATGTCCGTAGGCCAGTAAGTAGGCTCCCCACTCGAAATAACATCCAAGCTCATTTTTGAAATTGTGTTGAACAACGCCCTACCTCTAGGCGTAATAAGACGCGAACCCCAGAACGTATGCTTAGCATTGTAGTCGCCAGCTGCTACGAAACAAGGTCCAAGAGATTTGTAGAACTTCTCGTATTGGTCCTCAGTGATTGAAAATCTGGGAGGGGAGTAAATTGAAGATATCACGAAATTTGTACAAAAATTTTCAATGCAGATATTTGTTGCTTGTAGATGTTCTTCACAAATGTTGTCAAGAATATAATGCTTGAGTCTTGACTTTATTAGAATTGCTGATCCACCGCATGCTCTCCCTCTAGGGTCCTTTGTATCATATAAAGTATAGCCATTCATTTTAAAGAGGCTTCTAGAAGTCAAATGAGTCTCAGAGACCAACATTATATCAATATTTTTTTCCGTAAGGAAGTGCTCAAGTTCATTTTTATGTTGGCGAATGCCGTTTGCGTTCCAGAAACATATTTTTAACGTGTTCATGGCTTGTTAATTAATGCTTGAAGCAGAGTATTCTGCATTCTCAGCATTTCTTGCATCATGGTAGTCATATTTGTTGTAAAGTTGTTTATAGTTAGCACCAGATTCTCAATAGTAGCTTCAAGGCGACTAAAGTTAAAGCTTGAATTTTCATTCGTTGAATTATTTGGCGGTGAAATATTTTGTGTGGGGATAGAACTAGCCTTAGCAGCATCGGCATACGATACACGTGAAGTAACTGGTTGGCTCACTTGAGCAAAAGTGGCGGAGTACGCGTTTAATGGTTGATCTGGAGCTAATTTAGGTTTTTGCACCATAGCCTGCTTGACGAAAGAGTACACAGGACATCCTCTGTAGTTAGCGGTGTGATTACCTCCACAATTACTGCATTTTTTTCCGTTTGATCTTTTGGTTTGGTACAACTTGCAGTACCGTGCAATTCACCGCAGATAACACACACTGTAGGTAAATTGCAGTAAGCTTTTGTATGGCCATATTCTTGGCAATTATGACACTGCACGGGACCTGCACGCTTATGTGGCTCTTCAACTGTGATTTTTCTGTATAAAAGGTATTTAAGGCTATAAATAGGATGAGTCTCGTTTTTTTTCAACTGTATATCATTTGGCTCCAGTTCAACACGAAATAGGGGTTGGGGTACTTTTTCTTTGTTAAATATGTTTGATACATTCTTTACCTTAAATCCCTGGAGGACTAGTGCATCTTTAATTTCTTCAGGGACAACATAAGAATCTATGCCCTTCAATACGATCTGCAGGCCTTTAGCGCTCTTAAGCTGGTATGTGTAGAAGCTTGTTTTATTTGTTTCAAATTCAGAAACCATTTTGCGGAAATCCTTTTCGTCATAAATTTGAATTTTCGTTTCATCAATGTTGCCACGTTTTATTGGGACAATGTGGAATTTATTTTCACCAATGACCGAAATTAATTTTTTAATAAGGGCATTTGAATTTTTCTCTCTCAAGTAGATTGGTGGCGGCTTGGATGTTTTATTCGACGATGCCTCGGGTTTGTCGTTTTTATCTTGCAAAATTTTAAAACGGTTTTGGCGATTAATTGAGGATGCGCTGTTATCCCTAGACATTTTTGGAGCGGATGAAATTTTTGAAGAATTTGGGCTTCGCCCACGCTTTACCACGGTTATATATCTGTCCATACCGACTTGCACCTTGGGTTTTGAAATACTGTTATCTGTAGTGATAACTTTGTTAAGTGACGAATACGAGCCTGAAGGGGATGATATTACTGACTTATATGAAGAAGTACTAGGCAATTGTAATGTTAATGAATCACTACTATTTGGCATTGGACAAAGCGAAGTTGATCGCTGATATGTGGCACGATATGTCTTTAAGTTTTGAAGTACTTGACCACTTCAAATTATTGGGTGTTTCTGCAAATGCTACTGCTTAAAAAGTATTACAAGATTTTCTTTTTAAGTTATTTCCTTGTACGTTCATAATTTGTTAAATAAATACGTTTGTCCATTTGTTTGATTTTTTTCTTTGATGTTTGGTAAATAAAAGGAAAAATCGTATAGTAAAAATATGAGTGTGTGTGTTAAGTTTAAGCCTTCAAAATCAGGTTTTTGTTAACTTAAATAAATTATTGCCTTTACAAGGAAAAAAAATTGTGAAAAATAGCGGTCACAGAGTTAAAAAGAAAACAAACATAAAAAAAATTTTTCTACACAAAAATAGTGTCAATGAAATTCAGTAGAAATCGAATGAAGTTTATGAGATAAATAAATTTGAAATTACAATAGATAAATGCAAAAAAGATTAAGAGATATTTTACTGCAATCTAGTTAGAGCTAAGGAAATTTAATAATATTCTACAACACTAAAACAACTATTAGAATTATTTACAAATCTACTCAACAGAACGAACATAAATGAGTGATGTATACATACATATCGTAACCTTAATATAGAAAGACCCTAACTCGTTTTTTTCTTATATGGATATTTTTGTATATTTCGATCGAAGAACATATAAAATATCAAAAAATCCAAAATTTAGATTTCAAAAGAATAATAAATTAGGGCCTTTATATATTAAGGTAACAATATGTATGAATGTATGTATGTGAGGTAATATTTGCTCACGAATTTGGAAGTATGTATATAACTTTAAGAACTGATCGTTTAAAACTTCAATAGTTATTTTTTACAAATAGAAAAAATATTTAACAGACAAAAGTAAATATTTCGCTCATAACTTAAAACAGGTTGGCTCGAAGGGCCATAAATAGCATTAATAAAAAAGTATTTAACAAATAGAATAAAATAAAACATAGCATGATGGTTCGAAGAATCCTTAAACGCAATAATTAAAGTTTTTATATTTTTTTAATTTTTAAAATTGCATAAGTTATAAAATGATAAATTGATAGTTCGAAGGACCATACATAAAACTGAACAATTAAAGTTTTCCATATTTTTTTGACTTGCAACATGCTATTAGTTATTTTTTGCAATTGGAAAAAATATATAACAGAGAAAAGAAAATATGTATCAGTTCATAAAACAAAAACATGATGGTTCGAAGGACCATAAAATGCAATAATTGAAGTTTTTATATTTTTTTTTACTTGTAACATTAAATTAGTATTTTTTTTTTTGGAAGAATATAAAATTAGTTTAACAGACAAAATAAAAAATTTAATGCTCATGAAATGAAGCATGATGGTTCGAAGGAACATAAAATGCAATAATTGAAGTTTTCATATTTTTTTTAATTGTAAGATTGCATTAGTTATTTTTTACAAATAGAAAAAATATTTAAAAGACCAAAGAAAATATCAGGCTCATAAAATTAAACATGATGGTTCGAAGGCCCATAAAATTCAATAATTGAAGTTTTTCTATTTTTTTGACTTGTAACATTAAATTAGTGTTTTTTTTAGGGTTCCGTTCACCAAAGGTGAAAAATGGAACCCTATTGTTTTCGCTACGCTGTCCGTCTGTCCGTCTGTCCGTCACACGGTATTTTCTCAGGAACCGTAAGAGCTACGGACCTGAAATTTGGACAGAGTACGTAGAACCTTGGCCACTACAACAACAAATACATGAGAATTAGAAATTAAAGGGTGCTCCAAAACGAGCGACGAAAAATGTTAAAATCTCATGTAATATACATACAATTGTATGTACATATGTATATTGACACTTGAAATTTTAAAATTAGTGTATTTTTATATAGACTACAACAATAAACATTAAAATATTAAAAAAATTTAAATTAAAGGGTGGTCCATAAGTTAATGCAATTTTGACTGTGTAATTTTGAGAAATTGCTATATCTTGGAAACCGTAAGAGTAAAACTCTTGAAATTTTCAAAAACGGTAAAACTAAAAAATCCGAAAATTATAAAATCGTCAAACCGAAAAAAATCGCCAAAACCTGAAAAAAATCACCAAAAATTTAAAAAACATCGCCAAATCGAAAAAAATCGAGAAAATTAAAAAAAAAATTCTAGCACTAAAATAAATCGCCAAATTCGAAAAAATCGTTTAAATGAAAAAAAATCGCCAATATGAAAAAAACGCCAAAAACCGAAAAAAATCGCCAAAACGCGAAAAATGCGCCAAAACCAAAATAATTGTTTATTACCTGATTTACATTAAGCATTTTTTTCATGAAATTAGTTGCATGAAAAAATTTTATTTATCAATAGGAGGCCTGGAAGAGAAATTTATATCAAAAACGTTGCCCAAAATGCATCAGACAATCATTCTACGTCCTTTTTTATATAAAATTATCTTTTATATCGCTACAATTAGCAAATAGAAAAAGTTGCGTGCAACAAAATTCATGAAATTTCATGAAAAAATGCTTAGTGTAAATCAGGTATTAGTCAAAAAAAATCGCCAAAATGAAAAAAAAATCTCCAAAATTTAAAAAAAAAAATCGCCAAATTTAAAAAAAAATCGCCAAAACGAAAAAAATCGCCAAAATTTAAAATAAACGCCAAAAACCGAAAAAAGTCCTCAAAACGAAAAAAAGTGTCAAAACTAAAAAAAAATCGCCAAAACCAAAAAAAATAACCTATATGAAAAAAACGCCAAAATTAAAAAAAATCGCCAAAATAAAAAAATCGCCAAAATAAAAAAAACGCCAAAATAATAAAAATTCCCAAAATTAAAAAAACTTCAAAAACCAAAAAAAAAATCGCCAAAACGTGAAAAAAAGTGCCGAAATCAGAAAGCGCCAATAAATTCAAAAAACCCCCAAACTAAAAAAAAACTTAAAACTGAAAAAACCCAAAAACGAAAAAAATCCCAAAACTATAGTTTATATTGTTCGCATTGAAATACATATCTCGTGCCCGTACGGAACCCTTCGTGCGCGGGTCAAAGTCGCACTTCACTGAATTTATTGAAAAATATAAAATATATTTAATAGACAAAACATAAATATTATGCTCATTAAATGAAACATGATGATTCGAAGGACCATAAAATGCAATCATTGAAGTTTTTATACTTTTTACTTGTAAAATTAAACTAGTAATTTTTTACAAATAGAAAAAATATTTAACAGACAAAATAAAAATTATCACGCTAATAAAATAAAACATAATGTTTCAAAGGACCATCAAATGCAATAATTGCAATTTTTATATTTTTTTTTTGCTTGTAACAATTAGAAAAACTATTCAAGAGGAAAAAGAAAATATCACGCCTATAAAATGAAACATGATGATTCGAAGGACCATAAAGGTGCAAGAATTGAAGTTTTTATATTTTTTTTACTTGTAGCACGCATCAGGTACAAAAAACTGAGAGTCTTTTTAACTGTAGCATCTAATCTATAATTTTGTATAGTTGTATTACCTCAAGCTCTAATTAAAGCTCCCGGAGGAGGAGGGCTACAAACGTTTTATAACAAATGAAGAAATGTTTAAAGCAAATCATTTGCCTTATCTGGACGTTTACGGTGTCAAATGATCAACTGCTTGCAATAGTCAACTGTAAAGCAATTGAATATGAAATCTATAGGTGGCAAATAGACCTGGATTATTCAGAAGTACATTAAGAAAACCTTCCGATAAGACTACAGGACAAGCGCTCGATTGCTCGATTGGAACCCACAAGGCCATAGAAATTCTAATAGATCTCAAAATAAGTGGGCAGAAAAACAAATAACGAATGTTTATCTCGTGATATGAGCTGGAACTAAGTAAGGATTCAGGCTAACGATGGAGTTAAGTGGAGGGGGTATTTTAAAGCTTTTTTTCTTCAGAAACATTTATTATTCCACATGCAAATTATTTTTTTTGGAAATTAAAGAATATATGTATGTATGTTATTATAATTAGCATTGTTTAAACAATTTTGTCATCAAACTTCCTTTTATTATTGTATTGAAAATAATATTTAAAAAAAAAGTTTGATAAACAATTTCAAGTTTTTTTCCTCCTTGACATTTTTTTGTTTACTTGTTAACTTCGTTATTTTTTATTTCTTTTCATAATTTGACTTTATAATGTTAAACAAACATTGCCAATTTCATGATGATTATTATTGTTAAATATTGATTTATTATGGTATGACCAATGAGAAATAAAATTTATCGCTGATTGCAAATGATTAATAAATATTATGGCGATGAAAAAAAATATCATATAACGAGATGATGGTTATGATTGGCAGTATCATAAATATTTGACACTTAAAAATTGTGTTAGAATCATTGTTATCTTTGGCATTCTTTATGATTATATTTTTTTGAGCATTTAATTTCTTTTAAGTTCAAATGCAATAATTTGATTTTTATGGTGGAAAGAAATATCAAAAATTTTGTCATAATGCAATTAGCAATTGAAAAATTAATTCAACGTAATTATGAAGTCAAAATTATTGCAAGCAAAAGTCAACTTGGAAAAAGAACAAAAAAAAATTCTTTGCATAAATTAGTTCGTATTTAATTAACCAAAAATATGAATAATTATAATAAAAACGATTTATGCATATTTATGATATGTAATGCCAAATGTTTTATTTTTCTCTCCAATAAAAAACTTGTTGAATAATCGAATAACATTAGGCAAATATTTGACTTGATATGAAAAAATTAAAACAAAAACCAGCAGCAAAGTTCTTTATAGAAATTTAAGCAGTTTAAAGAAATTTAAACTCTGCCAGCTGTTCATTGAAATATTATATTTTTTCGTGGCAAGCTGATATGTACATGCTCTCCGTGCCTCATCAAACAATTTGTTTTTAATTCAATTTAGATTACACATTTCATTACACTTTTTTTCAAACTTTTACTTTTAGCAGTTTTTTTGTTGTTGTTGTTGTTATCTTCAACCAAACACTCACTACATTAATCAAGCCCGCGTTCAAAACAAACTTGAACTAATTAAATTCAATCATTAAAGATAAAAGAAGCCAGCGAGTAAATGATATATGTATAACATACCAAACTGCCAAAAATGCTTAATTGAAATTAAACGAAACGAAAAAGCAAAAGAAAATAGTGAATAGAAATAGTGCCTTTTAATCCAGTTTATTTATTTGTATCTTTTTTCATTTAATTTTGGCAACAAAAGTTTATTGACTTCTATGCTTTAAAGCAGACACACAACATTTTGTAAATGAAAGTGAATGGTTGGTTTATTATACATACATTGTATGACATTTGATTTAAGTCCAAATTTTTTTCTTCTTTGATTCACATAAAAAATTAAATTATTTCAACTAAAAACATTTGTTCGTTTTGGTTTATTATTTTCGTTTATGTGTGTGTGTCTGCAGCGTACAATTTTCTTGGGGAAAAAAGTCATTATGACCACAATCATTAATCATAGCCACCCACTTTTTATATGATGAGATTATCTTTTTTCTCTAAATGAATTTTGCTTGCAACACTAACTCTTCACTTTTATATAATGAAATTTTGAAAAAGTTATAACCTCATTGAATCGGATATTTTTATTCGGTTAATCGAATCAACCTGCCAATTTTATTAATTGAAGAAAAAAATATACATGTGAATATACGTCCCCTTAATTACGAAAGTGGTCTAAGTCACATATTTCTGTTCTCGAGATATTTTTTTAATAACTTTTTTAAATATTTATTTGATATTTTGAAGCAAAAAATCCACTTTCATAATGAAGGGGGGGCACATATCTGTGTTAGTATGTAATAACCGCTTAAGTCGACTTAAGAAAATTAATCTTTTATTATGCTGTTTTATGTCCCAGTTGAAAGTTGCACTGGTTAATATCGCACGTGACCGTCGTACACATTTAATGCAAAAGGAAAAACTCAAAATAAAATGCATTCTTATTTTGAAAATAAAAGCAACTTGTAACTCTAAATAAGCTTTATAATTTTTGCTAAATATGATTTGAGCAACCATTCGTTTTAAAGATAATTGCAAGAAATTAAGGCATTCGCATGTGACAAAAAGTAAAAAATTTAAAAATCTCAAATCAACTTTACACCGTTAAAGATTCTAAATGTTTACTTTAAATGAAATATCATAAGAAAAATTTAAAAATAATTTTCAAGTACCTGGCGAACGATACACATTTTGGTACCGTTCGCTAACTTTATATTTTTTTTTGGTATTCTCGCCTCCATATTGAATTTTGACTATTGATACCTGAAGCAAAATCTTAAAATGACTACACTTATCCATCGCTTTACACGATACTTCTTTTGCACGATTTCACTTTTACACGATTATTTTGGGTTTCGTGTAACTTGAGAGATTCATGAAATACCTCCATTTACACGATGTTTCATGTGTTTTATTGCACATTTTTGTCTCTAATAGGACGTTCGAGTCAGTTCTTACCATATTTGTTAAATCAATGTGTTCTCATATCAATTTTTAAAATAAATTATGTTTCTAATAAGTAATATTCATGTGACAACACCGAAAAATACATAATTAATTTCTTAATCAAATCAAATTTTTACGCGATTTTGCTTTATTTTCGATTTACACGATTTTTCATTAAAAAAAATTTAAAATTTCGATTTACAAGACTTTCTCTGGAAGGTGTAATTGGAATTAGAATATTGCATACGGATGTCTGTGTAAAATTGTTTTGTTTTACTCCAAATATTATTTGTATTGTTTTAAATCCAATTTTAATCACAGTCGCACGGGACACTTTTTCCATCATGACACTTACATATATTTTATCTGTTGCTATTTTTACGATACTTGTAAATAAATTAGATTAGTAAAAATGTCTTTAAATTAATTAGCCTTCAACTAAATACCACTACTTCTACATATTTAAAGCTTTTGAATACGTTAACTTGCATTTGTGTGTGTGTGTGCGGCTGTTTGCTTGTTCGGATTTTTGCGACATATTTAACCTTTTTTCTTTTCAATAATATCTTCCTTCTTCCTACTTTTTGTACTGGATATTTTATGAAGAAATGTTTTTTCAATGTCGCGCGTGACATCATTTATGCAATTTTGCAAAGCAAACATTTATAGTTATTTGCAATCGAATCGTATTTCATATTTTGCTCTTAAATCATTTCCAGCTTCAGCCTTCGGCTTTCCACTTTTTCCAAGCAATCTGAATTCTTCCCTTGTTTTATAATTAATGGTTTTGCAATAATATTTGACCTTCCTTAAATTTTTCTCTGTACTGTTTACAGCTTTTTAATTTTTTTTCACCATTTGTTTTATTTTGCACTTGCGCTGTCGCACGTGACCAACTTTATATGAGTACCATGATCAGACAAATCTTGTGTTAATAATTGTTTTAAATATCTCTGTTTATACTGAATATTTCGTGAACAAATGTTGTTTTTTCAATGTCACACGTGACATCAATATATGTTATCGTGCAAAGCAAACATTTAAGGTTATTTGCAATCGCATAGTTTCTTATTCATTGGTTTTTTTTTCTTTCTACCCTCAGAGTAATTTTAGAGAGCAAAAGCGAATGGATATAGTGCCCTGCTTTAGGTACATTTATCACAAAAAAGTGTGCAAAGAAAATATTAAAATTAAAAAGTTGTGCTCTCCGAAAATCTCGAAATGGGTTCTATATAAATGTTAATTTTTTTTCATTAGTTAAATTTTAATGTTTCTTTATGAATATTTGTATGATATGATACAAAGTGTTTTCTAGAACTTTTAATTTTTTTTTGTGTAGGTGGACCTTTTAGTGGAAATGAACATATCAATGGCTTAATATAAGAAAGGCGGAACTCGAATTTTCGATATTTTATAGGAGAAGCAAAAAACTGAAGAAAACCTAAAGAATTTATATCCAGAAATGATTTTTTTAGTTGCTATAAGTCCTTGATTTTGAACTGTAACATACTAAGATATTCAAGGAGGATGCAATTATACGTCGTCATTATAGAAAACGTTAAAAACGCGATTTTGAAAAAAATTGAGATACGCCCTTTTTAATTTAAGTCATCGATATGAATATATTTTTAAAAAGGGTTTGCTGAAATTTAACAAATGTGTGTTATTAAAAATCATGAATTTCAATTGTTTTTATTACAATTTAATCATATGCTTAGAAAAGAATCCGGAATTGGTATGCAAACGTATTAAACGAGTCGCACGTGACATTTATCATCATCATGATATTTATATTGCTGCCGTTACTTCTATTAAAAAATTAATTAAAAAGAAGCAAGCTTAGTAAAAATGTTTTCATATTATTAAAAATAGAAGAACAAAATTGTTCAACTCATTTAGGCTGATTTGGAGATTGTGGACAGCTGAAGCTCTTAACACCTCTTTAATTTTTGCCTTTCCAATCTCTTAAAGTTTAATACAACGTATACCTGAAGCATTTGCCCAGCACATTCACAATCCTTTTGTAATTTATTACATACATAAATAACAAGCAAAAAT
The DNA here is from genome assembly GCA_905220375.1 of Tachina fera. NCBI lineage: Eukaryota > Metazoa > Arthropoda > Insecta > Diptera > Tachinidae > Tachina > Tachina fera. The sequence continues at coordinate 10,924,362 of LR999966.1, forward strand.
ATTTCTTGGCTCACCATATTACATCATCAAAAATATTTAATGTAATTTACTTGGTATTTTGACCCAACTAAATAGCACATCATTAGTTACTGTTACCGGAATATAAAAAAAAAATAAATATTTACTTAATTTGAAAATTATTTTTATTTTTAGTTAAGCTAGCAAAATAAAACGCATTAAAACACATAAGTATCAAGTATAAAAAAATAATTAAAATTAAATCCTTAAATACCATAAATCATGACGATTAAAGGAAAAATAATTAACTTTCTTACTTCAATTATAATCAGCTTAAAACCGACAACACTCCCACTCCACAAAATTCAATTAAAATCTTTTAGAAATGCCATCTATAGATTTATTTTTTTAGTCAATGAAAAAAAATCCTACAATTTATTTTTTTTATATAATCCAGCCTTAAGTGTTTGTCAATAAATCACTAGCATACATTCTCTTTATTACAACCGAACACTTAAATTCAATAAATTATCATTAATTTCTGTATTGCCACTTAATTAAAATTTAATTTATATTTACACATACTCAATTGATAATTAATTTTGGTTTGATATATTTTTTATCGCTCTACAAAAAAAAGTACAAAGAAACCAAGTGCGGGCGCCACAAACAATTTTCAAATACTCAATTCAAATATCAATTCGCTTATTTCGCCGCCGCATTAAAACAAATGTCGCAAGACAAAAAAATAACAAATTATATTAAACATTTATTTTGCGCTCATGTATAAAATACCATCAAATCATTAGACAATAATTAAATTATGCACAATTTGAAAAACGCAGCTTTTTAATTTAAGATGAAAATAAACTAGAAATCAGATCAAAAAAACGCAATTTTATATAAGTGATTATCAAGGCAAGAACTTTAAAAATTCAAACGTTGAAGAATTTGAACACACAAGCCAAAAGTAAGCAAAAAGCTTTAAAAAAGTTTTTTTTAATTTCAAAAGCTTCAGGTTTTTTTTAGCACACTGCAAAAAAAAAACTTTAAAAAGCTTATTTTTAGGTAGCAGTTACATTTCGAGCTAAAAGTTTAGTTTAAAAATTTAGATTTAATTATTTAAAAAACTTAATATTTTTAGATCTTTTACAAGAAAACACTATACTGGTGCTATGAGCAAAAAGCTTTAAAAAGTTTTTTATTTGCAGTGTATAAAGCGAGACTTTTTTTTAGCTTAGAACTTAAAATTTTAAAAAAGCTTCAGCTTATAACAAGATAAAATTATATTGGAGAAATAAGTAGGTCAGCAAAAAGCTTCAGAGAAGCTTTTCTTAAAGCACAAACATGAGCAAATCGTTTTCTAGGCACTTACAAAATTATTTAGCATTTATTTATTTATTTCAGATTATTAAAACAATCTTGCTTTCTTCGAGCTAGGAGCTTTCGCTGAGCTTTCATTAAAAAACACAACAGTTTAAAAAAACACTTTATAAAATATTATAAAAAAAATTCCAACCCCAAAGCTTTATCGAAGACTATCTTAGACAAAAAGCTTTCAAAAACCTTTTTTTCAGTGTGTAAAGCGAGACATTTTTAGCTTAAGATTTGAATATTTAAGGTTTTTAGCACTATTAAGAGACAAACTTATATTACGGATAAAAGTAAGCAAAAGCTTTTTAAAAACTTTTTCTTTCATTTAAGCACACAAATTAGCAAATCGATTTCTAAGCAAGCGTAAAGCTTTTTTTTGGAAATCCATTCACTGAAAAAAACACAGCAATTTGTGACAAAATAAAAATTTAAGATTATTATTTATTACACCCAAGAATTTCTCATATTTGCGGCACTCTCTAATCCCAAGGGAGAAAAAAGCTTTTTACAAAATCATTATTCATTATTTTTAAATAAATTGATAAAAAAAATGTTGTTTTTTTATGCAGATTCAGCTTACAAAAAAAGCTCAATCTCATTAATGTTTTAAATATTAATTAATTTTCTGCCACAAATTGCCGCTTTTATGACATTCTAACAAATTCATATTGTTATGTTACTAATGACAAAATTTAGTTTTTACCAACCCCTAATTAAATTGCAATTATGTACTTGTATGAAAAATTTTTTAAACAAATATTGAAATGAAATTCCCATTAAAATTGACCTAAATTTGAAGATGCTTTTAAAAATATATTTGTGTGTGTGTATATATAATTTTTTGCAAGCAATAAATATTTCATGACAATTGCAATGCATTCAAATTAAATGTATTTTAGTTATTTTTTTCGTTTTTTTTAAAGCTTTTTACATTAAATTTTATACAAGCATGGTCACGCTATTGAAGTAAAATTGAAAAAGCATACAGTTAGACAGTGGGTTGGTTGGTTTAATTTAAAATAAAAATTCCAAAATTGCAAAATTTTTTACACAAATTAAAATCGTTGACAATATTTATATTCGTGTATTAATGATGTGGGTGCAAGTACACCAAAATTGTAAACACTATTTCAAGAATCCATTGAGAAGAAAATTTCTAAGTATTGCAATATACTTATATGAAGGGTGGACTGAAAAAATTATGTTGCACAATGGGCTGATGGAGCCGAAAATTATGAAATTACCTGAAAAATCTTTAGACGCAAGATCTGGTTATTTAATGCTATTTGCATTTCGGATTTATTTATATAGATGACAGTAAAATGAATTTGTATGGGCGGTAGGTGACTGAAACACAAATGTTGCACAGTGGGCTTATAGAGTCTTAAGTTCCAAAAAATTTTTTAAAATTAATAGAGAAAAAATTTTTATATTTATAGTAAATAATTTAACAATTTATTTATATATGTACATACGTATGTATGTATATCCTATACCATTGCACAATTGGCTCATAAGAAGCAAACTTTAATATAGTATTTGAGAGCTTAAATGAATTCAAAATTTTTGTATTTAATTGGCAAATTTTGGTAATAGTATTTATGTAAAACAAATATAAGCTTTTTACAGTGGGCAGATGTTGGCATAAGTTTTAAATGTTATTTGAAACAATATATAAGGAGAAAAGTTTATATTTAATTGATAGCTGTTAGCAACATATTGTAGACTTATGACATACACACTATGGTATTGCATAGTGGGCTAATATAGACCAACCTATGCAAAGATGTTTGTTTAACACAATTTATCCGTAAATAGATGGTATAGAATTAAACAAAAAATTCCAGCATGATATTCCAACAAATTTTTTTCGGTTGCATAATTACCGCTTTAAATTAATATTTCTGCATTTCCGACCCACAGTATAATTCAAAATTTAATATATATAGCCAATTAATTAAAGTTATTACTTTATTTTTTTATTATATAGATTTGGCTTGTCTGTCTGTGCAGAATACATTATAAATGTTTAATTAAATGTGTTCTAATTAGAAACTTTTGCCAACGCTATTACAGAAATTTTATTTAAATCCTTTTTTAATAAAAAACACGCTTTAATAAGATAGATAAAAAAGGCGGACACAAAAATTTTTATCGAACTATTTGAAAAAAATTTTGAGTCAATTACACTTTTGTTAAAAATTCAATTGAACAAAAATTTAATTGAATCAATTAAACTTTTGTTTAAGAACTTAATTAATTAAAAAGTTTTATATAGACAGTTAAATTTTTTTAAAGGTGTCAATTGTAAATTTTTTTGTGTAAAAAAATATTTCACATTACATGAACATGACACCAGCAGAGCAACTGTGAAAAATTCATCAACTTCTTTGTAGTAGTGAACACGTGAGATAAACATGTTCAGGCATAACAAATTATTTTGCGGTAGTGCAATAGAGATTGAATATTTACCAATTTTATTCTTTCTCTTTTCTTTCTATTGCAAATGGTTGCGGACTGAAAATCTGATGGCGAACATTGTTACTCAGCCATTTGATCGGGCATAGATGTCAGAGCATGGACGAAACTTGGACATTAGCGGTCTCCATTAGCCATCATACCCATACCAACTTCATGGCTAGTGGAGTCCGCTAGTTATGTCACTTTTCCGCCCACTGTGCAATTTTTATAATTTTTCCAAATCTAATTAATTAAAAATTTTTATAGAGACAATTAAACTTTAAATTCATTTTTTGTTTCGAAATTCGAAAATATTTTTTTTGTGTAGCAAAAAAAATATTTTATATTTTATCCCTTTTCGATCCATTGTGCAATTTTCTTAATTTTTTAAAGTTAAGTTATTTATTACAATTTATGCATTTTGGAATTTTGGCATTTTTAAGCTGGAATGGGTAAACAAAACTTGCACAATGGGTTGTGTATTAGTACATAAAAATACAGTTTTTGCACAAAACTAATTATAAGACTTATTTTTATTATTGCACTTTTTTTTAAGTTTAAAATCAGTTATTGTTTTTTTTTGTAATTTGAGCCCTTTGTTTACACTTCTGCTTCACTGCTATTAAGTGTAAAATTAAAAAAAAAACACTCTCAATCACTTTAACATACAAAAAAAATTAAAAATCTTAAATAAAAACATTTCATTATTGCAAATCAGCGAAAATACGTTCTTTTTTTTTTGATTGGATTTTAACAATACATATAAATTTTGCAATGAAAATTATATATGTACATATAAATTTTGTGTAATAAAACAATAACGTATGGAAAATAAAACGAAACTTTCATTGCATGCTTTTAATGTCATCATCAAAATCATCATCAGTATGTATACATATATGTAAGTATGTAAGTATCTTCAGTAAGGCGTAACGTAACGTCATACTCGTTAGCATTCAATTCAACTCATCATATTCATTCGATTCATTTATGATAAATAAAGTATTGTACTTTATAGTTTTTTTTTATTTTTTCTTATTTAAACAATTTGGCATTTTATATTAATTTTGTTGTTGTTTTTTTTTGCAATTTGTTTGTAATTTTATATTTTGAGGTTGTTGATTGTGTGAATTATGATGATGCTCGTGCAAATATATATTTAATCAATTGTTTGATTGCATCCGTTTTAACGTTTTATTTGTTTTGGAACTAATTATAGCTTTCAATGAATATATCAGCTTTAATAATATGTATATATGTATTTTCCAATTTGCATACTTATTTTTTTTTTTTAATAAATTGGGGAAGTGTATGACTTTTAAATTAAATTTGGCCATAGTGCAAGATAGCTAGAAATGCATAGCTATGTGTAAGATATTTTAATTGCTATTTGTTATAATTAGAAAGGCAAGGATGTCATTTCTTTAGCTCTGTTCTACTGCTGCCATACAAAAACAGCAATTACTATATGGTCCTTCGAAACGGAATTATATCTGATAAAGTATGTTACGGCACATATGTGCCTAGAATTATGAAATATGACACATTCAGCTTCTAAATATTGAATAAATCTTTTAAAAAAAACTTCAATAAATATTTAATAAAAATTAAATAAGTTTACATTAATCGAGATTAGTACAACTCTTACTTAATGTGCAGTTTCCACAAGTCAGGCATACGACTCGTCTAAAAAAATTTTATGAAAATCACTCAAAAAGATTAGTGCTTTCCATATTAATTTTATACTCAAGTCAACCGTCTGGGTGGCAGAAACAGGGAGAAAATGTTGCATAATATAAAATTATTTTGTGATTTCTTCAAATGTAATCTACTAAATATTCACGACTACTTTCATAATTATGGGCACATTTATATTTCGATTTTTAAAGTTCCGTCTAAAAACTCAATTTTGGAACCTTTAAACATTAATACAATTTTATATTAAAGATTGCAATTAGTTTATGGTCCTTCAGACTGGGATTATAATTGACTAGAAGTACGATCCGGGCAATTACATATTATAATTATATTATTATTATTTTAAACTCAATTTGGAAATCACCATACCTAGGTAAAAATTTTTGTTAAAGATTTCATTTATGGTCCTTCGAACCGATTTTATATCTAGTGAAGTACTTTGCACCTGAAATATATATTTCGAATTTTCAAGGCTACTTCCTGAAATTCAATTTTGGAACTGCTGAGTACAGCGAAAAGTTGCTATTAAAGATTGCAATTTATGGTCCTTCCAATAGCATTCATTAAATAAAGGAATTTAACAACTCGGTGCCAGTCAGACCGATTTCCTAAAAAAAAATTTATCCATTTGGTCCCACTGTATGACGGAAACCCGCCTACTTGTTTTGTTCCTTTAATTCGATGGTATTATAATTATCCGATTGCTGTGAAACTTAGCAAGCACATTGGGCTCCCATAATGACACAATCTCTGAGTTGAACAAATGGGCGTAAGCACTCCCATTCAATTAATATTATATTTTATATGCTTGTCTTTAACCAATTTTTACAAAATTTAAACAAATCTTGAGCTCTTAAAAGGACACAACATTGAACAGGAAAAAGTGGAAATGGGGCCACGACCATTAAAATTTGATGTCTTATTGACACACGCTTTGAATTCGTAAAAATATTTAATGTTGTGTTCCAAATGATGGGCGGAGCTACGCCCATGAAATGATAGCGCTAAATTTTATGTACTTCTACTTGATAAACTGCGTTTAAAAAGGCTGGCCGCTTAAAAAGGCTGGCCGTTTAAAAAGGCTGGGCGAGACGTTGCCCATGAAATCTTAGCATTAACTTTTATATACTTGTTTTTGCTAAACTTGATAAATATTTTCGGCTCTTAGAATGAAAAAATTATATACTTAAAGAAGTGGGGCGGGGCCATGTCCATTAAAATTTCATATAATATTTCACGTGGTTTTACCTGACTGATTTTTACGAAATTCGGCACGCAACTTGAGCTTTAAAAGCGACGCGACGTTAAATTTAAAAAAGGGGGCGGGGAAACTAATATTTTTAAATTGGGCGTAACCATGCCCTTAAAATAGCACTAAAGGCAACACACATAAAAATGTTTTATTTAACTAAATCTAAATTAGTTTTTGCTTTTTAGTGATAATTTTAGTTAAAAAAAAGTTTTTTTTTTTCATACAGAATAAACGCGAAATTAAATCGATTTCGATTTAAAGTAAAATCCGAATGAATACAAAATAAAGGGAATTAAAATTTTTTACAGTTTTTGATCGGTTTTAAATCGAAAACGATTTACATCAAATACTTAATAGATATAATTGTCCTTATCTGGAATAGAAGTTGAACACTATTTTCAGTTGAAACTTTGGTAAAAAGGCTTAATTTCAAGTGAACAAATTGTTCGCCTTTTTTTCCAGATAAGGGGGAATACATTTCAATAAATACATAAGAGCTAATTTGATCATTTTTTTATTTTTTTTCAATAATTAAGATTTGATAATAGAAATTAGTTTGAAAAATTTGTTTCCACTCACTTTCAAATATTGCGAAGATATTTTGTTAACATATGCCCATATTAATCGAGTAATATTTATATTAAGCTAATACATAATATGTTTCAATAAAAAAAGATAAGACCTAATTTGATAACATTTTTTCTCAATACCCACGAACCTGAATTTCAGCTGAACTCTTGCTTGTGATTGTAATTATTTTTGATGCCACTCACTTTCAAATATTGCGATGCCCTTATTAAGCGCCTAAAATATTAAGCTAATATTAACACCAAGACCAAAACGAAATACTGCGAGTATAAGCCTTTTCCCAATCGAAAAACTATTTCTGTTATTTTAAAACATGTGATGGCGCGGTGAGTTCATCTTCAGGCCGCTCAAATTACATTCACATTTCCTCATTTACCAGCCACCCACCATGTGCATAAATTTTAATTGATAAAAACACGATTATAATTGAAAGTATATATACTTTTACCGTAATTTACAAAAACACACTCATCCGTTATGTTAAACAGTACAAAGAAAACAGAGCCAAGTGCATCACAATGCAAATGCAAATGCAAATAAATACTAAATCAAAGTAGAGCAAATAAGATATTGAGTTAAATAAACGAGTGCTACATATGATGTGTTGGGCAGGTACCGGCGCATGATTAAATGGAAGTGACTGACTGACTGACTGACTGGCAGACAGAAACAGACTGACTGGTTGCTAAAGCCATTGCTACCGTTATTGAAAGCCTGGCCATGTTATAAAATATTAAATTTCATGGGAAAAAATAATAATAAATACGAGTAATATTAAATGCAAGTATGAACACAAGTGAGTATATAAATTTCATTATGATTAATTTTAGCCCAGGTACTTGTTTGTTTGACGAAAGCATATGAAAACATACACACACTAATAAAAAAAACAATACGATTTTAAAGCAGGTGCAAATTTTTTTTCCATATAAAAGAAATTCAACTACATAAAAGTCATTAAATTTCAATGGAACAGTATTAAATTTGGCACAAGGTGAAAGAAAAAAAATAATATTAATAAACAGATATGCTTAAAATTAATATTTAAATTTCAATTTAAATATAGTAAAAGGGACTTCAGTGAAATATTCTGCATCATACGATCAAATTTTAATTTAAAATGCAATTTAATTTCGCTGATAATCTTCTTTAATGGTAACCATGTTTGAAGCCCATACTTGACATTTATTAGTGCGCTATCTATTTAACTGAAGCAGTTTAGGACATTTAAACTTATATTTGCAGAGCAGTGATGCATTTACGAACACACCCGTACTTCTTTTAGTATAGGGAAGAGAAATAGCACTCAGAAAGTTAATGCTTACTACTATTACTGGGTGTTTCCTTCTCTAGTAAAGGGATAATATTAGAGAAGACAGGTGGTCAAGGAAGAGATATAGGAAAGCTCCATTCTTTTACAACTCTGCTTTTTGCAAGTTTTTTTTAATAATGCAATGTTGCAGCGCGTGTGGTGTCATTTCTTATGGCATATTTGCAGTTAAAATAAATTTTTTAAAACAAGGATATATGAAGGATATTTTAAAAATTAAATTATCGTAACCATTAAAACTAAATTCCCTAAAAAATTTAATGTATGATTTTAGAAAAACATATTTATGAATTTTGTTTTCTTCAGAATCATAACTATAGCTTAAAATAAATTTTTAAAATAAAGGATATACTAGAGGTAGTCCTAAGCTTAATTAGATTTAAATAAAATTTACTAGCATTATTTGTTGTACGATTTCAGAAGCTAAACTTTTTTTTTTAAAATTCTGATCAAAATTACAGCTAAAAAAAATTTAATACATATTAAAGATATATGGAAGGTAGGCATATCCTTGTACCAATTTCAATAAAATATTGTAGGAAAATTAAATGTTATATTTTAGGAATCTTAATGAATTTTTAATGGTTTTTATGTAGAATTGCGGCTGGAATCAAAAATGTATATCTATTCAAGGATATACGGTGGCTAAGTATATTCCCACACCGATTTCAATAGAATTCATCACAATATTTAGATTAATATTTAATTTTAAATAAAATCACAAAATTTTGCAGCTAAAACTAAATTTTGAAATTAAAGGATATATGAGAAAAGTGCATATACCGACCTATATTTAACCAAAATTAGGTTGAAATTTTCACTGTATATCTTCAAAAATAATTTCTAATCAAAATTAAAGGTGAATGCTCATTTTGAAAATTAAGGATATTTGAAGGAGAGACATATCCTTGTTTGAATAAATAGAAAATTTTAACGGAATATTCTTTGTTTAATTCTAAAATCAATTACCGATTGGAACGTTTTTAAAATTAAGGATATATTAGGAAGTAGTTATACACTTTCACAAATTTGACTGGGTTTATCATGGGAATTTTGTGTTTAATTTAAGACATGAAACCAGTTTTCAATGCATTGTAATAATAATTTTAGTCATGGGCGTAGAAATACTCACCAATAATTGCTTTTGTGCCCCTCAAAAATTATTAAAAATTGACTGTAAAATCACCAGTCGTAGTGGAATTTCTTTACTTGGCAACCCAACAGCATGATTCTTCTAAATGGCTGCAATTAACTGGCTCGAAGGACCATACATAACTTGGCAGCACTATGCTTATTCAGCTTTCTTCGTGAACACTGCTCCTCTTTCACTTTGTGTTAAAAGAAACATATACTCGTAGATAACTAAACTTTGACGAGAACTTTGATTACATATAAAATCAATTTGAGATATTTCGTTTGCAGAGAAAGGTCAACCAGCTGCTGTTTACCATAAATATTATTCTTAAGACGATTTCCAGAACAAATCGAGCCACTAACTAATCAGCTGGACTTATAAATTTGCCTGTTTTTAACTCATTACTTATTGCTATTATTTTCTCATTCAATGCCATTCAATGTTATCTATTTAACCTTAAGTTTATTGTTCTAGATTTTTATCTAAATACATCTTATTGCTATAAAGATAATATTTATTTAATTAATTATTTTAGATAAATTGACTTTAAGTTTATTATAAGTTTATCTTTTTCTATTGTGGTTTATATCATAATAATAATATCTAATGAAAAAAAAATGCAATAATATAAAACTTATTAAGAGTTACAAGTTTAAGCTGATACATACAACAGACAGCAATTAATATTTTATAGAAAAATAGATACGAGGGATATCTATTTATAGAAAGCTTGTTAGCATTTCAAATAAAATAATAAAATATTTAATTTAAATGATTGCTGGCCAGATTTTCTTTCTTTCAGCTAAGCAAAGATTTTCCACAAATTTTTTAAATTTTTTAAAAAAGTTTGCTTGAAGCCGGGACTACCTTCGTAGATTGTAGGTAATTATTTCCACCAGCACTTAGTTTAAGTAACATGTTTTGCAAAATTAAAATTTTCTTTCAAAACTTAATTGACTTAAACGCGAGTCAGTCAAGAAGCAAAGCCCGCCAAAGTCAAGTTAAAACCTCAACTATCAACATCATGCTCATGATCAATATCATTATGTATGAACTTTGTTTATACTGATATTTTTAGCTTGGCCGTCATATGGTCAAGCTTAAGTTAATTAAAAGACTTCTAAGGCAATTATTTAAATTTTAAAAACAAAATAAAAATTATTAATAAAACAAATAAAAATACATAAATATTTATAGACATGATATTGTTGATGGCTATTTATTATAAACACAAACAAAATAAATTACTATGGAGGCTTCTTTGGCGCTGAAACACACATGAGTGGCTAGATATAATCACTTTTAAAGACAGACATACATACATTGTGGCTTTTTTTTTTTTTTTTTTACCCAGAACACTGTTAATGACTTTGCAAATGTTTGCTAAAATAATGAGTATGAAAAGCAAAAAAGTCATAATTTTATGACCTGTGCTTGCTATTGTTAGCTATTGGAATCTCTAATAACACCTCTTAGTTTTATTATTTTTTTCTTTTGAACTAATAATAAAATTCTGGGCAACTTTCTTTGACTCTTTTAATTTACTAAAGCAAATTAATATTTATCATTAAGGGAATATTTAAAAATTTCTTTCGTTGCCATTAAAAAGAGCTGCCTTGCTTATTGTACTCTTAAATCTCCCCTAATCTTTCATACAAACTTCAATACATGGTCCTTACAGTCATACATTTGTGGTCCTTCGATTCCAAGATAGAGCAACTATAACTTAAATATATGACAGAGCGTGTTATAGATTTACGTGAGCATCTGCCAATTACGTTCTAATCTCACAGTAGTCTGGATTACTTTCGGTTGGCAGGTTGCTGAGAACGGAAAGTAAGTTTTGACTTTAATAGCTCCCTTCGTACTCTTATTGCCTGAGAGTAGCAAAGGCATAAGGCAAGTGAAGTGGCAGATATACTGAGAAAAAAGAATCCTAGTTCAATTTTCTTTTTTGAAACTCTGCTATTGTCGGTTTTAATAATTTTTATAGCATAGTTGCAGCACCTCTGGTGTTAACCAAGCGTATTATAATACGTATAAAGTATACTTACAAAGTATAAAGAATACTTTAAGCTGTGTAGCCGACGATTAATTGCTACAAATATGTAGAGAGATATATATGCATAGACACAAATGAGGAAGAATGTTTAGATTCTTTCACAGTTATTGTACACTGTTGATATTGTCAGAACGTATTAGACCATATTTGAATGCCAATTGTTGCCGGCTTCGTAGCGGTAATCACAGAATTTGAAAACAAATTGACGACCTCAAACATTATGCGTGCATTTTTTCAAGTATTTTATGCCTGTATGTATTTTGAATATTTTTGCCACTGTTGTTATTATTATAATTATATTTATTATATTTTATTTTTTGCGAAAACATATTTATTAGCAGCCTAAATATTGGAATAATTAATATTTTTTAATTTCTTCCCAACTTTCCACAAACCCCAAATATAACGGCTGTATGTAGAGTTTATCGCTTAAAATCTTTTAGGCTTTCTGAACTTAATGAAAATGTCGCCTTGTAACTTATAAACAGTCTACCAAAACTTTAAATTGTTAAATAAAATATTTAAAGGACTCACTTTTATTTTGTCGTTGATATGAATATTTCCAAATTGATTGATTTTGTTTGCTCGGCTAAAAATAAAAAGTAAAATTAAATTGGTTAGCACTAAATAAAAATGTATGTATGTATGCATATGTCTGTGAATTTTTTAAGATAACATATTTTATACCGTGGAGACTTGCTAACTTTTAATAAATATAGCATTTTAAAATATTTTTTATGCATGAGGTTTCAATAATATAAAAAAGTACTGTAGAACAGAGCAGGTAAAAGGAAGGTGGAGAGTGAGAACAAAAGACAAGACAAGACAAGACAAGACAAGACAAGACAAGACAAGACAAGACAAGACAAGACAAGACAAGACAAAACAAGACAAGACAAGACAAGACAAGACAAGACAAGACAAGACAAGACAAAACAAGACAAGACAAGACAAGACAAAACAAGACAAGACATGACAAGACAAGATAAGACAAGACAAGATAAACCAAGACAAGACAACAGACGATAAGACAAGACAAGAATATACCACACAAGACAAGACAATACCACGCAAGACAAATCAATACAAGACCAGACAAGACAGAACAAAACTAAATAACTTTTCACCTATTTCTGCTCCTTAAAATTGGCTTCAAGACTTGGTGTATTTAAAGACTTGAAATAAAATTGTATGGCAAAAATTTTTAAAGAATATTTGAGTCCGTTATATCCCCGTGTAAGGGTAGGTAGTTAATTGGTTCCATAAAGGCATAAAAAGGAGGTTTAAAATGCTCCACAAAAATTTTTATCGCAAGAATATACATATGTATATAAAAGTTCCTTTTATGCCTAAAATCATGGAAACCATTAGAGGATGTGAAAAAATGGCATAACTTTGCAATAGGTTTAGATAACTTGCAAAATGCCGATACGCGTACATATATATTTCATTTTGCTTCCCTGTTATTATTTTTTTTTGTGTTGTACAGTATTATTTTTAAAATTATGTTTATTTTGGCGACACTTCTGATTTGAAAAGCTTTTAAAAGTTTTTATTATTTTCAATTGCTCATTATTTAAATAACCCCACACGCAAAAACACTTAACTTCTGCCATAAGTTGAATATAATGAGTCATTAAAGTGTATGAGTAGGAAAAAATGTGCTTGCACTAAAATGTTAATAGTTTTTAATTTTCTTCGCGCTTTTAAAACATTAGGGTAAACGGTATACAAAATTAATTAGATCTTTGAAACGCAGGCGATAAAGTTTTTCTAGTTTACTATACATTTTTAATAAAAAAAGAGCCTTTCAAACTATTCCCGCTTATTTCAATTTACTAACGTCTTTCATTTATAAATGAGCAAATATTTGTTTCGTCTGACAGTGCCCTTAGTTTTACCCTTACCACCCGCAGCGTTCCCATATGTCTTTAATTACGTTTATATACATACGTATGTTTTTTTAATTTTCTTTCTTGAACGTATTTAATTACACACTGCACATGTTATACCAGCCAAGCATAAGAGTTTTTTTCCATCTCACATAAACGTTTAAAAATAAATTTATGAAGTAAACATAGGGATATAATTTGTGTAAAAGCACGCACTATGAATAGTGTGTGGAAATAATTAGAAGCAAAATTTATAGTTATAATAAAATCATTAGGTTACCAGACGCCCATCAGGCGTATCAACAAAATCTTTAAACAGACAGACTTTTCTTTTTTTTAACATTTTAAATCATTTTACACCTACAATCCCCAAACACTAATGATTATTTCTTTTTTTTTTGGTGCGGTGACGTTTTCTTTTATACTTAAAAGATTTATGTGGCAGTTTCCCATATTTTGTTTAAGAAAACTATTTTAAATATTTATTTTAAAAAATTCTGTGAATTAAAAAAAGAACATTATAATGGTTTCTTCATTAAATATTAAATTTTTTAGGGAAGGCAAAATAATTTATAGAGCAATGATATAAGCTAACTAATAAATGTTTCATTTCATGTAAAACATAAAGTTTTATTATATAAAATATTTTAAAATTTTATTGTTTAAAATTTGAAATATTTTGAAATTAAATATATTTTACACTCAGAATTTTTTTATAGAAATAATTTCTTGCACTAAGCCTCAAAGATTTTTGTCATATTATATTATACATACATAGGTATTTTTTAGTGATGCACGAATATTCGCATTCGTATTCGAATTGTCGAATATTCGGCCATTTTCAGACGAATACGAATGTATTCGTATTCGCCAAATTCAGGCGAACTCGAATACGAATACGAATATTTTTCCAAAGAAATTAAATAAACAAATACATAAATACAACAAAATTTAAATAAATGACTAAAAATTTAGTTTGTACAAATACATTAATTTTTTATAGAAATTTTGTGCTTTGAATCATTTTTAAATATTATTTAATGATGATCATTAAAATGTTGGGTACTTTTTATTAACTTTAAAGTACGCCAACAAGAGTGTGAAGTCCTTTTTAATACCAATTTTTTAATATTTCATATTGCATATAATATTCGTATTCGTATTCGCGAATATCGTTTCAAATATTCGTATTCGTATTCGAGAATATCATTTGAAATATTCGTATTCGCGAATATCAAAAATTGACATTAGTTACATCACTAGTATGTATAAAAAAGGTTATAATAATTGGCTTTATATTAAGACGAACAAACCCTAATCTCCCTACTGTGCAGGATTTAATATAAAAAAATAGATTTATATTTTTTCAAATCTAAAAGTTCATTTTTTTACCCCACTGTGCAAACTAAAAAATATTGCTTGCCTATTTTAAAATACTTTTTTTTAAATTTATTTAATTTAAAATTTTTTTGTCATTTGTAAAACTTTAAAAAAATAATTAACCCACTGTGTATGAAGTATTTTTCACTTTTTTAATTTTTATAACCCACTCCTCAACTTTAATTAAATTTGAATTGTTTTTCTTGTTCTTGTTAATAAATCTATTCAGTCAATGCTTCCCCATAGTGCAAGAGGTGGTAAGTTTAAGCAATTAGTGTTGTTTTTTTTTCATCATATAAATTTTCGCTTGTTCGGCTTAAAAAATATATTGACCCGATATAACAAATCAATATTGCTCCACTGTGCAAAAAATTGTTTTGTTGTTGAAAATAATTATTTTATAAATTTGTTTTTATTAAATTGTTTATTTAATTTTTTCATGTTAAATAAATTTAGATAAAACTATAGAGCCCCACTGTGCAAGATATAAATTACGCTTTTCAGGCCTTTAACATGTAATTTTAAATTGATTTTTTATTCAAGATTTTTTTCTCTTACAAAATATATGTCTGTCGTCGACCCACTGTTCCAAGTCATTTCCTCCCTTCTATATTTTAATTTTTTTAAATTTAATTTTTGCAAGTTGCAATACTTAAAAAATATTAAATTAATACTGACCCATTATGCACGATGTATACTTCTCTTTCAATATTTTTTAATTTTTAACTTGGGTTCGAACGTTTTTCTTTCGTTAATAATAAAAAAAATAAGTACGTATGTTTAATCAAAGCTGTCCCAGTGTACAAACAATGTGTTGTGCTTTCTAAACCTTTATTTCAGATTGTTATTTATAAATTCTTTGTTAAGCATTTAACAGATAAGTCAAAAACGCCCCACTGTACCAGCAGTATTTTTTGTTTTGGGAATTTGCGGCCTGTCCCACGATGTCGACAGACGAAGTTTGATCGATTACTGATATTGAAGACAAGTTGTCTTATTTTATTTTTGTTTTCAACAGAAATTGTTGATCGAAAGTTTTCTATCGATATCGCGGAACAGGCCCTTTAGTTATATTTTTAGTTTGGAAATTTAAAATATTAAAAAAAAAAAAAAGAAATACATTTAAAGTTTGGAACAGTCACACTTATTCCAGTTGTCGACATCGACGTCACTTTAACACAATACGAAAAAACTTGGGGCTTGTGTACCCTTTGTAGAACACAACTGACTCATTTTGGCAGGTTTATGCAATTTTCTAGACCTTAGGGAAAAGAAATAGACTGCCAGTACCACAAAATTGTTCTCGAGATCCGAGTAAACAAGCCCCAATTTTTTGGTATTGTGTTTAAAAGGTGACGATGTCGAAAACTGGAATAAAGGTGAGTAAATTTTTAAATAATTGAACGTGTAGAAAAACTAATTATTTCTGAACTGAAACATTAATATGAATGAATGCAATGAGTGCAGATCAACAATTAATTATACATAACATTAGAATAAAAAATTAGTAATCTTTTATTACGATACTGTCCCACTGTGCAGTAAGTACTTTTTTCTTTTAGGATTTTTATATCAGAATTTTTACTAGCATTTTTTTATTTAAGCAGGTCGTTTAAGAGTATTTTTTCTTTATACAGTTTGTGCTGGCAAAAATTGCTTACTCGCCCACTGCAAAAAAAGTATTTCTGCTTTTTAAATATTTAATAGCAGAATTTATATTTCGACGCCTTTTTTTTTTTTTTTGCTCACAAATATTGTGCAAAATCGATACTGAGCCATTGTGCAAAGTGTATCTTTAACTTTTCAAGATTTAAAGTAATTTTTTTTTTTCAAAATTTGGCTTGTTTTTATGGTTAAGCAATTGACTATATGCATTTTGTTCCCGCTTTTGGAACTCATCAGTAGACTTCAATCCATATTTTTTTTGTTATGAACCTTTTTGTATCGTTGGTTTTATGAAAAAAGAGTTATGTATGTCAGGAGTATTTTAACACTTGATTTATTTTGGTTTTTGTCGGTTTAAAATGTCAGGTTGATATAAATAAGAAACATCAACATTTATAAATTTTTAAACTTTAATGCATGTGAGTATATTTTATTTTGTCGATTATTCATTCAAGAGTTTTGGAATTTTTAACTAAACGCATACATATGTATGTATGTATGTATGTATGTATAACTTTAATTAATTCTGCCTACTGAAATATGTATATATCCTGTTTTCAAAAACGTTTAATAAACAAAATGTTTTAATTTAGTTCATAAAATTTCAACTACATATTTTTCTATACATTTTTAAAATTATTTAAAAGTTGTTATTGCAAATTGTGCAGTGACATCCTGCAGTATATGCAGATACATGGGGCATTCCACGCTAAATTGGATGGTTGGACATTTTTTTGTTTTTCTCAATTTTGTCGTATTTTTTAGTACCCTTTGAGGAAACAGTAATTCTTGGGAGGGAGGGCAATAAACCTCCTAGAATGGCTTTTCTACACGCAAGGAAAAAATATGGTTGAGGTAACCATAATCAAACAGCAAGATACTATGATTGAATTATATGGTTGTAGTTTAATCATATTAATGTCAATAGAAAAGCAAACTTTTAATAATATTATTATCTGAGTTAATAATAATATTATTAACAAGAACAATGAACTTTGTTACACCTTATCTTATTATTGTAAATATAACAACACTATTGTTAGATGTGACTAAAATATAATTGAGACTCATCACACCATGTTCTTATATTATAATAATATTGTTAAATACGACAACAGCATAATTTAATATAATAATAATATTTTGTTTTTCAATCATATATTTATTTGTGGATCTCTTGTTTAAAACAGCTGTGCGTAAATCCGAAATAAAAATAAATTAATATTGTTGAAATTAAATGTATATATAGAAATGTATACTTACATATGTGTTTATATTAGAAATACAGAAACGTCTGTATAAAGAGATAAATATATGTACGAATGTATATGTTGTTTATTTATCTACCCTTTGATTTGTTTGTACTTTTTTTAATTAGTTAATTAACACCATACATGCAATACCGATATCTTACAAACGAAACACTGAATTGACAGAAAATGTTTCTGAAAAAGATTTTTTTTAACTTAAAATAGTATGGTTTTGGATAACATTATATTGTTATTTACATTATATTATTTTTAAATAATAACAAAAATTATGTTGCAGTCATGAATTTTTAACAAAACTATATTGTTAAACTCTAAGCATATCACACTTTTTATGAATATAATAATGTAATTATTAAATTCAAACATTACTTTGCTTACCGTATCAAAATTAATGTTTAAAATAACAATAACTTGTTTTCAACGACCACAGATTTGATTCTGAGAACATAATATTGTTTTCTCAACCATTCTACTAACATATCTTTTCTTTGCGTGTACGCCACAGGATTTAAAATTGAAAATCCGTTAATCAAAAACAACTAAAATATTTTGATTTTTTTTGTAAAAATTTCTATAAACGAAAATTTGGCAAAAAAAATCTTAATTTGAACCAGTTATGAACCAAAAAACCGAAAAGAGTATTTTTTCTAATTTAGGGTCTAATTTTCAATCCATTTCATTATTTACCATGCACATATCTTTTTCGATATAAAATTTGCGTTTTACAAAATAAGGACCTTAATATCTTTTGACGACCAATAAAAAAATTTTAAAATTTACCAGGAATGCTTTTTTGGGAGCTACTGAAAACTACCATAAAATTCGGAAAATGACAATAAATAATTCTTTCCGCCAAAAAAACCCTCTTCAATGCAAAGATCTGATAGAAGAAGATAAGAAAAAGTACGTCAAATATAAAATTAAATTTTAATGGGCATGCCTCCGACCAACTTTTAAATGTAAGAAGATTGTGTGTTTTTCAGAGTTCAGGGTGCGTGTTAAATGTTGTAAAAGTCGGTAAAGTAGAACCACTTAAAATAAAATATTTAATTTAATTGGGCGTGACTCCGCCCATTTTTTATAAATGGAGGATTGTGTCTACTTAAGAGCTCAAGGTGTGTGGTAAGTTTCGTAAAAATGGGCGAAGTAGAACCACGTGAAATATTAGAATAAATTTTAATAGGTGTAACTCCGCCCATTTTTTCAACTTTCAAATTGCGTAATTCCAAGAACCAAAGTTGTTTTAAAGGTTTCGCAAGCAAGCAAATAAGTAGAATATCATAAAATAAAATAAAAAATAAGGGCATGTCACCGCCAACTTTTTTACAATGGGACCTCTAAGACAGCAAAAAATTTTTTACAGTCGGTCAAAAATGTGTTGAGTTATGAAGATACACACCTAAAAAAGAGACGAATTTTAAACCTCTTCCTTTTTTTTGAAGTCTATTAAAAATTAAAACCATCCGATTTGGCGTGGAATGCTCCACGTACAAAAGTATACATATGTACATGTATGTGCAGATGTATTTATAAATACATGTATGTACTTGCACATCATTTAATTTTATGCAAATAATTTTTTTCTTTTTATGTACATACATATGAAAAAACAATGTTATTTTGACACGTGTTTTGAACAACAAAATTTAGCAATATTAACACAAATATGGCGTCATAAGTATTTTTTTTAAATACAAACACATTTCCACAGAGTTTGCGAAATGTAAACATTTTGTACGTTTAGAGAGCAACGGTAACATTATGATGTATAACAGTGATCTGCAATGAATAGTTTTTTTTTGCTATTCATACTGACTCATGAAATTTTAAATATAAATGCATAAACTCAACTAACTACTCTGATTTATGCACACTCACAATAAGATTGACTTATAAGTATAGGCTGCAATAAATATGAGTGCAACGTCGACATCATAGTCACCACACTCACACTCATAAATCACCTCAGTTTGATTTCTAATTTAAAGGAAAATACTTATACCACTCGCATTGATTCAGCTCACTTAAGTCATAAAGGTATGTTTGTTTAAAAGTTTACCCTCTTATGCAAAAACGATTGGTCAATTTAAAGTTGGTTTAACAAACGAATTTTGTATGGAAAAATAGGTTTTAACGCATGCTTTAACTTTAACAATTGTTGTTGCATAAGAGGGTTAACTTTTAAGAAAACATTAAACAGTTTGCAAGTAGTATACAATATTAGTAAATAGTGTTGCTTCTCATTTCCTTGAAAAAAAAAATCCATCCGAGAAACACATTATCTCATAATGAGAACTTTAATATTCCTTTGCGAATTTTGCATTATGCATCATACTTATTTCGCATCGTAAATAGGCATTGACTTAAGGAGAGTCGAAACAACAACTTCATAAATGCTGCCAAGTATGAGTTTGAAGCGCACTTTAAACTTTCGAGTGAATCTGATTCATAGACAACATTGCAATAAGTATGAGTGCGCATAAATAAAAGAAACTATAAGTCTTGAATCATGACTACTACCTTTTTCACTACTCATTGCTGATCTCTGATGTATAACTGAGTTTGTATGTATGTGATCTGAACTCCTTCCATCCCACTCATTTGCTCAGTGTGATTTTTTGTTTACAATTTATGCAAGCGTGTGTAGGTGCGCATACATATGCATGTACATATATATGTATATACATATTCTAACATCTATAGCTACATATCGCTCATTTATTGTAAAAATGTCATAACTCAACATAAATAAAGAGTTTAAACTTTTAAATTTATACACAAAATAATTATTTTTCTCTCAAGAGTTGAATATACAAAATATGCATATTTTGAGTTATTATGTTATTGAAGTAAATGGGTGATAGTTTTTTGCATGCTATTGTTTACGTATGTATGGTATATGACAACGAGTGTGTGAAGACTTCATTCGCACCTTTTGTTTATCCAAATAAATTGATACACATTTTTGTCACACACACCCAATTCAATATTTATTGCGACAACAGAAGTTGACATGTTTATTGTGATTACAGAATTGACTTTTCAAAAATAAAAATAAAATTATTAATTTGAAATTCTTAAATTTAACTGAATTAAATATTTGCATGGCATTAAGAATAATATTGCAGCGATTACTGCCACAGTAGGTTGACTTTTCGGATGCGGTATTTATATCGTGCACATATACAACGTGGGAAAACATGCTCATGGTTACAGAGCATCAACTTTGAAGAGGTGATTGCTTGTTTGCTGCATTCTATCTATTACTTCCCTACACGAAGTTTTGAAATAAATATTTTTGTGGAATATTTTAACCTTGAAATTATTCTGCGTATGGACCGTTTTTATTGCCACTTTCTTAAAAAGGGGGCAAAAAAGTACCATTAACCCGGGGCATATAATGAGTTAAACTATTCTACAAAAATATTTGCCAAAAAATCTTAATATAAGTCCCTAAATACACCACGGATGTATGTTAAACGTAAGCACTGGAAATAAGGTAAATCTATATATGCCTTCTATGGTTAATTTTATACTTATTCACACTTGCTTCCAAGGCTTAGGGAACTGTTGCACAATTTGTGTGTGTTAAATCTTAAGTGGAAAATTTTGGTGAAACAATTTTACCCTCTAAGTCTTCCGTATGGTTCTTTACTTGCCATCCGGAAAAAGGATGCTAAAAGTGTCCTTAAAAAGGCATATAAAGGGTTAAATATTCTACAAAAATATTTCCACAAATTTTACTTAAAATCTAGAAAATAAACAGAACTTGAAATACGTTTGATGGGTTTTGAAATATTTAGAATAAAATTTTTATTAAAATTTGTTAATTTAAAAAAAATGATTATTTGTAACCTATGACCCACTGTGCATGGAGACTTTTTCGCTTTTTGAATTTTTATAAACCAACCTATAACTTAATAATAATAATAATCGTTTTCCTTGCTCAGGTTAACGACTCTATTAAGTCAATACTGCCCCATAGTGCAAGACGAGGTTTTTTAATTTTTTTTTAATAATTGTAACGACCGTTTTTTTTAAATTTTTTTCAATTAATCAAAGTGTTTCGTATACATGGCGAAATATAAGTTATGTTAAATTGATGCAGACCCACTGTGCTTCCGGATATATATACTTTGCTCTTAAAACTTTTGTGTCAAAACTGAAGTTCAAAAAAAATTTCGTTTTTGGCTCAAAAAAATTATTATAAATCAATACCGTTCCGTAGTAAAAAAGATGCTTCTGCTATTGAAAATTTAATAAAAAGTGTTTTAATTAAATCTTGTTTTTTTTTCTGAAAATAAAATATGTTAAATCGAGGCTGCTGCCTCACTGTGCAAGAACTTTAATGCTTTTGTATCAAAATCTTATTGGATTATTTTTCGGTCACATAAATAACCTACAAAGGGTTCATAATGAGTTAGAATATTCTACAACTTCATGCTTAACATAGATTTTTCATTACAAGTCTTTGAATACACCAAATCTCGATATTCAACTTAAACCGTTAAAAGACGGTTTTGTGCTATTTTTAGCAATTATTTATCAATTGAGAAGTAGTGTGAAACAAAGCCTAGTACGCATTTGAATTGTGACTGGTTTTCGCCGCCAAAATGAGATGTTATTGTATGTGTTTATTATTAGAATTCTCATATGGTTTGTATTAAAATTATTATAAGTATTTGAGATTTAGTGCCGTTTTAGCAAAAATTTGTACAAGACTAGAAGTTAAGAAATTGAAAAATTATATGTATTTACTTTCAACTCCATATAAATAATAAAAAATAGTTTGCTTGTTTTTAAATTTAACCATAAAATTTTCATAGAAACTTTGGTTTATAAACCTACTACAAAAAAATTTCTTTGGATGCATCTATTCTTTTCATTGATAATTTTTTTTAAGAGAAGTCAACTTAGGCAATGAATGCCTACTACGCTTAGTAGGTGTTGCCTTTAGAAAGTGAAAGTGATAGAGAAGATAGGTGGTGGAGGAATAGATAGAGGAAGGCTTTTTTAATTTTTTTTCTAATAATGTCGGAGCGCCTCTGGAACGTATTAACTTTTTGATGCTGTGTTAATTAGCATTTTATTTTTTATTTTACTTTGCCGATGACTCGGCTACATAATAGCAAAACTTTCGGTTTTGTAGTCAACGTGCTAAATTCCTCAGCCAACGCCACACTCATAAAGAACTCAACATTCATTTGAATTCGGTAAAGAGTTATCAATGCATAGAACCGCTTGTCAAGCAAAATCACTGAGAACAATCCATATTACATTTTATTTTTAATCACCATATTTTCAATAATTTATTTCTAATAGAAAATTTATTTTGATTTCAAACTTTAGTTTCCATTTTCCCCCTCTAAATTTTTCTTTTTCTATTTAATTTTTTTTTTTCAAATATCATTTGAAGGTGTTTCAAAACACATAAATCCATGTCACAATATTTTATTGTCGAACACAACGACAACATCAATTTAATGCGAAATGCAGCTTTCTGTCACTTTCTTTAGTTTTTGTTATAAATTGTAACCCTCTTGGTTTTATACCTACAGTAACAAAATACAAACAAATTGCTTCATTTTCATAAATTTTTCATCCTGTTTGTCAAACATCCTTTTTGAGTTAAGCATTCATTGTTTGCTATTGTTTTGTGTGTTTTACCTTTTACAACAACAACAAAAAAAAGAAAAAAACACCCAAAGACACCAGAACTTGATATTGAAATGATTAAAATGTTGCAGACACGCAGCATGTGTTTCAGTGCTTATGTTCTCTATTTTTGTTTTTTTTTGTTTTTGCCTAACAAAAGGATATCAAACTGTCATAAGGACTATAGAGTTGGCTTTTGGGAGCACTACTTCTAAATTTTATGCAACGTGAGTGGTTTTATGGGTTGAGGCCTACACTACTTACTACTACACAATTACACTACTCCCTTTTTAAGTAGAGTAGGGAAAAAGAAAATTTTAAGTCCAGCCCAAGTGTTCTGGTTTTAAGGTATAATTATTAAATCATAATTTCTTGAGAACAAGGCAGCTGTAGCTGGCTGGCAAGTTGCGGCCAATTAGAAACTCCTTATACTTATCCATCATTTTGTGCCATAACACAAAAACCATCTTTAGTTGCTGATGTTGCAGTGTCGGTCGGTTGCTTGTGGTGGCTGAATGTTTAGTTGTATGTTATATGCTGGTAATTAATTTAATAATGCTTTCCATTAGATTGCTTGGCAGAAATTATATGTTTCTTTTCCTTATTTTTGAAATTTTTAATGGAAAATTTTATAAAGCTGACACACAGCATTAGCCAAAGTTGTGCATCTAATGTTTGTTTAATTACAAACGAGAACAAGTTTTAAATCAATTAAATATTTTTTTCTTTCCTCTTTAAACTAATTGCAAGACAGAAGTATATATTAAGCCGACTGGGATCCAGGGGAAGCAAAAATATGTATATAAAATTTTTTTTTATATTTTAAAATTTGTTTTAAATGTTCATAAAAATTCAATGAAAATTATGGCCTGAGCTATTAAGGCCCTAATTTTCTAAATCACATCACACAAATGATTTAAATTTAGACACGATCAAACTGCTTGCTCACAAGTTTGTGTACGGGTGCTTGTTGTTTTGAAATTATCATGCTTGATGACATATCCATCATTAATTTTTTGTTTGATTTCATACTGTTTGTTTGGACCGTATTGAATGAATTAATTTTTGTATGTGTTTGGGTGGCGTCCTGCATGGTTTAGATTCTCACATCAGCCCCGCAGATGGCGCTGCAGTCGGAATCTAGGTTATATATCTATACTGTAACTAATCGGGTGGATTGACATGTATGAATTTTTAACCGACTTCAAAAAAAGAAGGAGGTTTAAAATTCGTCTATATTTTTTTTTGCTAGGTGTGTATCTTCATAACTAAGTACATTTTAGACCAATAGTAAATACTTTTTGTTGTCTGAGAGGGTATAGCTGCCCACTGTAAAAAAAAAGTGGGCGGGAACACGTCCGCAATTTTTTATATAATTTTATTATATTCTACTTATTTGATTTGCTACCGAAACCTATAAATCACCTTTGGTTCTTGTAATTACACAATTTGGAAGTTGAAAAAATGGTCAGGGTTACGCCCATTAAAATTTATTATAATATTTCATGTGGTTTTACTTCACCGATTTTAATGAAACTTACTATACATCTTGAGCTCTAAGTTAGACACATTCCTCCATTTAAAAAAATGGGAGAAGTCACGCCCATTAAAACTTAATTTTTTATTTCACGTACTTCTTATCTTTTTCTATCAGATCTTTGCATTGAAGTGGGATTTTTTTTGCGGCAGAAAGAATTAAAGTGTATCCATTCAAGTGAGGGCGTAAGTCAATGTTTTTCGCACTCAGCTAGTGAAAATATAATTATATATACAACTCCGCGGCGGTAATCGAAGCCACGACCTCGCTAACCACTCAGCCACAGTGGTGCAATTTTTATTAGTTTATTATTATTAGTTTTTTTTATTATTTTTTTGCTTTTACTAATTTTTTTTTAATTTTTATTTTTTATTTATATTAATTTTTCTATTTTTTATTTTTATTTTTTATATTTTTTAACTTCTTTTTTATTTAATTCTTTTATTTTTATTTTTTTATTTTTAATTTTTAGTTTTTTTATTTGTGAATTTTTTTCTATTTTTTAATTTTATTTTTTATTTTTTAATTTTTTTTTAATTTTTTGAGTTCTTGTGTTTGAATTCTTTAAATTAGTTTTTTCAAAAAATGGTTGTTGTCTTTGATAATGAAAAATAAATATATTATTGCCATGTTTTTCAAAAATAAAAATTAAATTAAAGTATTATACAATAGTTTGAAAAATATATGAAAAAATAGGAGTTGGAAATAATGTTTGGAACAAAACAGACAAAAAATAATAATTGTTTTAAAGAATCATACTGTACACGTGCTTGTTAAGCATTTTGATCGTCTTTAGAACATAAAAACATGATATCTTTGTTTTTCATACAAATTCGTCACCGAAGAAGAAAACAAAATAAATTCAGGCTTGCTTGTATGACAAACAACAAATAATAGGTATGTTCATTTACTAAAAGTTATTAAGAATTTGTAACAATTGCTACTGGAAAAAGAGTTCAGTATTCAGTAACCCAAAAAGTTTGCAAGGAGTGAAAAAGTCTAAGAAGAGTGAAAAATTGAAAGACAAAATTTTTTTTCGCAAATTCTTAGTTGCCAGAATTATCCAAACAGCTGTGCTCTGTTTTGCTTACAAATTAATTGTTCTAAATGTCAAAAAAAAAAAGAAAAGAAACTCTAAAAATATGCGTTTCTTTAGTAAAAAAATATTTATTGTTTTTTCTTTGAGTAAGAAAAAAATAAATACAATTTTGTATGGTCAAGACTTGTTTATCATAACTGATCAGGGATAGAAAATGGCTTTTATGTATCTGTTAATAGAACATAAATAAAAAATAGTGAAAAATTAATAAAAATAGTAAATAGTACATGAAACTAAAGTAAAAGTATTTCGGCTCCATTAAATATCGCCCAAAAATAAAAATGAAAAATCTAACAAAATTTTTCCATAAAAGTTAAAATTTTTTTTGGATTTTTTTATTTTGAAATTTTGATTTTTGGATTGCATTGGCGGTGGGCGGTGGGTGTGGCCTATTTGGATCAAATTTAATTATTCCCTTGGTGTCAACTTTCAATCAATCTAAGGCATGTCCTTAATTTTTAGCGCAAAAATGTATGAAACCCTCGCACCGTGTCTCGTCTGGGCTATTTATTCAATACTGAACTGCGTAATTTCGATAGAATATTTTATTTTTAATCTTTATTTTTATTCCTTTTCATAAGGGTGGTACATGAATATCACGAGTGTTCTTACCGTTTGTCATTTATCTTTAGGATAATAATAATGACGAGCAGGACAATGACAATGTTACAATAATGCCCACACTTTTGTTAAAGCAACTTGGTACTCAAGCATGTTCATTGTTTCCCAATTGTCTTTTATACAAGAATTATTCTACGGCAGTTGGCAGTGAGAGACGTAAATAAAGATTTAAATTGGGGTTGATAATGCAAAATAAAAAATAAAAAAAAATAAAATATTTCACAGACACAATTGCTTTTATTTTTAATCATCATTATCAAGACTGTTGTTTTATTTCATTTGGTCTGGTGTCTGCAACAAAAGTAACAACGCAACACGACATGACATCCTGAGCAGTGGCAGCAGCAGTAGCAGTAGCTTTGCATCATCAAGCTGTAACAGGATGAGTAAAAGGACAACAGGAAATTGTAGCAATTTTATGTCTGCTATAGCCTTTCGCCATTTGATTTAACAACTCAAATGTTAAACAATTAATGCGAATTTTAACTGGAATATTGTTTCCTTTAGAGAAACCCTTATATTATTTTATTTTTTATTTTTTTAAATACTAATTGCTGTTGCAAAAAATTTACCCTGTTCTTTGCACATTTTAATATTTTCTCTTATTTTGCAGCATTATTTTTTTTGCTTAAATAAACACAAATTTTTGTATTTTAATTTATGACTCTGGAGTATAGAAGAGGAGTTGGCATTTTACTTCCCCTTTCGTTCTTGAATTGTTTTGTTGCCTTTGTCTTAATTATTTTAACATTTTTGAATATATTATTCAAATGATTTTATAATAATTACAGGGGTTGCCACGAAGGCTATTAAAATGTTGTTGTTTTTGCTTTTTCTAACTTAAATTGCAAAAGTTAAAAGAAGGAAATTTTTGTAGCAAAATTAAGTATAAAAATATAAAAATTTAAATAGAAAAGAACCTCTAAGGCATTTTACCTTTATTCTTTAAATAACTATTTCATCATATATGTACTTAAATAAGCAGAAAATAAAATGAAGATGGAAGTATAAATCAATAATTATACTTAAAAATGCATTTACCGAAAGAAAATTAAAAATAATTCTCGTATTTAATTCCTCGAAAGCTTCATATTAACTTTATCTCCGCCCACGTAGTTGGACGCGAGTGCTGCTAGTGTCAATCTAAATTAACTATTCTTGTCATCTTAAAAAAAGTCACCTTAGTTTGTAGAAATATTTTTATTTCTAAAGAAAACAAAATTACGAAATTAACCCCAAAACGTATATCGAAATTTGCCAAATTTCCCAAGAATAAGTTTAATTTAGAGCATTGGCGTATTCAGGTACTTATAGTGAAATTTTATGGCAAATAATTTTGTAGAACATTTTAACCCTTTATATAACCGTTTAAGGGTACTTTTTGTACTCTTTTTTCCGAAGGGGACAAAAAAGAGAAGTTAGAGGGCTAAAAATGCAACAAAATTCTTCCTAGCAAAATTTTACATACAAAAGCTCAACAGTTGCTGAGCACAAAATACAGAAGATAATAAGTAAGAAATTAACCCTAAAATGCATTTTAAGATTTTTCACATTTAAGGTGTTTAAGGGTATTTTTTGCACCCTTTTACAGAAGGGGACAACAAGACCCATACCAATAGCAATTAGAGTGTTAAAAATTCCACAAAATTGTGCCTAGCAAGATTTTATATAAAAAAGATCAGCATTTACTCAACCTAAAATGCAAAAGAAAATAAGTTCGAAATTAATCCTAAGACGCGTATAAAGATTTGCTACATTTCCGATGCTTAAGTTTAATTTATAACATTAGCGTATTCAGGGACTTTTAGTGAAATTTTATGGCAAATAATTTTGTAGAACAATTTAACCCATTATATGCCCGTTAAAGGGTCTTTTTAGCACCTCTTTTCAGAAGGAGGCAAAAAAGACCCACACGAAGAGGAGTAAGAGGTTGAAAATGTTCCACAGCAATATTTCACGTGAGACTTTATATTAAAGTTTATAACTCTTCCTGAAACTAATGTTCATACTTTTCACTCTTTGCTAAGTCGATATAAGAGATATTTTTTTGCCCCCTCTGTCGGCATCAGTTATTAAAACTTTTTTATTTAATTTTTTCGTATTGCGTAGTATAATTGCCACCAACAATTAATTGACTACTCCTGGGATATGTTTTCCTTTTTCGAAGCCTTACTACAAAGCAAGATCATGCTTAAAGGATTCAGTTTATAAAATTAATTTTTTTTTCTACCAAGAATAATACTCCTGCCAGTATCAGGATTAAGGACTTTTTGTGACAACAAATTAAGCCTTTTATAATTCAATCTTTTTTTTTTAAAGAAACTTTACCTGCTTAAAAACTTTATTATTATGCTGGTCACATTTCTTTTCTAAATCATTACCCACCAACTTTAATCTGCTTTAATACTCTTTCATAAAAAAAGTAACAATAATCTTCTTATAATAGCAAAAAAAAAAAAAACTAAGCATTAGCATATTATAATAATTTTAAAAATTGCTATTATTTGTGTACAATTATTTAAAATTCTACATAAGAAGCCTTTTAGAAACATGTCTGCTTTTTAAAATTCATTTTGAATACGTTTTTTTCTTCTCCTGTTCCTTACTTTTTTTCTTTTCTTTTTGTTTGCACAAATCCTATCAATTGCTTTTTCTGTCACATCGATAATCATATTTCATTGATTATTGAACCAGGAAGCATTAGAACGAATATGTCAAACCAAACCATTTATGGAATTGTACAGAAATCAAACACACATTGTAAGAGGAATAGAAAAAATTTTTATTTTTTTCCACTTTTTTTATAATGAAATACTCGCTTTGGTTTTAAAATGAAACTCACGTTTTAAGTGCTGCTGCTGCTATTGGCTCTTGAATTGCTTGCTTCTTGGTTCTATGATTTTTTGGTGCTGCATAACGAGCAGCATGAGTATGTGAATAATGTCATATAATATCTCACACGAGTCTTGTCAACAAAAATTTCGTCTACTGTTTCATAATGTTAAGGGAATTCAAATTTCTCATTGGCCGACAGAGAGAGAGAGAGAGAGAGAGATAGCAGGGTTATTTAAGTCTCAACTCTATAATTTAAATTGAAATATTGACACTAGAAAAATATTCGAATTAAATTATTTTTTATTATTTAAGGCCGTGATACACTATACTATACAATCACAAGATTTCCAAAAAAAAAATACAACCCTGATATGATGAAGTCTATGAATATTTTCAAAAGACAATTTAAATTCATCAGACCAGGGTGGTATTTTTTAGTAGTTTTAGTTTTTATAAGAACCAGCAGTAAAAAAAAATATATTTGAGGAAAGTAGTAGATTTGCTACAAAAATTTTTAATTTTGATTTATTGTTTTCCTACTCCCTATTACTCAATTTCAACTTTTTCTTAAAAAAAATAAATAAAATGAAACAGTATTAAAAAAGAATATTATATTTGCTACTAAATTCTACTAAAATTCTGACCAAAAACAAATTTGTTTTAAGAAAAGTTTTAGATTTGCTACTACTTCTTAAACAATTTTTTAACTTTTATTTTCTTAATTAAATAATAATAATAAATTTTGTATAGCCGGAAAATAAGTTTTACTAACTAATGTTTAAATAACTGATGCTTTCTAAAAAAACTGAAAATTGAATAAAAATATTTTTTGAAAAAAAGTAGTAGATTTGCTACTATTTTTTGGAAAAAGTAGTAGATTTGCTACTTAATTTAAAAGAACCGTCTTCATTCCTTTTTTATTAATAATTTGAAAGAATTTTTTTTTTAAATGGCAATATCTAATTTTTTAAATGTAGTAAATCTGTTACTATTTTGAAAATAATTTGGCAATAATTTTTCAACATATCAAATTTAAAAAAAAAATATTTAAATATCATAGATCTGAGATTTTTTAATACTTAAGAAATTTTTTAAAATTTATGAATTATGGCTTTAGTAGTTTTTTTTTTAATTTTGATTTCAGAACAATGAGATATTCAAGGCCTTTCACATAAGTTAATAGTTCACTCAAAAATACTTGTTAAATCCTTTTGTTTATTAAATATGTATTTACTTCAACCTACATATAGCTACTTCTCAAGAGTTTAAAGAACTTTCAAAAGTTTGTTTATAATATTCTAGTAACAATAGAAAAATCGTAACATTTAATAAGAAACAAAAGGAGAAAAAACTAACAAAATAAAATATCAAAAGTATCTATGTACCTGCAATTGTTATTCCAAACTCGTTAAAAATAATGAAAACAAAAAACTCTCAACTAACGAAATTTGAAAAACTTTCTAAATCATTTAGAATTACAAGTAAAACCCACAAAAAGTCCCATAATACATCTTTCTATCATTGGAATTTGTGTTTGTGTGTCTTACCCAATTTTTGTTTCAATCATGACCAAAATTCTTATAAACACTTGAGTGTGGTTTTATGGAAAAAAAGCCGGTAATTTAGAAGAAAAAACTAGTACATGATTTGACCCACATTTGATTGTTGTACAAAAACAAACTCCATTAAAATTGACTTAAACCCAAAAAAAAAATTCAACACAACAATTGATAAACAAAAGATCATTATCAGACACATGAAAAATACATTAAAAATACATAAAAGTTCATTATAAAACTCATTATTGTATATGGAGACATGATAAACGACATTTTTACAAACAAAGAAAAAAATACTTTTGCAAAAACCATAAAAAAATATTAGAGGAAAAGAAGAACTTATAAAAGAAACAAATAGTTTAAAATTAAAAGAATTTAAATTAGAGAATTTAAGAAAAAAATTTCAGAAAAATAAATAAAAAAAGTACAATTTTGCAAAATTTTAATTAAAACAAAACTATTGGAATATTAAGACAAGATGTGCAAATAAGTTTTAGTACCAGCAAAATAGAGTATTTACTAACAAGGAAACCCGAGTAATAATAAAAAAGTAGTAAACAAATAGTATGATAAATAACAGAAATACTAAATAAAATTACTTCTAAGATAAAGCAAGCATGCTAATTAAATTGTTACTTGACACAAATGTGACTAAAAACATTATTTTGTAAAAAAGTAGCAAATATACTAGTAGTAAACAAATAGTATTTATCATATTTTCCATTAAATAACAGAAATACTAAATAAAATTACTTCTAAGATAAAGCAAGCATGCTAATTAAATTGTTACTTGACACAAATGTGACTAAAAACATTATTTTGTAAAAAAGTAGCAAATATACTACCTTTTTTAAGGAATAAATTTTGTTAAAAAATTATGAACTGAAGTACATTGTTGATAAAAAAGGTAGATATAACTGAAAATTATATATTTCAAAAGAAGTAGTAAAAAATAGTACTTTTTGTAGTAGCAGCAAACGTAGTATTTTGAGCTCAACTTTTTATTAAATAACAGAAATTCTAAATAGAATAGTTTTTAATATTAGTTAAAGTTACGAGCTGAATTTTCACTTGAGACAAATGAGACTACAAAGTTCGTTTTATAAAAGAGTAGCAAATATACTCCCCTTTTAAAAAAAAAAAATTACTTGACAAATTTTTGTAAAAAATTATGAAAATAAATAAAATGAGTTACATACTTCTTAAAAAGGTAAATAAAACTAAAAATTTCATATATTAAAAAAGGAGTAAAAAATAATCCTTTTTGTAGCAACAGAAACTTTTCATTAAATAGCTGAAATTCTAAACAAAATACTTTTTCAAATTAAGCAGTCACTACGAGTTAAATTGAGGCACATGTGACTTAAACCTCATTTTGTAAAAAAAGGAGCTAAAATACTACCTTTATTAAAAAATAGTAACTCAGCAAAATTTTGTAAAAAATTATGAAATTAAAGAAAATTAGATATATTGATCATAAAAAAGTAAGACATTACTAAAAATTTTATATTTTAAAAAAAGCATTAAAAATACTACTTTTTAGTAAAAGAAAAAGTAGTATTTCTTGCTTTGAGCTCAATTTTTAATTAAGTTACAAACATTCTAAGCAAAATAGTTTTTAAAATTATGCAAAGTTAAGACGAGTTAAATTGAGATTTGAAGCAAATGCGACTAAATATTTCATTTTGTAAAAATAAGTAGTAAGAATGCTACCTTTTTCAAAAAACAGTTTATTAAGAAAATTTTTGTATATATTATGAAACCAAATATAATGAGATATACTGTTTTTAAAAAAGTGAGAGATAACCAAAAATTTTATATTTTAAAAAGGTAGTAAAAAATACTACTTTTTTTCATAATATATTTTAGTGCAAAATATTAAAAATAAAAAATCGAATAAAATGAGATGTGTTCTTGACCAAATAAAAAGTAACATATGTA
The DNA here is from genome assembly GCA_905220375.1 of Tachina fera. Taxonomy (NCBI): domain Eukaryota; kingdom Metazoa; phylum Arthropoda; class Insecta; order Diptera; family Tachinidae; genus Tachina; species Tachina fera. Next base: position 10,957,674 of record LR999966.1, read on the forward strand.
TGTATGTGGCCCAAAACTACATATTTAAATAAGAAGTAGTAAAATACTACCTTTTACAAAAATTAATCTGTCCATTAAAGAGTTTAAGAAATTTATAAACTGGAATTTTGTTTATTTCATTTTATAAATTGTTTTAACATATTAAAAGCATTAGTATCCTTAAATGTAATATTTTTAAAAAAGTAGTAGATATACTACATTTCGCGGTAAGGGTTTTAAGATACAATATTTTATAATATAATAAGTCATATTTTTAAAAAGTAAGTGCATATTTAGAAAAATTCAAACTTTTAGCAAAATTTTTATCTGCAAAAAAAGTAGTAAATATACTGCCTTTTTTTAAAGAAGCAGTTCGAGCACAAAACTTAGCACACAAACTTAGGTAGGTGACCAAAAATCAAAATATTGAAAATAGTAGTATAATACTACTACCTTTTACAAAAAGCAGTTTAAAGATAAAAGAACTAAAAAAATTTGTAAAATATAATGAACTGAGACGTATTCAAAAGAAAAAGCCAATACTTCCTTAAATTATATATCCATAAAAAATAGTAGTAGATACACTACCTTTTGCGGTAAAAATTTTAAAATGGAAGATTTTATAAAATAAGGAAATAAATAATAATAATAACAATGAAATAATTGCATTTTTGTAAAAAAAATTAAAATTGTACCAAAATTTGTACTACCTTTTTTCTAAAAAGCAGTTTCGAGCACACCATTTTGCACACAAACCTTTTAGGCATAAAATCACTGAGACGGAATAAAAAAATATGTAAGTGTCCAAAAATTACATGTTTGAAAAAAAGGAGTAAGATACTACCTTTTAAAAAAGTAATTTTAGGCCAAAAGAACTAACTAAAATTAATAAAACCTTATGAACGAAGACGTATTCAAAAGAAAAAAGTCAATATTTTCTTAAATTGCATATAATTAAAAAAAGTAGTTGATATACTACCTTTTTAGAGTACTCAAAATTCAATATTTTATAAAAAAGTCGAGACTTATTAAAAAAATATTGTACACAAAAATATAAAATTTTAACAAAATTTTTATATTTAAAAAAGGTACTAAATACACTACATTTTCTTAAAAAGGAGTTTCGAGTACAAAACCTTCCACAAAAGCTTTTTAGACAATAAAAACTAATACAGATGACCAAAAATTACATGTCTGAAGAGGTAGTAAAATACTACCTTTTAAATTTAATGACAAAAAAAATTAACAATATTTATAAAATCTAATAAACTAACAAATATTCAAAGAAGAAAAGCAAATGTACAGATTCACCAGAAAAAACACGTGTATTTACAGAAAAATAAAAAGTAAAAATAGTAGTAATTATAATACTATTTTTAGAAGAGTTTAAAAACCCATTACAATTATTATTAAACATGCCCTACATATCAGTTAATGGCTTTTAAATATTTATCTTAATTTTTAAAATAATTTACATATATAATTTACATTATAAAACAAAAATGCTACTTTTTGAACCAACAACAATAGCAGCTTATTGAAAAACGGTAGCTGCTGCAGCAAGCAGTTGATTTATTAACCCGAACACATACCCATTAAATAGCTTTATTTGAGGCGTAAATTATCACATACTTAAGCCAAATTATTCAAATCAGATTTAATTCAAAAGCCTTTACCGCATTTTCTTGTCATGGGTTTCATCTCCAATAGAATTTTTAATCAAAAATCATCGTTCAAATATTAAAAATTCGTTTGAAAAGAAAAAAAAAATAACAAATTTACGTGATAATTTTTAACTGTGCCTTTGTTGGGTATAAGAAAAACTTCGGCTGCGATTATCTTGACTGCATATTTAAATTAGCGTATTGTTTGTTAAGACTTCATCATTCAACAACATTCTTTCAGCGAAGCTTTGCTGTCTAAACAGTTTTTCAAATATTTTTTTTTTGTTAACATTTGTATAGTACATACGTACATGTTTTCAATATTTACTTAAGGGTTTCTATAAAGAAAGATATGTATGTGAGCAGCATGTGGTTATTAAAAGCTGAAAGTTTGAGAAAATTTTCACATCACAAGCACAATGTAAATAGAATTACTAAATATGTTTGATTTTTGTGAAAGATTTTGAAAACAACTGGGGTCTAATCATCGCTTTCTATAACGAGCAGATTCGATCACGTTTTTCAATTTGAGATTATGGCATTCGATATCAAACCATATTATCACATTTGTTCGACAGCGAGCGGCGATTAAATTATAACGAAAATTTATCGAATTTGCTATTCAGTAACATTTTTAACGATATTCGCTGTAAGTTAATGTCAGATGTGTCGTTATTTAAGCGACAATAATTTATATGCTGTTGAATTTATCGAAAAAATTAAATAAGAAAATATCAGCTGCGTACTATCGTTTAAAAGAAGTTACCGAATCAACCAATAGTTACTGCAAGCGACAAAATTTATAAAAAAATAACGATTGTCGGATCGTTAAAAGCTACTAAATCGAACAACTTGTTTGCAGTACTGCATTCTTGAAAAATTTTAGAAATACTACTTTTTTAAAAGTAGCAAATATACTTTTTCTTTTAAAGTAGTAGATTTAATACTTTTTTAAAAGTAGCAGATATACTACTTTTTTTAAATTGGTGCACATACTATTTTTTTAATTGAATGTATACTACTTTTTTTAAAGTAGCAGATATACTACTTTTATTAAAAGTACCAGATATTCTATTTTTTTAAAAATGGCAGATATATATATTTATTAAAGCATTATTTTTTTTATTAAAAAAAAACAGATATACTATTTTTTTAAAAGTAGCAGATATACTACTTTTATAAAAGTAGTAGATAAATATAACTCTTTTAAAACCAGCAGATGAGCCTTTTTTTAAAGTAGCAGATTTACTACTTTTTTAAAGTAACAGATATACTACTTTTTGTACAGTAGCAGATATACTACTTTTTTAAAGTAGCAGACATACTACTTTTAAAAAGTAGCAGATACACTACTTTTTAAAAGTAGAAGATATACTAGTAGGTTGAGTACTTTTTGTAAATGTAGCAGATATACTCCATTTTTTTTAGGAATAGACATACTCCTTTTTTAAACTGGCAGATATACTACTTTTTTAAAAGTAGCAGATATACTACTTTTTTAAAAGTAGCAGATATACTACTTTTTTATAAGTAGCAGATATACTACTTTTTAAAAGCAACATATGCATATAAAACTTTTTCAAAAGAAGACGTGTTTAAAAGTAGCAGATATTAACTTTTAAAAAGTAGCACACATACTACTTTTTTAAAAGATATACTACTTTTTTAAAATAGTAAATATATTAATTTTTAAAGTAGTTGATGTAATACTTTTTAAAGTAATAGATATACTACTTTTTTAAAGTAGTAGATATGCTACTTTTTTAAGGTAGTAGACATACTACTTTTTTAAATAGTAGATATACTACTTTTTTAAAGTAATAGATATACAACTTTTTTAAAGTAGTATATATGTATGTATATTTACTACTTTTTTAAAGTAGAACATAAACTACTTTTTTAAAGTAGTAAATATACTACTTTTTTAAAAGTAGTTTTTATACTACTTTTCTAAAAATAGTAGCTATACTACTTGTTTTTAAAGTTGTAGAAATCCTGTTATGTTCAAAAATAATAGAAATATAATTTTTGCAAAAAGCACAATAGTTATATAAAAAAATATATTGTATGGTTTTTTTAACTGTTATGAAAATCATAGGATTTCTTAGAAAGTTTCTGAACTTACGTCTTGTAGTTTCGAAAAGAGAAGAAAGGGTAGTAATGATTTCTTCCAACCTGAAAAGACAAGATTAAATATGAAATTAATAATACATATATAAAAAAATAAAAATTAATAAATTATGACATTCTATTTTCAATGTTGTTCTATTTATACAAACCCTTCTAGGCCTTGATTTTAGCAGTTTAATTTTTTATTAATCAAGGCTTTAGAAGGGTTTGTAGCAAAATGAATAACTTAAATTCATAGGTCTACATATATCAAAAAAAACAGAGTACAAAGAACAAGTTTTCTTTGTTGTATACCAAAAATAACTAAAATATGTGTATTAGCATGTAATACAGATAAAAATGTTTCCTGAAACTTCAATTAGATGAAACATGGGGTTTCTAATTACCGATCATTGTTTTAAGTTTTTTAAAGATGTTATCATAAATTAAAAATAAATTTGAAAATTTGTAGCAGTTTTTTTTTCTTTGGTATTAAAAAGAATAAATAATTTTTTTAACTTCTTAATAAATATATTTACAATTGTAATTATCTAATCAGCATTAATTATATGGCTGGTTTTATATGAACGTGTTGGAAAATTTTAAATTATTCATTAACACAGATAATTGTTAAGTCAATACGCCAAACAAAAGCATCAGACGGACGTTGGCTAAAAAATAAAGCTCTTGCTAAGTCTTAAAATCAGTGTAACTAATCACATTTGTGTGATTAAATTTCAATTTGTTTAAATCATTAAACAATAGTTTAAACATTTTTTTAAACGCTGCTTAATGAGAAATTAAAAACTAGCAAGAATTATAAAATTAATGTTTTGAAATTTAAATACTCGTCTTACAAAAGTTTAAAGCTCGAACAAAAAAATATTTTAATACTAAACTTTACAATTTAATAGTAGAAATAGTAACTTTTACAAGTATTCGTTTGCTTTTTTTAGAAAATACATTTGATGGGCTGAGGCGGGCTATCTTTTTTTTTGTTAACAATCCTGCGAGGAGAACCTCATATATCTTTTGCAAGATAAAGTTAGTAATAATAAACTCTGGGAACTTTGTTGTACCTGGCGGCAAGCGTTCCACCAAGATTATTATCTTAATATTTTTATGGCTAAAAACATAGAAGCCAACATAATAATAATAATAATGATGGCATCATAATGATAAGCTATTTCGCGTTGTAGTATTTTACTTTGTTTGTTTAGCTCACCAAACTTTTATGATAATCATAATTAGTTTTAACGACCCACTACTTTGTTGTAGACGAGGAGGAATTGAATTTTTTATTTTTTTTAACAAATTTGTGCATAGTTGGTGTCTGATTTCATAGAACGAAGAACAAAACGATTTTATTACACTTTGTGTTTGAGCATTATACGAACTCAAGCGTGAAATATGAAGTTAAATTCTTTTTTTTATAAATAATCAAAAAATATTACCTCACTTGAACAAGAAAAAAAGTACATGGTAAAAAGTTGTGTAATAAAGTTTAAAGATTTAATTGATGGCTTAACAACATGTACTTAATCAAGGGTTATTCAACCAGGAAGGAAACTAACTTCAAAGAAAAAGAAATATTAATAAAAATTCAAATAACATATGGCTGCACGTATGGGTATTTCCATGATGTCGAACGTGACCTTCGTGCTTGTTTAAAGTGAAAAAAGTCAAAATAAAACTTATTAGCTCTAGCCCTACACTTGGTGTTAAGTTTGACAATGAAAAATTATTCTTTTTCGAGATAATTGCAAAACACAAAGGCATTGATTCGCATGTGACCAAAACAGCAGGTATACTCTGTAATTAGAAACGAAAGAAAATTTTTCGAACTAACATGTGATTAAGAAGCAAATTCGAAAGTGGTTTCTTTGGCTTCGAGTTACAAAGTAGACCCCCAGAAGTTATTTTTGCGACCAGCGGTTAAAACGCAGATTTCGGTGAAACCTGAAGCAATTTTTTGAAGTCACTAATTTTAGAATTTTTTTGTACAAATGTCTTCTTAAAATGGTTCTGATTTTAGCCAAAAATTTTAAACAGATTTTTTTATCAGAAATATTTCTTATTCGGGCTTAAGTTTAGTTATTTCAGTTATTTTTTTATTTGTTGAGTTTATCAAGAAGAGATAATTAAACTATACTATTTTATTAGCTGTTGGGAAATATCGCTATATTTTCTGTGCAGCAACGCACTTCATCAGCTCCCTAGTTAGTCTATCTACTTGGTTAGAGATTGTTATTAGCATCAGCTATTTTTTTTTGTTTTTACATTTATTTATTTATTGTATCTTCAATTATGAACTAACAATAAGTATTCAATTCTTAAATCTAAAATATAAGTATTAGGCCCGACCACTGTCGGTCATAAACTTAGTGATAGTTATAAATAATACATAAGTAGTGATAATCAAAAAAAAAAGCAAAATAATATTTTCAAGCAATCCCATCTGGATTGTTGAGTATAAGAGCCCTTGTGTCCTCCTTTTTCAAGCATCAGCTATTTAAATTAAATTAAATTTTTAATGAAACGGAATATGAGAAATGATTGTTGCACATACACAACATATAATAAGAATTGAAATTACAAAACTTAAGCCCGAATGCGAAATTATTTCTAATTAAAATTCACAGTTCAATTCTATTTAAAAATTTCTAATTTTGTTTTATTTTAAATTAAAATGTAAATAACACTTGACATGTCACACGTGACATTTTTATTAAATCATGATATTTAAATTGTTGTTTTTGTTGCTTTTTTACAAAATTATAAATAAGCAATTATTAATCATGACCTTTGGCCGTTTTGTCTCTTACGTACGCAGTCCTTATTTAACCTTTTCTCTTCAATCATTTAACTTTTCCTTCAACTCTTTCTACACTTTTCGTAGTACTCCGCATTCTTTCCATAGTCCTTAAATTTTTCTCTTCACTGTTTGCAACTCTTTTTTTGGCATTTCAACAGTATATAATTTTTAGTTTTTTTTACAGTAACGATGTCGCACGTGACCAATTTTTTATAGATACTACGAACAAAAATCTTAAAACTTTTTCCAAGGGGTTTTTTCTATAAAATGTTTTAAATAAACCCAACTCTTTTTTTACACGGTGGATACGTTCCTGAGGGAATCGTGCAAAAAAATCGAGTAAAAAAATACATGGAACATATAGAAAATTAAGTGATACGTTCCATATATTTAAAAAATCGTACAAGTTGAAAAAAATCTAAATATTTACTATAAAAATGCGCAAAAAAATTTAATATCTAAAAGTTTTATTACAAAAATTATATTACATAACAATTCATTTCCACAAGAAAAATAAAATAAAGTTTATTCCATATTTAAAAGGTTGCAATTAAAAGTTAATTTTACAGTTATACCTGATTTACATTAAGCATTTTTTTAATGAAATTTCATGAATTTTGTTGCACGCAACTTTTTCTGTTTGCTAATTGTAGCGATATAAAAGAGAATTTTATATTAAACAGGACGGATAATGAATCTCTGATGCATTCTTGGCAACGCTTTTGATATAAGTTTATCTTCCAGTCCTCCTATTTAAAAATAAAAAATGTTCATGCAACTAATTGCATGGAAAAAATGCTTAATGTAAATCAGGTATTACTCGTCGGTTTCGGATAATAGGCACGCAAACTTATTACAAACAAAATTCAAAATTTAAAAATATATATAGGAAACAATTTAAGTTTACTATTTCTTAACACACTAATAATAAACTAATAAAATTATTATTTTACTTATTTAGTAAAATATTTTTTTATTAAACATACTGAAATTAATTATTGAAGGGTCTAGCTGGATCGTATGCACATTTCACATTTGCTAATGGAGATCATCAGGGAACCTTTACCTAAAAATTTCTAAAACCAACTAGAGTTATTATGTTATAAACTTTCATTTAACAAATGAGAAGTTCAACAAATAATAAAATTGAAACAAGAAATATCCTTCAAAAATTCGTGCAATAAAAATCATTGGTTCTTATTTTGGAACCGTATTATTTTAAAATAGTGTTAAAAAGACAGTGTAAAAAAAGACTTGAAAGTATCTCTATTTATTCTGAATATTTGATGAGCTTTCAGTTCTTCAGTGATAACAAATGACATTTTTCAGTGTTGCACGTGACATCGAAATATTAGATTTTGCAAAGCAAACATTTCGCAATCCCACAGTTTCTTGTACTCTTTATACCCTGAGAAAAATCTTGAGAGAGCAAAAGTAAATTAATAAGACCCCTACTTTTAAGAACATTTATCAACATAAAACAAGTAAAAGAAGGTTCTGGGTTCGAGCCCCGTCTCCGATAGTCATTATATATGTAACAACACAACGAGTTTTTCTTTTTTGCATTAGTGCATCTTTAAATCAGTTGCTGTAGGAAAGTTCAAGTGAAAAAAGTCACTAAAGGCCGTGATACGCTATCCTAAAAGGTTGTGCGATCTACGAAAAAGTACATCAAAATACAATAACAATTCATCACACCAGGATTGTAGTTTTTTGTAGATCGAATGACTTTGTATGATAGTGTATCACGGCCTTAAACTACACTAAATTTAGCCGATACTAATCTTAATGTAACATCCGAGAACACTCCTTCGTGGGTATTGTGCAGTAAAATCATCGGCCAAGTAAAAAAAAAAAACCTATAAAATGGCTACTTAATACAGTTTAAAAAAGTTAATACGCCTCATTGACACCAGAGGCGCTGCAACACTGCATTATTAAAAAAAACCGTACAAAAAGCAGAGTTGTAAAAGAATGAAGCTTTCCTCTATCTCTTTCTTTATCGGCGGTCTTTTCTATTACTATCTTGTTTCCTAAAGAAGGCATCATTGTCTGAGTGTTAATTCTCTTAAAAATAATAATATTTAAAATAGATAAAATTTTTACACCAGCTAAATTTGATTGTTTCTTTATCAAAACAACAACAACGTTTAATTTTTTAGTGTCTGTGGACCTGTCGGTGGAAACGCCTATATAATCGAGCAGTTGTTTAAAGTACGAGATTTTAAATTATTTTTCCAACCAATGAAATTAAAAAAAATAATGAGGAAATCAATATGAAATTTTAATATTCTAAATGCATAGAAGAATTTCCTAAACTATTCTTTATTTATTTTGAATAAATATTCTAATAAGTGAAATTCTATTAAACATTATTCGTGAAGATAACTATAGATCATTCATAAAAAAAAATTTCGAATTAAATTATTCGAATAAATGAATATGCGAATAAAACTAATGTTAAAAAAGAAAGGATTATAATGAAAATTCTTCTTATAAAATGTATATGACTAATATAAGCATGTGCATACGTATATTATAGAATTATTCGAATAAAGTTCTTCAAATAATATTAATCGAATAAAATGCGAATGAAACTGTGCTCATAAAAAGTATATGAATAACATATACATACATATATATGTATATTGTAAAATTATTCGATTAAAATTATTCAAATAATATTAATCGAATAAAATTTTTGGAATAAAATTATTCAAATAAAGCGATTCGAATACAATTATATGGGTGGTAAAATTACATTCATATCCGAATAGCTTTATTCGATTAAGAATTATTCGAATAATATTATTCGAATAACGAATTTATTTGCATGAAATTTATAATTTTTAAAAATTATCCAACTTAACAGACATGATATTAAGATATTATTTATCAAATGGATGGAACCGGATGTTTTGTGTGTTTCTTTTTTCTCATTTCAATATTGTACTCGTACGTGAGTTTCTTAACAATAAGTCTTATGTTGATTCTTAATTACATTCCACCCAGACGATGATTTTTTTAAATTATTTTTAGCAATAAATTTGCTATTTTTATTCATTCCTATTATTTACCTCGTATTAAGTTGTTAAACATTTTAACTACTTTTTTCCTGCAGTTAAAAGTCATAAAATTACAAAACTAAAATAAATATTAGTAATAAAATATAACTGATGCTAATCATCATCGTAAATTTCTGTAGTTGCAAGATTTTCTTTCAAAAGTTATGTGTCAAAAAATGCCAGTAATTTTATTATTAATATTAATCAGTGCTGGGAAAGGAAATTTTTTGGATATTTCCATATAATTTGCATCGAAATATTTTGAAATTTCGTTGGATATTGAGTGTCGGAATTTGGCACTTGGTTCCCTATCCAACTTTTAAAGTCCAAAAATCAGCGCACTATTCATACTCTAGGGTCTACTATTTTTTTAAATGTTAGTCTTCTTTTTTATAAACATTGATATTTATTATGTAGTAGTTTCCGCTTAATTGATCTCCGATTAATTTGTTTAAACGCTTAACTTATTCAAAAGCGTACGATGGCATTACTTAGTGAAATAAAAAAGGAAAGCAATAACGATTTACACACCTACGGGCAATAAGAAATGACTAACCGATTTTTTGTAACACAAATTTTTTACCTTTTTTCTGCTATGGGTTTCTCATTTATATTTAATTACTCCTATTGAAATAGGTGAGAATTCATTAAAATTTCTCATTACCCTTAAGCACTATGAACCTTTTATTTGCAGAACAAATATTGAGTTGAAATATTTAAATTTAATATTATTTTTATTAAGTGCCATCAATTAATGGTTTCAATTGCAACACTTGCAATTTTAAACTGACATCGTAAATCATTTTATTATATTATTTTTTTTCATCATGAATTCAGCTTCATTATTATATTACTCTGCAGTGTTGTTTGTTTATTTTTCACGACAAACCTTTAAATCAAGTGAATTTTAATGTTATTGGAAAAATATTTTTATATTTTATTGAATCAAAAGCAGGGAGGTACTTGTTAAAGGGATTAAGGGTTTAAGATTTGAGAGGAAGAAAACGGAGGACTAGGAGAAAAAGGAATAGAAGGAAGAGGCTGAAGAAAGGAATCATACGTTTACATACTCAAACAGTAAGAGGACTAGGTAAATGAGGAATAAAGGGAAGGCAAGAAGAGGAATCATTATTTTACCTATTCAAAAATATTAGCAGCAGAGGAAGACGAGGAGAAAGTGCAATAAAAGGAAGAGGAAAATTACGAGGAGAGGAATAATAGTTTTGCCAACTAAAAAATATTAGCAGGAAGAGAAAGAAGTATAGACGGAAGAGGAGGAAGACAAGGAAAGGAATTATAATTGTATCTACACAAAAATTTTATCCGAAGCAGGTGGTAACTAGGAGGAGAAAGAGGATTAAGAAAACTAGTAGGAATAGAAACAAAAGGAGGAGGATGAGAGGAATCATACTTTTACCCAATCAAATTGTAAGAGGAGCAGGAAAATGAGGAGGAGGATGAGGCCGACAAGAGGATTCATAATTTTACCTATTCAAAAGGTAGGCAGCAGGAGGAGGAAGAGGAGAAGGACTAGGAGAGGACTTATAATTTTACCTACAAAAAATATTACCAGGAGGAACAGGTATTAAGTAGGAGCACAAAAAGTAAGAGGAAGAGGAGGAGGACGAAGAGAGGAATTATAATTTTACCTACTTAAAACGATTAGGAGAAAAAGGCAAAGAAAGAGGATAAGAAATACGAACAAAAGTAGGAGAACAAGGAGTGGAATCTTAATTTTACCTAATCAATATTAGCAAGAGAAGGAAGAGTATGACGAGCAGAAGGAAAACGAGCAGGGCGAAGAGAGGAATCATAATTTTACCTAGTTAAAAGGAGGACAATAATAATCTTAATTTTACCTACTCAAAACTATTCTCAGTGGGAGGAAGAGGAAGAAAAACAGGAGAAAGAGGATGAGGAAGAACAGGAAGACGACTATGAGCAAGAGGAATGGAAGGAAAAGGAGGAGGACGAGGAGAAGAATCATATTTTAACTTCTCAAAATAATTAGCACAAGGACGAGGAGAAGGAAAACGAGTAGGGCGAAGAGAGGAATCATAATTTTACCTAGTCAAAAATATTAGCAGGAAGAGGAAGAGAAGGACAATAATAAAAATTTTACCTACTCAAAACTATTAGCAGTGGTAGGAAGAGGGGAAAGAGGAAGAAGAACAGGAGGAAGAGGAGAAAGGGGATGAGAAAGAGCAGGAAGACGTCTATGAAGAAGAGGAATAAAAGGAAAAAGACCAGGACGAGGAAAGGACTCATAATTTTACCTAGAACGAAGAGGAAGCGAAACAGGAGGAAGATGAGGAAATAAGGATAAAGAGGAGGAAAAGAATTTTAATTATACCTACTCAAAAATATAAGCAGGATACGGAGTAGGAACAGAAAGAGGAACACAAAGAAAAGATTGGGACGAGGAGAGGACTCATAATTTTAACTAACTTTATAAATTTCAAATAATTTATAAAATGCTTTATAGAAGCGTCACCCTAATAAAAATTCAGTCATTCAGCTTGTTCTTTTGATGGTGAATCATCACCAAAACTTTAAGTAAAACCAAAATAAAAACATTATTGAAAGAACGTATGAGGTAAAGAGTGTTCAAAGTTAAAGTAACACTAAATCAGTTACGTCTGTCTATCGTCCATGTCACAATACGAATACGATCCTGCGAAAAATCGTACCAAAAAATAAAGCATTTCAGACTGCCGTGCAATCATACGAGTATTAATGGTACAATCGACTTGTTATCATAGATTTTCAGCTGTTGTAGAAATGCAAGTAGAAAAAAGGCCACACCAGACAACAATGTACCACCAGCTACAGACTTTTTTCTATATAAAATTGAGCTGATTGTCACACATGTAACGTGAGGTAGAAAAATAAATGTAGCAAATTGTATAAAATTGGCAAAATATGGAAGAATGTGCAAAAATGTGCGAAAGGTAGTCTGAGCTGTGTAGTATCTGGTTATGGGAAAAGAAGGTGGTGTTTACTTGACTGTCTGCCTGGCAGCATATTGCCTGTTAGCCTCCCTGCCTGCCTGGCTGGTGCTAGGCCAGATAGAACAATTTTCAGTAAAAGTTGTCAGAGTTTTTTTTTAAACTGTCATACTAAACATATTGTCATTGCGCAATTTTCCATGAAATATGACGGTGTGGTTGGTTGGTTGGTTGGTGTGTTTGTTAAAAAACGTGTTTTAATACAAACTATTTTTTTATTTTTTATTTTTATTTATTTTTACTTGTATAATTCTATAAAACATTGAAAAAACACTGCATAGCATATTAATTGGGGAATATTTTAACAATTTAGTTTTTATTTTAACAGCAGATCTTAAAAGAGTAATTGGTTGTTAGAAAAATAGAAAACGCCAATAAAATTATTCATTCAATGAAGGTTTGCAAGGCACACAAACATACGAGTATAATAAATAAATTCAATTAAATAAAGAGAGAAAAAAAAAGATTTAGTTATTTTTAAGTTAAAAATAAAAATGTAAAAGCATTAAATAACAAATAGTATTTTTTTTGTAAATATTTTCCTTAATTTGAATATTTTTATTATTAAGCTGTTACGCTTAAAAAAAGCTACAGTGCCGTGGCAAATGAATGGACCTACGGACGGACAGACTTAACCTTTATTTACTTTTTATTATTTATTGTTTTATTTTTGAATCGAAGTAGCACAAGCTTTGTTGAAATTTCAAGTATGCGCTTATTACGGTTCAAAAGACACAGCCTTGCCATAGAAACACTGAGCGATACAGAAGTGTACTTTTTTTCAAAAAGTACTTTTTTAACAAAAAAATGATTTGAAGAATGTATTTACTTTTACTTAAAATAACACTTTTGAAATAAGGACATTACCACAAAAAACCTTTTCAAAAAGGAAATTTTTCAATTATAAACTTTAAAAAAGTAATTTTTTTTGAGAGTACTTTATTCCGAAAAAATTAAGAAAAGCGATAACGATTTTGATCCAAAGTTCAAAAGATCACGCGATCTAACATTTGGATCACGAATTCCAATATTTGGATCACGCAATCCAGGACTTGCACCACGCGATCCAAAATTTAGATCACAAAATCCAAATATGGATTACGATATCCACGATTTGGGATCACGCGAACCAGGATTTGGATCACGCGATCTAACAACAAGATCACGCGATCTACCATTAAGATCATGCGATCGAAAATTTGGACCACTCAATCCAGGATTTGAGTCACGCGATCAAATATTTGGATCAAGCGATCAAACATTTGGATCACACGATGTAACATTTTGATCACGCAATCCAACATCTAGATCACGCATCCAAAATGTGCATCACGGAATCCAACATTTAGATCACGCAATATAACATTTGAATCACGCGATCCAACACTTAAATTACGCGATCAAGGATTTGGATCACGCAATCAAGGATTTGGATCACGCAATCCAGGATTTGCACCACGCGATCCAACACTTGGAAAAGTAACTAGACCAATTAATTCTTTTTGCTTACAATTAAATTTACTTTATGTCTTAGAAAGAAATAGTTTGTAAAAGAAAAATGGAAATCAGTGCTCCAGACGTGGTATATAAAACTAATTAAATCAATTAGATATTTTTTGGTAATTAAATATATTCTTTATTTTAGAACAAAATTAATGAGTATTAAAAACCAGAAACTAAAAACCAGAAACATCAATATTTTGGTTCCAACATTTGAATTACGCGATCCAACATTTGGATAACGCGATTCAATATTTGGATCACGGGATCAAGGAATTCGATCACGCGATCCAGGATTTGAATCACGCGATCCAGGATATGGATCTCGCGATCAAACTTTTTGATCAAGCGATCCATAATTTTGATCACGCGATCCTAGATTAAATCACGCGATCCAATATTTGGATTACGCGATCTTACATTTGGATCACGCGATCAACGATTAAGATCACGATCCATCATTTGATCACGCGATTCATTATTTGGATTACGCGATCTAGGATTTAGATCAAGCGATCTAACATTTGGATCACGCGATTCAATAATTGGATCAAGCGATCCAACATTTGGATCACGAAATTCACGAAAATCTCGTCCTAGCTCCTGTGTCCGACATAAAGAGCATAGCTCTAAAAACGACTTGCACCATTAGCGGGTCACAATGTCTAGACCTTATTAAGTCCTTTGCAAAAGGTCTTTCTTTTTAATTTATAATTGTTACGCCTTGCCAGCTTTTGCAGCTTAAATTCAATATTTTTAACCTTGATTAATTGCTAAAAAATATATTTCAAAGTACTTTAGTAATAATTCAAGGTCACTAATATTTTTTTTATATTAATACAAACAAAAATAAAATGACAAATTAATAAGCAAAAAGCCAATTGCTTCTTGTTTTATATAAAATGTTGGAAAAAAAAGTTAATGTAAAAGTTAAAAAAACAAAAAATAACTAAAACGTTGCACATTTTTTTCTTTGTAATTTATATTAAAATTTAAAAAATATATACATATACAAATTAATGAAAATAAATTATTGCATGTCATGAATAACAAAACAACACACAAATTCATTATTATTCGTTGCTGTTTATTCTTTGCGCAAAATACTTTTATGGCTAAAAGCACTTGAATATATTTTTTTGTCTTAGCACACACATTTTTATCAAATTGTTAGTCAAGTACTTGAAACCGATAAGACGTTTATCAGAAGCATAAATAAATTTTTGTAAGATAAACATTAAATTCACAAAATGTATTTTAAATTTGCAAGAAAATAAATATTAATAAAAACGGCAATTTTTACCTGGTAAAAAAAAATATACTTGTGTGGTGTGTATATTCCCTTAAAAAGATTTTTTTCAGCAAATCGCATATTTACTGAAAAAAAAATTCTTCTTAATTTTAAAAAAGTTTCAAGTTTCTTAATATATAGATTATAGAAAAATCTTCCGAAGAACAACTTTGTAGAACATTTTAACCCTCCAAGTCCATCTTTTTTATGTGTAATTTTTGTACTTAATGAAAAAGACAATACAAAAGTAAAAATTCTTCAATACGTTCATGCTAGATTTGAGCTTTCATTACAGAAAAAGAATTGAACAATTTATAGTACGATGAATGAAAACAATTCACATATTCTATTTTCATTGAAAATTATGTTTATAGAGCGGAAGTTTACACCAATTGACACCATGAACAGTCAATCAAACACAAGAATGCGGATGATGAAGGTGTGGCCCACTGGAATACATTTTATAACTTAGTGCCTATTTCATCAACTTATTTAAATATCAATATATATTTAAAAGTAATTTATCCATACAAAAGTTAATGAAAATCGACAGTTAAATATCAATCGATATTTACACGTAAATAGAGTTGGTGAAAGTGGCCCTAAATTATAATTGTGAAAACCCAATTAACCCTAAACGCATTTAAAATTTTACTTCCTTCTGATCTCTGGTGTATTCAGAGATTTTATTAAAATTAAAATTTTATTTCAAATATTTTAAGTTTTCTTAAAAAATTTGAAGGTATTTTTTTCGCCAATTGTAGGATAAAAATGTCCTGCCAAATTTTTCTCATATCTTATAACTTCAGTAAGAGCTAGAAAATTCTTTTCATGTTCTTAATTTTTCTTTGTATTCATGTTATGATGTTTAATTTAATTTGAGTTTATTTTTAGCGTTTGGTTAGCATTTTTAGCATTACAAAATTATTTTGCTAGTTTTCATTCTGATTGAGGTTTCACTTGTAGCTTTATTATGATGTTTATTTCTAAGCTAAGTTTACTTTTTAGCATCTCTTTAGCACTTCTAGCATTTAAAAGTTATTTTGATTTATTTAATTTTCACTTTCTTTTGGTGTGTACTAATGTCCCTCTGTTTATTTTTAAGTTAAGTTTATTTTTAGCATTTTCTTAGCATTTTATTAGACTTTAAAAATTATTTTTTTAGTTTTACTTTTCAATTGTTTTTCGTGTATAGCTTTGCTCTGCTATTTATATTTAAGCTTAATTTACTTTTTAGCATTACTTTAGATATTTTAGCATTTTATTAGCATTTAAAAATTATTTTGATTATTCACTTGTTATTCGTTTGTAGTTTTCTTCTGGTGTTTGTTTTTAATTTAAGTTTATTTTTAGCATTTCTGTAGCGTTTGAAGCTTTTTTTTAGCATTTAATACTTTTGTTTTCTATTTTTTTATAAAACTTATAAATACGAGTACATAAGTAAATGCAAAAATATTTTAATTTAAATTTGAAGCCGGCTTTTGTGTTACCACATTCAAGCATCTTCTAATCAGACATTAACACACTAAAAGCAAGAAGAAATTAAGAATTTTTTTCACTAACGTTTCTAAGTTTTCTTACCAAATTAATTCCAAAGTGGTTGCTGATTTCATTTTATCAAAGAAAATACATGTTTTTTTTTAATTTTGTAGAGTAGCATTTGCTTGTCTCATTTTATTTTATTTGGTAAATTTACCAATTTAGTGCTTTTCTTTTTGGCTTAAGCTTTTAAACAATTTCTTTAGAGTTATTGCCTACAAAAAAACTCTTAGTTAAATTAAGCGTAGCTGTCATGTGTATGCTAGCTTGCCTGAGTTTGTGGTATGACACATGTAGGGAATTTTCGAGAGAGAATTTTAGCAGCTTTTCTTTGCATTCATTATTTTTTTTGTTGCACAAAATGTATGTATGTGTATGTAGCTACTCCTTTGTTAAACTTTTAAAATGCATTTTGTTGTTAACACAAAAAATGGTTTAAGTCTCCTGGTATTTGTGTATGTGTGTGTGTGAGTGTGCAACTTTTCGGCTGTCTTTAGTCTGGCTCATGTTGCAATTGCAGGCATTAAAAGTTCATTGTGTGTGTGTTTCTTTTTTTCTCCAACGTTAACATTTTATGTCAAGTCATTTACAAAGTTGATGGCTTTAAATTGATTTTTTTTTGGGGTTTAAGATCTGAAAAATCAAAGGAAAAGGCAAAAGGAATGGTGTGGCGACACCATTAGTTTAAAAATAGTTGCAACATCATTGCTGGCTTTGACGCCACAGGCACCAAGTAGCAGTAGTTGCTAAATGGGAACAAGCGGAAATGAAAGCAATTACAAGTACATATGAGTACATACATGCATATGTGCTAAAGAAATTAGCATTAATTTGCAATCACTTGCTAAATTTATAGAATGCTTAAAAAGGCCCCAAAGAACTGGAATTCAAAAGCCCTACAGCCATTCCAAGTAAAGCATGCTGAATAAATCATTCCAAATTCTAGCCCAAGTTTAAAAAAAAACTTTTAAAAGTCAATCAATTGTTCTAAATTTGTTTTAGATAAATCTAGAGCAAAAAAAAACACATTTGCTTTTCTTTAACTTTAGCTCAGTCTTTTTCTTTCGATTTCATTCAATGACCTGGTACTTCAAGGCCTGTTTTTTCCTTCTTAAGCGTTTTTGTTTCAAATCTTTGTCAACTCAACCTTAATGAACTTTTTCTTTTTGATGCACATTAAATATATGTCTGTCTGTCTAGGTTTTCTTTGGTAAATGCTTTATGGTGACTTTGATTATTAACAGGGTCCAAAGCAAAGATCTGCTGCTACACTAGAGACTTAAGTTTTACACCAAGTCTCTTCTCTTAACTGCTGCATAATGTTTTAATGGTAGCAAAGCTTAAACAAAAACTAAATGAAAGAATAGGAAAAATAACATTTGCAGCAAAAAGCAAAAGTAAATAAAAGTAATTCTTCTGTCTATTTTTGCTTGTTTTTTTTTTTCTTTAATTATAAACACAAATGTAGACTGTCAGCCTTAGAGCGTAGAACATTTCAATGAAAATTAAAAAAAAAAATGCAAAAAAAAAGACTTGGTGACATAGTTCTTCTTTTTAATGTGATGGCTGAGTTGTTTAAGAATATACAGATTGAAAGGTTTGACAAATACATATGTGACCTTAATTAAGAGGAAATGAGCTTATGCAAAGGTGTAATAATGCTGAAAAACAGGTGAAAGTAAGTTTAAAAGTGATTAAAAAATAGTACTAGTTTTTCTACTACTTTTCCCATATTTTATAAATCCCCAACGTACACAAACTGTAAACCAAAATCATAAAAAATTTTAAATTTTATTGAGAAGTACAGAAAATAGGACATTAATTCTTTAAAAACATAAACTATAACATTTTAAGATAAAAGTACTTTTTCTACTATTTTTTTTTTTGGAAAAAATTGCATTGGAGCAAAAAAATTTTAATTAAAAGAGAATTAACCTCATCCATTAAATCATTAAAAATTTTTTATAAATACCAAAATATAAAAATTTCTGCTAAATTATAGTAAATTTAAAAAAAGTAGTAGTTTTGCTACTTTTTTTTAACAAGTACCACAAAAATTAAATGGTTAACAAAAACGTATATGACAAAATTGACAAATACAAAAAAATTTATTAAAAATTTTTTTTAAAAAGTAGGATTTCTACTACCTTTTTTTAATATGACCGAAAGAAAAAATACAGCTCAAAAATTTTGTTTCCAAGGCTTGAATGGTAAAAAACAATTTAAACAAAATAAAACTCTACTTAAGAAAGTAATAGTTTTACTACTTTAAAAAAAAGACCTAAAAAATGTTGAAACATTTTTAAAAAAGATGGAAAGTAAGTTGAGGTAGTAGTAGTTTTACTACGGACAGAAAAAAACACCATAAAAACCAAATGTTATCTAGTAGAAATTTTTTTCAGAAAAGCTATTATTTTTAAAAAGGTAGTAATTTCTACTACTTTTCTTAAACGCACGATATTAAAAAAAAATTCTCATAACTTTTGTTTTAAAACTTTTAACTAGTAAAATATAAACAAGTCAAATAAAAAAATCACTAATATAAAAATTGTAGTAAATTTATTATCTTTTGGAAAAAATTTCTAAAAATAAATTATAAAAAAAATATAGTTTTTAACCAAACTAAAGACGACTAGTACGAAAAAATAGGCAATTTTTTTTTTAAATTAGTATTTCTACTACCTTTTTCTTCTAAAAGTATGGAAATAAAAAAACTACCGGAAAATTATGTTTTTTAAGCTTAAACGATTAAAGCATTTCTACTACCTTTTTTTGATGAAACACAAAATATCACCCAAAAGTTTTGTTCCTAGATTAATAAAAAACAAATTAATTAAAAACAAAAAGTAAGACAAAAGCAAACCCTAATTTAAAAAAATAGTAATTTTACTCCTTTTTGCAAAAAAAATGCATTGAAAATTATTAACAAAAATTTCTACAATAATCCCAAAGATGACTAATATAAAAATAATCAAACAAACAACAAATACTTATTGCCAAAAAAAAAATGGTAAAAAAAATTTAATACAAAGACTAAAAAATTCAAGCAAAACTATTGTTTAAAAAAGGTAGTATTTCTACTTACTTTTTTTAAATGGCCAAAATTAAAAATACTACTTAAAAAATTTTATTCCCGAAATTAACGTATTAAAAAGATAGTATATTTTTGACACATTTTTAAAAACTAAAAATTCAAAATTTTTTAAAAATATATATATATATATATAACGGCATTAAAAATAACAATTTAAGAAAAAAATTACAAAAAACTTTAAAAACGCAGTAGTAAAACACTTTTTGCAAAAAGTATTTTAAATGAAAAATTGCTTGACAGATGAAATTTTACTTTTTTAATTAGTAGTATTTTTATTACTTTTTACTACAAATGCCCCATGTAAAAAATTAACGGCCAAAATAAAAAAGCGTAGTTAAAAATTAAGTGTCCAATGAGAATGCAATTAGAATTTCTATTTTTTTTTAGTAATTTATTTACTATAAAAAGTAGTATTTTTACTACCTTTTTGAAAAAAGAACCTTTTGATCCAAAAATTGTGCAAAAATTTATTTAATGGACTCAAAAGTAAGAAAAAAAATTAAATAAATTTCACTTTAAAAACGTAGCATTTCTACTACTTTTTTTTTCAAAAAGTGTCTAAAATGCAATCTGAATGCTAAATATCATGTACATATACTTAAGGTAACGTAGTTTACATGGAAATGTCCAATTAGAATGTTATTATATTTTTTAAAGTAGTTTATATATTATAAAAAGTACTATATTTACTACCTTTTTTAAAAAAAGGCTTTTGATTCAAAAATTGTGATAAAATTCATATAAAGATTCAAAAGTAAGAATTTAATATAAAAAAATAAAAAACTTTTACTTTAAAAACGTAGTATTTCTACTACTTTTATTTACAAAAAGTGTCTTAAATACATACTGAATGCAAAAAATGTGTGTTAAATATCATGTATACATAACGTAACGTAGTTAAAATTAAAATGTTCAATGAGAATGTTATTAGAATTTTTATTTTTTTAAGTAGTTTATCTACTACAAAAAATAGTATATTTACTAGCTTTTACAAAAACAAAAGCCTTTCGATTCAAAAATTGTGTTAAAATTTGTTTAGTGGACTTAAAAATAAGAATTCAACAAAAATAAATGAAATACTTTCACTTTAAAAATGTAGTATTTCTAGTACTTTTTTCTAAAAGGTGTCTTAAATGCAATCTGAATGTTAAAAATTTATGTAAAATATAAATATAGCTAAAAATAAAATGTCCCATGAAAATGTAATTAAAATTTTTATTTTTTTTTTTTTTCATAAAAAGTAGTATATTTACTACATTTTTTTAAAAAAGAATCTTTTGATTCAAAAATTGTTTTAAAATACATACAACGCACTCAAAAGTAAGAATTCAACTTAAAAATATATATATATATAAAACTTTCACTTTATATAGTATTTCTACTACTTTTTTCCAAAAGGTGTCTTAAATGCAATCTGAATGCCAAAAATTTATGTAAAATATTGTGTATACATAACCTAGCGTAAATAAAAAATGTCCAATGAGAATCTACTTAGATTTTTTTAAGTAGTTTATCTACTATAAACAGTAATATATTTACTACCTTTTTTAAAAAAGGACCTTTCGATTCAAAAATTGTGTTAAAATTCATATAACGACCTTAAAGGTAATAATTCAACTTACAAAATATACAAACAACTTTAACTTTCAATTTAAAAACGTAGTATTTCTACTACTTTTTTCCAAAAAGTGCCTAAATGCAATCTGAATGTAAAAAATATATGTAAAATATTATGTATACATAATATTTTAATTATTCATATATATCATGTGCAATTAACCTACACTTTCATTTCGAAAAACGTAGTAAGTCTACTACTTTTTTGGAAAGCATCGGGTGTTGTCAAAAGTTGTACTAAAAGTTTAAATACAAACAAGGAAATAAGAAAAATAAAGCTTTGAAGGTACTTAAAAAACTATGAGTACAAAATACTGGTTTTAAACTTGTATACCTTGTTTCGACTATGAATGTGTCCCATAGTATTTCTACTACTTTTTACAAAAGGCCTACAAAATTTCTTTCTCCTCAAATTAGCCTAGTGATTTTGTAAGCAGCTTTTCGTTAGCTTTTCTCTACAACTTGTAAATATGTATATGTTTGCTAAAAAAAAGTACATATCGCTTTCATTACATTAATAGATACACTCTACTCTCACAAAGCTGATTACGATTTTTTAATCAGATCTTTCATTTTCATTTTCAATTTCATTTGCCTGCTGCTGCTGCTGCAGTTTGTTAGCACGTGTGCCAACTGCTTATTCGTTTTAACAATAGATTAATTACCTATACTGACTGCGAGTACAATTTTTTCTATTTTCCAAATGAGTACCTTTAATTTACAATTTTAAAATGCAATTTTTACTTTTTTCTAAACGTGTGTGTGTAATTGTATGTGTGTGTGTTTGTGCTTGTGCGTGCGTGCGTGCAACATGCCGACCATTTGTTAAAGATTTTTCCATTTTCATTTCAAACGAAAAGATATTTACTATTACTATTTTCCAGTGAAAACTTGTTGTGGCAGAAGAAATAAAAAACTAAAACACACCCAAACTTGCAAACGCATACACAGCACACACACACACTGACACACACACTCACACTCAAAAATACTAGTGTGTTGTGTGAGGCAAAATTTATTTAGAGCAGAAACATTAGATTTTGTTTTTGTTTTTGCAACTTATTGTTGCAAGGCTGTTTTGGCCAACTTTATTGTTTAAACATAGTTGAATTTTAATTACAATAGAATTGATGAATTTGTAATTGCAAAGTGTGTTTTGGGCAAGGGGATTGCGGAGGAAGAGTTGGTGAAAATTTAACTTATTTTTTATTGTAAAAACCCAGCAAAAGTGGTCCAAAAAGTTCAAAGTACTTGTGGTTTCTGGTTTCTTATTCTAAATTAAACTTTACAGAATTTGTTTATTTCTAAATTAAAAGTTTGAAAAATGCTACAACTTCTTTAATTTATCTAAAAGCATTTAGAACAAAGTTTAAGACTAAATATATAAAGTGCAGTTCTAAAGAACTTTATAAAGATAAACTTAAATGGAACATTCTTGGCAGAAAGATGATGCTGTGTTTAATCGTTTTTTGAGAGCTTTTAAGGGAACAAATAAAACAAATAAAATCTAGAAAATCAATTTTCCAAAAAATATATATGTATTTCTAAACATTTGTATCATGTGAGCTTTGTACTTCTAAATAAAAGTGAAATTTTGTTGTGAATATGAGAATACTCTGGTCTTGTAATCGTAATTATGAATCCTTTAAGCCGTGTTATGGCCTAAAGTAGAATTTTTAATGTAAATACATATGTATGTATGCATCATTTTTCGATTCTTAAATAAGAAATTTTTTATTCTACTACTATAAAAGTACTAGCAAGATCCACGCTTAAATAAATTTCAGCAAAAAACTAAATTCCCAAAAAATTTTCAAAAATACCCAAAAATCCCAAATGGCTTATTTAAGTCTAACAGACATAACTTCAACATATTTTGTTATTTTCCGAGACAAATTATGAAAACGATCATTTTCCATTTAATTTTTACAGTTTGCAGTTTTTTAATATGCTGAAAACTTGTGTGTAATTTTTAATCACAAAATGAGTAATTGCAACTTTTTTTCTATGTCCTATCATTCTTTTAATGCATTTGCTTGGCTATTCCGTAATTTTAAATAAAAGTAAGTCGAGAAAAAATCTTGTTTAGCACAATTTTTATAAAAATTTCAAATATCTCTCTATTAACAATAATGTAAATTTTATGAGCCCGATTTTGCTCATGGCTGATTTAGCATTACTGCTATGAGTGGACAAGAGTTCGCAACGCTTAAAACAAAAAAAACTGAATTCCCAAAATATGTTCAAATATACCCAAAAATCCCTTTTTCTATTTTTTAAAACATCTTTTGATAATGAAAATATTCTATTTATGTACGTTTTACAGTTTGCTAAAAATTTAAATTTTTTAATCCCAAAACACCTAATAAATAAATAGTTACATCCTTTTTTCCTTATATTTTTTAATGGATTTGCTTAGCAATTTTTGAAGTTATCTAATAGTAGTTATTGTAAAAAAATTTTGATTAGCACAATTTTTAAAAATATTTCGGAAATATCCATATGTACTTTTTATGAACTCAATTTTGTGCAAGGCTGATTTACCTTTACAAGAAAAATTCACGCTTAAGACAATAAAAAACTGAATTCCCAAAATATTTTAAAAAATACCCGAAATTCCCTAACTCCACATTTAAGTCAAGCTGACACATTTTAATTTTTTTTTCTAATTTTCTGAGACAAATTAATGAATATTTTCGATTTAAGTTGTACAGTTAATTGATTTTAAGTTAAGTAATTTTAAATGCCCAAAATTCCTTAAGTGAGATTTTTGTGTTTTCTGTTTGTATATGTGATTAGTTATTTTTCAGACGAAGAAAATAATAGTTTGAGAATAAAAGCCTGCTAAAAATGTTTGATTCCTAAAGAAAAATTTTAAATGCCCAAAATTCTTCAAATGTAAGTTTTGTGTTTTCAGTATTTTTTTATTCTTTAGGACTAATAAATCCATGCAACTTATCCCCACTTTTTTGTTCAAAATGTTTCTAAACCATCAAACCCATAAATCAGTACAGTATTTAAACAAGCTGTAAACGCATAAAATTGGGCGTTTAAACTATCAGTACAGGCCATAGAGTTTTGTTACATGATAACCATATTTTTTGCATTAAAAGAGCACTCAACTCTTTTCTTTTCTTTTCTTCGGATCTTGTTCGACTTGTTCTCTTACACTGTATAATTTTTTTTTTTGAGATTTATTCTAATGCTGCCACAATATTATTTTTTTAACTACACATAATGTATGGTTCACTGATTTACGTCTGTTGAGTTTAAATCGCATATAAATTAGAGTTTAGTTTAAATAAACTAAAGCTTTCACTAATTTACTAGACATTAGAGTGTAATTATTTATTTTTAAAGCAAGATAATAATAGCTTGAAAAAGTATTGATTTACTAAATTAGGCGAATATTTTCTAAATTCTCTTATGGAGTTGGAATAAATGCTAAATTTTTGTTAAGGGCAATTTTCTTGTTAAATGTAGTTACTTAAAAATTAGAATTCCTAAAACTATTTCTTTAAATGACCAGAATTCCTCGAGGTAAATTTTCAAATCATATTTTTTTTAATTTTACTTTCAGCTCTTTTTTTGGAATTGGTCTCAGGTAATGACAAATATGACAAAAATATAAATCAGCACTAATTTGTATTTACATATTTTAAAATTCCCCTCTACAGAAATGCCACTGGAGTTTAAGTTTTCTTTTCCGAGTATTACCCGAGATTCTATATTTCTACATTTAAGAGAAATTATGTACAATTTTAGCATTATTTTTTTATAAGCAAACATTTCGTATCGAAAATTCTTTGAAGTGTTAAATGTTATATAATATTTTCATTGTCTTTCACTTAATGAATAGTGACGCTAATATTTGCCTAGTCTAACTTTATCTTAAGACTAATTTAAACAAGTGTTATTATAATTATAATAGGAATAAATATCAATTAAAAGACACATATTAATTAAGATGAAGAGCAAATTTTCTGTGCTTTTTTGCTTATAATGAAATTTCAATGACTAGATGTTTTTAAATATTATTTGATGAGAAAAAAATATATGTATGACATTAGCTCGAGGCGTGATATGAAATGATAAAATTAATCAATTAAATGTGCAAAAATCTTGTCATATATGCATATGAAATAAGTAATTAATTATAAGGAATAGAAAGTTCTAGCGCATTCGTATATTTCCTCTAATCCTGCCAGCTATAAGCTAATCCGCTATGAATACGATTTTATTTCATATAAAAGATAAGCGAAAAAGGTTCAGGGTATTTTGCCTACAATAACATTTGACGTTTATTAACAATAATAAATAAACAAAAGAAATTATTGCTACAATAATAATAATTCTAGACTTAAATATTAATTATTTGAAATTAGATAACGAATTATCTGGGGTGTTTGACAGATTGCTGAGCGTTGCAATCTATTGTGAGCAAAAAACAAGAAATATATAAAAAATAGATACATAAATATTTGCTAGAAGTTAAGATATTTAATAGATAAAACCAACGGTTATAAAAAATATGCATATTTATTAATTAGATAAAGAAATAGTTAAGATTTGAGTCACCATTCAAATAAACAGCTTTTGTGTCATTAATTCTTGTTAACAAAAAAAGAAATTTATTTTGTATTATTTTATACCTCCTTACAGCTTTCGCTGCAAACCTCAAAGAAAAAATATTTTTTAAAGCTTTAATTAATGCCTTTTTTCTATTTAATTCTTCCTGACAATCACCCTTATCGGGAATAAAAGTTCACGAGAAAAGTGTTCATTTTCCCTAAAATTGTTATCGCTAAAAAAATTTATTTCGAAACTAAATTTAAATTTTTGCAACAAACTATTATAACAAATAACTAATTCCGGAAAGCTATATTAAAAATACCCGAAATTCCACTAATACATTTCATATATTTACCTGAAAATTTTATAAATATTTTTAAAATGTTATATGTTTAGAGCCTACTTTTGTAAATATTTTCCAAATTTAAAAGAAAACCTCCTCTTTAGAGAGATCAAAAAAAATTACTCCGAAAAAATTTAGCAAAAATACCCAAATTACCTCGTTCAACACTTAAAGCAAAACTTACGAAATTTATATATTAAATTTGTTTTGTTAAATTTAAATTTTATGCAAATAACTAATTCCGGAAAACTATATTAAAAATACCCAAAATTCCATTAATACATTTCATATATTTACAAGGTAATTTTATAGATATTTTTAAAATTTTATATGTTTAGAGCTTAATTCTGTAAATATTTTCTAAATTTAAAAAAAAAAACCGGAGACAAAAAAGTAATCCGAAAAGTTTTGGCAGAAATACCCAAAAAATACCTCCTTCAACATTTAAAGCAAAATTTTCGATATTAAAACTTTTTTTTTTATTTCGTAATTAAATTTAAATTTTTTGCAAAAAATTTTTATGCAAATAACTAATTCCGCAAAATTATATTAATAATACCCAAAATTCCACTAATACATTTCATATATTTACAAAATAATTTTATAAATATTTTTAAAATTTTATGTTTTTCGAGCCTAATTTTGTAAATAATTTCCAAATTTAAAAGAAAAACTCTCCTTAAGAGAGACAAAAAAATAACTCCGAAAAATTTTAGAAAAATACCCAAATTACCTTTTTCAACACTTAGAGCAAAACTTTCTAAATTAATATTTAAAATTTGTATCTAAGGTCTGTGCAAGAAATTGGAATGCAAGCAACTAATTCCGGAAAACTGTATTAAAAATACCCAAAATTTCATTAAAAAAATTATTACAGCAAACAAGCTATTGTTTTTTTTTTCATATTTGAAATCCAACAGAACAACTGTGATCTTTCTTGGATTTAATACTTATCTAATTACGTTACCTATATTATGATTAGAATAAAAGTAGTGTAATTGCAGCAAACTATTGTACAATAGTTTCCCATATTTCAAATGCAACTATGATTAATCGAAGCAAATTATATTTCATAATTAAAAAATCACGTAAAAAACATTGTTTACTATTACAAAACTATCTTCGTGATATTAAATTTTAATTAAAATTAATAATTGTATAATTATATGCAAATGTTACCAACTAGCGCTCAACAAACACTTTATCAAAAGTATATTGCTTTCAATATATTTGTTACTGATACCGTTTATATTTTTTTCTTCTTCTTCTTTGTAAAAATCCCCTCAAGAATTAATGGAACAAATTATATAATTGGCTTAATGCAAACGTAAAAACTAAAAAGTGCTTTAAAAAGAGAATCTGATAAAATTTTGCAACAAATATGGTATGATATTATCAAATAAAGGGAGCACAGTGCCCTTAACTAAAACATAAAACAATTTACTTAAACCAACTTAACATTAACTGCAACATTATAAGGTTTCTTACATAGAACAACAAAAAGAAACCCAACTAAATATTTTGTGGCAGAGCACACAGTCTTCCGCCGGTCTTTGCAACACAACCAAAAGCCAAAAGCAATACAATTACGTACATTAAAACAGCAACAGCAAACCAGAAAAAAAATAGTTAAGCTCTTGGCGAAAAAGTAAAGGTGTATAATGCACCATTTCTTTTGTTGCAACTGGTGCAATGCTATTTAAAATTTATTTTGTAAGGTTTCTTTTTATTTTTCTTTTTAAAATTCAATACTTAAAAAATAACAATGAACGAAATATACCCTTAATTCTGAACATCTTTTTTTTCTTATGTTACATTATGCACAATAAAAGAGAAATAAAAAATTCTGTAAATGCCGTTGGCATCTAGCAAATACACACTTTGCGTAATTCTCTAAAACAACGGCATTTTAGAATCATGGTGCAAGGTTTAAGACGGAATTTTAGAAATAATTTCCAAAAATATTTTAACCAATTTTTTTAATTGCAAGCAAAAATTTCCCCAAATACCCAACAATTTTACATAAAATGTAACTTTTAAAGTTAATTTATTAAACTTAATTGTTTAACCCAAATTTTAGTTCTAATTTCTAGCAACAAATTCATTCCCAATATATTTCTCAAAATACCTCAAATTTCCCAGTCCTTTCTACAGGCCCCCTGGTGGAAAATTTCACTAAATTTATATTTCATATACTAAAGTTATAACAAAAAAACAAAATCATGATCATTTATCAATTAAAATAAATTTTTCTAAAAATCATAAATAGGGGAAAAGTTTCTTTTATATAATTCGTTGTTTTTTTGTGAGAATTCTTATTTTTTTGTTGAAAAATAAAACTTCATGCTGCTCTCAATAATTTTAGATGAGCTTTTAACAAATTTATCGAAAAAAATTTATTCCCAAAATATTTTCAAAATACCTAAAAGCAAGCTTTACGCCGTGCAATGAAATTTTCGATCAATAAACCCCTTTTGTCTATCAATATGTGAGCTTATTACCATCTTTTATTTGAAAATGAAAACCACTAAACACATAGAAAGATTAGTTTTTCTTAAAAATTTTTTAAAACTTTTTTTTATGAAAAATTCTTTTTTTTTAGAAAACAAAATTTCATATTGCACTCAAAAACTGAAAGTGAATCTTTTCATGGAAATTTGTAAAAAAAACAATCATTCCCAAAATATTTTGGAAAATGCCCAAAATTGCCAATTGCTTTCTATACTTTCAGTAGTAAAATTTTTTTTTGAAATTTTAGTGTTATATACTAAAATAAAAAGATAAATTTATCATTTCCAAAAATTTTGGAAAATGTCCAAAATTCCAAATTTCTTTCTATACTTCCAGCAGCATAATTTTTAGTGTTATATAGCAAAACAAAAAGATAAATTTATAATTCCCAAAATATTTAGGAAAATACCCAAAATTTCCAATTACTTTTTACAATTCCAGCAGTAAATTTTTTTTAGAAATTTTTAGTGTTATATACCAAAACAAAATAATTTATTTATTATTCCCAAAATATTTTGGAAAATGCCCAAAGTTGTCAATTGCTTGCTATAGATCCCGCAGTATTTATTCTTAAATGCTACTGTAACAACAAAATAAAAACATAAATTTATTAGTTATTAAAAGCAAATTTTTTTTTCAAAAAAGGGAACCATCTTTATTAAAACAAACGGTTTAATAACAAAAGTTTTAATTTTTGATTTAAAGCCCATATTTAATATTTTTCTTAACAGCGGAAAGTTTATTGATGAAAATTGCTTTAAAAATTTAATTCCCAAGTTATTATCAAAAACTCCCAAAATGTCCAAATGCTTTGTTTAGACCCCGGCGCATTGGCAAATGTAATTTTTCTTTTCTATGTTGTAAACAAATACAAGCATATTTTTGAGCTAAAGTAAAGTAATTAGTTTAAAAGTGGCTAAAAACCACCGTAAAAAGTGGGAAGGCTCAAAGAAATATATAATCCAAATTGGTCTCGCACTACAATTTTTTAAGTCTTGTTAAAAAGCCCTTAAATAAATCGAATATTTTAAGTTGGTCTGGTAACATTGATTTTTTTTACCACAAACCAAGTATTGATTAAAATAATCGAAATCGAAATAATCGAATCGTTATAATCGAATTCCCAAGTTTGTTGGCAGCAGTCTGGCATTTTGGGTTATTATTATTGATGTTAAATCTGTAATTTTTTTGTACATATTTCAAAAAGTTAAGAAAATTATATGGTTCCAATCAGGCCATCTGGATTCAGCATATGGTCATCTATTAATTTCTCTTGGGTCAAATCAAACCAAAATGTTCGAAAATTTTCTGACAGCAGGATATTTTACACTAACAAATATACAAAGCGAATGAATACGCAGAGTTGCAAATCGAGACCAGCTGGTACGAATTCGCCTTGGTGCCAATGAAAATTCCCAATATCATAAATTGTATTTAAGGAATCCCCCTTAAGCAAAAAGGATTGATAAACTTAAAGTTAATTTAACAAACGAAAACCGGTCTTAATGAATGCTTTAACTTTAACTATCATTTTTACATGAGGGGAATTATCTCTAGCTTTTGCATACATTAAAACGAAACTATGAACCGTAGTTCCCTAATTCTTGTTGTAAAAATTCTCTTGATGATGCTACGAGTATTTTTAAACATTGTAATTATTATTATTTATATTATTATTATTTATTTGTTAATGACATGCGTCAATGCAAGGTTGTTTATAAATAATATTTCATATTTATGTATCTTGATTTTGCCATTGTTGTTGCTGAATAATTTTATTCACAAACAATGAATACGATAAGGTCTGTCTTAACAATGAATGATGATTTGAATCATAATTATATTTGGCAATAGTCAAGCTGTGCTTAAATTGCTGTTTAGAAGTACGAGTACATATAAAAGAAACAAATAATTCATTAAGAAATATTTTATTCTATTGCTTGGATGTTTATATTAACAAAACAAATATGTATTTGACCAAAAATAATTTTATTTTACAACTTAATGGTGAAGAATTTGTAATTAATGACACGAGCAAGAATGTAATATTAAAAAATATATAAATAAATTCTACTAATCTGGGCAATTTATTAAACTATCTTGTAACATAGTTTTCAAGTAAAAATTTTAAATTAAATTCCCCCGTCATATGAGTACATAAATTTTGTTCAACCTATTGTGCAATTTTTCTGTCTCTATCTCCATCTCTAACTTTTTGCTTTTGTCAAGTGCAATATGGTTGCATTTACAACAATAGCATTATCACTTTCATTACTTCGAAAAGAAATGGTAATACATCAAAAAACTTTAACAGTCAGATGACTGACTGACTGACTAACTGACTGACGTGCTGACTATTTGCATTTAAGTACACAACAACAGCAGCAACAACAACAAAAAGAGATGCTTATCATTACTGTAGAAACTCTTTTAAAACAATCTATGAAATGTGAGATTGTTTTTAACACAAGGTAAACTTAACGGAGTATAAAGTTTTTTTTGCGTCGTGTAATTTTCTAAAGCAAATAGACAATAACAGCGGCTGATGACGTGTGCATGTGGCGTTTTAGAAAATGCATTTCCCCAGCTAGAGATCTAATTTAACTTTTCCCATCTTTTGTAAACTTCAGGTTTTTTTTCTTAGAGAAAATTGTAATACAAACTTGAACCTGATTACAAAAAAAAAATTATATGGTTTTGTTTGGCAATATGCAAGTGATTTGTTTAAGTAAAGTCATTTAATTATGTAAAGGGTGGCCAGATGTTACCTTTTTTTCAAAGCTAATTTATTGCAGTAACTTTGAAAACTTATTACTTGCATTTCTTTTGACATCTAAGATCCATTTTAATTAAAGCTAAGTTTTTTATCAGAGTAAAAGGATTTACATCAACAACTAGCTGACCCTACAGACTTCATTCCGTCTAAATATTGTTTTAATAATTTGGGAAGAGCAGAAATCGCTCCACCACCTCTTTTTCTGGTTTGAAAAAAACAAATAACATGTATGTCAAGTTTTAAATTAAATCGACTGAGAATGAATTAATTAAAGCTACTGAGATTCACAAAAATGGATTATAATCCCGTTACCACCCTCTTAGAGATAGTTTAGAACAACTTCCCTAGCCCTCTTAGTCCGCGTTTTGAAAAGGCTACTTAGCAAATGTCTTTTGCACTTGCACACTTATTTTCATATATTGAGATAAAGGTTTTAAATATTAAAAAACATATAAAAAAATTCTAGAAAATATCTTATCTTGATTAAAGCCTAATTCCCGGTTTCCTAAACAAAACAATCGACTTGGGTAAAAACAATTATATTTATGACGAGCACTAACTTTTCTAAGTGTTTTTCATATAAATTTTCTAGACTGCCCAGCTCAATGAAACAGCAAACAACTTAAGACAAAGTTCCTTACATTTTCCAAAAAAAAAAATAATTCCTAAAGCATTTCTAAGAATTTCCAAAATACCACAAGTGTTATGTATAACAAAAACTATGGAAAAATTAAACACTAATAAAAGCCTTAATGCTAAATGGATGTCTAGCATCAATTTGTCACATAAATTTATCACATAAAAAATAATAATTCCCAATACATTTAAAAAAATTCCCAAAATTCCCAACACACAAACATTGTTTACATTTAAAAAAAATTATATGCAACGTTCTTTATTGCTAGAGGGGTATAATTAACTCTTAAATATAACCTCTATTTTAATTTTAAAGAATAACATTAACTCCTCCTATATTTTCAAAAATACCCACAATCCCTAATCCCTTATTTCTCTAAAAAGTTGGCGCTATTTAAATTAAAACAATTATTTCTAGTTTTTATAAAAAAAAATAATTATTTTTATTTGATTTAATAAGATCCCCAATATGTAAACGAAAACCTAAACTAAGACAAAATCGAGTTATATATCGTGTGTTGGTTATTGGTTTGCGGCACAGTATATTCAAAATATATTCTGTCCGCAGCAAGGCCAAAAAATTCTAAAAACCAAGCTTTAAAACAACTCCCAAAGATAATATTGAAATACCCAATATCTCAGAAATTTCAACAGCAATCTGGCAACTGTGTTCTACATTTTTCTCTTGAATTTTTTAATTTTTAAAAATAAAAACAACACTTAAAGATCAAATAGAAATGCATAAAATCTCAAAAATTTCAAGTTCAATCTGACAACTTTGTTATCAACATTTCTCTGGAATTTATTAAATCTTTAAAAACAAAAAAAAATCCAAAGTTAAAATTAAAATACCAGTATCAATATTTTTCTTAAATTTATCTAATTTTTAAAAATAAAAACAAACTCCCAAAGATAAAATGGAAATATCCAAAATCGCGGAAATTTAGACAACAATCCAACAACTTTCTTATTAATTTTAATCTTACATTTATTCAATCGTAAGAAATTAAAACAACTCCCAAACATAAATTTTAAATAACTAAAACTCTTAGAAACTTTTGCAATAATCTGGCAACTATCGCATGAATATTTCTCTTGAGCTTGTTTAATCCTTAAAAACCGAAACAACTCTCAAGGCTCTAATTAAAATACCAGTATCAATATTATTCTTAAATTTATTTAATTTTTAAAAATAAAAACAAACTCCCAAAGATTAAATGAAATACCCAAAATTTAACAACAATCTGACAACCTCGTTATCAATGTCTCTCTTGAATTTATTTAGTCTTTCAAAACAAATATAAATCCCAAAATAAATTTAATTATAAAAAATTTCGAAAACTTTTGCAACAATCTGGCAATTTTGTTAGCAATTTTAATATTAAATTTATTAAATTTTTAAAAATAAAAATAGCTGCCAAAGATGAAATCAAAATACCCAAAATCTCAGAATTTTGAGCAACAATCTGGCAACTTTGTTGTAAATATTTCTTTTAAATTTATTGAATCTTTAAAAACAGAAACAACTCTTAAAGCTCAAATTAAAATACCATTATCAATATTTTTTTTTTTAATTTATTTAATTTTTTAAAATAAAAATATTTCCCAAAGATTCCCAAAATGTCAGATTTTTCAACAACAATCTGACACGCTTTTTATAAAAATAATAATAATTATTTATTTAAAATATTCAACATTTTTGCAGCAATCTAGCAACTTTGTTATTACTTTTAAACTTTTAAAAATAAAAGTTGCTCACCAAGAAGAAATTGAAATACTTAAAATCTGAGACATTTTTGCAACCATCTGGCAACTTTGTAGTGAATATTTCTTTTAAATTTATTAAACCTTTAAAAATAAAAATAAATGTCTCAAAACTAAAATTGAAATACCAAAAATCTCAGAATTTGTAGCAAAAATATGGCAACTTTGTTGTGAATATTTCTTTTAAATTTATTAAATATTGAAGAGAACAAACAAATATTAACACAACATTGTATTGGGGAGACAAAGTTATTTAACCTTACGGCAATGAAATTCAGTTCTATGCCCTGAGCATTTGGTTCATGTAGAAAATGTCACCACCTGAATTATTATTCCAAAGTGAATTTTTGTTTACCTTTTTTTTGTAATTATTTATTATTTATATTTAACACAAATAATTTTTCTTTTAACGCTCATGTAACTTGTAATTAAATATTTGACTTTCTTGTGCAATTAGAGTGTGCGTTTCGCTTTTCTTTTTTTCTTCTTCAACTCTAATTACATATTACAGAACTTATGAAAGCATAAAAATAAGTGTGTGTATAATTAAATTTGTAACTTTTTAAAATTATCGGATATTAGTTACTTTTCCAGAGGCAACAATAGATCATCAAAAAGAAATTTATCACACAAGAACTGTTAAAACAAATAACACGCTTGAAGGAAATATATTTAGCATTTTAATGAGTATAAATAATGAGTGGTTATCAATGCAAAACAAACTTGAGGCAATATTTTCATCAAGTATTTGTATGGAATATACATTTCGTTACCTTAATATTAGAAAGGCCCATTAAGACTCATTATTTTTTTGAAATTAAGTTCTTGGCATATTTAGGTAGATAAGCCTCTAATATATCCAAGTAAGCAAAAAATTATCTAATGAGTTAATGCCTTTCATATACATAAATTCAAAAAGGGCGTAACTTACAAAAAGTTCCAAATCGTCTTTTTCATTTATTGTGATATATGTAATTATATAAAATACATCTAAAGATATAAAATTTATTAACGAAATTCAAAAGAGTATGGAGAACTTTTTTTTTGCTTTTTCTGTAAAATATTTTTAATGTAACTTACGCCTTTTTTTGAATTTAAGTGATGATATACCTTCTATATTTTAAGCTTTAACCTTAGTTTATTTTAATTGAAAAACTTTAATATCCCAGAATTATTTCAGTGACCCTCCTTCCTCTTTACATCTTATATTCGATTATCATTTTAGTGAGAATTATATCTCTGCCTTAATATCGTATAACACAAAAGTTTTATTTAAGGATACAGAATTATAGCAACTAATTAGCAAAAATTAACTTACCTTTTAAATGATGTTGAAAATTTCTGTTGTATTTATTGCTTTAATTGAAGTCTGAAAAGGGAAATAAAAAAATTAAATTATTATTAGAAATACAAAAAAAGCAAATTTAATTAAATATAAAATTAAAATTTCAAAGAAAAAATATGAAATATGAAACGACAGGGAGCAAAACAACTCAAAGGAGCGGAAATGAAATTAGTTTAACAAATGTGTAGTACAACAAAGAAAATATTTAAAATTTTTTTTCTTATCACAAATTGATATTTGCAACAAAAAATATTTTAGGGCGGTTCTTTTTTTTTTTTTTGCTATTTTTAGAAATGTCACAAAAAGTTTTGTTGTATATAATAAATTTTATATGGATTACAGTACAAAATTGCTTATTAGAACATTGTTTGCTATTTTCCGAGAACGATAAAAAATATTACTACACAAAAATTATTGAATTAAATTTAAAACTTGTTTTGTTTGGCTGCCAGATTTGACGACTTATCGCCATTTTTATGGTTTTTGGTGCCGTAACTACTAATAGCAAAATACGTTTCCTATCACAAATTGATATTTCCAATAAAAAATATTTTAGGGATTTGTTGCTATTTTTAATAAAATGGGTCAAACCAGCAGTAGATTGACTTTAATATGGATTACAGTCGAATCCGCTTTAGCGCAACACGCTTTACTGAAAAAAATCGGATTAGTGAAAGCGATACAAATCCCCGCACTGATTTTAAATGCAGCTAATCTTATTCACTTCGCTATAGCGAAACATCGCTTTACTGAAAATATCGTATTACTAAAAACCACAAGCAAGCCCACAACTACGTTTTGTATGAAACTTACTTCGCTTTAGTGAAAAAATAAACAATAAGAAATTTGTTTATTACAAATCGATTGCATACCTTAAGGCTTAAAAAAATTTTGCATGTTTTGTCGTTTAAAAAATTAAATTAATTAATTACTTAATTAAGAGCGAAAAGGATAAATACATGTTGTCCTTTTCGCTCTTAAGTGCTTTATTGTATTTTTCTATTATATTGTACTGATTTTAAGCAGTACGCTTAACAGTAACAAATTTCAATAATCCGAAATACGTTTTAGAGGGAAAAAAATCGGATAACTGAAAAAAAATTGGGTTTTGGTTATTTCCAGTTGAGCGGAGTCGACTGTACTGCGAAATTTTCACTTTTTAAGAACATAATAGCACATGAGAAAATTGTTTGCTACTTTGAGAAAGGGACAAAAAATTTTATTTTTGGAAAAAATTACTACTTCTGTCTAAGCATTTGCTATCTACATAAAAATTAGTAAATAAAGTTAAAAGTTTTATTATGCTATTCTTTCAATATAATTTTGCTACTTGTTTCAAACGTTAGAAAGCTCAATTAAATGCATTAAGGGATATATTTTCCATTACTCGGTTTTAATATTTTCTGAATTTGTCGATTTTTTTTGTTATTATTTCAATAAAATTCTGCTACTTATTTAAAACATTAAAAATCTCTGCAGTTACATTTAAGATATATTACCAAATAGTTTTTTTAATGTTTTCTAAATTTTTTACTATTTTTTTAATTTTTTGCTATATAGCTATTCTATCAATTATATTTTTGCTACTTATTTCAAATGTTAGAACGTGATTTTTGATTTTTTTCGAATTTTTGCTATTCTGTAATTTTTTTGTGAATTTTTTGCTTTTCTCTTCATGAAATTTTACTATTGCTGTATAATATTTCATTATTATTTGTCTTAATTGTTTGCTATTCTTTCAAAGATTAGTTCCGTTAGGTGCATACTATCAATTACTTCGTTTTAGTCTTTTTTGAACTCTTCGAATTTTTTGCTACTTTTTCAATGAATTTTTGCTACTCATTTCTAATATTAAAAATGTTTGTTTTTTAATTTTCTTTGCTATTCTTTGGATAAAGTTTTGCTATTGCTATTTACTTTAAATGTTAGAAAGTTCCTTAGTTCCTTTACAGATATGTACGTATACCGGCAGCTATTTCATTTTCATATTTTTTCTTTAAATTTTCCATTTTTTTGCTATTCTTGCAATGAATTTTTGCTACTTATTTAAAATGCTAAAGATCTCTGTAGTGTCATTAAAAGTGTATTGTCAATTACTTTTTTTTTAACGTTTTATGAATTTTTGCTATTCTCTCGATAAAATTTTGCTACTGCTATTTATTTTTTTAGCTAATTTTTTTTTAAGAACAAACACAACCCGCAAAGCGTTTAGCTTGTCTGCAGAAAACACCCAGAGTCTATAGTGGGCATCGAACCCACGACCTCTGGACTGAAAGAATAGCATCGCTACCACTCAGCCACAGGGGCACTCATTTTTTAACACATTAGAAAAGTCTTTAGTTGCATTAACGACATATTGTCAATTACTTTGTTTAATGCTTTCTGGAACTTTTCGAATTTTTTGCTATTTTTTCAACGAATTTTTGCTATTTATTTTATACATTAAAAATCTCTGTAGTTGCGTTAAGGGTATATTGCCGATGACTTTGTTTTAATGTTTTTTCTTTTTTTTTTTGAGATTTTTGCTATTCTTTCAATGGAATTTGCTACTTATAGCAAATGTTAGGAAGTGACTCAGTTGCCAGGGGTATAATTGTCGCTTGCGATAACGATCTGATTTGGTCACGTTTTTTTAGTTTGAGATTATCGCATTTGATATCGAACATTGTAATAATATTGTTCAATATCGAATGCCGTAATCTCAAACTAGCGAGTTGTCGAAAGCTACGAATATTTTTTAACTCCTCTCCTTTCTCTCACAGATATTTTTTTTAATTGGCCTAAAAAACTATGTATGTATTTATTTCTATCTTAGATACTCGTTTTAAGTTTTTGGGAGCTTTAAATTCTAAATAAGAGCTCGTTCCAAACAGATTAAAGTTTATGTTTTAAGCATTTAATTACACTAGAATTTTAAAAATTTATTGCGCCAACTTTGTGTTATGTATGTGGTCTAGTATTTGCTAATAATGGTGTTTAGTTTTCCGACCCACAAAAATCATAAATGTTGTTAAAATTTCTAAACCTAAATTTTAACATACATACAAACTTCTTTTCAATAACTTTGCTTTTTTGCTGATTTTGTTTGAAATTTTTTTTTTGCTTTCATTTTTTATGACCTTGTATAAAACGTAATATTTATTTCACTTTCTTTCATTTCAGCTGAAAATGTAGAGGCCAACATTTCTAGCAGCAGCAACAACAAAGTTAGTTAATGGCCAAAGTAAACTTTTACTCAAGGTTATTATTACAAAAGTGAGAATAACTAAAATTTTTTCGTTTTGCCAGATTTCTAAGCAAACAAAAAAATATTTTAATAAAATGTATTGCAAAGCAAACATAATAATAAATAAATAGAAGCATAAAATTACTGCGAAGGCTGGTAAAGTTGAAACAAAGCAAAAAAAAATTATTATCAATATATTTAATGAAAAAGTGTAGGAGAGAACCTAAAAAGACCAACAGTTGAAATAATTATTACTCGTATTTAGGTAAAATAATGGGAGTGTCCTTACCGCTAGTTAAACAGGGAGTGTCGGGAATATAGAATAAAATATAAAAAAATAATATAATTAATATAAAAGTATTCGGTTACATTACATTTAAGATGTTGCCAAATATTAATTATTTAACAACAGAAATATTTTAATTAAAGCTTTAAAACTTTAGGACAACAGCTAACAAATAATTCTGCCAAAAAAACCGAGATCTGCTAAAACATTTTTGAAAAAATGTATGGCATTAAAAATAAAATTTAAATGGGCGTGTTTCCGCCCATTTTTAAATTCAAAATTTTGTGTTTTTACAGCTCAGGGTAGGGTGTGTGTTAAGTTTTTTAAAAACGAGACAGTAGAACCACCTAAAATCAAATATTAAATTTTAATAGGCGTGACTCCGCCCATTTTTTAAATTCAAGATTTTGTGTTTTTTACAGCTCAGGGTTTGTGTTAAGTTTGGTAAAATTAGATGCAGTAGAACGACTTAAAATAAAAAATATTAAATTTTAATGGGTGTGACTCCGCCTAATTTTTTTGATCAAATATTGAGTCTATTTTAGAGTTCAAGCTGTGTTTAGTTTTGTAGAAATCGATGCAGTAGAACCCCTTAAAATCAAATATTTAATTTTAATGGGCGTGACTCCACCCACTTTTTTTAATGAAAGATTGTGTCTAATTTAGAGTTCAAGATGTGTGCTAGTTTTTGTAAAATTCGATGCAGTAGAACCACTTAAAATCCAATATTAAATTTTAATGGGCGTGATTCCGCCCACTTTTTTATTAAAGATGGTTTCTACATAATTTAGAGTTCAAGGTGTATGTCAAGTTTTATAAAAATCGAGGCAGTAGAATCACTTAAAATCCAATATTCAATTTTAATGGGCGTAACCCCGCCCATTTTTTTAATTAAAAATTTTGTGTATTTTTAAGCTGAAGATGTGTGCAAAGATTCGTAAGAATCGTTTAAGTAGAACTACGTGAAGTATAAGAATAAATTTTAATGGGCGTAGCCCCATCCATTTTTTGAACTCTTAGATTGTGTAATTACAATAACCAAAGATGTTTGCTTCGATTCGCAGCAATAAAATAAGTAGAATATCATAAAATCATATTAAAAAAATTTGTGGGTGAATTTCCGCCCAATTTTTTTTTTATAATGGGACTAATGGGCGGCTATTCCCTCTCAGACAACAAAAGAATTTTAACAGTCGTTTTATTTTGAACCAAATTATGAACCGTGTTAAAAATAAAAATAAAATATTAAGACGAATTGAGATGCTCCTCATTTTTTTTAAAGTCGGTTTAAAATCACTTAATTTCTTTCACGAAAAAAAGCAAAGGGCAACCAATAAACCCCTTAAGCATAAAGGAAAATAAATAATAACAGCCTTATTTATAAAACTTAAAAAGTCTTTATAAAGGGTTTTTAAAACAATTTTTCATACAAAATTTTTTTTAAAAAGCCTTTATAGTTATAAAGCCTTTTTAATTTTTATAAAAAAGTCTGTAATAATTTAATAAAAAAAAATTTCTTAAAAATTTTTACTAAACACTTTTGAAAAACAAATAATATTTTTTTTTGCATAAGCGGGTAAATAAGAGTATTTCACAAATATTTTTTTTTTTCGTAAAAAAAATCAATTTCATTTCCTATTCGAACTAGAATAATTTATACAGTATTTAAATTTAAGCAAATTTGCATTTATGACTACACTTGAAACTGAAAAAAAAATTTGTTTTAAAATATACCCGGAAAAACCAGTTTAGCTAAAAGCGTTTAATAAAAACTACTTTTACAATTTTTTATGGCACACTAAGGAAAAGGCCGCTTATTTTAATCACTTAATGAATATTAACTAAGAAATTAGATAAGAGGCTTTTTTTTAAATAAACCTTTATGAAAACAATATAATAAAAACAAAGCAAATAAACCTAATGCTACTCTTCTCCTCAGACAATAATAGAAACAAAAACTAAACAAATCAAGTTACAAAATAGGGAAAAAAACCAGAGAAAATAATTTATTAGAAAAAAAAGCAAGATATATAATTTTAATTTGTGGTGTGCAAATAACACTAAGCGACAAAAAAACAATTGTTTTTGTCAAAGAAGATCAGTAAAAAATTAACATGAATACACCCCAAATCACGAAATGATACCTCAAGCTGGTTAAAAATTTCAATGTTTGAAACCGCATTTACACCTGCACGAAATCTAGCAGATTTCAACTAAAATCTTTAACTAAATCTATATCGTTTTCATCCAGTTTTTTTCTGTTTATAACGATTTCTTCTCAGAAACAAAAACCATTAACTGTTAATTTTCAATTGACGACAAACAGCATTTATTTGTAGTCATGCTGTTATGTAGCCCGCTGCTGTCTTTGTGTTTAATGCCTTCCTATCCCTTGGCAAATATTTCAAAAGAATATATTGTGTTTGATAACAAGCTCGTTGTGTTTAAGCCAGTTTTATTGTCTCCTTTCTTATTTTTATTTGCTTTGTTAAGTTTTCATGCCTTTCAACTATCAACATTTTCAGAAATGTGGCTTTTCATCTCATTCTTGTGCGAAAACCAACCAGCGCAAGGTGCCTTTTTTGGTGTTTAACTTCAACATTTTCTAACCAACACCAACACCATTAACCAAGTAAACACATACACACACAAACATACATGTAAATATGTATATGGGTATGTACTTCATTAACAATTTTTTTTTCATTAATTTTTCTCTACCATTCATTATACTCTTCATCTTATTTATAATAAAAATGCAAGATTATCTTTCACAATATAAAAACGAAAAAAAAAATTTAACTTTTTTACTATTCATAAAACATGCTCACTCGCACTCCTTTATGCATACATATGAAATATGCATGGAGATACAGTAGCGGTCACAAAATTAGCACAATTCATACTTGCTACTAGGTTTAGGTTTTACATTTGTTTAAAATCGCATTTCATGTATAAGACGCAAATTTAAACGTGCTCGTAGTCACTGCTTCGTCTAAGGTTAAAAAAAATTAACTGCTCAGTTTGAGTCAATTCTAATTTGAGTTTCATGAAATTCCATCAGCTGATGACTATATTCAATTCATGGGTTGTAGTAACATTTTATAAAAAAAATTAAATTCCCAAATATATTCCCTGAAATCCCCGGAATTTTCTAACGGCTTGTATAACTCTGTCATACTGATCGAACATTAAGTAAGCCTAGTTAACAAATATTACACTTTCTAATTATAAATTGTCAAAGTAATATTCACTACTACAGCGTTGAATGTAAAACTTACGCTATGTTAAAACAAATTCCTATACACCGTTGAGAAATACCCAGAATTTCCCAAATTTTAAAATGCTGTTCACCCGTTGAAAAAATACCTTGCTTGAGATTTTACTTTTTACTGTTAAATCACTCAGTCAATAATAATTGCTTCCCCCAATAGCACGTTATAACGTGCTAGCCTGGCGCCCACAACTGTTCCTATGCAATATTAAAAAAATATGGTAAGCCAACCATAAGCAAGTACGTACAACATAAACAAAAGCAACAAATAAAAGAAATATTTAACCAAACATGTTATGCAGCCACCCATTAAAATTGTGCTGGCTCTGTGTGTCTGTCTGTCTGCATGTATGTGTGATATATTTGTTTGGGGTTACTGT
This sequence comes from Tachina fera, assembly GCA_905220375.1. Lineage (NCBI taxonomy): Eukaryota > Metazoa > Arthropoda > Insecta > Diptera > Tachinidae > Tachina > Tachina fera. Next base: position 11,000,468 of record LR999966.1, read on the forward strand.
AGTAGTTCATTTGGGTGTTTTGGGTGGGGAGTGAATGTGCGAGTGTCAGAGAGATATAATTGTTGTTGCTAGTATTCATTGCTCATCATCATCATCATCATCATCATTATTATTATTATTATTATTATTAACAGCAAAAACCAAATAAACATAAAACCACAACATGAAGAAAACAAGTTGGACGAGTGCGTTTGTGTGTTTTGGAAACACAGCGTTGCCAGTTGGGGAAAAATATTCTTACATAAAAATTATTTCAAAATACTTGTTATTAATTCACTGGATTTTTTTAAAGAATTTTCAAAGGAATTCAAAATTTAATAAAAAAAATCTATGATTTTTTTTAAATTTTTTAGAAGTTTTCTTTAGCTTGCTATTTTGTACATTCTCACTGATGTTTTAAAAATATATATATATATTTTGTGTATACTAAGTTTAACTTTTACAAACAATTTTTTTAGTCTTAATCTTATTACGTTTATACGCGCACTAGTTTCAAATAAAAATATTTGCTAATCACCCATATCGCGAACAAAATGTGAAATTTTTTTTTTCATGAAATTTTTATTCTCCATGAAGGGAAATTTGCTATTGGGAACTTAATGGGAACGTTTGTTCCCACTATCAATTCGTAGTGAATGTAGAAAAGGAAAAATTATTTCTAAAGCTTAAAAATTAATTTAAGATCAGAGAAATTTATGTTTTAATAGTAAGAAATACGCACATTTTTCGTTTCAAATGCAATGTTTTTAAGTGTAAAGTTGTGTTTTTAAATATTTTAGGTGTCATGCAAAAAAATTCTTAAGTATACCATCGTCATAAAATTTACTGTATGTGAACCAAAGAGGTTCATATTCAACGAAAAACGGTGTTGTACGGAGTCATTGTTATTAATCGTAGAAATTATTTACTGATATTACTTATAACTTTTAATATTTAATTGGAAGTTTAATAATGAAATTACGCGATGTATTGGTTCAGTTCGCCTGCAAAAATAAAGTGAACAAAAGCAAGGGAGAAGTGAAAAAATCCATGTGAAAAATATTATTCATGATAAGGGGAATCAAAAAAGGGAACACAGGGAAAAATTATTCAGGATTGCAATTTGGGTAAAAGGGAAAATATTTTGAGGGAAAAATTTTTCACAAACTTGGTAGCGTTTCTATATATAACTTACTTATGTTGACAAAAAAATATTTAAACATTTATTGTTTCAAACATTTGTTAGCGTGGCAACCTCAAGCATTTTATTTGCGAATAGTGCGTTAATCAGGAAAAATTCTCATTTCCAATATTTTTTTTTTTGGAATAAGTCGTACGTATAAACGTAGTATCTATTAATGAATTGTATAAAAAGCAATCAGCATGTCCAAAACATCTTAAACTCTATCAATAGTTCTCAAATTTTACATGCAAATTTTATATAAAACTATTAAGAACATTTTCCCTTTTGCTGTTTTTTAAAGATGCCAGATCTTTGGCAAACTAAAATATTACGAATTATGAATTCTTTTGTTTGCTGTCATTTTTATTTATTTTCTTAAGTGTATAAATAACAATCATAAAATCAATCAATTTTACAATCACCAGTTATTTTTCTTTTAAATATATAATTATACACCAGGTGGCAACTCTGGCTCTGTGTTGAGTTTTTTTTTTTTTGTATTTACATAGCTGAGTAAATGTACGTAAATGACTACTATTTTACATTTTATGTTAATGCTGATGATGATGAAAAAGATGCTTTTCAATAGATTTATTATTGCTGCACACAAAATCATAGTTTTAACAAAGTAAAAAATGTAAGAAAGAAAAGTAGAAAAAAAGTCTAAAAAATTTACATAAAAATACCAAACTATAGGTATGTTTTAATGTCTATAATACTTCTTCTTCTATATAAATGCCAACAATATACATATAATAAAAGTTAGAGTTTGAGAAGAAAAAAATTCAATTGCTATCTTGTTAAACAACATCTTTTAGGAATTGATTTTTAATTGGAGAAATGTCACCACACATACACACACACATACATATACATATATATGTACATAAATATTTGAAGTGTTGACATAATGATGATTTCGTTAAAATGTGAGAGAAGGAGTGATTGGGTGAAAGAGATGGAGAGGGGTAAGAACTGTGTCAACTTGTTAAATAAATAAATTAGAAAATATTGTAAAAATATGTGTATGGAAAATTTTTGAAAGTTGTGAAATATTTAGCATTCCACGATATCTGCCGTTCGCTTGGAGAAAATTGAGAATTTGTTAAAATAAATAAGAAAATCTGTGGTTTACATGAACAAGGGTACATGTCTAAAAATCGCTTTTGTGAAAATATAGACTATAGGTATGGATATTTAATCAAAGTTATTATAAAAATTAGCGCTGAATAATGTACCTACATAAAATTCTTAAAATTAGATTAAAAACTAAATACATTTCGAAATACGTTGTTTTATAAAGTATTTTTTTTTTAATTGTACATTTTAGTCAGATACATAAAACAAATGTATGTGATCTTATGTTTCAAAATTCAAAAACCCGAGAATTTTTTTGACATACGTTGTTATTGCTAAGAACATTTTAAATATATGCATATATCCATAGTTGTATAAAATTTTGGTGGTTTTGCTCAAACCAAATTTAAATTTGTTGACTTTTTAATGAAAATTAATAAAAATTTCACGATTTTTTAAAAATAACTTATAAGAGAAAAAGCAATTAGTTTTCCACTATAAAAAATAGCTTTAAAGCTTTTATATTAAGTGAACAACTGTTTGAACAAACGTTAAAACGTTTTAAGATATAACAACGTAAGTGCATTTGTATTTGAAAAAATGCAAGCTTAAGCGAATTTATTTTTATATACGTTGTTAATGTTAAAAGCATTTAAGATACTAGAATAATTAAGTTTGTTTCCGTTTCTAAAATTTTATTTTAATAAGAGTTGAGTAGTAAGTACAGCAGGTAGCGAAATACAACAAACTGGCTTCAACAACTTCAAATAGAAAAAACGGAGTTGCATGCTTATTATAAAAACCAATAATATATCTTTTAAGCCTTGTTGCAAAGTAAAAATCATGTTAAACAATGTTAAAATATTTTGAGATATAACAACGTATGTGTAAAAAATAGCGACTTCTCATCTATAATTTAAATTAGAAAAACCTGACTCACGGGGCTATTCAGAAAGACTACAAAAAGTAATTTTTAAATTATAGAGTGAAAAACTTTCGAAAGCGAAGCCATTTAGGGTTGAGAAATAACGACGTATGTGAGATATTATGTTCAAAGCAGTTTTAATATATAGATCTAGGCAGGTGCTCTTGTATTTGGAAAAATTCGTTACTTTTGAATACACATACGTTATTTTTGCTAAGCCGTTTTATAAGACATTAAGTTATTATAAAAAGCAAAATAAATTGCTTTCACAAGATTCATATCACGTAAAAAGAGTTAATATCAGTAAAAAAAATTTTTGAGATATAACAACGTATGTGCAAAATAAAAAAATTTGGCATTTATGACTAAAATTAAAAATAAACTAACTCACGGGGTTATTCATAAAAGCCACAAAATACTTTTTTTTTAAATATTTATGGAGTGAAAAACTATACAAAACGAGGTAATTACTTGTAATTAATGTCTTGTAATTACTTTTATTGTTATCCAATGGATTTCTAATTGTATGAAGGTGTAGAAAAATAAAATAGATTCATATCGAATATAAATTATTTGCTGGGTTTTTTATGAGTTTCAAAGTCTACCAAACTTATTTTGTCTTTGTGATTTTCAAAAATATTATTGTTCTATGAATTCTCATATAGTTTTTGAAAGTCTGTGCATAAAGTAAGAGGTTTGTGACTGTTCAAAATTTGTGGTTGAAGTCTACTGATGATTTGGTTTAAGCGCCAATGAAATACGTATATAGACCAAGCTAAACCACAAGCAAATAAATTTCAAATTAAAATATAATTATGACAATATGTCGAATAATAAACTTCTTAAATGTTTTTTGAGATATAACAACGTATGTGCAAAATATAAAAATTTCGCGTTTATGACTAAAATTCGAAATTAACTGACTAATGGAGTTACATATTCTTAAAAGCCACAAAAATAAATTTCTTATATGTGTTTATATTTATATATACATATATAAGTATATACATACATATTAGTGTCCTGCACAAGACCATTTATAAAACCTTTCAAAACATGAGAGATTTATTTTTCACAGTCTTTGCTACAGCGAAATATTCTAAAAGAAATGCTAAACAACACTGTTGGCAAGACACACAACTGAAACAAATGTCTTGTGCCAACAGTGTTGTTTAGCGTTTGTTTTAGAATATTTCGCTTTAGTAAAGCATTTGAAAAATCTCTCATGTCTTGAAAGGTCTTATAAATGGTCTTGAGCAGGTCTCTAATACAAATGATATGTATATATTTCACTTTTTTATTTATTTGCAATCTATCTGCTGTAAAACAATAAGCAAACATGGTAACTTAAATATTAAACAATATTTATTAGTTGTATCGCCTTAATTGATTATACAACTTTATAAAACAATATTTAGATAAAAATTGTATACATATGCCTCATTTACTTTAACAACGTCATAACACAATATAGGTGAATTTTGAGTTAATAATGCGAAATTAATTCTCGTATTCTCTTTATTCACATTGTATAAAGATTTCATACAAATATCGGCTTTTGCTCAACTCTTGTGAGGAAACCAAAATTTTCTTATTCCATTAATTTCTTTTAATGTTTTTTTTTGTAAGACTTGCATTTTTGAGTTATGACATTGTTAAAGTAAATGGACCATATGAACTCGTATATATTTATAAAAAGCAGACTAGCCTCTAAAAGGCAAGTCTATGATATATAAAGTAAAAAACTTTCAAAAGCGAGGCCAAAAAGTGTTTAGCAATAACAACGTATGTGAGAACTTGTGTTTAAAAAAATCTTAAAGTAATAACTCCTGGCATACATATATGTAAGTATATGGGCATATTTTAAAGTTTAATTGTCTTTATTAAAAAAAATAACATGAAGAGATCTTGCGAACTAAAGTAATTTTTCATAAAACATGAAATTTCTAATTCAAATGACTTACGCGGTTTCCAATGCAAGCCTTAAAGTATAATTTTAGAGATGCAAACGGGATAGCCTAACCTTTAAAATAATTTTTAAACGACTATAGTTTTGTGACATCCGCTATTGTTTTTGCAAACTCTTTGAATTTATATAAAAATTTGTGTTTTTTTTGTTTTAAAAAAATTTAACTGAATTCCGTTTTGGAACATTTAGATAAGGGTACAATTAAATAAATACTTTAAAATTTGTTTTGAGTCCTAAAAAAAAGATTACCAAGTTTTATCAACACTTGAAATATTTGCCTAGTCTACAACACTACACAAGTACACTAACATATTATTTGCAAAATTTTTTTTAATAGGAAACTTAAAATATTTAATCAAATGTCACATTGTTTAACAACTTTATTTTTAAGCAATAGATTAAATGGAAGTACTTTAAGATATTTCTGCAACTGCTCCACAAGCTAAAGAATTTGTTTTTTAAATGAAAAAAAAAAATTCAAACCAACAATTTTAAAATATACAAGTACTACCTACTTAATTTTTTTATAATAAACTGAAAGGGTATTTATTGTCTTCCAACATTTAAAATACTTTTACTTATTGAAATGTTCATTCACATGATTGTATGGATTTTATTTCTTTAGATATATGTATATATTTTGTATGTATTTATATATTCTTTCTCTTTTATTGCCCTTTTCCTTGCTTAAGAATTCTAGCCAACAATTACTTTAAAAAAAACATCAAAATAAAATGTGAAATATATACAGAACACTTAACACTTAAATTGAATTGTAACACATGCATTCTGCTTTGAATGCAGCACCACAGTCATTTCAAATAACTCAAGAGTTCATACCAGGCACAACAAAAAAAAAGTGCATTTATAAAATGAGAAATACACAAAAAAAAAAAAACAAATGAAAAAAATATATTTATACAACAAGACAGCCAGCCAGTTGTATCTATGTACTATGTGCAAATGCCAATAAATGTGTGAGTATGCAACTCATGTAGAATTAAAAAAAATACATAGATACACAACTATACATGCAAAGATATGTACATAAAGTATTTTTTCTTATTTCTAAAATGTTAAACATGTTCAATGTTTCAGAAGGCAAAAAGACAAGACATTCACTGTGCTATAAAGTTACTTTAATATATTTTTTGTATTTTATTTTATTTTTTCGTAAAAAAATAAACATTTTAGCAACTACGGCATAGACATTATATTTTATTAAAAAATTATATGTTAAAGAATTAATTCTTCCTAGCTGGATCCCGATATCAAATATATCTTAGAAAATGAATGCATAAATGGCAAGACATTGAATATTATTATTAACAGAACAAAATGCTATGAAAATTATATTAAATATCTCAGCTGAATTTAGGTTTATGCAGCTGAATAGAACTAAATTTACTTTATTCAAAAAATTAATACAAAATATGATAAATTCAGCTAGCTGAATTTCGGTTTAGGACATTTTAAATAAAATTTAATTAAAAAAAAAAATTATATATTTAAAAAAACAGGCTGCATTAAATATTATTATTAACACAACAAGACAGTCCGCAAATTAAATTGACTATCTCTGCTGAATTTAATTTTAGGCAGCTGAATAATACCAATTTTTTTAAATTACAAATTTAACATAAAATATGATAAATCTCATATAGCTGAATTTAAATTTAACACATTTTAAATCAATTTTATTTAGATTTTATTAAAATTAATGACTAAATGGCAGAATTTTATCTATTTTTTCTTCTAAAAGCAAGTTACATTACAACTTAATACATATTATTATTAACAAAGGAAGACTACTCGAAAATTATTGTGACTATCTCAGCTGAATTTAGTTTTATGCAGCTGAATAATAGTAAATTTATTTTTATTAAAAATTTTATATGAAATATGACCGATTCAGCTAGCTGAATTTCGGTTTAACACATTTTAAATAATATTTTATTAAAATAAATGGCTGAAATGTAAAATTTTATGCATTTTCTCTGTCTAAAATCAAGCTGCATTAAATTCTATTAAATATTTTTATTAACGGAACAAGATACTGTGCAATTCATATTGTTTATCTCGGCTGAATTTAGTTTTATGCAGCTGAATAATACTAAATTTATTTTAATTAACAAATTCAAAATAAAATATTATAAATTCAGCTAGCTGAGTTTCAGTTTAACATATTTCAAATAAATTTAAATTAAATTTTATTGAAATGAATGGCTGAATGGAAACATTTTTTTACATTTATTTTTGTCTTATTTTTATTAACACAAGACAGTTCGAAAATTATATTGAGTATCTTGGCTGAATGTAGTTTTATGCAGCTGAATAATGCTAGATTTATTTTAACTAAGCATTTATTGGTAAAATTTTATTATTATATTATTTTTACTTTTCTTCTTTTTTCTTTCTATTATTGCATTTCATACTAAAAAACGTTTCGACTAATAAATAGTTCTCTCTTGACAATCCAGCTAGCTTAATTCCAATTCAGCTTGCTTAACTTCAATTCAGCTAGCTAAACTCCAATTCAGCTAGCTTAATTTCAATTCAGCTAGCTAAACTCCAATTCAGCTAGCTTAATTTCAATTCAGCTAGCTTAATTTCAATTCAGCTAGCTTAATTTCAATTCAGCTAGCTTAATTTCAATTCAGCTAGCTTAATTTCAATTCAGCTAGCTTAATTTCAATTTAGCTAGCTTAATTTCAATTCAGCTAGCTTAATTTCAATTCAGCTAGCTTAATTTCAATTCAGCTAGCTTAATTTCAATTCAGCTAGCTTAATTTCAATTCAGCTAGCTTAATTTCAATTCAGCTAGCTTAATTTCAATTCAGCTAGCTTAATTTCAATTCAGCTAGCCTGATTTCAATTCAGCTAGCTTAATTTCAATTCAGCTAGCCTGATTTCAATTCAGCTGGCTTAATTTCAATTCATCTGCTGTATATTACAAATATTTTTTGATTTTACTACTTTAAAACTCTGCCTCTTCTATCTGTTGTCTTTACTGGTACACTCATGATCATCTTAGTTGGTTCATTTCTGCAACATATGTACGTACATGTATATTATGAACATGTGCAACATGTGCTCATAATGATGAAACAACATATTGAGTTTGTGTTTAACTTGTTGTTGCTTCTTTTTCTTCTTCCTTTTCAGTATTTTTTTTTTGTTTTAAATAAATACATAAATATTTTATTTTATTTATAGTATATTGTAGACTTTTTTTGTTTGTGTGTGTGTGTGTGCGTTAAAACACTATTCATTATTATAAAATCCCTTGAATTCACTTTCATTTACTATATTTTTGTAAAAAAAAACTTGTTGACTTAAGAAAAAGCAAAATAATATAAGTTTTGAAATATACTCCACATCCATACATATGTATATAGATATGTAGATAAATTATAATCACAAACTATAGTTAATAAATTTATGGAATTTGTAATTATTTAAGTAATTTATTAAAGTTTTTAATGAAAACACGGTTGAGGCGCATACACAAGGACGTTTACGAACAGCCTTTAAAATCTATGAGTATTATATATAATACTTATAGATTTTGCAGAGCTTAGAAGCACTATTTTTTAGGAACTACGAGTACGTATTATTTTACTACGTTAGATACAAAAATTCACTGAATTCAAGGGGTTTACTCTGTAATTCGAAACGAAAGAAAATGCTTTTGAATTTTGCGTACTCTTAACATACAAATTCGAAGGTACTTTCTTTAATTTCGAATTACAGAGTATATCACCAGAATGACAAAAGTATCGTTTTAAGTATTTTATGCATACAGCTGAAAATAAAAAAAAACGCTCTTGCATATGAGCAAGAATTTATTTCAAACCTAATACGTATAACTATAAATATCCAACAAGTATTTTTATACACATTTTCTAAATTACGCACCATAAGCAATTATAACTAAAATGTATAGACCGTGTGGGTCACAATCATATGCATGAGTATAAAAAAACTGCGACTATTAGGCGGGTACACATGTATATATACAGGATTATTTTATTTACACCCCACACACAAACACATACATAGAGCATGTTTTCAAAACAACCACAAGCACACAAACACATTTTCCATTCCGTTTTATATACATAAATGTATTTATTAAGTGGCGACTGATGAATAAATATCCCGAGTATCATGCGTATATTTTTTGTCCGATTAAATATACATAGCCTGAGTATAAGAATACATGAGAGTCGATCTACTTGACACACACGCGTGTTTTTGATTAAAGTTTTTTTTAGCATAAACAAAGTGGAGATGTCTAATAGTCGATGTAGTGGGTCTGATTGTCGCCTTCCACAATGAGCTGATTCGGTCGATAATCAGTTTGATATTATGGCATTCGCTATCAAACAATGTAATAACATGGTTCCATATCGAATGCCATAATCTCAAACTGAAAAGACGTGATCGAATAAGCTCGTTATCGAAAGCGGCGATGAGACCGTTTTTATTATTATTATTTTTATTTCTGTCTAGGGATATTAATTAACATTTTGTGATGGAATTTCTGAAAATTTTCCAAAAATGCCAAATCGTATTCTAGCTTCTTTTGAAGCAGAATATAATGAAATCATTTTTTTTCTTCTACTCGTATGATTAGTGTATTAAAAGAGAAATTAGGTGCAAACAAAGCACTAAAATTCAGTGAAATACCCAAAAATTATACGAGTTGATATCTTAAAACTTATCAAGAATTGTATCTACTTCTACTACTTCTACATGACTAAGTAAATAAATTGTAGGAGTAGTTTTAACAGCTGAAAACCTAATTGCGTAAATCCATAGAATTTTTAAGTATTAAAAATATAGTATGTTGATGAAAAGGTGAATGTACACAGAAAATATATATTTACTGGTAACTTAGAAGTCACAAAAAAGGTTGTTAAATTTCATGTGCAATTTAAAAAAGTTTTTATATTTAGTTAAGACAATTAAGGTATTTTTTAAAAGATATACTTATGTAACAAATAATAAAATAATAATAACAAATAATACTATTATAAATATAATTGAATATGAAACTGACAATGATGCTGAAATATGTAATTTATTTGCAGACTTCTTTTCATCTACTTATGCCAACGATCAAATAAATGATTCTGTCGTACAATCATTCTTGGACCATGGAAGTCAGCCCATTATATTTCCATTATTTGATAGATGCTCAATTCTTGAAGGCTTAAAAAAGCTGAAGTTTTCGTATAAAAGTGGACCTGGTAATGTACCTAGTTGTCTTCTTATTAAATGTGCTGATGCTTTTGTGCTCCCTCTTACTTTATTATTCAATTTGTCGTTAAAGTTTGGTATATTTCCAGATCTATGGAAGGATTCCTTTATTATCCCGTTGTTTAAATCTGGTAGCAAAGCTGACATCAAAAATTACAGGGGAATCGCTAAATTGAGTATCATAGCAAAACTCTTTGAAAAACTAATTACTGATTATTTTTGTCATCACGTATCATCTTTACTATCGCCTAACCAACATGGTTTTCGTAAAGGCTGTTCAACTGTAACTAATCTCTTACAATTCACAACTTTGGTCAATCGTGGTTTTTGCAATAAACAACAAACTGATGTTATTTATACAGATTTCAGTAAGGCATTTGATAAGGTCAACCATAAACTTCTTTTGAAGAAGCTACACTCCATGGGTTTTTCGAAAAACTCCTTAAATTGGATCAGTTCATACTTAACTAACAGGAAACAAAATGTCATATTTAAAAATATTACATCTAAATCTATTCCCGTTACATCTGGTGTTCCACAAGGAAGTCATCTTGGACCACTCCTGTTTTCTTTATTTATCAATGATTTACCTAGTGTAATCAAGAATTCGTTCATATTAATGTACGCTGATGATGTAAAAATATTCCTTAGCTACAATGACTACAAAGATCATTTGTTACTACAAGAAGATTTAAATTCCTTGCATTCCTGGTGTGATATGAACTTTATGCAATTAAATTTTAAAAAATGAAGCATATCTGTTTCTACCGAAAGAACCATCTGGCCGTTAAATACTTCTTAGGCAGCTATGAGCTGGAAACTGTTTGTGCTTTTACTGATCTTGGAATATTACTGGATCCTAAACTTAATTATATTCAACATATTACATTAATTATAAATAAAGCAAGATGTCTACTCGGCTTCATCAAACGTTGGGCTAAGGAATTTGAAGACCCCTATATTACTAAGCAACTCTTTACATATCTTGTTCGTCCTGTCCTGGAATATGGCTCAATAATTTGGGACCCAACATATAAAATATGTATTAATGCAATCGAATCGGTACAAAAACAATTCTTAATTTTTTGCCTTCGCGGATTGCAATGGAATCCCCTACATCTTCCTTCGTATCAAGCTAGGCTTGCGCTTATTAAACTACCATCCTTAAGTAGTCGAAGAACTATGCTAAATGTTATGTGTATTTTAAATGTAATTAATGGTAATACTGGCTGCAATTTTTTAATTGAAAACATTTCTTTCTGTGTTCCGCAGCGACTTACAAGACATTACTCACCACTTTCTATTAAAGCGTTTAGAACCAATTATTCTAATTCTGATCCCTTTATAAGAAGTTGTAGATATTTTAATAAACTTTATTTTTATGTTGATTTCTCTTTGAAAGATCATTTAATCAAAAGTAATATTCTAATCGCATTGAATAATTAATAACTTTTGCAAAATTGTATATACGTACATGTATAAATAGTCTGTAAGAATTGTAAATTCATAGACGTAGTAAGTAAATAAATAAATAAATAAATAAAAAATATTTTTAATTATTAACTCCCGACTAAAAAAGGGGTGTTATAAGTTTGTAGGGGTGAGAGTAGAAAAAACAAAAAAGTCTGTACAATTAACGGCCACTCTAATGTACACCTCTGATAATTTCCCTTAATTTTTACGATTTACTAATTCTGTCGGTCTAACTAGATAAATAGTGAGGAAACTTTTTTGTAGATTTGCATAAAAATAGTCCAAGCTATTTTATTTAATTAATATGCTACCCTAAACTCCTATTACTCAATATTATCTACTAAATTTGGTTCAGTGTATTTAGAATTATGTACGTTTTCTATTAGAGGCCTTGAAACTTTTGTCTTTAGCGTGATAAAAATAACAAGTTCATTGACAGAACTTGTTTTTCTTTAGCTTGAAAAAAACAAGTTTATTGACAGAACTACTATTTTATTTAGCAATAACACAGTACAAAATTTTTAATCTCATTGATTTGGGACTCATTTCTGAGAATTGCACGTGGAAGTAGGCCCAAAAATAAGAACTTCTGCATCATTCGTTTTGTCAAGTTGGCTGCATTAATAATTTAAAAGCCATACGAATTTTTTTTGCTCAAAGTGGGTTAAGATATTCATTGAAATAGGTATGCAAAGTCTCATGTTGTTGTTTCAGTTTTTAGTCTAAGATTTATTTGAAACTATTCTCTTTCACCCCATACAGTCGAATCCGCTTTAGCGCAACACGCTTTACAGAAAACTATCGGATTATTGAAACCGATACAAATCCCCACACATATTTTTTAAGCGCAGCTAGTCTTATTCACTTCGCTTGAGCGAAACATCGCTTTACTGAAAATATCGTATTACTGAAAACCAAAAGCAACCCCACAACTATGTTTTGTATGAAACATACCTCGCTTTAGTGAAAAAATAAACAATGACAAATTAATATATTAAAAATCGATTGCATAGCTTAAAGCCGAAAAAATTTTGCATGTTTTGTCAGTTAAAATGTATTTGCCCTTTTCGCTCTTAATTACTTTATTGTATTTTTCTATTATATCGTAATGTTTTTAAGCAATACGCTTAACTGTAATAAATTTCAGTAATCCGAACTACGTTTTAGAAAAAAAAAATCGGGTAACTGAAAAAAAATTGGGTTTTTGCTATTTCCATAAAAGCGGAGTCGACTGTACCAATTTTAAACTAAGCGGTCCATTGGTTATCGAGTTATAGGCCACTTATTGAAAAGTACGTAAAAGTGAAACAAAAAGAAGAAAATGCACAGTGCCTTATTACCAGTGTTGCCGAGATGCTAGGATTTTGCCTTTTTTTATCTTTTGATTCTTTATTTTGATTTAACAATACTGTGTTATTAAATTAACATGATATAAAGTTATTTCAAAAGAAACAATTTCCGCTGAAAATTACTGTAAATCATGTTGAATTAACATGAAACACATATGAGGCAATATTAAATATAATATTGTTACTAATATTATAAATGTGAAAGTGAGTTTGCTAAGCCTATTTTTAAAATTCTTTACAAATGGAACTCTGCATTACCGGATATTTATTATCCGGTTCGGAACCGGTTTTTTATATATTCGACGAATTTTTTTTTCCAAAAAACACATTTTTTGGGCTGATTATTGTAATTTTGTTTAGGGTTTGATAGTTTAACCAGCCTTAAAACCGGTTTTTATTTTGTTTTTTGATTTTTTTCTAGCCTTTTTGTCGGTTTTTGTAGGGTTTTTAATGTTATAAGTGAGTATAAAATAACAAAACATTAGACATTTGTAGATTTAATTGAACTGTAGTGAATTTTAATCAGAAATAATTTATTGATCGGGCTTAATTAAGTTAAGAAAAATTAAACTACATAGACTTTATTAGCTAGGGGAAATACCGATAGTTTTCTGTGCAACCACGCACTTCATCACCACCCATGTCTATCTACTGGGGTAGAGATTGTTATTAACATCAGCTATTTAACGTAAGTTTTTATGAAACGGAATATGAGAAATTATTGATTTACATTAATAAATTTTAAGTACACGAGCAAAGCATAGGGGAAATCCCTAGTATGTATGTATGTACATATGTATGTATATATATTTATATTAATATAAATTTTATTCTGTGTGTGCGTGACAATAATAAAATATTTGAAAAATATCTGGCAATAATTTGACCAATAGCAATTACTTATATGTGTTCACACGATTGTAATATACATACATATCTGGCAATTTGTTGTTGACAATTTTTTTCTGGCAACATTTCACAATGTTGTTAGAAATTTTTAGCACATTTTACTGACAATCGTCCGTGCATAGTTTAAATCTAATTTAAAATAATATTTTCTTATCTATTAAATATTTAATTTTCAAAATTTATTACCTTAATAAAAGTTTTCTTAAAATGTTTACTATTTATTTAATCTGAAAACTACATAATAATTTTAATGTTTAAATGTGTAATTATTTGTTTTTCTAATAACATAAAAAATGTATTTACCTGATAATAAAATACAATTTAAAACGACTTCATGCATAAAATATTATGTATTATATTTAATATATTTTTTTTCTACTAGAAAATCATGAAATATTTTAGGTCTTTTACTGCAGTTGTGAAATAAGTTGAAATAAAAAAAACATAATAATTGTTATATAAAAAATGTTTCTTTTAACATTTAAATAATTTTACTTGAGTTAGATATGTACCTTTATATATAATTTTTAAATATTATTCAGACACCTAACTCTAATAGGCTTCTAAAATGATTATTATACACCCACTAATTAAAGTCAACAGTATACATAAATTAAAATTATAAGAATATTAAAAAAAAACTGGCGAAAAAGCAAAGAAGGAAAAATATTTTAATGAAATGTTAAAACATGTTGTTAAAAGAAAATAAAAAAAATATTGTGTATTTATAAATTTATGGGTAAGGTAGTTTGTTTGAGAAAAAAAGTCAACAGCAAACAAAAATTTTTGGCATGATATGCTGAAAAATACAAACAAACAAACAACACACATTAAATGCCACAAGTTGTAAGAGAACAGCAAAAAATAATTTTTTTTGTCAGCTTAACAAAGACTATACAGTCTCAACTGTATTGGCTAAGGCACCAGCGCACTTTTGAGGCAGGCGGCAAGGCAAGACAAAAAAAATTTAACGCATTTTGAAGCATCTCTAAGAAATTTGGGGTAAGCATTCATGACAAAAAAGAACAACATGCTTCAACTACAGACCATGTACAGTGGAATTCAACTATAACGAACGAATTAGCGCTTGTAACCGAACAACTTTTCCAATGCCAACAGTTGTGCTTTGATATTTTATACATGTTAATACACTTGCAGCGAACTCCGGTTATAACAAATTTTCGCTTATAGTTAAAAAAACTTTTTTAGAAATAAAACAGCTTGAAACAATGTTTATTAGTGTAAAAAAAATAACTATTTCTTATAGTGATTTTTTATTTTTAAAACAAAAGCAAACTGAATTTACAAGAGTTTGCTGTTCCTTAGGTACGTCTAAATGAATTTCATTGCTGCTTCAGCAACTCATTTCCAGACAATCCAAAAAAGCTCATAAAACCCTAATGCTTATAGATAAACTTCCAATAAATAAATGTGAATTACAAGACACATATGGCCTAGCAGCCAAACAACTTTTTCAAACAACATATATATTAAGCATGTGTTGCCCAAGAGGCAACGAAATGCATTTAGACATAATAAACCAACTGCAAATCTTTTTGTTAAAGACGAACTGTGAAGCTAAGCAGACATATTCAGACTCTCCCTTACTTGCCAAGAGTGTACTCTTGTTCCTTTAATATGCATACATATTGAGGGGTACAGCTTAGCTTACGATCCTATAATCATTATAGGAGTTAAAAGGAACAAATATATAATATATATGTACACTCAGGGAAAAGCAGCAACTTAAAAATAAGAATGCGTCACATTAATTGAATAATTTTCAATATAATAGAAAATGTATATCGAGAAACTTAAAAATAAATAAAACTAATATATTAATACTGTAAATTAATATTTTTCCATATTGAAATAAGAAATTTCAACATGATTATAGACTTTCGTTAATGTTTCTTATTAATTCAATATGGCTTTTATTGATTTTAAGCTGCTTTTTCTCTGGGTGTACATACTATACATACGTATATATGTACATACATATATATTCATATATACATTTCACCGAAAAATAATTTTAGAACAACTAGAAATATTATATTGAATTTTCATTTGAACAAATGAGAAGTTCAACTAATACCATATTTGGAAGAAGAGTATTAAAATACTCTGACTATTAATCGGCTACAGGACTATTTTATTAACAAACACACATAAAGCATTTTTCAAACAGCTAAACATACACACCACACATTTTTCATTCCTTATGTATACGGGAGCGAATAATGAATATACATTCCGAGTATCATGCGTATATTTTAATTTGTGTGAGTAAATATTCATAGACTGAATATAAGCATACTCAGGCTGAAAGTATGAAAGAGAGTCAATTAGTTTTATATTAATTTTTTTGTCTTTAGTTGTTCGATATTTTAATTTTTCGCATAAACGATGTAGAGATCCTCTTATATGTTGGAATCGGCTTTAGTCATACTTGCTTAAGATAATATATATATGTGATTCACGAAGTCATTCAAAACGAATCGTTTTGAAAACGTTCGACTTCCATATCTCGATTCATTAACAAATTATCAAAGAACATTGCAACACATTTCCAGTCAGCGATAAGTACCGGTCCCAACTGTTGCATTGTGCTGAAGTAATTATATTTATTACTCTTATACATACATATGTATGTACATGCATATGTATATGTGCATAGATATAACTTTACATTTGTTATTATACTTCTATAGTATAGAATCTATAATTTTTGCTTACTGCAAACAGGCCAAATTTAAATTAGCAACAACAACCATGAGCAACAAAATTCATAAAAATAGAAAGAACAACAACAGCATAAACAGGCAGTATGTATGTATAAAGAAATGAAATGAAAAAAAAATTACAACACAACAGACGCCAATGCAGACAGCAGGTACGTCGCATAATTGATCATTTCAAAAGAAAAGAGGCAAAGAAATCTTAAAAAAAAGTCGTATGTGCCTTCTCAAATTAACATACCTTAAGACTCAGTTAGCCGACTGTAAAGTAACGTAACTGCAAGATTAGGAAACAGCTGATCGATTTTTTTATATGAAAAGTAGGTTACTTTACATTACATCGCTATAACCATTTTCATTACTTTTCACATAACAATATCTATTGATCCTTTTAGCTTTTACTTTACATTACAGTTGGCTAACTGAGCCTTTAAGGTAAAAAAAATACGCATATGTGCCTATATTTTGATTTTTTATAGATATTGCTTTCATGGTTTTGGAGAGACAGAGATCGCTTCTCTGCCTGCCCCCTTCTTAGTACTAGTGTTAAATAGAAAGGAAGCCTGCATGGCCTTTAAAATTCAGATGTAACTACTTTTATACCATCTGCAGATCCTACTTTGAATTCTTTAAAAAAAATTAAGAGTGTGTGGAGCGAAGAGGCAGTAATATCTCTCTGCCCCTTTCTTCGTCCTAGTCTTAAAAATATATATGTGAAGCTTGTGAGACTTTTTAAGTGCAGATAGACTTATTTATGGAATTTCATAAAAATCAGGTAGATAGTCGCCAAGCAGTAGAAACACAGTTCGTGACAATCCCGAAATATACCGTTATTTTCAACATACATATGAACATACATACATGAATACATACAAACATATATATTATGTATGTTCATATTATTTTGCGCTTTCAGAATATGTATAAATGATTTTGCTTTAAAATTTTTTCTGCTATTTTGCTTTTCATATCAAACATGTTTTAAGGCGAACAAAAATAAAATTAAGCATTCAAAGCGGTCCGACTAACAGCAACGTGATATATGTAACCTTCTCCGAGAAAAGGGACCTAGTGTGTCAAAAAAAGAGAACTTGAAAAAATCGATAAAAATGAGAAACACATTACAATTTTATTTTTTAAATTCGTTTTTTTAAAACTTCATTTTCACACACTTGGTCCCTTTTCTCGGAGAAGGTCACATATGTTTATACGTCTATATTTTGAAATTTTTCTTTAGGAAAAGATTAAAGTAAAAATATTTCAAGGAATTTTTACTCAAAATCCAGCTGATTAAAAGGACCTGTAGCAATAAGTGCTATAAACACTAAAAAGCTGTATTCCGCGTTTCGAAGGACCATCTGGCAGTTTCCAGTCATAAACTGCTTTTGTAGCGAACATTTTGTCTTATGTTTTGCTATCGCTGTCAATGAAATAATTTTTTTTGTTTGGCTACTTGACAAA
This sequence comes from Tachina fera, assembly GCA_905220375.1. Taxonomy (NCBI): domain Eukaryota; kingdom Metazoa; phylum Arthropoda; class Insecta; order Diptera; family Tachinidae; genus Tachina; species Tachina fera. The sequence continues at coordinate 11,018,799 of LR999966.1, forward strand.
CGCGCCCTGTTTTTACAAGGCTGGGAGTTTATTAATGTTCTTTTTCCTCTAAGACTGAATTCATTCACATTCGGCAATTTTAGTTGAGTAACTTTTTAATTCATGGGCGAGATAGGAAAATATAATTGCTACACTCTTCTCTTCTCTCTCTCACTCTTCCATAAAATTGCCGTGTGCACCGTTTTCTTTTTCATTTACAATAGTTCAGGGCAAAAAATCAAATCACTTACTTCACATTAAAAGGTTTAATAAAATGAAAATATTTTTCGAAATTAAGAAATCATAATTTACATTACAACAACAAAAAAACGCCCCCTAAAAATATCTCTTATGTAAACCATGAACCTTGACAATATGTTTGCACTAGCCCCCTTTTTTAATATAAACCATATATTTATGGAAAATTTTCTCTTTGCTATTGCAAACGCTTTGTAAAGATTATTTTTTTTTTTTTGTATAGTAATCTTGAAATAGCTGAATTGGTTGAGTGACTTCAGTCTGGCTGCCTGTCTGTCAATCAAACAGTGAAATATGCAGTCTTGCTGACAGCCAGTTACTTTATTGAAATTTTTTATTTTTTGTTAAAACAACAACATAATAATTCCTTGCATGGCTAAAAAAAAATTAACAAAAATAAAGTGTAGATTTAAGGTTTCAGTTTTAAAGAATAAATAGTGAAAAAGAAACATTTTCATAATTAAAAAAATTAACTTTATACATATTTAACAATCTTTAAGAAGCTTTAAAACCCGATTGACTAAAATAAAAGTCCATGCATTATTTTTTTTTTGCAATCTTTAATTACATTTGTGACATAATTCTATTAAAATATTCAACATTTTGTAAAGTCTTTTTTATTGCCAACACACATATTAAAGTTTCATTAAACAAAAAATTACTGTATTTCCTAATAAAATTTAAATTAATCTGTTTAAAAACCAGAAGAGACACTTTGAAAATAATACATATGTATATAGTTTTTCGTCATATTAAAAAATAAAAATAACTGAAAGCAAGAAACCTTGTTTTTTTAATTGCACAAAAATTAATTAAAAACTAAATTGCTTATGATTTATATTAAAGGAATAGAAGATGTATAGATACATATTTATGTATTTGCTAAGCAATTTTTTAAATGAAAAAAAATTCATTATTTTAAATTTTATGGCAGTAGAAACAATTCGTTTCATTTAGTTATTATTTCAAGTTATTATTTAAATTTGCTAAAATATTTATTGCGAAATTTTACTCTTAAAATTACACAAGTGTGCAAAAATATCGCAAAATTGCCCCCACTCCATCAATATGTAACACTCGACTTTTTTCGCCTTGAATTTAGCAATGTACTCCAGCCCTGTTCTTTCCCCTAGGACATTATTTTTAAAAACAACTTACAACAAATATTGAGAGCTCTAACTATTGAATCTCTCCAGATATTAAAAAACTAAGATTTAGCCTCATTCCCGTAGCCTTAGTCCCCTCCTGAAAGATATTTAAACATTTAATCTGTCTGAAAACCTTCGGAAAAAAGTTCAAGCATTGTATCCTGCACGCAATACCAATTTTTCTATGCAGTTATCCGAAAAATGCAGAAGAAATCTGGCAGCATTCAACTAAGTGCTTAAAAACTTCATCGTAAATGCAACATAAACCCTGTAAACTTTTAGCAAAGTACTTAAACTTTCAGTCTGGCCACATTTAACTGCCCGCTTAAACAAATCTATTGCCATATAATGGCAAAACTATTATTTTAAGCACTCAAGAATATATTCCAATTAAATTATAGTTGTCAAAATAAACTTACCTTAAAACGGCTATTTTTCTAAATTATTTTTCTCTTTTTTTGTATTTTTTTCGACTGCTATCAAACAGCAAATGTTGCAAATTCAATGTTTAGTAATCCAAATTGATTGTTTGATTATTATGCTGGGTAATTAAATTTGGTGTGCTGAGGCTTATATTATTGCATGCCAGTAATTTGCTATGTTATTATGTCTTGTTTTTCTGTTGCCTGGAGTTCAATTCTATAAAAACATAAGAGAGAAAAATAATAATTTGTTAATTAAATTAACACATTTATAATTTCACAAAAAAAAGATATAAAAAAATGGTAATAATAATAAATATCTTTTCAACTGAAATATTTATACAAACAAAATATAGGTGGAATTTTTATATTTAATTTATTAAATTTATTGAACTCAGTTGAAGTGGGGTAAATGAAAATGATTTTGAGGCGTGTTAAACTAAGGTATTCTGGCGTAATAAATAACATAACGTGTCATAACTTTAGTAAAATTAAAAGCTTTTTTTTAACCTATAAGATTTTAAATTATTCAATACTCGGGTAAAATCTCAAAATGTTTTTTTATGATTCTTTAAATTGTGACTTTCGAAATAAGCAAACACTAAAAAACGTAATGAACATTATTTTACTAAATTTTCAATTTAAATTTTCATTTATGCAACAAGAAAATTAACTCCCAAGAACTTGTGCAAAATGTCCAAAATCCTCCAAAAAAAATGTCCCAAACATGAACATAAAATACATTTTTGGTTAAAATTTCAGAAGAAATTTTCATTTAAATAAAAAAAATTAACTCCCTAAAACTTGTGAAAAATGCCCAGAAGTCTATTTTAAAAAATTTTCCCGGGAAACAAAGTACTAAATTTTTTGTTAAAGTTTCAATTTAAATTTTCATTTATGAAAACAGAAAATTAAGTCCTACAAATTTATGCATAATATCTAAAATCGTCAGATTAAAATACATATTATATGCCCAAAATCCCCCAATACAAAGTTTTTCCAAACATGAACATAAAATATATTTTTATAGTTTATAGTTTTTAGTTCAAAAAAAATAACTCCTAAAAACTTTTGATTAAATATCCAAACCCATTGCTAAGAAACTTTCCCGATAACATTGACAAAATACAAATTTGTTTCAATTCAAATTTTATTTTTATTACAATAAAAAATTAACTTCCATAATCCCCTGATAAAAATATTTTCTGGCAATATGCACAAACAAGTAATATGTTAATATTCTGTTAAAGTTTCAATTTAAACTTGTTGTTATTAGACTAGAAAATAAACTCCTAAAAACTTATGAAGAATGCCCAAAATGCAGTGCTTTGAAATTTATATTTAAATTGATTAATTACCAAAAACTTGCGACCAAACAAAAAATATGCGGCAATATATTGATTTTTTCTTAAAATAAAACGACAAGAAATTTTTATGTTTTTGCAGTTTAAGCAAAAAAAAAAGTAGATATTTCGAGGAAAATGTAATATCAGCTTTTTCCAAATTTAAATATTTTTGTTGTTTTTTGAAACGCATTGAAAATGTAAAATATAAATTATGGAAAAACCGCAATAAAAATATTAAAATTAAATTTAAAATTTACCAATAATTAATTCACAAAGATATTTATCTTTGTAGACATTTTTATAGGTCGAATAAAATTCAATATTCTCACGTTGTTGAGAGAAAAACAAAATTTTCTTTTTTATTGCTATTTTTCCGTCGACATCGTGCCCCAGCTTTAAGGTAATACCAAAAAAAACTTTTCATGATTTTCTTCTACCACAAGGAAGCAAAATATTTTTTTTGCTAAAATTTCAATAAGAATTCTTTAATAGCCAATATGTAATTAATTCCCAAACATTTCCAGAAAATTATCAGAATCCAATTGCGTATTTTTTTTTATTATTTGAAAATTCCTAAAAGCTTTAATAATATGCCACAAAAAAACTTTAACCCGATTTTTTTCTACCACAAAGAAGCAAAATATATTTTTTTGTTCAAATTCTTATATAGCCAAAAAAAATTATTAAAAAAATTTATTATATTAAAATTCCTTAAAGCGTTAAGGAAATACAAAACAAAAACATTTACATGATTTTCTTCTACCACAAGGAAGCAAAATATAATTTTTTTGTTAAAATTTCAATAAGAATTCTTAAACAGCTAAAATGTAATCAATTCCCAAAATGTTCTAGAAAATGCCCACAATCCAATTGTTAAAAAATTTTATGTTATATTTAAATTCCTTACAGCTTTAAGGAACTGCCAAAAAAATTACACGATTTTTTTCTACCACAAGGAAGCAAAATATAATTTTTTTATTAAAATTTCAATAAGAATTCTTGAATAGCCTAATATAATCAATTCCCGAAATGTTATAGAAAATGCCCACAAAATTTTTTTACGGAAATTTTTGTTAAAATATCAATCGCAATTTGTGTGTATACTAGAGTGGCCGTTAATTGTATGGATACTTTTTGTTTTTGATTTCTTCTACTCTTACCCCCCAAAATCGTTTCAGTTTTATGTAAAAAAATATACAACAAATTTCATACCGATAAGTTGTATTTTAGGGTCAGCGTCCGCCCCTCAAAGTTAGCCCTCAAGCCCATTTATTCAATGTAGTTTATTTTTTTATTATTTTTTTTTGTTTAGTTTATATGTATGAAATAATTTAATATATATTAGCTCTTATACATGCTTAAAATAAAATATTTCCATATAAATATAATTTTGTTACATAATATTGTTGGTATTTTGTTGGTTATTTTCCTCATTATTTTCTAAAATATTAATTTTAGCAAAAAATTTTCTTTGAGACTAATGTTGTCGACTTGAAGAGCTAAAATATTGCCGTACGTCATATTCTTGTAAAATGATTTTTTAAAAAGATAGTCATATACAAAAAATTACATTGAAAAATGGGCTTAAATAAAAATAATTAATAAAAATACAAATTCCCAAAAACTACAATGAAATACCCAAAATCACACATTATGCAAAATTGTCTAAGGAATTGTTTAAATTTTTTTTAGGAAAATAGATATAAAATATTCGTTAAAAACAATCGGAATTTTTAGCTACATACATACACACAGACAAAATATAAATTCCTAAAAATTTCTATGAAAAACCCAAAATCCCATAATAAAAAATTTTCTGCGGAATATGGCTAAAGGATAGAAGGTTTAATTTGAAATTTCCATTAGACCTTTAATGTATCAAAAAATTTATGAATTCCCAAATATTTCTAAAAAATACCCAAAATACCAAGAGAGCAAAATTGTTTAGGTAGCATAGAAACATATTACGGTAAAATTGATCAAATATATTAAATCTTCCTTAAAAATTTCACTTTATACAAAAACTCGTGAGACAAAAAAGATTTACAGGATGTTAATTGCAAAATTTTTGTATTTTTTTGCTCGATATAAGAGCCAGAACCGCAAAAAAAGCATATTTTTGGACCTGGTATTTTTATGCAAATCGATTATTTACTATCACAAATGATAGATTTTGGTAAAAAAAATTAAGTTTGAATATTAGACGAGCATCTCCTTAGTTTTTATGTGGCGGTTATGACACGATATTATGTTTTTTAAAATAAAAAAATGTTTAAATTAATATTTAATTAATTCCGTCCACTTACAAAGTTTTTAATTTAAATTTCATTTGATTTTTTTCTGTGTATTTTGCGAATATAGGCTTTCAGCCAAATTTTAATTTTATATATATATTTTTTTTTATTTCATTAATTTATTCTTTGGTACTAAAATAATATTTCTTTAAATAAATGTGGCATAAAAATTTAAAATAAAATTAAATTAATTTTAGTAATATAAAATTATAATTTACCTTTTTATTTATTATATAGAAGATGAAGGAGAACAATATCTTACATCTGACGGAGTTTTTGTGACTTTTGTTTTATTAATTATTTTATTCACTACGTTTTCAATTTCTAAAAAATTAGTTATATTTTTTCGAGTACTTTTTTACGTTTAAGGACTTAGTTTGTTTTTTTTGCATTATTTACAGATTATTTATTCATTCGAAAAATAGTTTTTAACGAGTTCGAATGAAATTTGTTTTACTTAATCACTTTATTTATAACTTTTAGTAGTTTTCAGTTTGGGTGAAATAAATATTAGTTAGCAGCTTAGTTCAAATATGTAATTTTTATAGGTATAAAAAGTTTAACACTTTTATTCACACATTATATATTTATAATATTAATATTTTTAGTTATTATTAGTTTTTTTTAATAGTAGCAAAGATAGTGTTTTATATTTTTGTAGTTTTGTGATTGAAGAGGATTCGAAAAATTCGTGTGCCTGCAAAATAGAATTAAAATAAATTTTAAATTCGAAATTAGACTCTAAATTTTAGAGTTAAAATATAATCAGAAATAATTTCTTATTCGCGATTAAGTTAAGTAAATTCAATTCTTATTGAATGAAATAATTTTATTAATTAATGTGAGTTTCTAAAAGATAAGCAAGCAATAGTTAAACCTACTTAGGTAGAGTAATATAACTTCTTGCTAACCTAAATAAATAAATGAAATAATGGAAAAACAGAAAATGATTAGTGATACTTATAAATGTGTTTACCAAAGGGAAATCAATTGTATACACAACAATCATTTCTCATATTCCGTTTCATAAAAATTTATGTTAAATAGCTGATGTTAACAACAATCTCTACTCAAGTAGATAGACTAGGGTGCTGATGAATTGTGTGGCTGCACAGAAAAATATCGGTATTTCCCCCCAGCTAAAAATTCTAGTTTAATTTTTCTTCTCTTCTTCAGAAAATCACATTAATTATTAAAACTATTTCATTCAATAAGAATTGAAAATGCATACTGAACTTAAACCCACCCGTTTAAGAAAGTAATCCTGATTAAAAAACTTTCATAAACTTCGTCACACCAGTAGTGCGATTCAATAGCTTTTGACAATCCGACAATCGTAATTTTTGTCTATAAATTTTGTTGCTTAAAATAACGATTGTGTGATTCTGAAACTTATTTTTAACGATAGACGGCAGCTGATATTTTCTGTTGATTTTTGACGATAAAACTAACCGCACATAAATTATTGTCGCTTAAATAACGACACAGCTGACATTAACCTACAGCGAATATCGTTAAAAATGTTACTGAATAGCAAATTGGATAAATTTGCGCTATAATTATTTTAGCGATGCGATTATCGTTAAAAAAAGTTAGTGAATCGCACTATTATTATTATTGTATTTTATCAAAAGCCTTAAGCGGCCCATCCATTATGCAATATTATTACATATGTATGTTGTTGTACATACTCACTCCTATCGTGAACAGTTTTTCGCACGAAATATTTTCCCTTTTCCCCAAATTACAAATCGTGAATAATTTTTCCCTTGAAATGTATTCTCTTTCTTGATTCCCCTTATCGTGAATAATATTTTGCACATGGATTTTTTCACTTTTCCCTCGGTTTTGTTCATTTTATTTTTGCAGGCGAACTGAATTAATACACTGCGTAATTTCAATATTATACTTGCAGTTACATACATATTAAAGCTTATAAATAATTATTTTTAGGGCAAGATCAATAAATAATGTCCACGATTAATAACAATAATTTCTTGGAACACCTTTTTTCATTGAACATGAATTTCTTTGGTTCACATGCAGTTAATTTTATGGCTGTGGTAGGTATACTAAAACATTTCTTGTTGATCAGTATCTAAAATAATTAAAAACAAAACTTTACACTCTATAACATATAATTTGAAACCCAAAATAGGTATGTGTATATCTTATTACTAAACTTAATTTGTTTGATTTTCAATTAATTTTGAAGCTTTACAAGTCTTCTTGCCATTTCCTACATTCACTACGCATTGATAGCGGTAAAAAACGTTCCCATGAAATTCACGATTGCAAATTTCCCTTCATGAGAACAAAAAATTCACATTTTTCTACGATAGGCACAATATTTTCCAATTTTTCTGACAGTGAATAATAAAGCAACTTTGAACATTGTTGCCACCACATTACACAATTGTCTTGACTGTACAATAAAAATCAAAAGTCTTTTGATATTTGCCAATATATTGTCCCAACTTCGAATATGACATACACATTGGCGATAATATTTTACAACACGAAAAATTGCCCAATTGCATATATTGCAAGTGGCTGAGTCCCACTTTACAGCCTTTAAAAATACTTATTTTCTTACATATCAAAATAAAACTTCTTATTGAAAGACCCTTTAGGTACCTATTATAATATTAACATATGTATGTGCATTCATACATACTTATGTACATATGTATGTAGTTTAGTTTTAATTTTGTTTTTTGCTTTTCTGTTAATTTAATTAATAATAAGATAGGTTTTCAAATTTATTTTTCATCATTTAATTACTATTTATAATTTTTTTATGCATTTCTTTATTAAGGTTTTATTTAATAAAGATTATTTAAAGTTTTCTAAAAATTTACGGGTAAATTGTTTTTGTTTTAATTAAAATTGTGTTTGTTTTACTAGGCAATTTTTTTTATTCTTTTATACCTATTCTTATTTTCTCTTTCTCCCGTTAATTTTTATTTTCTTTAATGCTGCTTGGTTAATGGATTGCCGTTGTTGTGTTTGGCACACTCGACTGTAGTTGTAAAATTGTTTTTTAGTTTTTGTTGTTGTGTTGTTGTTAATTATAGCGATTACAACTTATTGATTTGTATTTACCCAAAGCAAAGGGCTTTACTGTTGTTATTGCTTTATTGTTTTAAAATGTAAAATTTCTTTTGAACACAAACCCACATACATACATACATATATACATACATACATACACACAAATTCACAAACACGAGATTGCAAACAAATTCTATCACTCACTCACATGACTGACTGACTCTTCTTTGCGTTTTTTTGGTTATGTTTGGTTTTGCACGTTTTTTTGTTTTTGTTTTTCACTGTGGCACTTTAATGTGGTGCTGCTATAGTTAATATTATTGCTGTTGTTGTCTGATATCTTGTTGCTCTGCATGCCTTAAACCATACATGATGATGACGAAAATGAATACGATAATGATGATATTTAAGCTGTTGAATAATTCCTTTTCTATAAAATCCGGTTTTTAATATGCATTGAAGAAAAAACAAACGTACATGTACATACCAACAACACAAATTGTACATATATCTATACGGTAGGGAGTTGTAAAGTAAAACTCCCAAGAAACCTTTTAAAATAGAATTTTATGAACAAAAATGTATGCAAACAGGTAGTATGTATGTATGTATATATGTATGTATGTTTGTTCACATTCCCAAAAGAAAAATTAAAATGGCAGAATACTGCAACAACAAAATATTGTTTAAGTATTTGCTACTTATTTAGGGATTTGTTACCTTTTTATTTTAATTATTCTTTTTCGCTTAAACGATTTAAGTATGCTTTCAATAGCGAATAAATTTCTTTCATAAAAAGGTTTTCTTTCTACACAATTGTTCTTTTTTTTATGTTTGTTTAAAGTAACAAATTAACACACGACACACTAATAGCAACGCGTACCACGTTGTTTCAACTTTAAATGCCGGCGTTCAACTAACGTCGCATTAACATGTCATTAGCTCTTTTTACATAAAATCTATCACTTTAACATCATCACAAGCGCTCGCTATTGATGTTAATATATGGCGTCTGTTAAACTATTGCAGTCCACAAACATGTTAATGTTAACAGCAATAGCAAATGTTTACTCATACAGCTAGTTATTTTATTAGTGTGACCAGATGTCACAAAAGTAAATTGTTTATTCACATTTTGTGCAATTTTTTTCACTATTTTAAAAACTTAGGTTTTTGAATGAAATGAGTTCTATAAAAAAAATTTATGGATTATCATATTCAAAATATTATTTTCGCAAAATAACATTCTAATAAATTAACGTAATTAGGTGTAAAATCTTTAATAATATCATTTTGAGAGGGTTAGCAGATATGGCATATATTTTTAAGTAAATTTTTTTTTTATACTGCAAAAAGTTTCAGTGATTTTTTCCCAAATTCTTTTTTCATTATCATGAATAATATTTTATATGCAGATTTTTCACTAGTACTTGAATTTTTTTGTGAACTGAATTACAGTACAATCTCGAAAAAGTTAACCGTAATGGGTTATTATTTTTTCGAACTATTAACTTTTCTAAGCGATTTTCAAAGTTAAAAATGTATAATAAAACATGTAGATTTTTCTTTTCGCTTGCCTAGCCCAGCTTCACTTGCATTATGTAGTTTCGATTTGGAGATGTCTATTTCATAAATATTTGCGCGAATATTATTAATAAGAGATGACTGGCATTAACTACGCGCTTCATTTTGAAAAGGGGATCAAAAACTACACAATTACATTTTTGTTTCTTAAAGAACTATTTACACAAACTTGCCTCAACCTCAGCATATTCCGGTTTATGTAGTGTTTTCTTGTATGCTTTTTTGGCTCATGTTTGCCACAGCCTCGAGAATATCATGATGTTTGTCCCTTGTTTTTGAAATGCCTACTTTAGATACATCATAATTTTCCGTGACTACATTGATAATTTTTTTTGTTAATCTCCACTTTCTTCTGTAAATCTAATTTGATGTGACGTTTGTCCTGCATTGCAGATTTGTTTACATAAACAATTCACAACTTACGAATTCAAGCGCTCACGACAGAATTAATCTCTTGTTTGACACATCAATACAGAAAATAAATTCCGAGAATAAAAATATACAAAATTAAAGAATTTTAACTCAGCGCTGTCAAATTTCCACTTAGTCTATTTCATCTATTTATTTAAATATCAATGTATATTTGAGTCATTTTTTTATTAAAAATTAATGAAAGTCGATATTTAAATATGAATTGATATTTAAATAGAGTTAGTGAAATTGACCCTCAGTGACATAATTCTTAATTTAATTCTTACGTTAAGAAAAGTTAGTTAAAAGTCAACCTTTTAGAACGACTCATGAGCGTAGGAATTCTCTTAATTGAGCCAAGATTCTACACCCATATATCTCATTAGAAGGATCATGTTTAAATTCCTATAAATATTTTTTACAAACTTCGAGCACTCGCGGAATTTTGGACACTAGATTTGTGAAAATTTTAGGAATTTCAATTGTTTAACGAGGAAGATCTGCAAGTTAAATTAAAAATTAGGAATTATAAAAATTGGTTCATATTTGGTTCCGACATCTGGAAGATACTGAACCAAAGTTTTGAAAAATTAAAAATATTAAAAAATTTTAATCTGAGCATAGCTTACTAGCTATAAGAAATACATAAGTATACAAGTAAACATGTTTTGGTTGAATTTTCTCGATGTTTATATTAAAGCAAAAAAAATTAAGTCAAGCGAGACACAAAAAAATTGCAAACGGTAGAAAAAATTTACATGGTCTAAGCAGGATAGTCAGAAACGTAACTATTTTTCAACTTATTTGGCGACTAAATTTTTTATTTGGCTACATGGATATTTTTCGAGCAATAAATAATTTCTTTGGCAATTTTTATGGTTACTTTTTAACAAAATTGAACTTCAAAATGTTTGTAATTCAGGAAAAGTAGTCTGTTGAAGGAGTAGTTTAAAAAGAAACCCTACCAAAAATTGTCTGCAAGAAATTAAAACAATTTGATTTTGATTATTTGTATTATAATAATTATAACAACTATTGAGTTTTGAATTTGGATGATAAAAATTTACAAGAAATAATTTTTGGCGATTTGATTCTGCTTTTGGCGATTTTCTGCAACAATTTTATGCGATTTTTTTTCATTTATATTAAAAGAAGTTTTATGTAAGAAAAATATATTATCAAATATGCATATATTAAGAAAAACTGCATAAAATCGAACTTGACGCTTTTTAAAATCAATTTGGCGAAATATGCAGGTGAGAGAAAACTTTACAACCCTGGGCCGAGTTTGCATATTTCCAATGCTTTCCCAATTTTATCACAAAGTGTTAAATTAAAAAAAACAATTGACTATAAAAATATCCATCAATAAAGCAAGCTGGTCACATTAAAGCGGTTAATAATACCTGTTACGGCCTCTCTCTCACCATTTAACAGTTACTCACTAAGTGGTTTATCTCATTTAACAGCTCATTTTAAAATGTTAACATTTAGTTTTATTACCGTAATGTTATCATAACTTTAACCACATGTGTGGTTCTGTTACCTAAACTGTTTAACAGTCTTTATTTTCTAGCGTTGCCGGAATTGATAGTTTACAATAATTTTGATTTGTTTTTAATGTTAATGGGAATTGATGATTTTTCCTTTAAGAAATGAGTTTCTTGTGTGAAATGTTTATATATTTTTTTAAAGTACTCGGCAACGCTGCTAGTAAAAGACATTTTGCTGCCCTCTTCTTCTGTTTCTCTTTTGCTGTTGTCAAAGTTAAACAAAATGTTATTGAGCAAACAACAGGGATACCATTTTTATACAATTAATTATTAATACTCGGGGTATTTTTAGGACTTATCTAGAGGTATTTTTTATTTTTTTATTTAGCGAAGTGATATTAACTTTCGTTAGAGGTAAGGGAAAATAGAAGGATATTTCTTTAGCAGTTTTTCTTAATTTTCGTTTAAAGTATTTTTAAGATGGAAAGAGTTTAAGATTTAGATTTTTGAAAATCGAGCTTCCATTAAGATCTCAGTATAGTTTGTCTTATAATATTTTAATGGTTTTTAGAATAAACATATTAATTAATTTTAAAACATACCTTCAATTCAATACCTTCAGCAATTGTTGTTTTTTTAAACTCAATTTTCGGGGAAAGTGGAAGACTTCAATTTTATGAATGTAATACATTCAAGTCAGCGAAATTATTTAGAATTTCGGCCTCTTCCAATTATATAATGCAATACCTGGATACTTTAGTGCCTGGATTAACACAGCAAACTCATTTTCTATAGCGTTCGCATTATTTGCAGTTGTGTTCATAAAATTGTCGTATTCAATATTCACAGTTTTCCGGTTTCGAAAATGATACAAAATTTCCACGACCATAAGGAAGAATTAATGATACTTTCATGTTTCTGGCCCTGAAATGTATCTGATGTTTGATTGACTAGTTTCCAAAGAGATATTAAGAACTGTTGAAATTTCCACATTCTTTCAAATAGTCACATGGCGTAGCCACCAGTATGTGCTACCAGACTAATGCTTTTCGATCTGTAAAACAAGCAAAGAAGGTGGAAAGTGTAGAATTCAATAAACCTGAAACTTGTTATAGTAAAGCACTAAAACTTTTTATAAAGATATGGAATAAAAAGTCTTATTAAACAGAGTTAATATGCACTTCAAATAATCTTGAAATTTTTTTGTATCATTATCAAAGAAATTCCTAAGCCCCGAAATGCTTTAAATAACAAATTAACAGAATATTCTTTTAAGCTTATAAATTTTTAAAATAAAAGAAGAAAAAAAAACTATTAAATATGCATTTATAATATTGTTTCATAATTTGTTCTTGTTTTTCTTTCTTTCGAAACGACTTCGATCAAATCTAAGCGATAATAAAAAAGAGCTGCTCTTACATGAACTGAATATTAAAATGCAGAATAAAAATTCATGTTGTTTCTTTTATTATTCATTAAAACATTAAAATGCATGCAACCACAAAATATGTTCATACAAACGCCTCAAGAACTTGAGACCAAGTTACAAAAGAAGTCTGGCTGGCATAAAAGGGAACATTAAAAATTAAAACAAGAATTTAGTTTTTTTATTAAAGAAAATATATGAAATAAGGCAATTTGATGGCTTAAAATATGCGTGTGTGTGAGTGAGTGTGTGTGTATATTTTTTCATTCATTCAGACACTTAAGTTGAAACCAAGTTTAATTGAAAATAAAAAATTTTATTTTCCTTCTCGTTGGCTAAATTAGGTTTTTGATTGCAACTTGTTCGAACTATATTAAAGCAAATTTTTATAAATTTAATAAAAATTTTATAAAATTGCTAGGATAGATTCAAGCTGTTACTAATCCTATAAAAAAAACCCATAATTTTAAAAGTAAAAAAATGTATTGCACATATTTGCTAACTTTACTGACTAAGCTCACTAAAAGAAGTCATGTTCCGAAGATAATATAAGAACGAATGATTTTAAAAGTAGCCTAAATCCTTTCTGATTTGATTTAGGGCGCAAAAAATCGTATCTCTCTGTAAGCCAAGTTACATGTAATAACTTTTAAGCAACAAATAACACCAAAGGTAATTGTAAATATTCTGACAAACATGTAGCAGAACGGAACAACTAGTTGTTTTCGAAGGTCACTACACGCACCTTTATGTTTTTTAGTTAATTTGAGTTTTTTTTTATTTTTTTGTATTTATTTTAATTTTTTAAAATTTTTTTTATTTTAATTTTCTTTTTTGATTTTTTATTTAATTTTTTTTTAATAAAGTTTTTTAATATTTTTTTATTTACATTTTGATATATATTTTTAATTGTTTTTTGTTGTATTTTTAAATTTTTTTTTGTTTTTTTTTTAATTTTTTTTACGAAGGTCACTACTGTACCTTTATCATTAGCGTTCTTTTGTGTTTGGTCCAGTGCAAGGCACATTTAATACAGGTACATGCATTAGGCAAAACTCTCTGGCAACTATCTGCTAACTCTCTGGCAACTCTCTGCTTCTCACATAGCTTTACATGGTAATTGTCAAAAATTTGTATGCATCAAACAAGACACAATTGTATTTGTCAAATGAATTCTTCGTTATAAACTTGTAAACAAAGAATCAGCGGATGAGCAATATGCCTGATACGTGTACCTGTTTGATATGCCTTGGTCCAGTGTGTGTGCTGTCAGTTGATGAAAGCTTAATTTTATCATCTCTAAGCTTACAACAGTCTCGCCATTGTCGTTTTTTCTTTACTATTTACGCACATGTTAGTTAATTTGCTTAACTGTTTTTGGTCTACTAAAGACAAACTTTTTTCGTTTGTTACTATCGAATATATTTTATTTAATTTTTGCCACAGGCCCGTAACGCTTGACACACCGAAGGATAATATTGAATATTTTATTCGTGACATACCGCCGTTATGATGGAGAAATTATGCCAAAATTGGACTCATTTCAGACATATCCACGGTCAAAAATTTACATGAAATCTTCTTTGAACATTGAATTATATAGATTGTTCTACTCAATTAAAGCTTTCATACATTTCTCTTATGCTAGGAACACAACTAGGACGAAAAACGAATTTCGTTCACATCGACGAATTTTTCGATAGGAGTTCGCTGCGTAAATACGTCCTGTGAAGCACAACAACGACGAATTTACTCAGCGAATTCCTGTTTTATATTTGAAAAAGTTGGTTATTGTGTGAACAAAGACAGAGAGAGAGAGAGAGAGAGAGATAAACAAAATTGTTTTTTCGTCATTCGTCGACGTACAAAATAGAAATAAATCTATCTTAGAGTTCGTCACGCACGACAAATTTCGTTCGACGGCGGTGTTTTGTGTTCATATCCATATGCATAAATTGTTTTATTTTTTATGACGAAAGTTCGCACCGAAAAATTCGTCGTTCGTCCCAGTTGTGCTCTTAGGCATTACGCTAGCTTTACGGAAATTATATTAAAGAAATTTAATAGAATGTAAAACAAAGACTTTTAATATTCCCGGGGATATCGAATACCGTCGTCTACCACACACCTTTCCGCCAACTATATTTCACGCATTACTTTGAATTTCTGGATAATTGAACTTTTTACCTTGCGAGCTTTACTTTCTTATAAATATGAAAGCTCGCTTTTATTTTTTTTTGCCATTTCGCAATGCACACTTAACACTTTTGTAATTAAACATACTGAGAAAACCTTAAAGGAATATACAGTATTTATTCGTTAGAGCGAACATAAATATCTTTCGCTTATTTAAATTTTATTCTTAGTCCTAATTTACACTAAGCAAATCTTATTGCTACGCTGATTAGTTTGTTAGGAGAGAGAGACGAGGGGAAATAAAACGTTTCTGTTTCCCTCGTCTCTCTCTCTCTCTCTCTTCCACAAACTAATTAGCTTAGCAATAAGACTTGCATAGTGTAAATTAGGACTTAGTATCTTTAAAAAAAATCACTGTACAACGACATTAAACTTTCTCCAAAAATTAGAAGTTTGTAAGAAATTAATGTCAAATTCATAGCACATATTCTTATTTTCTTTCATTTTGTGGTCAATGAGACAGCGACGACAGCAAATGCGTGTGTAGTGTTTTTTTTTGTGTAGGTGGACTGAAAGAAAAAAAACGTGGTAAGCGAAAAATATTCTATGATCACCAATGCTTTTCGCGATATTCAATGTGTTTAAGTGACAAAACTATTAAGGAATTGAGTGAATATGTATTAGACATTTTGATTTTTTTCGAGCTGCTTCACTACTAAACCTAATTTTCTATCAAAACTTTAATGACCAATAATTCGGGATATATGGATCGCAGTCAATTTTTTTTAATTCTTTCCTATTTTTTAGTTTTCATTTTTTTGAGATTCTTCACAGTTCAGAGTCCCATAACTCGGAAACAATGGGTCGACGCTAAATTATTAATTAATTTTTTTTATTGATTTTTTATTTTCTATCAGATAAATTTTAAATTTTTTTTTGAGATTCTTCTCACTTCAGATCCCCAAAACTCAAAAAATAAGGGTCGACGCCAAATTACTAATTACTAATTTTTTTTATTTATTTTTTTATTTTCTATCACGTATGCTTCTTTTTTTTACAGCTGCTTCACTAAACTCCATTTGTTCCATACACACATTTATTTTTTCTGTGTACTCCAGAGACGAATGAGACTACTTTCCTCGTACATCCAACTATTGTTTTATTTTCACTGTTCACAGTTCTAAGGACTGATTTTTAACAGAGGAGGCCAGAAAAATATATAAAAACGTATCGGTGTTTTGAAAACTTATATCTGAGCGAAAAAAAGAGTCCAGGAGTTAAAGAGTTAATGGTTGTTTCACATAAACAAGCACTACAAAATTTACGTAACCGTTCTCCCACAGTCATTAAATAACAACACCGCGCATTTCTCTGATGTGCATTAGTGTTCCTTTTGTCTCAGTTGTTGTAGGAAAGTTTAAGTGATGAAGCCATAGACACTGGCCACTGAAACACACCGGTTTCAGTGGATACTAATCCTAATGCAACATCAGAGCGCCCTTCTTCGTCGGCAGCAGCACTTCTAAAAATTTAATACGCCTTATTGACACCAGAGGCGCTACAACATGGCATTATCAAAAACGTACAAAAACGCAGAGTTGTAAAAGAATGAAGCTTTCATTATTCTCTTCCTTCAATCCTTGTCTTCTTTATCACTATCCATTTCCTAAAGAGGGTAAAATCTGATAATATGTAGTAGTAGGCGTTCATTGCCTAAGTGTTGCTTCTCAAAAAAAAAATAAGAAATAAAAAAATTCTTTTTAAAAAGAATTTTATATGTATGTGTTGCTTATAATGCTAATAGAAGTCTTACATTCCATTTCGTTAAAAATCCATGTTTAATAACTGATGTCAACAAACAATCTCTGCCCAAGTAGATAGACATGGTTGGTGATGAAGTGCATGGCTGCAAACAAAAATGGCGGCATTCCCCTTCCCCAACCCCCTAAATATAAGCCTCTTATAGGAGCGATGGGAACATATACATACATATATATCGGAATCGGGATTAAATATAGATCAAATTAAGTATTTAGTTCTTGAATAGTCTGTACTTGAATTAAGCCTTTTGTAGTTGATTGGAGTAAATCCGTACTTACCGTACTTATGACACCGCTTTTGATTGATTTAAGTACGGATGGACAGATTTTTATTTTGAGTAGTAGTAGTAGATATATAGTTTAATCTAATTTTTCTTGTCTTCCTTAGAAAAATTCCATTAACTCATAAAAATATTTTATTCTATAAGAATTGAAAAAAACTGAACTTGAGGTCATGGAATATAAGATCAGGGGTCTAATCGTCGCTTTCAATAGCGAGCTGCATCGATCACCTTTTTTAGTTTAAGATTATGGCATTTGCTATCGAATAATCCAATAATATGGTTCGATGTCGATAGATATATAGAAAGTAATCGAATCAGCTTGAAGATCGAAAGCGACGATTAGACCACTGATCTTATACCTCATGAGCACAAGATCAATGAAGAACAGTAGTGGGTGTATTTTTTTTTCCAAATTTTAAAACAATGAGACCAAAATGGAAGCACACCTTCTCAGACTAAAAAAAATAGGAAAAGTCTTTCTAAAATCAGTCTAAAAATAACTGAGTTATAGACGAATTGATATGATAACCTCCTCCTTTTTTGCACTCAGTTAAAAAAAGGTGTTAGAAAATTTCTTAAATCGTTTGAGTTTGTTTAACAGAGAGTGGCCCGTAGTTGATGTTTATTGTTGCTCTTATAATTTTTCTTGTTAGTTACTTAATCCATTTAAGGTGCTTTGACTTGTGGTGATTTTATTATTTTTTATATTTTTATGTTTCTATTGTGTTAAAGAATTTCGAAAGGCGCAAATAGACTGCGATAGCCAAGCATGGGCACAGTATATTAAAATAAAAATCCATGCAGAGCCATTTAATTTTTGTTAAGGCCTCAAAACCGGTTACAAAGAAAATGCCGCGTACCTAGTGTTTCCCTGTATAACCTTACTTTAATATAGAAAGGCCCTAACTCACTATTTTTTTAAATAATTTTGTTTGTATATTTCGATAGAAGAACATGTAATGTATCGAAATATGCAACTATCTCGATTAAAAAAAATAATGACATAGAGTCTTTCGTTATTAAGGTAACGATATGAGTCACTTAAACTTTTTTTATTCTTTTTGTCTTTTTTTTTAAAGAAAACTTCTGCTTTCTTTTCTGGCTTGAGATATAAAAAGTATTATATATATTTTGTAAGGACTTTTTGCATAGAGCACTCAATTTAATTAAAACTTAAGAATAAAATATGAAAAAAAAACAACTTGAGAAATGCGAGCAGCAAAAAAGATTAATTGGTGCAAGCAAAAGCAAGAGGAAAGAATTTTTTTTACATAAAAATTTCTCGGCAACAAAAAAACTGTTTTAATAAAATTAATAACAATACAAAAATTTTATTTAAAATCTATTTCCCTCATAATTCATTCACATTCACATGGTTGGTGTTTTAAAAAAAACCTTAACGCGTACATATCAGTGTGATTTGCCTACAAATCGCCTCAAGTAAGGAAACATAAATGTTTGTGTACGTGCGTGCTTTGGAAACAACTACAAATCAGTTTAGTATTTTTTTTGTTCCAACAAACAAGTGTATTTTTCTACTTGACGGTCTTTTGTTTAAACTTCAATTTTAAACAGAAGCCTTGAGAGGCGGCCGTAAGTGGTAAAAGTACTTTGTGTAGTCAAAATGTTACAAGTTTTCAAAGCCTTAAATGATTCAAAAAGAAAAGCCATTCCTTTTGGGAGGGGGGGGGGGGTGTAGGGGTACAATAAAATCTAAAAAAAGATAAGACTAAAATAAGTTCCCAAAAGCCCAAAAAACGGCAGAGCTTAAAAACGCAGAAAATCGAAAAAAAAAAATCCCAAAAACGAAAAAAGCGCAAAAACTAAAAAAATTGCCGAAACGAAAAATCGCCAAAATAAAACTGTTAAATGAAAAATATCATCAGAAATAATATAAATCGCTCAAATTAAAAAAAAATCAACATAAGTAAATTCGTCTGCCAAAAAAACTAAATAACTCTCCGAAAATCTAAAAAAATCGCCAAATTCGCAGAGAAAAAACACGCCAAAAACCGAAAAACACGCCAGAAACGAAAAAAATACCCAAACTAAAAAAACCGCCACAACGGAACAAAATATCGCAAACAGAAAAGGCGTAAAAACCAAAATAAAGCAGCAAATTTAAAAAAATCAAGAACCCAAGAAAAACGCCAGAAATAAAAATAAATCGCTAAAACTTAACAAATCTTGGAAATCGAAAAAAAACCTAAAACTAAACTAAATCGAAAAAAAGAAAAAATCGCAGCAAACGAAAAAAACGCCAAAACTAAAAAAAAACGTCATAACTTAAAAAAAAATTTCCAAAAACGAAAAAAAATTACCGTGCACTTAAAATTTTTTCCAAAAAGTCTGGATCTGGGGGCAAAATTCGATTTACATCGAAATTTCCTTACAAACGCAATTAAAATTGCATAAAAATGTCTTCGATATCGAAAGCCGAAATTTTACCCATGGTATTCCAGTATAGATATTGGCTAAAATTCGAATAGTATTACGGAATCCTTCGTGTGCGACTTTAGACTCGCCACTTTACAGAATTTATTTAAATTCTTTTTCACACACTGCTATATATATATAGCAGTCTTTATAAAGAATTTATAATATTATATTATAACATATCTTCACTTCGTACTGTTGCCTTACACTGAAACTGGTGCACGACACTTGCACATGAGCAATTCTCCACAAACCCCCACAACTAATAATTCCACTACTATGGATGCAGTTTTCCATAAATTTTTAAATACATTACAGTCAAAAATTTATATATTTTATTTTAGTTACCATAAGCCAGTATAAAAATAAAAATTTCATTACTATATGTTTACACATCTCCCCTGTGATCGGACTCACATTGCTTTTTTTTTGCCACGCCCCTACTCTGTATTTCGAAACAAAAGCAAATTCTTTCGAATTTGTATGTAATTAACATAACAATTCGAAAACATTTGTTTCCGTTTCGAGTTACAGAGTAGACCCCTAGAACTCTTTGTTTTTTTATATACAGTGAAACCTCTGCTTACGGTCGCTTCCCATAACAGACAAGTTTTGTAGATCCAAAATTAAAATAAGAGAATGCGGTACCACTTTCATAAGCGAACACTTCTTCATGGCTTGACTATGGCTTAATTTTTTTTTTGCTTTTAAGTTTTAAAGCCGTCAGAGAAGTGTTAACTGTATGTTACATTTTTCTAGCTCTTATACTTTGTTTTTAATTCATAACGTACAACGTGTTTCTTGTTTGTCTTTCTATTTCGCCCCTTTATTTCATACACAACAACAACATACGAGTACAAACAAATTACGCACCGCATTCACTGCTGACTGGCTGACTTTTTAGCTGGCTTCACAATCGTGCGAGACTGTGTTTTGTTGTTTCCTCAAAACTTACCAGTCGTCTTTGTAAGCTTTGCGGCCAGACCATACAAGTAACATTTGTATACCTTGCACTTGACATTAACATTGAAAAGCAAATATGTACGAGTATGTATGAATGAATGAATGTGTACGCATGAGAGTTATTTTGAAATCCAAGACATGTTGGATATCTAATGTCTATGATCTAATTGCAGTGTTATTGAAGGTGTTGCTTATAAAATGACAGTGTATGTTACTGCTACACTATACATAATTGTGTGGGGCAGGTGAAATCTTAACAGTTTTAATTGTTTGTCCCCTCTTAACATTGTTGAATTTTAATCCAAAAAATATTTTAAGTACATAGCACTTATATTATTTTTTTTAATTTCTTTACATTTGGCTATAAATTAATAATGATGATATAAAAGGTCAACTTTAATTTCTAGCACATATTTTTCTAAACATGAAGTTGGCTGCAGAAAAAAAAATAATTTTTTTTTAAACAGACATACACAAAAATTTATAAAAGAAATTCATTACAAGTAATTTAAGTGATCGTTATAAACATCATAAATTTTGGGACCATAAGGAAAAACAGCTTAAGTCTAATTTAGCAGTTTATCATTAGAGCACTTTTAAAATTTAAGAGATTTTTTTTTAAGATTTAAGAAATTTTTAAGATTTATAAAGTTACAATTTTTATTTTCTGGTGGGACAATATTAACTGAAGTGTGTTATATATAAAGTCAAGTCATAGTCAAATCATAACAAGTCATAGTAAAGCCTTAGTCAAGTTGTAGTCAAGTCATATTCAAGTTATAGTCAAATCATAGTCAAAACATAGTCAAGCCATAGTCAAGTTAAAATCAAATCAAAATCAAATCATATTCAAAGCCTAGTCAACTCATAGTCAAGTTATAGTCAAGTTGTAGTCATGTAATAGCCAAATCACATTCAAATCATATCCAAGTCTTAGTCAAGTTGATGTCAAGTCATAGTCAAATAATAATCAAATCATAGTCAAGCCATTGTCAAGTTAAATTCAAATCATAGTCGAATCATATTTAAAGCCTAGTCAAGTCATAGTCAAGTTATAGTCAAGTTGTAGTCAGGTCATGGTCAAATCATACACAAGTCATAGTCACGTTATAGTCAAGTTGTAGTCAAGTCATAGTCAAGTTAAAGTCAAATCGAAAGTCGAGTCATATTCAAAGCCTACTCAAGTCATAGTCACGTTATAGTCACGTTATAGTCAAGTTGTAGTCAAATCATATTAAAATCATACACAAGTCATGGTCAAGTTGTAGGCAACTTGTGGTCAAATCATAGGCAAGACATAGTCAAAGTTGTAGTCAAGTTAAGCTTTTACTTCAAATAAGTCGCATATTAAAATAAAATAAGCAAAAAATAATTTTCTTTTCTTAAAAATGACATAAATAAACTTGAAATTTTAACAGATATTGCTTTAAATTGAGAAACGATGCTAGCTTCATTATTTCAATTTTAGCTTAAGTCGACTTAAGCACTTTTACCTTTTTACCACAGAAATTTTGTAAGGTAATTTAACAGCTCTCTTAAGAGCTCTGTTTTCTTTCTAAATCATATCAAGGCTAATTTTTTGCACCCATAAAACTTTAAGCTTTTACTGAATATAATATAACCCCGAACTTGAGTGTTAAATTCATGTAATTAAAATTTTAAAACATTTATACAAACAAGTAAAAATAAAGAACATTTATGCCTTAATTTTACAACACTCTCTCTCTTATACAGGAATAATAAAACGATACTCGGGATATTTATGTATCATTCGCCACCGTATACAAATATTTGCTTAAAAAAATTTTATGAAAAATTTGTGGGTAAGTGTGTGCGCGTGGCTGTTTGAAAACATGTTACATATATGTGTGTATATAAAATAGCCCTGTATATACGCATGTGTAGCCGATTAATAGTCAAGAGTATTTTTATACTCATGCGTAGGATTGTAGCTCATTCGGTCTATATATCTTAGTTTTAGTTGTTTGTGCTGCTTAATTTAGAAAATGTATATAAAAATAGTTGTTGAAAATTTATAGTGTGCTTTAAAATTTATTTGTTTGTTGTTTGACGGCCAATTATCAAAGAGTACTTAAAACTATACTTTTTTTAAATCTCTGTTAAGCGTACGCGTGAATGTTCTCAACACAATTAAGTCCTGAAACGTCCTTGTCTGATTTAATGTCACAGAATACACGAATTATCAGACTTCTTGTAACTGCAAAAGTAACTGTCTAATTTTTGTAACTTAATTCTACTGCAAAAAAATAAAACTATTATTTTTATACAATTGACTTAATTTACTCGAAAAATACATTTAATACCACACACTTAGACAGACACACAAACTTATTTAACAAGTTTTATGGAAAATAATAAAATTATACCAGTCAAGTATTCACATGCAACGACGAGAGAGAGATATTAAAGGAAATCTATTCACTTAAGAAGAAAAAAATATTTAAATATTCCTCGAAAACTATTTGTATAAAGACAGATAATCAAGCGAATAAGAACAAACAGTTGCAGCAAACCTCAACTGCTTCCAAAGATCTGAGAAGCAAGATAGTTGTTTGTATGTATGTACATATTTTAAACAGGATGCTTCGCGCTGCCACTAAATTGACTTCTTGTCTTTTGGGTTCTTTTTTATTAGATTTAAAGAACTTGTTTGTCAGTTCAGTGAGTTTCCGTTGGTGTGCAATGCCAGAAATGAAGCTCTTAAGAACCATATAAACTTAAAAGCAAATAAATAAAACACTCAACAAGCAGGGTAGTAAAAGGAACATTTGCATGTTTGCAAAGTTCGCAAGAATTTTGCAAATGCAAAGAAAGTAGAGAGAGAGATATTTTTGTTAAGGAGATAATGAAACAATAACAGCGTAATACGAATTTCCTGCTGAGAATTAAAAAAAAAACAGCTGCGGTGAAAGTTTTACACAAAAGGCATACATACTGCAAGTTATTTTAAAAAGATAACTGCAGACGTGAATTGAGCATGAGTGGCCTAATTATTTCCATGTGTTCTTATTGCAGACAAAATATTGTGGAACGGAAAGCTTCCTAACAGTATTTTTATTATTATTTTTTTTGGTCTAGTTGAATCGTAATTAAAATATAGTTAAAACATAATCAAATATTTATCAAATCATAAGCAGTAATCTTAAGGACAAAGTCAAGTCATAATTGAGTCATAGTCAACTCATAGTGAAGTCATAGTTAAGTTATAGTCAAGTTATAGTCAAGTCATAGTCAAGTTGTAGTCAAGTTATAGTCAAGTCATAGTCAACCCCTAATCATGCCATAGTCAAGTCATAATGAAGCCATAGTTAAGTCATAGTCAACTCATAGTCAACTCATAGTCAAGTCATAGTCAACTCATAGTCAAGTCATAGTCAAATCATAGACAAGTCATTGTCAAGTCTTAGTTAAGTCAAATTCAACTCGTAGTCAAGCCATAGCCAAGTAATAGTCAAGTTATAGTCAAGTCATAGTCAAAACAGTGAATCCATAGTCTAGTCATATTCAACTCGCAGCCAAATCAAAGTCAATTGATAGTGAAATAATAGTCTTAGTTTAGTCAGGATAGAGTAGTCTAGTTATAATCTTGCTATAGTTCTGTTATAGTCTATTTATAGTTTAAAACTTGTTTTTCCATTGTTAAATTACATTTGTTCTTCAATTTTATATGTCACAAACATTATTTAATTAATTTAACTAAAGGAAAATTATCAATATGCTTACACATAAATAATTATTTAGGTATATCAACATTTAAAATCAATTAACTATTTACCCTGCAAATGAATTATGTATCAATTTATGTATATTACAAAAACTATGCATCTCAATATTTGCTAAAACACACTTCACAACTTTACAGCTGGTGCTGCAAGTATTCCCACAGATAAAATGTTGCAACGATTCATTTGAGTTTTAGAAACTTTTGGAAAATGATGCGATGCATATTTAATAAATAAATTTTTCCTATTTTATAAGTTAATATATTTTCCTGGTGTTAAGCAAACTATTAAGACCCTGACATACTACATAATTATTTAAAATTCATGTATCATATTGTCTTATATACACACATACATATATACAAATGTTTTATGTAAATATACTGCACATTCTTAAATTATCGCAAAGACTTTTAGATTTTATATCTTAAAAGAACGTGTCAATTTATTTAATGCATTTGACCTGCCATAGATGAACTTCGTCATCATATAGATTATTAAGTAATTAAATGAAAAAAAAAAAATTACGAAATATATGCACATATTTATATACATATGCGCATACATATGTATGTATGTATGTTTGTATGTATTTATTTGCTTTATACATACTCATTATTTATTCCCATTACCTGGCAGAAGTGCAAGCAAACCAAGGGCATTAGAGGTTTAAATTAAATGCATTAAATATTTATTTTGCACTTTAAATATTTTAATGCTACTACTGCTGATGACGATGGATGTCAGATGTTACAGCTGACGATAATATTGATGACATAAAACTAATGTTACAAAATCAATAAATAAATAATAAACATAATTTTAGAAGAAAAAAATTTAAATATAATGAAAAATTTTGCAAGGACAATTAGTTGTTGTTGTTGTTTATGTTAATTCTGTTAACTATTTGGTTGCAGATAATAACTCATGGTATTTTGTGAGTATTTTGTCAGCAGTTTGTGACTACAATTTCACTAAGAGTAAAATATAGTTACACTAAGAGGATTTTACAAAAAAAGTGATATAGCTAGACCTAGAACTCAAATAGCATAGAGTAGGGCATGGCCGGAATGGACTGGACAATAACTGACTAAATGAAACGACTTAAAAATAGACTACACTAGATAACACTAGATTAGACTATATTAGAATAGTCAACACTAGATTAGACTACCACAATCTAGACTATAGCTAGAATATATAGTACTAGACTATACAAGATGACACTATACTACATAACACTAGACTAGACAAGAAGTACGCATGACTAATCTAAAATGAATTAGACTAAACAACACTCGACTAAACTAGATTATATTTGACTAGACTATATTAGATCATATTAAACTACACTAGAAGATATTACACTGGAATTGAATAAACTATATTATACTAGACCATGTTAGATCGAAGCAGACTTTACTCGATTACGCTACACTAGACTAGATTAGACTAGAAGATACTAAATAAAATTACACTCGACTCGTTTATAAAAAAAATAGTCTAGATATAGACTAGACAATACTGGAATAAACAATTTTATACTAGCTGTAGACTAGACTATTCTAGACTACACTAGAACACACTAGATTACACTATACTACATTAAAAGAATCTAGAAAAAATTATACTAGACAGACCATTACAGACAAGATCAGACCAGAAAAGACTAGGCAAGACTAAACTAGACTAGACTGGACCAGATTACAATAGACGAGATTACACTAGAATAGACTACAAGAGACTAGGACTAGGCTAGAATAAATAAGATTACACTAGAATAGACTAGACTGGACTAGGTTAAACCATACTAGAATAGATTACACTAAGCTAGACTGTATTATTATAATAGACAAGAAGAGAAAAGAAAAATTATTATTATATTAGACTACAATAGATTTTAATAGACTAGACGAAACTACATTACACTAAACTAGACTAGAACTGACAAGACTAGGCTAGAATAGGATTGATAGAATAGGATTGAAAAGACTATGCTAGACTAAGCTAGACGAGGCTAGACTACACTATGACTAAACTAGAAATGAGATTAGAATAGACTAGATTAAACCAGCCTATAGAATAAATTATACTAGAATAGACTAGGATAAAAGGGAATATACTAAAGTTGACTAAGCTTACCTAAACTAGACTACAATAAGCTAGACTATACTAAATTAGACCTAACTAAACTAGACTAGACTAAACTATACAAGGAAAAACTATACTAGACTTGACTAAACTAGACTTTACTAAGCTAGACTAGCCTAGATCTAGACTAGGCTAGACCAAGGTAGACTAGGCTAGACCAATCTAGACTAGACTAGGCTAGACCAAGCTAGACTAGACTAGGCTAGACCAAGCTAGACTAGACCAAGCTAGACTAGACCAAGCTAGACTAGACTAAGCTAGAGTAGGCTAGACTAGGCTAGACTAAGCTCGACTAGACTAAGCTAGACTAGGCTAGAATAAGCTAGAATAAGCTAGACTAGGCTAGACTAAGCTAGACTAATCTAGACTAAGCTAGACTAGACTAAGCTAGACTAGGCTAGACGAGACTAGGCTACACTAAACTAGGCTAGACTAAGCTAGACTAATCTAGACTAGGCTAGACGAGACTAGGCTACACTAAACTAGGCTAGAAGGGACTAGGTTAGGCTAGAAGAGACTAAACTAGGCTAGAAGATACTAGACTATGCTTATGTAGACTATACTATTCTAAGTAAGACAATACTAAGCTATACTAGACTTAAGAAGATTAGACTTAGAAGATTAGACTAAAATAAACAAGAGTCGATTATATTATTACTATACTCAAATATTATAGACTAGAATATCCTAGACTAGGCTTAGCTACAGTAATAGTCTACTACTAGACTAAGCTAGACTAGACTAAGCTAGACTAGGCTAGACGAGACTAGGCTACACTAAACTAGGCTAGACTAAGCTAGACTAATCTAGACTAGGCTAGACGAGACTAGGCTACACTAAATTAGGCTAGAAGGGACTAGGTTAGACTAGAAGAGACTACACTAGGCTAGAAGATACTAGACTATGCTTATGTAGGCTATACTATTCTAAGTAAGACAATACTAAGCTATACTAGACTTAAGAAGATTAGACTTAGAAGATTAGACTAAAATAAACAAGAGTCGATTATATTATTACTATACTCAAATATTATAGACTAGAATATCCTAGACTAGGCTTAGCTACAGTAGACTATCCTAAACTAGATTACATTAGACTCATTCTTTTGCTAATCTAGTCTAGTTTTACAGTAGAATATAATGTTCTGCATTAAACAAGACTGGACTATGATGAAATTAGGCTTAACTAATAGTGAACCATTTTTAACTTTTATCAATGTTATAGATTAACTCTTTCTAATGTGTCTGAACACATTGCTGTCATTTTAATCCCTTCCCAATTAAGTATCCATTTCTATGATAAAATCTTTTTCATGTTTTATGCCCTCCCCCCCCCCCCCCCCAAAAAAAAAAAAGAAGGTCATCATGACTGACGCAAAAAAAAAAGAAAGAAATGATAAAACAAATAATAATGGAAATAAAACTATAATAAAAGAAATGAGTATTTTGTGTTTATGATAAATCTCAGCATTTTGTTGTACTTGTTCGTATGACAGCGGATGCATACATGAGAGAATACACATGTAGAAGAAAGAAAAACAAATCCCTGGGTTCCTATTCCAAAAGCCAAAAACATATTAACTTATGGTTGTGTAACATTTATTGTGTGTTTTCTGTTTTTTTTTGTTGTGTCGTTAATGCTGAAAGCAAAAAGCAAATAGAACACGAACGGGCGGACAGACGGACGGATGGACGGCGGTCACCACAGCCAGCTTAGCAGAGAGAGAGAGAGAAAAAAAATTTATAGAACATATTTCCTGTTTTATCTTAAACTGACCCACAACACACCGTGTTACTTGCAATTATCCATTCCAACAATACGTGACACATTGTGGTTGTGCAAGAAACCATACACAGAGCTATGACCAAACATGCAAACATATTTAAACATGTTTCATGTGATGCACACAGACGTTTCTTACTTTGTTGCGGGGAGGGTTAAAGGAGTCGGAGGTGTCACTGGAAGAGGAGGCAAAAATGGCGAAAACAACTTAGAACCGCTTTTCCTCGCAATACGCTTCGCCAACATTGTGGTCAGATGAGGTGTGTGTGTGTGTTGCGTTTGTATGCTGTGATTTTTTATTTTTTTGTGTGGCGTTGTGTATATTTACCGGCTTTACAATGTGTGCTTTGCTAGAGCCAAAGAAAAAACTGTGACAAAATGGTCTTGTAAAAACACACAGACACTCACGTGTATTCACTCTCATAAACCACGCCAAAGCAAAGTAACAAAGAAAACAAAATTAAGCAAAGACAATATTTAATCTCATATAATTTATTTAAATAACGTGTCAGAATGACAAAAATAAAAAAAGAGCATTTAAATGTGGCAAAAACTACAGAACAGGTGGAAGGGATAAGGAGAATAAATATTCCACATAAGTTTTCTCCAACAATATTTTAAAAGCTGAAATGTGCTCAAGAATATGAAATTCCAAATATTAAAACTTAACTTAGCAAATTCTATATTAACTTATTTTTCACAATGAAACCAATTGGGTCTCCGAGTGCGGAGACCCACCAACCCCCTTCCTAACCTATTAAACTTATGTATATAAAAATTTTTTTAATTAGTTTAATTATTATTGTTGTTGTTAATTATTATTTTTATTTATTTATATACCTATTTATAATTTGATTAGGCTAGAGTTCGTAGTGCTTTGTAAGCCAAATTATATGTGATAATTATAAATGTATAAATAACACCAAAGTTTAATTGTAAATAGACTGACAAACACGTAGTATAACGGAACAACTAGGTGTTTTCGAAGGTTAAAAAATGTTTTATTTAACTGAAACTGAGTTATTTTTAGTTTTTTAGTGCTTTAATTTTTTTCTATTTTTTTTTATTGTACCGTCAATTCTATATTTTTAGGGGCGTGAGCAGGCTTATTGTGGGCCGCCCACTTTTCTAAATTCAATATCGCATCACTTTCACAGCTCAAGGTGTGTGCAAAGTTCCGTCAAAATTTTTTAAGTAGAACCAAGCTAAAAGTAATATACATAAATATTGAATGGGCATGGCCCGCCCACTTCTTTACGTACAAAATTATGTCATTATAAGATTCAAGTCTCTGCCAAATTTCGTGGGATTCTAATAAGTAGCAGTTCGCAGAATTTAGTACTAATCTGTAATAGGCGTGTCCCGCCCACTTTTTTATAAGCCAGTTTAAGTATTTTTAAGAGCTCAAGGATGTGGTCAAAGTATGCTAAAAATCGTTTTATATTAGAACCACGTGAAATATGATATTAAAAGTGTGTGCTAGGTTTCGGAAAAATCGTTAAAGTAGTAGATGGGGAAACTGCAATATTTAATTTTAAAGGGCGTGGCCACGCCCGCTTTTATTAAAGCAAGATTTTGTCGTTTTAAAAGCTCAAGTTTTTATCAAATACAGAAATGTTAAATATAATATTAAATTCTAATGGGCGTTGCCCCGCGCAATTTTTTAAATGCAAGATTAAATATTTCAAAGAGCTCCAGGATGTGATGTCAGTTTGGTAAAAATCTGTAAAATAGAAGCACTAGAGTTACAATATTATATATGCCCCACCCATATTTTTCAATGCAAGATTGTGTCTTTTAAAGAGCACAAAATTTGTGTCAAGTTTCGTAAAAATAGGTTAAGTAAAAGCACTTGAAATTTTATATAAAATATTAATGGAAGTGGCACCGCCAACCTTGTTAAATGCAAGATTAAGTATTTTTAAGAACTCAAGGATGTGATCACAGTTTGGTTAAAGTTGGTTAGGTAGAATATAATATTAAATTTTAATGGACGTGACCGCGTACACTTTTTAAGCAAACGATTAAATATTTTTCAGAGCTAAAGGTGTGTGGAAAGTTCCGTTAAAATCGGTTAAATACAAGCACGTGCAATATAATAGTAAATCTTAATGGGCGCAACCCCGCCCACTGTTTTAAGCACAAGATTAAATATTTCTCAGAGCTAAAAGTGTGTGCAAAGTTTCGTAACAATCGTTAAAGTAGAAGTACGATAAATACAATATTAAATTTTAAAGGGCGCGGCTCCGCCCACTTTCTTGAATGCCTGTTTGAGACTTTTTAGAAGCTAAAAATGTGTGCCAAGTTTGACGAAAATTTGTTAAGTACAAGCACGTTATATATAATATGTATTAGATCCAATGGGTGTGGACCCGTCCAATTTTTTTAAAGCAAGATAGTGTCTTTTTAGAGTTTAGCGTGTTTACCAAGTTTCGTAAAAATAGGTTATATTGAAGCATGTAAAAAATAATAATAAGTCTTAGTAGGCGTGAGTCCGCTCATTTCATGAACATTGATATTGTGCCATTACGAGAGCTTAATGTGTTTGCTAAGTTTTGTAGCCATGGAAAAAGTAAAATATCACAAAAGCAAACAAAAAAATTTATATAAAATATAATAATTAAAAAAATATATTACAAAAATATAATACAGACGCATGGATGTTCCTCCTAGGAATAAATGGATTAAATATATATATATCAATAAATCAAAAACATTCTTAACTTTATCAATGTAAACCAAATCGTCTAAAGCAAGTTACTTTTATACATATGAAAAATTTTTTCGTGTGGAAGCAAATGCAAGTTTATAGAACAAAGTATAAAATTGCTGCAAGAAAGATTTCCTTATGTAAAGTGGAACTTATTTGTCTGTGTGGTCAGTAGTCAGATTTATGAAAGGGTAGAATAGCAAGAAAGAGATTTTATATGCACGCTGCGTCAATTGTAGCCCCACAAGAGCATCAGCTAACTTAGATAAAAATAACTTAGAAATTATCTTGCAGTAAATGTAGCTCATACAAGATTAGTCTTGTGACCGGTAGGTAAATGATAGGCAGCAGTGCGAGTTCTGACACTTCATATGAGAGTTCTAACACTTCATATGAAACGGACCAGCCATATTTACATGGGTATGTCCCCGGGCGGCGTTAGTTGATATGCACCGTACAACAATTTTTTTTTAGAGAAGTAACACTCAGGCAATGAATGCCTACTACTACTAATAGATGTTACCTTTTTTCGGAAAAGGATAGTGATAGAGAAGGCAGGCGGTGAAGGAAGAAATAGAAAAAAGCTTTATTCTTTTGCATTTCTGCACGTTGCTTTTTCATAATACAGAGTTGCAGAGCCTCTGGTGTCAATGAGGCGTATTAAATTTTCAAAGCTGTGTTTAGTAGCCATTTTATTTGGTTATTGTACTTCGCCAATGCTCCTGCTGCACAATACGAACGAAGGAGGTCTCTCTGATTTTACATTTGGATTACTATCTGCTGAAGTCGGTGTAGTTCCGTGACCAATGACTATGCCTTCATCACTTGAACTTTCCTACAACAACTGATACAAAGGGACATTAATGCACATCAGCAAAATGCATCGTGTTGCTACTTAATGACTGTAGCAGACCCGGCTCGAACCCAGAATTTTCGGTTTTACAATCAACGTGCTAAGTTACTTCAGCTAACGCCTCAAATACACAAATATTTTTGTACAAAAAAATTATAGTGCCAAATTCTCTTGTAAGGAGATTTCATTGCCCCCTTTATATAAGGTGATAAAAGGATCTGTGCGCCAAGGAGCTAAAGAGTTAAAATTCTCCATAAAAATGTATCGCTTAAAATTTTAGATAAAATTAAATCAAACGTAAAGTAGCTGTCACAGTGGTACCAAGTGTGTTAACACACTCGTAAATTAATTACTGACGCTTTCAGTGCTGCTGTGATGACTAAACAGTCTGGTGGAAATTTTTTTCTCTCTTATCTTTAAATACCTAAACGTGAATTTAATTGTTAATAAATTATGAAAAAAACGTGCAATTTGCTTGAAATAAAAAAATGTAAATGTTTAAGAAAAAATGTAAACGAAAAAAAACTCCGTTCTAAGAGCACGTGTTCATGAGAAGTGAAGCAAAATATTTATGCAGAGTAAAAATTTATGGTCATATCATATTTATTATTTTTTTTTTTGTTTTATTTGGGTCAACCTTATAAGCTTAAGAGCTTTAATTATATTGATATAACATCGTTCACTGCTTTCATCTTAAAAAAAAAAAAAGATTTTTATATTTTGCATACATATTTACTTTCTGAAGGTATTGTAACATATTTGTGTGATATTTTTACATTTCTACAATTTATTATTTAATAACTTTCGCTACTGTAAACGTGCTAATGGAAACGAGTTTTTTTCCTTGTCTTTAAGCTTGGCGAAAATTATTAAAGAACATGCAGTAAAGTTTTTTGGGTTAAACGTAAAATAAATCGCCAAAATTTTAAAAAATGGCCAAGATTCGAAAAAACCGCCAAAACTAAAACAAATCGCTGAAATTAAAGTTAATATCCAAAAACCAAAAAAAGAAATCCCAAGAAAAAAGCGCTAAACTCAAAAAATCGCCGGAAACCATAAAAAGTTTAAGGGATCCTAAAATTGTTGAAAAGATATTCGACTTTTTTAAGATAATCAATAAGCACAACTCTCTCTCTCTCTCTCTCTCGCTCTCTCTCTCTTTATTTCCCTCTCAAATTAAAACATTTTCATTTAAAAATATTTACTCAGTTAAATAAAATTCCAAATTTCGTTTACAAACATTCAACAACATTTCATTTATGCGCTTTTTATTATTTATTGTAATTTAACTCAATTAAATATTTATTTATTATTCATTTATTAATTTTATGCACGATAAAAACTGGCTTTTGTGGCTGGGCAAGAGGACAATATATGTATGTAAATGTTTACAATTTATTGCAATAATACTTAAGGCAGATTTAAAAATAAAATAAAAAGAAACGCTAGTTGTTTTATTATTGTGTATATCTTAATGAATCATAATTTTTGTGGGACACATGCAAAAGTAAGTAGAATTCTGTATATACAGGGAGAGCAAGTTTTTAATGTTACATTAGTCAAACAAATGACTTAAGAACATATGTTTTTGAAACGTCAATAAATCAATTTGATTTGTATGTACATCTTAATATAGAATGGCCCTAAACTCATTATTTTCTTGATTTTATTGAGATTTTTGCTTTTTTTGATACATTAGAGGTTCTTCTCTCGAAATGCACGAACACTAGAATTCAAAAAATAGTGAGTTCGGGCCTTTCTATATTAAGGTAACGACATATAAAAATATTGAAATTCACAATTTATTTATACATAATTATTTATAATTGGGCTTCCAGATTTTGCACGTTAAAAGAAAAAAATTTATATGCATAAAAGAATAGTAAACTTTACCCATGTACAGACGGGCATTTCCAAGATGTTAAACGTGACCATCGTAAAAAAAATTAAAAAATGTCAACATAATTAGGAGAAACTTAATCTCTAAATTAGTCCTATCTATAGCTGCTGCTAAATTTGACTTTAAGCAATTTTCCATTTTCAAAATAATTGCAAAAACCCAAGACATTCGAATGTGACATAAACAGAAGTTGCGTTTTCGACTAACGACTAAGACGGCAGCGAAATCTAAAGCAATATTTTAATGTTCTGTACTGATGTCTCTTTAAAATGGTTTTGATTGTGCCCAAAAATTATTTACATATTCATATATATTCTTTAATTTAACAGTCGCACGTGACATTTTTTCTATTATAATATTTATATTGTTTTTGTTGATATTTTTAAAATTATTTTAATTTGACCAAAAAGTTATTTTTACATACATAAATATTTTTTTTAATAAGATTTGAGCCACAGTCGCACGTGACATTTTTGCCATCTTACTATTTATATTTTGTTGTTGCTATTTTTTTAATATGGTTTCTATTTTAGCAAAAAATTATTTTTGCATATATATTTTTTAAATTATATTTGATCAACAGTCGCACGTGATATTTTTCCCCATCATAATAAAAATATTGTTTTTGCTGCTATGAAAAATGATTTATGTACATACATATGTGTATTTTTTATTAAGTTTTCGCACGTGAAATTTTTTCCATAATAATATTTTTACTTTGTTTGTTTTGCTATTTTTAAATTTCTTTCCATTTATCCAAAAATGATTTATATATACAATAGTTTTTAATTATTTTAAACACAGTCGCACGTGACATTTTTTCCAAAATAATACTTATATTTTTTTTTGGTATTTCTTAAATTGTTTTAATTTTACCCAAAAACTATTTATAAACATAAGTATATTTTTTATTAAATTTGATTTGCAGTCGCACGTGACATTTAATATATAATATTTTTATTGGTTTTGTAGCAATTTTGTTTAATTGTTTCCATTTTACATAAAAATTATTTATATAATATTTGTTATT
Organism: Tachina fera; assembly: GCA_905220375.1. Taxonomy (NCBI): domain Eukaryota; kingdom Metazoa; phylum Arthropoda; class Insecta; order Diptera; family Tachinidae; genus Tachina; species Tachina fera. The sequence continues at coordinate 11,054,022 of LR999966.1, forward strand.
TTTTATTATTAAATTTTTATTGCAGTTGCACGTGACATTTTTTCAATCATAATATTTACATTGTGTTTGTTGCTATTTTTAAATTGTTTTCATTTCAAAAATAATTGTTAGATATATATGTATATATTTTTAAATTATATATGACCCGCAGTCGCACGTGACATTTTTCTAATCACAATATTTTTATTGTTTTTGTTGCTATTTTTTAAAATAGTTTTTATTTCACATAAACATTATTTATGTGTATATTTTTTTTAAATTTTAATTGCAGTCGCACGTGACATTTTTCCCGTTATATTTTTATTTATGTAATTTTTTTAACTGTTTTGAATTTACCCAAAAATGCTTTATATATGTATATTTTATTTATTAAATTTTAATTTCATTCGCACGTGACAATTTTTCCATCAGAATATTTATATTGTTTTTGTTGCTATTATTTGAATGGTTTTAATTTTAACCAAAAGTTATGTTAGCATATATTTTTATTAATTTTCAATCACGGTAGCACGTGACATTTTGTCTATCTATCATAATACTTATATTGTTTTTGTTGCTATTTTTTAAAATGGTTTGAATTTAACTTAAATATGATTTATATATTTTTAATATTGAATTTTATTTGCAGTGTTACACGTGACATATTTTTCATCGTACTATTTACAGCTTTTTCTATTGTTAAATTTAAGATGTTTGAAAATAAACTAGATCAGTAAAAATATTTTCAAATTAGCAGAAGTATTCAATTACATACTTCAAATTTTTTTATGTCTCTGGGTAACGCAGTTTCTACATTTTATAACTTTTGCAAACCTTAGCTTGTATTTGTGAGTGTGGTTTTGTGGTTTCCTTTCTGCGGGCTTTTGAAGATTTTGTCTCTTACGTATTCTTTTAGTTATCCCAAGCATTCCGCTTTATTTCCCTACTTCTTAATTTATGATTTATAATTATATATCATCTTCTCTCCACCGTTTGCAACTTTATTCAGTTTTTTCCGTCGTTTTTACTTATCTTAATTTACAAAGTTCAAAGTTTTACAAATTTTTTTTAGTTTTACACTCCCGATGTCCCACGTGACCAACTTTATATAGGTACTACGATCCCAAATGTATTAATTGTATTAAATATTCCTTTTTGTAGGGAATATTTGATGAGGTTTCTGCATGTACTTTCGAAGCACTGATAACAAATAATGTTTTTTCAATGTCGCACGTGACATCAAAATGCTATTATTGCATTGAAACAAGTGTATTGAACGTTGGTAATATATTTCTCTTTGGAATCAATTAAATTCGGTATAAATTAGAGAGTTTTTGTGTAAAGCCATTAAAAATTATTTTTTATGTGTTTTTTTAAATAAAATTTATAAAGTAATTTTTGTGACAACTTTGGCACACTCTTTATAATTATTACTTTTTTTCTATGAGCATCCTAAAGTGAAGCGTTTGGCCATTTGCTCATTTCTAAATTAAATTTTATATGTCTTGTTTCAACTGCTGCTTCTCTGTTGTAGATTGTTTATTTATAGATTGTTCTCTTTTTTTCAACAAATATTCTTTTTTTTTCTGTTTGAGCAATTATTATTATTATTAAATAAATGGAAGTGTTTTAATGTTAACAGGTCATTTAAAATAATTAAATTTAACAACCCTTTTAGTGTGAATATAAAAACAACAAAAACAAAGTTTGTTTAGAAAATAAAATAAAATGTTATAACGACAACAAAATTTTTATTAATATTTATTATTACATAGAAAACATGACCAACTAAATCAACAAACAGACAAGGAAAATAAATTGCAAACATTTTAAGAAAATAAAAAACTTATATTAGTAAAACTTTAACTTTCACACAACTTCATAATTTTGCTTTTGCCTTTTCATACACTTTTCCGACAAAATAAACACTTGTGTTCTTGTGTTATACAAACTTTGCTTTTTTCTCAATAATTACTAAAACAAATAAACACAATTTATACAGACGTTGTCGTCAGCATCGACATCATCATCATTATCATCATTGTGTCATCATAAAATTAATAATAATAATATTTTCCTTATTGCCGCTGCCTTATGTTACGTGCTTTTGGTAATTGACTTGTTCAAATTTGTTCTGAGCGACAAAAGGCAAATACAAGATCATTAGCTAATGTACACATAATAATCAAACAATTTGTTTGAGTTGGCAGCAGTATACTGACTGACTATTGATTACATGACTTCCAATTTATTAATATCTATTCCGGTAGTGAGCTCTTGATAGTTACCTTTCGTTGCTGTTTGGTTTGTAATTAGTAAAAGTGCATACTTGGAAAGTTTTTTGATATTAGAAAATCATATTGAACCTTACAGAACATTGTTATGAAAGAACTCTCCTGTTATAAGGATCCAAAATAGTATATCGCCATAAATTGAATAGGTTTATGCAAGGCGTCATGACTTTAAAAATATTTAAGTATAAGCAAAAAGGCCCCAGGACCTGCTTAACTTTAAATTAAAAAAACATTCAGCCAAAACTATGATTATAATGAAGCTAAAATTTGTAAATGGATGTAAAAGTGGACATAAAAATATTCTTGTAATTGGTAGCTTAAAAGGCGCCAGGATACGCCTGCCTCCCATATGTCCTTTATTTTAAAAACTAATTTTAAGCACCAATCATGAAGAAAAAGCAGCCAAAAATTGTGAAAGTTTTCCGAGTTTGACCAAAAAGGGTCCTTGGGCAGCTTCAGTTTAATTGGTCCAAGGATACGACTACCTGCCATATATCCTTTATTTCTTAAATGACCACAAAGCAACGAAAATTTGTCCACAACGTCAGAATAATGCAATAAGAGTCTGTGAGAGAATATGGATTCGATCATCAATCGGTGAAAGGATTCGCCACCATATATACTATACATCCATAGTCTTGAAAATTGAATATCAAACACATTGCGTTTGCACAAGTACCCAACAAATTTTTTAAACTATGCTGACAAATTGCTAAAATTTAGTGCAATCGCTGTAAGGATACGTTTGACTTCCATATATCCTTTATTTTCAAAATTAGATTTTTAGCCACACTTATGTTGAAAATACAGCACAAGCTTAGAAATATTTTAAAAGCAATGCAGTTAAGCTTCATAGTTTATTTAGGTTCAATCTATACAAGGATATGAATATCTCCCTAACTTTTAATATTGAATTTTTTTAGCGAAACTTGAATAAATATATGTACAATTGCATAATAGGGCTCTTGCATGAACTTAAGCTCATACGGTTTAAGGATACGGCTTCCTTCCATATATCCTTTATTTTGGAAATTAGAGTTTAAGCCTTAATTAAGGTGAACATTCAGTGCAATTATAAAACTATTTCAAAAGCTATTCAGTTAAGTTTTAAAGTTTTTTTAAGATTAATCGATACACAAATAAGAATAGCTTCCGCATGTCCTTGAACTTAAATATTGAATTTTTGCAGTAAGACTTGAAAAACTATTTATATAGTTGCATAACAAGGATCTTTGATCAATTTTAACTCCTTCGGCTTCAGGCTACGACTTTCTACTTCAGTTTTAGCCACAATTTTGGTGAGACTTCAGCGCATGCTTAAAACTAGTTCAAGACTTATAAAGTTAAGTTTCATACTTTATTTAGGTTCACACTTTTCAAGGATATGAATAGCTTCAGTATGTCCTTGATCTAAAATATTGAATTTTTCCAGCAAAACTTTAATAACTATTTGTGTAGTGGCGCAATAAGTTTCTTTGATGAACTTTAGTTTCTACGGTTTAAGGATATGACTTCCTCCCTTATATCCTTTATTTCAAATACTAAATTTTTAGCCATAATTGTGGTGAAACGTGAGCGCAAGCTTGAAACTTTTTCAAGAATTATATATTTAATTTTATTTAGTTTATTTAAGCTCAATTGGTACAAGGATATGAATAGCTGTACTATGTTCTTGAGCTTAAATATTAAATTTTTGAAGTGAAACTTGAATAACTACTTGTGTAACTGCTTAATAAGGCTCTGTAATGAATTTAAGTTCCGAAGGTTGAAGGTTACGATTCCCTCTCACATGTTTTTTATTTTGAAAATTACATTTTTAGCCCCCATTGTGATGAAAAATGCAGAATAAGCTAAATATTATTTTAAGAGTAATAGGGTTAAGCTCTATAGGAAATTTAAGTTCGAATGATGCAAGGATGTAAACAGTTCCCATATGTCCTTAATTTCAAATATTGAATTTTATCACTTAAACCTTGTAACTATTTATGGAATTGCACAGTAAGGCTATATCGTAAACTTTAGTTTAATCAGTGTAAGGATACGACTATCTTTCATATATCCATTTTCGGAAAAATTTATTTTAACTAGAATTAGAAGGCAAACACATTTGTATGAAAAGGCAGTTAGACGTTGTTATAATTTTTAGAGTAATGTTGCAAAACTTCCTGGTGAATTACAATTTAATCGTTGGCAGGACATGATTATCGCTCATATATTCATAATTTAAAAAAAATAATAATTTTGGCCACAATTATGATCAGAATGCAAAAATTAATATAATTAGAATGGGATAGCTAAGCGTCCTGGTTAACTTGATTATAAGCAGTACAAGGACATGATTACCTCTAAAATATCCTTAAGTTAAAAATGATTATATCGAGCGCAATTTCAATCAGAATACACAAGAATTGTATAAATATCCCCATTTGTCATTTATTACTTAGTAATCTTGGAGGCTCTTAAACAATTTTTTTTCAAAGCTGTTATAAGTTTTTCTGCTTATTTTTGTTATCCTTTCACTAATTTGGCTACTTTTAATGCATTCACCCATAACGGTTAAGTGTGAACTGATAGCTTAACATATTAAACAAGTACAAGTTATAATTTGAAATTGCACACCAGCCAGCCAAACATAAAACTCGATGGTGGCAAAATAACTACTTTTAGTTTTGAACATTGTAAAATTGGCGGTCATTGTCAGTCGAAATAAGTTTATATATACGCGTATGTATATGTATGTGGCAGTTTAGGAGATTTTGTTATGTTATATAGAGCAATCATTTATGCAAACATGCAATTATACTCATAGCAGACAAACATGTAGTTTATTGCATACATATAAATCTATGCGTTGAAAGCTGATTTATTTTATTGGGAAACAGATATTTTACGTTGTATAAAATAGCCTTTGAATTCTGTCAAATGTATTATGAATGCGCTGTTGCTGAGAAAGCATACAATTTTAATATAAAGTGTAACATGTGATTTGTATAATTTACAAATATTTAACAGAATACTCTCGCTAGCCGTTCAATGGCAGCTAAGGAGAAAGTTATATTTTTACAAGATATTAAGGAAATGTTTTTTTGAAAGCTGAACACTTCGTTTACTCTCGCAAGGAATTTTAAATTTATTTGTAATATTTATATTTGAAAAAATAACTGGAAAAACATAGAAAACATATTAAAAACAATAAATACATTATAAAACATAGAATTAATTTTAATTTAGAAACTGTTATTAAAATTTATAAAAAAAAATTTAAACGGGGTTAATGTTGTAAAAACATAGAATATATTATTAAAACATAGGAAATGTTCTCAAACGTAGAATATATTGTCAAACGTAGAATATTATCTAAAAACGCATAAAATATGTAACAACGAAAAAAACTTTTAAAACCGGAGAAAATATTATAAAAAATAGCAAATATTCTAAGAACATTGAAAATATTGCAAAAACGTAGAAACATGTCAAACGTGCAAAATATTTACAAATTTAGAAAATATTGTGGAAAAGTAGAACATCGTTTCGAACGAGAAATATGTTGTAACAAATAGAAAAATATTGTAAAAATTCAGAAAAACATCGGGAGAGCGTAGAAAATATAAAAAAGTATTTTAAAAACATAGAAAACGTGGAAAATATTTTCAGACTGTACAAAATAGTCCGAAATGTAGAAACTATTATAAAAAATGTGATATATATATTGTCAAACATAGAATATAATCTAAAAACGTAGAACAAATTACAAAAACGTAGAAAATATTGCAAAAAATGTAGATGAGATTGTCAAACGTAGAAAGCGTTGTCAAATGTGAAAAAGAGAATATATTTTCAAACGTAGAAAATATTGTAAAATCATAGAATATATGGAAATATTGTAAGAATGTAGAAAAAAGTGAAAATAATGGAAACGCAGAAAATATTATATAATTTTGAAATATATCAATCGTTGAAAATTTTGTAAAAACGTAGAAAAATCACAAAAACACAGAAACTATTATATAAAGCATAGAAAATATTGTAGATAACATAGCAAACGTAAAAAATGTTATGAAATGTGAAAAATGTTATGAAATGTGAAAAATATTGTAAAAATGTAGAAAATATTTTAAAACGTAGAAAATATGATAAAATCATACAATATCTGGTGAAAGGTAGAAAGTATTGTGAAAACGTAGAAAAATTATAACATCGTAAAAATTATAAAATCGAAAAATATATTTTCAAAAGTAGAGAATTGGGTAAACACATACAAAATATTGTAAATATTTAGAAAATATTTTTAAACGTAGAAAATATGGTAGAATCATAAAATGTCTGCTCAAACGTAGAAATTTTTATAAAAACGTAGAAAAATTACATAAACATAGAAAATATTGTAAAAGCGTAAATGACATTGCCAAACTTAGAAAAGATTGCCAAATGTGAAAAATATTATAAGAACGTAGAAAATATTTTCAAACGTAGAAAATATGGCAAAATTATAGAATATATGGTCGAACGTGCAAACTATTGTAAAGACATAGAAAACGTTCTCAAACGTAAAAAATATTGTCGAAACATAGAAAATATTTTAAACGTAGATAATACTATTAAATCATAGAATTTGTTTGTCAAACGAAGAAACAATTGAAAAAACGTTGAAAACTTTGTCAAACGTGAAATATGTTGTTAAAATATTTTCAAACATAGGATATATCATAAAATTAAAGAAAAAATTTAAAAAACGTAGAAAATATTATAAAACCGTAAAAAATTATAAAGACGAAGAAACTATTGTAAAAAATGGACAATATTTTAAAAACGTAGAAAATATTATAAAAACATAGAAAAAATATTAAAAACAGAAAAAATTATGAAAACGTTTTGAAGAAGTTAAAATGACTTTAGAAATAAAAGATTGTATTACTTTCAGGGCTCAAAATGTGTGCTAAGTTTCTTAAGAATCCTTTAAGTGGAAACATGTGAAAAAAGTACTAATTTATAATGGGCATGATTTCGTCTCCTTTTTAACCGACTTCATTTGTAGCTCAAGTTCATATCAACCAAAGAGTTCTAAAATGTCGGCCAAGTTTCGTGGCAATCGGATAAGTAGAAGTATAGTTTACCTTAATAAGAACATTTAATAGGCGTGTCCGCGCCCACTTTTTTAAGAACGTATACTTTGAGAGCTAAAGGGGAGGGTAAAGTTTCGTATGAATTCGCGAAAAGGAACTTATGAAAGGTAAGACATAAATTTAATAGGCGTTTCCACTTTTTGAAGCACAAAATTATTTCAGTCCAAGAGCACAAAGTGGGCACCGTGTTTGTAGAATTACATATAATACTATAAGATATTTTAACAAGCGTGACCCCGCCCAATTTTCTTAATGCAAAATCTTGTGAGTTTTAGAGCTCAAAGTGAGTTCTAAGTTTCATGAGAATGAGTAAAATAGGAAGCTCGGGAAATATTATATATAGTTTTAATGGGACGTGCAGCCACCCACTTTTCTAAATACGAAATCATGTCACTTTTAGTACTCAAATTGAGAATAAAATGTCGCAACAATCAGTAAAATAGAATCATGAGATACACAAAATTTTAATGGGTGTGGCCCCACCTACTTTTTAGAGCACAATATTATGTCATTCTAAAATCTTAAGCTGTTTGCCAATTTTCCTGGATAAATAGAAGTAAAGATAAGAAAATATTAAAATTTAGTGGGCGTGCACCCGCCCACTTAAAAAAAACAAAAGCGTATAAATTTTAAATTATTGAGTTTTGTAAGAATCGGTTGAGTAGAAGCATGTGATATTTAATATTAAATTTTAATGGACCCCCATTTTGTAACTGGAAATTGTGTCGATAAGATCGTTAGTTCGATCATAAAATCAATGAAAAAAATTTAGTGGACGTGTTTCCCGCCAACTTTTTTTTTGATAATGGGACCAAATAAAAGTTATATCGTCTCAGACGAATTTTTAAAAATCCGTCTAAAAATTTACGCAATTATCAAGTAATAGACATAAAACGTATACAGACGATCTGATCATATTTTCATTTTTACAATCACCCGAATTGCGTATGTCGAGTCAAATATTCGTCGACGAAAATTTTCTATTATATTAAAGGAAATGTGCACAAGTTTCTTTTAATCTAGGATAAAATTCTTGTAGAAGAATATTTGGCTCGACATACGGAATCTGGATGAAAGTTCAAGTAAACCAATTAATAGTTTAATTGACTTGAATTTATGAACTCAAACAACTGATTTGATTAACAAGTTGTAGAGTATGCTCAGTAGCATACAAACACAACAACACACACAGGAAAATATATGCGCATGAAGAAATTTCGTCTCTCTCTCTCTCTCTCTCTTTGTCACTCTCCCTATCGATGACCGTCAATAGTTTTAAACATAATATGTTATTTAAAGCAGCTTAAAAATGTGTAACATTTTAGTGTCTGGCAATTAAAAGTTAATTATTATGTATTTTTGATAATAGTTGTTGGAAAAAAATACATGTATTTATATATTTTTGAAAGTGAAAATCAAATGAACACAAAGATAACATCAAGATGAAAAGATAAACAAACAAAGAGCAACAGCCAAAAATCTCTAAATGGCAGGGGTAATTTATCATACGAATTGCAGTGCAACTCATGTTTAAATTTTCCTATGAAATTGCAAGTGCGGTGACTGCTTAAAATTGTGGCGAACTATGGAGATGGGGATGTTAAACTCGAGCAGAGATTTGACAGTACGGGATTTACACCAAATAATGATTTAAAGTGTTCAAGATGAAAAATATATTATTGAAAATCTTGTTTATTCTGGTTGCAGTCATCATTTGTTTAGAGTTCATTATTTCATTGAACAAAATTAAATACGAACACTATTTGCTTAACTTTGTTGCATATTAAAAGAAATGCAACACGAATGCAATTGCAAAACTTGTTTGCGTTAATTTAATAACAACTTAAACACGTATTTGCGATTAAGGCAACTAACTTAGTTTGTAAAGTAATTAAATAATACGAGTACAGCAAATTTAAAATATTGAATTAAAATGGAGTTACAGTAAAGCAGGCAGCATTCAAAATAAAATAAAAATATGTCAAGAATAATTTGCTGCTCATATGTATATAAAAAGTATAAAAAACAATTATAATGTAATTTTTAAACGAATATTTAAAAAATTGCAAAATGTTTGTAAGATAAATTTGCTTAAAGTTAACACTTACCCTCACTACGAATTGCAAGAATATATATAATTAAATAATTGCCATGATGATATTGTAGAAACTATATGATTATCTGACTCCAAAACGGTCTGTCTCACTTTGCTGAACGATTTCCTTGTAGTTCAAGATCTGCCTCGTTTTCTTGTAACTTGAGAGTTCAACTCTTAAGGTCTTGTTGTGATTTCATTATGTGGCCTTTCCTAAGCGTGTATTCAAGCGCCTCTGTATTTTTTTATATTTTTATTTGATGTTGTTTTCACCGTTAATTTGAATAAGTTTATTTTTTGATGGCGGTATTGCAGCGCCTCTGGTGTCAATGAGGCGTATTAAATTTTTCGAAGCTGAGCAGTAGTAGCCATTTTAATTTGTTATTTTACTTTACCGATGATTCTGTAATAAAATACTGATGAAGGGAGGGCGCTCTAATGTCATATTAAGATTAGTATCCATCACTTGAGATGCTTCTCGGCCACCGTATTTTTAATATTTTTCAAGGCATGTATTTGTAAAAAATTCCATTTAATATTTGATATATTTTTCATTAACCATTACTGAATTATCATATATAAAGAATGCTCTTCATGCAGGCCTTGTGTAGTCTCCTCTAAACTCCATAAACGTTGTCCAAAGTTTCTCCAATTTGTTCATTTTTTCTCCGAGATTATCAATAAAAGTGTTTGCTTGAGAGATAATTTGATATTTGCAATCAAATCTCTTTCCACTGAGCCATTTGTTTGCACTTGAGAACAAGAATTAATCTCTCGAGAATAAATCCGGAGAATAGGCCATACGATTGAACAATTCGTACCACAACTTATAGATTTTTGCCATAGAAACTGCACATGTGTGCAGCCTTGTATTGTCCCAGTGCAAAATAATTTTTTTTTGGCCAAATGTCGTCATTGTACTTTTTTTTAACTAAGAAGTTTCCATTGAAGTTAGTCCATGTGTATGACTTTATTGTCTGACAAACCCGCATCGGAGGCACTATGTTTATTATATGAATTTTAAGGATTATATATAAATGCACACTGGCGTTTTTTGGCACCGATTTCTCTGGAGAAACCCACTGTTTTAACTGCAGTTTGATCTCTAGGGTATTGCGGTGGATTTACGTTTTTCACACGATTGCTTTTGTGGTCAAGTGGGAGCAAATACGGCGGCCGTCTTGCTGAAAACTCTATCATAAACAAATGATCATGCAACATTTAGGCCACTGAAAAATGTAAGATGCCTATGGTTTGGGAAATTTCTTTCTGTCCCTCAATTTTAGTCTCCAATAGGCCAACGTCATATCGAAAACGTTTTCAATTGTTTCGGATGTAGAGAACCAACTGTGCGTTCAGAATATTAAGCATCATACGTGGTTGTACGACCACAACGAAATCAAGTAAATCAATTTTTAGCCACTAAAATTGCACACGAAGATGTCTCAGGTTTAGCCTTAGTTTGAATGATGAATATTGTTTCGCAAAAACTAATGTTCCGTGAGCATACGAAATTAAATTTTTCTTCTCAATTCACTCCATGGTCAACAATGGCAGCCAAACACACACTAAAGAACGCGCAGATTGTTAAAATTTTGAAAGGAATCATCTGACAGCTGCCTGTTGACAGCAACAGTGTTATACCAGTATATTCCCACCAGCAGTTACACTTTCCTACTTTTTTACTAGAGCTTGGCCTGTCTTATCTGTCGCTACCATACGAGAATTTTAAATTTTTTTTATTGCCAGTGCTTGCTTTGAAAACCAATTTCATTGGACCTCACTTTAACAATTATGTGTATTTTCCTATCGATGCTGTGAGTTTGTTTTTCAGCTGGAGCAAAATCATCAATGAGTGGCAAATCTGTGTGCTTTCCGAATGCTAGTGAAAGCCATAATCTTCTTTATGTTTAATAAAAGTACCCTAGAATTAGACAAAAATAATTATATACAATACATCAAAAGAAATGAATAATTTAATGAAACAATATTATTAGGAAAATCAAATATTGAAAATAAATTTTATATTTAAGAAATTGATTATTCAACAATGCTGAGCCACCATCAAATAAATTTTAATTGAAAATAAATTTATTTATAAACAGCGCATATAAGACATGGTAGACTCAACTCTGCATTCAGTATTACCAGCATAAATATTGTCATGTAACAACTCTGAATAGAGTTTTGCAAACCATTTAGAAGCAATAACGTAAATTTTCCAGATACTTGGAGAAAAATACATAATGTAGACTAGTCTGGTGTAGACTATGCCAGTATAACCTAGCCTAGTCTGGTCTTGTCTAGTCTAGTATAGTCTAGTCTAGTTTAGTCTAGTCTAGTCCGATCTATTGTAGTATAGTCTAGTCTACTGTAGTTTAGTCTATTGTAGTCTAGTCTATTATAGCCTGTTTTAGCGTAGTCTAGTCTATTCTAGTGTAGTCTATTCTATTATACTCTAGTCTAGCCTGAGCCAGTCTAGCTTAGCTTAGTAGTGTAGTCTAATTTAGTCAATTATAATCTAGTTTAGACTGTAGTAGTCTAGCCTTGCGGAGTCTAGGCCAGTTTATACTATTTTATCGTAGCCTAGTCTAATCTTATATAGTATACCCTAATCTAATATAATCTAATATACTCTAGCATATTGTAGTACTGTATAGTTTTAGCTAGTACATACATTCCAATTTGGTCGAGTATAGTATAATTTATTTATTTAAGATGTCGAAAACGTACAATACCAACGACTTGTCGCTGAATTATATTCAGAGCAAAAACAAATTTTTATTCTAAGCTCTGTGACAAAATTAAAATGATTAGAAATGACAATTTTTACATTGCCTTAAATATAAAAATTGCTATTTGCCACAGAATTGAGAGTACTGGAGTAATTTAAATTTTTAAATTTTTGTATTTGTTTTAAGTCTAAGTGTGTGACAAGTCGAATTTGGATGACATTGTGGGACAGGCCTCCAGTCTTTTTTTTTTTGCTTCAAAATCTAATTTTTTTAGCTGAAGTTCACTGCCAGTGATAGGAAATTAACAGCAATCTTAACAAAAAAAAATTTCTTTTAATCATGGCAGCCAATGTAAGACTAACAAGCCGCCAAAAGCTGCGCAAGTTAACGGCCAATGTCAATAAAAAAAACAAGTTGTAATAGCGGCTTTAAATTTTACAGTGTTTTGCTTTTTTTGCATTCCAATTAATTATTTGATTTTATTGTTAAAATGTCACATTGCACGTCCAAACAAATCAGCAATTATGTCTTCAAATAATTTGTATATATATTTTTTAAAATTTAGTTACAATTTGATATGGTGACATGAACACCATAATGAAGGCGTGAGAGCTTTGAATTTGTTTCCCCAAAAAAACGCGATTTTTTCAAAATATTAAAAATTATTTATAAATAAATAAATTTCCGCTTTAATATTTATTTAAAATCAAATCAGAGAAGCTTGAGTACCGCTTCCATTTTGTAGTCTTCGTGAGCGTGAGTGAGTTATTCAGAAAAATACAATTCAAATCTTAGCAATAAATAATTTAAGATATTTTTTTTTTCATTTTTCTGGTTATAAATTATGTTAAATGTGCGGAAAAATAGTAACAAATCATTTCTTATTTAGTAAATATTTTAATTCGTTTTGCAACTTGGCTTTTTCAATGTTGCCTGGGAAATTTATGTTGTTTTTTATTTCTCTCTCTTATTCACTTAAACTTTACAGCCTATAATTTTGTTAAATGATTTGCGTTTGTTCAGTGGTTTTCATTTCATTAAAAACTAAAACAAATAAAAATTTATTTAAAATTTATTGGAGCACAATCATAAAGTGGTTAAACGTTTATTTGGTAAAAGTTGGGTAAATTTGGCTAATAATCCATATTAAAAAGTTAATGAGTTTGTGGTTTCCGTGTTGATTTAATTATGAACAAACTAAACAAAAATTAAAAATCTATTTAAACAGTTTTTGTTTATTTTTAAGAGAAGTTGCACTCAGGAAATCAGAACGCCTACTACTATTACTAGGTGTTACCTTTTTTAGGAAAGGGATAATGATAGAGAAGACAGGTGCTGAAGGAAGAGATAGAGGAAAGCTTCATTCTTTTACAATTCTGCTTTTTGCATGTTTTTTTTAATAATACAGTGTTGCAGCGCCTCTGGTGTCAATGAGGCGTATTAAATGTTCAAATATGCGTTTAGCCGCCATTTTATTGGTTAGTTTACTTCGCCGATGATTCTGCTACAATACCGATGAAGGAGGGCATTCTGATATTACATTAGGTATCCGCTGAAGCAGGAGTAGTTCAGTGACCAGTGTCTATGCCTTCATTACTTGAACTTTCCTACAACACTTGATACAAAAGGGTCTCATCAGAAAAATGTGTGGTGTTGTTATTTAGTCGTAATGACTGTCAGAAGGGCTCGCACCCATGACCTTCCGTTTTATAGTCATCGTGCTACTTACTACTAGTTTAGAAAATGCTTTTGGGTGGGGGGGGGGGGGGATACTTAAAGATTTAAGACCATTATTATGACGTTTTGATATTAAATATTTAGCTTAATTCTGACCCATCATAAATGTTTCAAAATACCTCCAGATCTTTGCGAACCAAACCAAACCATCTTTTTTATCGCTTCACTATCTGCGACCCTTTTGATCACTGCTATACATTTCTATCTTCTTCATTAATCTAAATGATTGAATGCAGTTGTAAATCATTTAATCTACAAATTAATGCACAATCAATATTTCAGTTGGCCATTTATTTAAGTGTGTATGTGTGTGTGGACTTGTAACAAAGATAATTGTTTTCCGCTTTCAGCCAGTTACAAACGTAGATATAAACGTTTCGGTAATTATGGTGATTATGTGTGAAAAAATCTATTGCAGTAAAATGTTTGTTGAAATTGAAAATAATGTCATTAAATCGTAATTAAGGTATAATAATGATAAATTAAATGCTAAAAATAATACAAATGACAATATTACAAAACTAAGAGTGGAAAATTGTTGGTTAGTTAACAATTAACCGCAAATAGTTGTCACAGACATGCCTTTTTTACATTCTAGTCTAGTCTTAATGTAACCATATGGCATTCAAAGCTGAAACAAACTTTAAAAATATTCTGGTTACATATTATATAATATTACTTAAAATTTAATTAAGTGCAATCTCTGTAAAGTAAAATTTTTCTTTAAAAGAAATTAAAATAATTTTTATTTCAATTCTTATTACAGCGAACTGTGAGTGCTTGAACAATTATATTTTAACTTATAGTTATTTATTTAATTTGCAAAAACAGTATAAAAGCATTAAATATTTATTTCAAAACAAACAAACAGCAAAACTTTGCCTGTACTATTTAAGTGCGAAAGCAAATTTTAGCGCAAACATTTCAAATTACTACAAAAAAGCCACATTAAATGACATGTTATAAGAAAACTCGCCTTGAAACTATCAGCCAGTCGGTATAACAATCATTTGGGTGTAAATGAAATAAAAATGTAAAAAGACACAATTAAGTGAAGTGCTGAAAGATAGTGCAGCTCTTTTCCTGCAGTTTCTTTTTAGCAAAGACAGGCGATGAACAATTATTTGCAGTTAATTTTAAATGAATTGAAAAACTGTTAGATGATTGTAATGTGTATAAATAAATGTCAAATTACATTAGTATTAAACAAAAAAGTGCTATATTGGGCTGGGCAGAATTTTATATATTTACTCTTCAAAAAAATTTTAGTTTTCCAGCCCTGAAACCATATTTTTTATTTTTCCGATTTTTTATTCCAATTTCTTTCTTTCTAAAATATAAAATATCTTTAATTAACAAAGAATACAACTAGTTTTATTAAGTTACCATTCTAAAGCAAAACAAAAAATTCCAGCCCTGGAAAATTTTTTTTTTATTTTTGTAATTTTTTATATCAATTTTTTACTTCTTAAACAAAATATATTTATTTTAGAAAAAAAGACAAAAATTAATTTTATCCTGTTACTTTTAAGTACTAAAAAATGTGTAAATTTTCCAACCCTGCAAATTTCCAACCCAGGAACCAAATTTTTTGATTTTCCTATTTTCAAAACAAATTTATTTCTTTGTAGTCTTATTAAGTTACTTTTATATAACAAAAAAAGTTTAAATTGTCCAGCCCTGAATCATGGTATTTTATTTTTCTACTTTTTTATACTAAACTATATATTTCTAAAACAAAATATATGTAATTTACAAGGAAAAATAAAAAAAATTAATTTACCCAGTTACTTTTATATACCAAAAACTTTGAATTTTCCAACCCTAGAACCATATGTTTTATTTTTCCGATTTTTATTGCTAATTTATTTCTTTCTAGTTTTATTTAGCTAGTTTTATAAAGCCAAAAAAACTTAGTTTTCCAGACCTGAACCATGGTTCTTTTATTTTTCTAATTTCGATATAACGAAAACTATTTATTTCTAGAACATAAAAAATGTATTTAATTAAAAAAAATAGTTTAACTGAGTTACTACTAAATATATACAGAAAAGTGTAAGTTTATCAACCCTGCAAACATCCTTCTATTTTTTTATATATGTGAAATATGTTTAATTTATAGACAAAACGCAAAAAAATTGTTTTCGAAGGTTACTTTTATATACATAAATATGTATGTATGTACCAAAAAAAGTTAGAATTTTCTAACCCTGGAATCGTAACTAATTTTTTTTTATTTTAAACAACAATTTAATTTTTACTTTAATACAAAAAGGGTTTATTTAAAAAAATAGAATTCAAGAAGGTTACTTTGATATATAAAAAGTATACATTTCCCAATCCTGCAAACATCCTGCGATTTCTTTTAAATATACAAAATATATTTAATTTATAGAGAAAAAGAAAAAGAAAGAAAGAAAGAAAGTTACTTTTATTTACCAAAAAAGTTTAAGCTTTCCAACCCTGGTACCCTATTCCTATTTAAAAAATTAATTTTAGAAGGCTATTTAGCAAGAAAAAGTTTAAATATTCCAGCTCTGAAAGCGTCTTTTCGATTTTCTGATTTTCAGTATTAATTTAGTTTGAACCATTTCTGACACACCACTCCAAGACTGTAGTTTCCAGCTTTTCTGAGAGCTTCAGGAAACCTATTTCACGTACAGGCCGACGGACGGACATCACTTATTCCTCACGCGTGACTCGTAGTTGTATTTATGCATAATTATGATTTTAAAAATAACGTGTGTTAATTTAGTTTAAAAAATTTCTGATACACTACTCCAAGACTGTAGTTTCTAGCTTTTCTGGGAGCTTCACGTGCAGACAGGCGGATGGTCGGACTGACAGACATCACTTATTCCTCACGCGTGACTCGCGGTTGTATATATATATATATATATATATATATATATATATATATATATATATATATATATATATATGATTTAAAACATAACGGGTTTTATTAAAGCTAACTTTCTTAAGCTTGTTAAAAAAACATTTTTGGTTAATTCGTATCCGAAGCCACTCCATGACAGGCAATTCATCAGCAGCGTGAGTGAATTGAAAAATCATGAATTTTTGCTTGTTTTGCTGCTGAAGCATTGCTTAAATGCATTATGATCCTGCGTTGGTATTTCTTATTAAAAAAAAATAATGTTTATTAATTAATCAACAATAACTTTGTTTGGTATGTTCCCGTCTCCCCATTCATATACTACTTAGATTTTGGTGGAACATAAAGTTTATTTATGCAGTTATCCACATCAAATTTTATGTGTCTCTCTATGTTGTAGTTCTGAAGATATAGGAAAATTGTAATAACTTTGTATGAGGTACCGGTTCCCCTCCCCCCAGCCTTTCTGCATAACCAAGATTTTGTTACAACATGCAGTTGGTTCTAAGAGCTACCCAAAAAAAATATTTTGAATCTCATTATTTAAGTTGTGGAGATATGAATTGATGTGTGTGAATTTTTGTAGACAATAATTTTATACACATTTTAGAATTCGTATATAATTCGAGTTGTAGTCATGTCATAGTCAAGTCACAGTCAAGTCGTTGTCAAATTATAGTCAAGTCATGCTTCTTAAGGGCCTTACTAACTCTAGCTCAAAACTACACATAATCTGGCAAGCTTACAAAAGCCCAAAACTTGATTTAAAAACAATATCAAACAACTTTAGGTCAATGTGTCATTATTTTATTTTGCCAATTTTGCCACTTGTGCGCTTAAAATTATTATATTTTGTGCAAACTCTAATTTTTATTCACTTTCCTATACAATTTTCTGCCAATATGGAAAATATTTATGTCGGTACGAGTATTCAAAGGCAAAAAGCACTTGTATTGTTTGAAAGTTATTGTTGATGTTTGAGAGGAGTAATTTAAATTTTTTTTGTCTCGCATTTGGTGTTTGTTATAGTTTATTTGTTTGTTTTTTTTACTGACTGACTGTAAAACTGGGTGTAAAATCATGCAAATTATTTTTGTTTCTTTGATTTTTTTACTAACTACTCTTGGCAGGCAGTTGGCTGTAAATTTTTTATTTTTTGTATTTATTTATTTGTTTTTTTTTGTTGCATATTTTGTGTTAATAGTATTGATTAGCAGCCACAAAACCATGATTGTTGCAAAATTACATAATTTTTTTTTTTGTATCTTATTATGTTTTTTTGCAGTTTGGGTAATTTTCAAATTAAACAAAATAATATTGGCAAAAATAATAGTTTAACGAAAGCAAAAATGAAGATGCTGGCTGCAGCAATGGACCATAAATTTGTTTAAGAAAATCTGGAAGTGTGGAAAAACAAACTGAGCGTTTGCTTTTGAAAGTAGGAAGTCTGTTGGCTTCTGAGTATTTTTGTGGTTTTATTTTTATTTGAAGGTATACATAAATAAGTAAGACTTACTGCTTAATATATAATGATTAGTATTACTATTATATACTAACATATGTGTTAATACGAGTATTTAGTACTTTATTTGGTTTATCACATAAGGAAGTAGTAAAATTAACTTGTTTTGTTAATAAATATTCGAAAGACAACAAATTTTAATAGAAACTTATTTGCAGTGTGAACGCGTGTTAATCTGCTGGGCCCAATTCACGGTATATGTTTGTACGAAACCTTTCATCTTGCATCTCGTTTCAGTAACAATTGTGAGAACTTTTCGACTCGAATTTTTTTTAACAATTTGTGACAACTCCTTTATTAGTTAATATTTTTGTAAGTTTATATAAGTTTGTATAAAAAGAGGCCAGTAAAAAATAGTAGAACTTATATATAATTATTTAATTGTTCTTGATGCTAAAACTTCTCACAACTTACAGAAACGACGAAGTGGTATTCCACAAGCCACATAAAATAATTACTGACAGTTTATCGAAGACATTCAAACATTTTCGTCTGCCTATTTATATTGAAATCAAAACTATTTGAGCGTATTGTTTTTGTCTTCAAAATAAATGGACAGGCCAGTATTTTTGATGGCCTTAGATAAAATGACTTAAAACATGGGTCCTCATATAAGATGTTTGAGATATGGAAGTGAATATTTTAAGATAAGCTAACTGATTCAATAACACACTCATCCCAATTACGAGACTTTTCTGCTGAAATTTTATACACAAGAAGTTAAAGGAGTGGAAAAATACTAAAACCAGAAATTTTTTTGCCCAAGAGGGAGGGGCCACGGCTATTGAAATTTGTAATAAGTAATTAAAATTCAAACATTTTCAGCAAAAGCGACTATAGTGGAATTCGCACGCCTATTTCACTTACATATGTATTGCTGCAACTTGTACTTCTAAAAGTGGGCGTGACCACTCCCACGCAACTTTAAGCTTCTATTTCATGTACTGCTGTACAACCATTTTTTCGAAATTTTGCGCGTATATTAGGCTCTTTTCTTGACACAAACTTATATTTTTAAATGGGCAGTGCCACGCTTATTAACATTTAAACTCTTATTTTATGCATTTTTGCCAAACTGAATTTTTTGAAACTTCTTAAACATCTTGAGATGGCACAAACTTAAATTTTTAAAAGTGGGCGGTGCCACTCCCACAAAAAGTTTACCCTTGTTTTGCGCACTTCTGTTTAAATGAGGTTTCAAAAAAATTTAAGAAATCTTGAGCCTTCTTAATGTCATAATCCGGCATTCTCCACGCCTCTGAATTTTTAAGCCCTTATTTTATGCACTTTGTTGTAGGTGATATTTACAAAATTTGACACCCATCAAAACCCTTCAAGCGACAAAATTCTGCATTTCTAAAAGTGGGCGAAATTATGCTCATGAAAAAATTAAACCTTAAACATTTATTTTTTGTAGTGCTGCCCAAGATATTTGTAAGAATCTTTTCACTTACGACACAATCTTATATTTTTTTTAAATAAATAAGGCCATACCCACAAATTTTAATCAATTATTTTATGCAGCGTAACCTAAGTGATTCCTAGAAAATTTTTTATACTTTAAGCTCTTTTAGAGACCAAATCTTGCGTTTAAGCTTCTACAACGACTACATTTACCTTTTGAAAAAGTGGGCGGAGCCATGCCCATTACAATTTCAACTAATATTTTATGTACTTCTAACCCAACGAATTTTACGAAATATTTTACATATATTAGGATTTAGTAAAGACACAATTCAGGTTTTTTGAAAGTAGGCGTGTTCACGCCCTTAAAATTTTGAAGCATTATTTTATCAAATTTGCCCCAGCTGGCATCCAAAAAAATTTGCATGCATCGTTGATTCTGTTAACTATAAAATCTTGCATTTGAAAAAGTGGGCAAGGTCATGCCCACTAAAATTTAAACTAATACTATACGCATTTCTAATCAATTAAATCTTAAGCAAACTTTGTACATAGCTAGAGCTCTTGAAGTATTTTAAGTGAGATTTCAATTAAAATATTTATCAAATTACATACCGTTGACATCATGTCTATTTTTACATTTATCAAGATGTTGAATCAAAGACAAAAACCATTGACTGAAATTTTTCCTAAACTACAACCAAACAACTGTTTGGTTTTGTATAGAAAATCTACTCGAAATTTACTAGATGTTGCCGAGATATAAGCGCACTATTAAGTAATTCAGCCCAAAGAAATTTCAATTCAGACTGGTAATTTCAGTTCATTATAACACATGGACAGACAAAAAAAATTATGTTTGACTATATTTTGAAGCATTTATGCAATTCAGCTAAAGTAACCTTTTATTCAGCTAGGCGGCCTCACTCAAAACCATTTAGTTATGCAATTCAGCTTATTAAATTAAAATTCAGCTGGGCAATATTTTTAAATTTTTTATTTATACGAAATGGTACAAAATTTTGATTTGTTTTTCATGCTATAATTCAGTTCTGAAGTAAGGGTAATATTTATGCTATTATTTTAAATTTTTAGGTGTTAACAAATGACAAATGGGCTGTATCAACAAGTTTAATTTCATTTTGGCAGCTAATTATTGCAGCATATCTTGAATTAATGTCCTTTAGTTTTTTTAATATGTTTTATTTTGGAGTTCATAAATTTTTGTACATACTGCTGTGTCATACATTTTCTATATTAATTAAAAACAATGCACAATTGTGTTAATAATAAAATATGTTTTCAATAATAAAAACAAACTAGGTATAACGAAAAAGTTGTGTGTAGGTATATATTTTTTTATTTTCTTTTGTAGAACATTGGCAGCCTGACAGCTATAGGCCAGAAAATTTTTTGCTCTTATTGTTGTTTGTTTCATAAACAAATTATTACCAACTCAATAAAAATTGGCCTAAAAAATATGTACAAAAAATAAAAATAACTAAAAGTATGTACAAACATTACAAAGGTGGTCAGATGGTGGGCAAACAAACAAACTCTCTTAAAAGAATTTAATAGCAAAATAAAAATAAATAAATTCGAAAATATTCAATTGGAAAAGTCTAATTTTTCGCTAGAATTTTTTTTTAATTTTAAACCACAAACTGAGCCTTCTGGTCATCTTTTTTTAGTTTCGCCATAATTCAATGTATGTACGTATGTATGCATTTCCATTCATATATACACTTTGCATACGGCATACAATTTTCGATTCAAACATACAACATATTTCACTTTCAGTTCAAGTAACACCGTTACCGATATTTGTTGGCAAGGATATTAACAAAAAAGCATTTACAGCACAGCTACAACAACAGCAGCAGCAGCAGCAATAACAACCACCAATCACAAACAAATAGCAACAGCAACAATAAAATCCAAAAGGGACATAAAACGAATATGGTTTGCCAATGGCACAATTGACTTAAATTGTCGATTTTTTCTTGACGTTATTTTTTATGTGTGTTACTACTATTGTTGTTACAATAAAAATAATATATAGCAAAACAAATTTTTGCTGAAAATTTTTTTATTTGGCTTGTAACTTTAATAGGTTGGTTTTATTTATTTTCTTTGATGGTTTTTTTTAAGCAGAAATTATGCAAAGTTTTCCGCGCTTGATGAAAAATTGTAATGTTTTTTTCATAAGGTTTGAAACTCCTATCATATTTGGGCACAAATTAAGAAAACACAAGTTTTGTAATAAAATATCATAACGCCCCTATTCAGGTGAGTATTAGTTTTATTCAGCTACAAAAATTTAATTAAGCCGAATAATCTAATTAGTGTTGAGTATATAAAAATAACTAAATAAATTTTCTATAATAATAGACCATAACGCACTTATTCAGCTGAGTAATTATTTTATTCAGCTAAAAAAATTAAGCTAATTAATCTAATATATATAAATATATATATATATATATATATATATATATATATATATATATATATATATCTATATATACAATTAGTATTTAACTTGGACTAAGTTCACTATTAATATTATATAAAATTAATTAATAAAAATCAATCATTTTTTTTATTATAATAAACCATAACGCCCCTATTCAGCTAAGTAATTGTTTTATTCAGCTAAGAAAATTTTAATTTATCTAACTAATCTAATAAATATATAATAAATTAGTATGTATGCATTTTCATAAATACAGCAACAAGAAAACTTGTAAAAATATTGTTTACCAATTTTTTTTTTGTAACACAGATAAATTTTTTGCGACTATAATTAAATAAAAACAATTCAGCTGCAAAATTAAAAAAAGAATTATTTTAATCAATCATCAACTATTTTTGCTTAAGAGAAGTTTAAAATATAAATTTAAAATAATTAATTAAAAAAATTCCATATAATAAAATATTGTTATTCATTCAAGATTTTTCCCTTCAAATTTGAATTCAGCATACTTTAGTGTAATGAGCTCAAGTTGAGTTTTCAGTACAGCTATAATTTTTTTTAAATCAATTAAAATTTAAAATAAAACATGCTACATATTTATAGAGTTCCACATTATTATATACATATGTATACACTAGTAATTACTTTATGATTCAGCGAAAGAAAATTTCTTATTCAGCAAAGTTTTTTTGTTTGTATTTTAAAATTTAAATCCACATTTTTAAACTTAATTCAGCTGCGATTTTTTTTAAATTACTTCAAAATTTCAAATCTATTAGCTTATAAGAACTTAGACGCATATTCTAGATAATGTCAAATTGCATGGATAAAAAAATATTGCCTTTCAGCCTAGAAATTTTGTTGCTAGTTCGAATTTAATCGGTTTAACGGGGCCTTATTTTAGCTGTAACTATTTTCAATGCAGCTTAGTATTTTTTCTAGAATATATTGTATAGTTTTTTAGACGTGTAATTCTCTTTGAATTCAGCATGAAAATATGTTATTCCGTGCGCAAGTTTTGTTTGTATTTCAGTTCAGCATTCCTTAGCGTGCTAAGATAAGGTTAAAAGCTTCATTCAGCTACGAGTTTTTTCAATTCAGCATACAAAATTTGTTATACAGCACTCTAATTTTATTTCAATTTTGTTTCTAGCATTTCTTAGCATGCTAAAGTAAGGTTAAAAATAAAAACTTTATTCAGCTACGATTTTTTCAATTCTGCATAAGAATTTGTTATTCAACGCGCTACTTTCGTTTATAATACCCTTTACAAAAAAAATGGTAAAAGGGTATATATAGGTTTGTCATTTTTTAGTTTAGCATTTCTTTTGGTGTTAAAATAAGCTCAAAAACTCAATTCAGCTACGATTTTTTCATATTCAGCATTTCGAATTCATCTGATTTAAACTTAAGAAAATAAGGTAGAGACCATAGTGCAGCTTTAATTTTTTTCATTTTGTTAAGCATATTTTTATTGCGGTATTTTTAATTCAGCTAAAAATTTTTAAACACAAATACAATTCAGCTGCAGTTTTTTCCAATTCAGCTAAATAATTTAAGTCAAATATGACTTTAAATTACTTTTTTTAAATTTATCAACGCAAATTGATTACTCAGCATGGTATTTCTGTTTGAATTTAAGATTAGCATTTCTTAGCGTGTTTAATTTCAGGTTAAAAACTTAATTCAGCTGCGGTATTTTTAATTCAGCTAAAAAATTTTAAGCAAAAATATAATTCAACTGCAATTTTTTTTTAAATTTGAGTTATATATGACTAAATTATTATTTTTTATTTATCATAGGAAGTTTTTTATTCAGCGCGATATTTCTACTTGAAATTAAGTTTAGCGATTCTTAGCGCTATTATTCAAGTTGAAAACTTCATTCAGCCGCAATTTTTTCCAATTCAGCTAAACAATTTTTAAATTACTTTGTTTTCGAAATTACAAAAAGAAATTTTTCATTCAGCGTGGTATTTATATTTTAATTTTACTTAAGCATTTATTAGCCTCTTTAATTCGAGCTTAAGACTTCATTCATTCATTCATTTACTACGCTTTTTTTAATTCAGCTAAAATATATTTATCAAAAACTTATTTCAGCTGCGGCTTTTATCAATTCAGCAGAACAATTTGCGTTAAATAGCTTTAATTAATAGAGTTGGTCAGACTGTATGAATGAAAAAAACTAATTAATGAAAAATATTAATTTTATTTTAAGACACAATAGGTATTAAATTTGCCTAAAATACGTCATAAATCCAGATATGCGATTTTTTTGTTAATAATGCAGAATTAATCATCATAAATATTATTGTTCATATTATCTAAAAACTTAAAAGAAACTCTTGCGAGGAAAAAATTATTTCTTTTTCCATTAAGTTGTGTGTAAATTTGAAACTTTAACCACGTTTTCTGTAAGCCCTTGTTTTTGAGTTATGACATTGTTCAACTAAATGAACTTCAGGTTCTTTTTTTTTGTGAAATTTAGTACCGTTATTTTCCTATTTCTCATACAACCATAACGTTTGGATCTTTATGCTCGTGACCTGATAGCTTCCTCTTACACAAGCCTATACGAATAATAAGGTTTATTACAATTTTGCATGGGTTTTTATGCTTATAGCCATTTTTCATGTCCGTAGCTGGCTTTTTTAGCAATTAGTTTTACGTATGCCCCCTCTTCACCCACATCAAAATTTATGTAAACCTTAATTAATTTTAAAAATATTTAAATTTTTAATTGCCTAGATTTTTATCTGGCACTTCAATACTCGTGTGTTTGTATGGCTGGCTGTAGCTCGAGCTATACAAATAGCGTGACATGCAATCGAAATCTTTTGAAATGTTACAAGTGTTGATATTTTTATTACATGGAAATGAGCCTTGGTAAAAGAAAAATCATATATTAAAATCTTACATTTTATTTGCGTTTACTTGGCAAAAAGTTTCTTTTGCATGTACGTTCTGTGGTTGCCAGTCTGTAAATAACTTGTTAAAATAAGTCATCTATGGGTATGTTTTGTTTAAGCTGTTGTTGAGTTTTCTTTTCTAACAACTTTTTTTCATTTCATTTAGCTTTTACTTTTTTTATTTGTATTCTTTCTGCTTGATGTTTGTATAAAAAAAATAAAAAATTTGGCATCATCATGAGCTGCTAATATAATAAGTAAATTCCCTTAGCGTTTAACCAAACAAGTGAACAATCAAATAACCCGAACAATCAAATAAACTAGACAATCTTAAAATGGCAAGGAGATACGAGCAAAGAGGGAAGGAAGTCTACGGAAAAGTGTTTGCACAAAAATCTTGAAGCTTTTCGAATTTTATATACACTAAAGAATTATATTTGCCACACGTTTTTAACACGACATTTGCAATTTTTACATTCTTGACATTATGGCACTATGTGAACTATATAAACAATTGAGCATTATTTTTTTTTTGTGTAAAAACCAATTATAAAAAACATTAAAAATCACATTTAGTTTTTATTAATTTAGAACATATATATACAATTTTTTACATATTTGACATCCTCTTAACTGCATAAAAAATATATAGTTGAATATGCTACAATTACATATATATTTTTTAAAGCAATTATTACTTCGTCAGTTTTGTTTTATACTGGTATGGAACGCACTTCATTTTTCTACTCTCTAATTTGCAGAGTGGTTTTAAGCTTAAGGCCAAAAAACCACAGCTTTCAAATGTAAAACTTCACTTTTAAAATGATTGTTTATACTATATTTTTTACCATTTCTGTTAACATAAATTGCTAATGCAATTATTGTTACTGTCAACAACATTTAACATGTTGTTTTCTTTTTTTTCAACAAATATTTAGTTTTTATCAAAATTTTTATTTCTTGTAAAAAAAATTATGTACAAAACCACTTGAAAAGGCAAGTTAGAAATTCAAGTATTTGTTTTCTTTTACCTGCAAAATGTTTTAAAATAATTGCAACAACAAGAATCAGGAAACACAAAAAAAAATGTTCAGGGGGTAACTAACTAACATGTGTGTTTATAAATGAAATGTTTTAAAAAATTCTTGTAACTAACCCTCCTTCTCTTTAGAACACTTTTCAACACCAAAACAAAAATTGTTCGTTGAAAAAAAATACACGAAAAAAATTTAAAAAAATTTCTTGGCGATTGCACATGCAGAGTAATGTAGCACTTTCTTCAGTCATGTCCATAAATGTTGCACAAGACCCAGAAAAATAAAAAAATATCTAAACTCCATATTGCAAATCTCCCAAATATTGTCTACAACACTCCATTTACCCAGCACATGACAGCACGAGTTTGTTATCAATATATAGAGAGTACAGCCACTTCAATTTAAACTTTTTTTTCTCTATTCCTTTCTTCTCCTGTTGGCCAAAACTAGAAAAAAAAATATAAACGAAATGTTAACAAGTGCACATTTTCCTTTCATTTGTAGCACACATGCATGTAAACAAATGGTTACAAAACTCGCAATCAAATGCAAGCAAACAAAATTAGAAGCACACCCACGTACTAACATAAATATGTACATATTTCTGAGGGGCACAGTGGGACAAAAGTATGCCCCAAAATGTGATATTTAATTTCGCTTTTTCAAAAAAAAAAAATTATATTTAAAATCGAAGTTAACGAAAATAATTCTATGGAAAATTAATAGAAAATTTAAATTATTGATAAATCTTTGGTAGACATTTTTTGATGTGGATAATTTTCTGCAAAAATTTTGATCAATAAATTTTCTACAGAAAAAATTTTTATAACCAATAAATTTTCTAAAAAAAAATTTTTATCGATAAATTTTTATCAATTAATTTACTGAGAAAATTTTTATGATTAATAAATTTCCTAGAAAATAATTTTTTATCGATAAATTTTTTACTGAAAATTTTTGTTGTCGATGAATTTTTATTTAAAATAAATTTTCTAGAAAAAATTTTTATCGATAAATTTTTCACTGAATATTTTACTTGTCGATAAATTTTCTAAAAAAAAATTTTAATGAACAATTTTTATTATCGAAAAATGTTCAACCAAAAATTTTCATTATCGATAAATTTTTAACAAAAAATTTTATTGTCAAATACTTTCCTACAAAAACTTTTACCATCGATAGTTTTGTTGTTCTAGAAAAAGATTTTTATCGAAAAATTTTCTACTGAACATTTTTACTGTCGATAAATTTTTATTAATACATTTTCTACAGAAAATTTTTATGATCAATAAATTTTCAAGAAAAAAATTTTTATCGACTGAACATTTTTTAGTGGCGATTAATTTGCTAACGAAAAATTTTTTTATCGATTAATTTTCTACTGAACATTTCTATTTCCGATAAATTTTCTAACGAAAATTTTTATGATTAATAAATTTTCTAAAAAAATTTTTATCGATAAATTTTCTACTTATCATTTTTGTTGTCGATAAATTTTTATCAATAAATTTTCTACAGAAAGCTTTTATGACCAGTAAGTCTTCAAGAAAAAAAATTTTTATCGATAAATTTTCAACTGAACATTTTTATTGTCGATAAATTAATTTTTATGATCAATAAATTTTTAAGAAAAAAAATTTTATCCATAAATTTTCTACTGAACATTTTTTTTGTCGATAAATTTTCTACCAAGAAAAAAAATTTTATCGATAAATTTTCTACTGAACATTTTTATTGTCGATAGATTTTCTACCGAAAAATTTTTTTATCGATATTTTGTACTGAAAATTTTTATATTTATATTTTGTACTGAAAATTATATCATGAGAAATATATCGAGTCTTGTTTTAGATTTTATCGTAAACGACAAAAGTTAAATTTTTCAGAAGGTTTTTTTAAAATATTCAAATTTGTTTTTGTGCATAAATTGTCGCTTACGATAAAATTGTACAACCAGTATATTGAAAGTTATCATTAATTTGGCATTTTGATAATTCTAAATTTTAAATTTAATAAAAAAAGTCTATTTTCGATAACAAGGAGCTGACGATAAAATCGAAAAAAGGGCTCGATATGTGTGGACCATTTTTGTTATCGCAAAAGTTTTCACTCCAAAACTTTTTTTATCGCAAATTTTCATACAAAATTTATGTTATCGAGTAATTTTCTCCACAAAGTTTAGGATATCGAAAAAAATGTAACCACTAAATTTATGTTATAGAATTTTTTGTTTAATTTTTAGCAGCACACATTTTTTTGTAAAAAATTTATGCCATCGAAAAGTTTTTTTCCGAAAATTTGTTGTTATCGAAAAGTTTAATGAGTTTCCTCAAGAAAACTTATAAGTATTGTGAAAAATATTTATGAAGACAACATTATCGAAAAAGTTGTCATACAAATTTTAGGCCACCGAAAGGGTTTTTATACAAAATTTATGTTATCGAAAAGTTGTTTTTATGAAAAATTATAATTATCGAATTTATCAACAATAAAAATGTCGACAAAAAATTTTGTGTAAAATATTTATTTTTTATCGAAAAGTTTAATGAATTTCCTTAAGAAAACTTATATTATGAACAATATTTATGTAGACAGCTTATGTTATCGAAAAAGTTTTCATACAAAATTTCTGTCACCGAAAGGATTTTTATAGAAAATGTATGTTACAGAAAAGTTTTTTTTTAATTATTGTTTATTTTATATCGATGATTTTTACTACTGGCAAGTTCATTCATAAATTTTCTGTTATTGAAAAAATTTTCTATAGAAGATTCATGTTATCGAAAAATTTTCTATATTAAATTTATGTTATCGCAAGATACGGGTACAAAATTTATGTTTAGAAAAAAATTCTATAGAAATTTTCTACGGAAGATTTATTTAAATAACACTTTGTGGTAAAAATCAAACATTTTGGGGCCACTGTTCTTTGTTCCTGTTTTCTTATTTCGTGATGCATATTTGACCCACTTTTCCTTCAGATCCTTTAAAATTTCAAAACCGAAGAGAAAAAAATAATTTTTTCGTGTGGTTTTCATTACTGTTTGTATAAGTGTGTGTAAGTGTGTATATGTGTGTGTGTTTGACTGTGTGCGTTATGTTTATTTACATTAGCAGGTAACCAAGTGTCTGCATGTTTCATACAAATGCGCGAGTGCTTGTGTGCATTTTCTTGATTTCATATTTAGTAGAATCAGTTTCTGTTGTGGTTTGTTTCCCTATTTATTCAATTATTTGATGTTTTCTTATTCCTACATTTCCTGTTTCATGGCTGTGTGCGAAATTTGTACCTGAATTTCATTTTCACTTGCAACGCTTGTGCTGTACATTATTGAAAAGAATTTTCTTCATTTTTACTAATTGAAAATGAAACTGCATGTACTCGTATGCATGAAAGTGCTGTCGTCGTTTTATGCTTTTTTAAAGTTTTTTTCATTTATGCTTTTTATTGAAAAATTTCTTTATTACTGATTTTATATTGTTGATATTTTAATTTCTTCATTTCAACAACTTTTCAAAATGAATGGAAGAGCCAATTAAGTGCAGTTTGTTTATCAATACCTTAAGGAAGAATTATGTTATCGGAATTCGTTTATACATTTTGTAATAAAAGTTTATGGAGTAAAAATTTATCGGTAAAAAAATTGGTTAAGAAAACTTTTTTCGTATTTTCGAAGAATATTTATTATTATGTACATAACATAAATTTCGATGACAAAAGGAAGTTGTTAAAAGTTTCTTAGAACATTTATAATTAACAAAATCTTGTGCTAAAAGTTTATTATATTTATTATATAAAAAATGCTTAAGGAATTTTTTGATGGTATTGAAAAAAAACGTATCAATTAAAATTTAATAAAAGTACTTTCTACAGCAAATGTATAAAATATTTAAACTAAATTAATTTGTTTGGATCTTTATTTATTTTTTTGGCGTTTTCAGCCAAATTTTATCGATTTTTCAAAATAAATATTATTGCGCAGAAAAGCTAAATTTTTTTTAAATTATCGATAACGGAATTTCAAAGAAAATGTATCGGTTATCGTTTAAAAAAAAAGTATAATATAAACAAAAAGTGACGTACATTTTATATACGTACATTTTTTATTAATCGCAAGGCTATCGATAAAAAATGCTTATAACAATATTTTACAAGTCCAGGGCATATTTATGCTGTTCTTTATTTATTTCCAAGGTTTTTAAAGGTTTTCAGCCAAAAGATAACGTTAATAAAATTTGCTGAAAAATATGATTACACAGAAATCTTATTTTTTTTTTTGAAAAGTTATCGATAAAAGTTTCTATGAAAAATTATTGAAAATTTATCGGTTATCGCTTATGAAAAAATAGTATTGCATTAAAGAAGTGATGTAGCACTTCAGGTCCTTTGCGCAAATTTAGTTTTTGTTTCAAAAGCTATCGATAAAAATCCAAAGGCTATCGGAAAAAAATAGTTCCTGCAGCAACTATATTGTACAAAAACTATTTATACTCATTCTTTTAAATTGCATTTAGTTTGACAAAAATTAACGAAAAATTTATATTAAAATTATATGAAATTTTTTGCTAAAAATATCATAGCAAAACCATATCGAGCCTTATTTTCAATTTTATCGAAGTAATTAATTATCGAAAATATACTTTTTTTTTATTTTATATTCTTTGAAACGGGCTGTTATATTTTATCGGAAGTGACAATTTACGTAAAAAAACATTTGAAAATTTAAAAAAACCTTCTCCTGAAAACTTTAATTTTTGTCGCTTACGATAAAATCGAAAATAAGGTTCGATTTATTTTAACAAAATTTTAACTAAAAAACTAAGTTATTTTTCGAGTAAAATATTTTTTTGTATATTTATATTTTACTACAAAATAAAATTTAAAAATTTTTAGTTTTTGAAATTATCGATAAAAATTTTTTGTAAAAATTTATCGAAAAGTTATTATCGATAATTTTTTTAAATCTTGCAGTTTTTCTATGAAATACTTAAGCGTTCATATTTTTTCATTTAAATTAAAATTTCATTTAAACTAAAATTTTAAAAAATTTATCGAAAAAACTTTCGTTTTCGAAAGAATAACAACTATTTTTCTAGTTGTTTATATGTATATATTTTTGAATTTGTATCTAAAATATAAGTAAACAAATATTTCATTCAAAAAATTTTAATTTTCAAAAGTTGTGATACATGTTTTTTTTTAATTTATGGATAAGTTATCGGAAAAAAATTCCTCAAGTAAAATTTGTTAGAGAAAATTTATACAAAATATTAACCATAATAAAATTTTTATTTTGCAATTTTTTACATTAACGTTAACGATAATTTTTTTTTCCAATCTTTTTTTTTTGTTAAGCATTGTCTTTATGCATTTACTTCTTGCTTAAGGTACTAAGCAGTAGACTTCAAACAAAAAGTATTTTGAAATTAACAAAAAAAATCTAATACCATTAGTCCTAATTTACACTATGCAAGTCTTATTGCTAAGCTGAATAGTTTGTTAGGAGAGGGAGTCGAGGGGAAAAGAAACGGTTCTGTTCCCCTCTTCTCTCTTAAATACTAACCTCCATATGCAAACAAAATTAATATGTGCTTCAAGTGTACGCTAAAACCGAGAGGGGGCAAGGCTCAAATTCACAATCCTTGGTTAACTAATTAAGGCAGTTTAAACCAATGAAATTGATAAGAAAAATCGTTAGTTAAAACATAAATGACAAATAAATATGCTTCGATATTCTATATACCAACGTTTTTGCATAAAATGAACTAAAAAATTCAAAATTGCTACAGAAATTCGCACATCTAAAAAGCCAAGAGTTCACGTCGGCTACTATAACTTTAAGCTTCTTCGCACTTGTTTTTAAGTCATATCGCTTATCTGTTTATATTTTAACTTTTCAGTGGAGCGAAAAAAATATCTGTTAAACATTACCTTGTTGTCTACTCCTATTTATTTAAATGTTTGTATTTAAATGCTTAACTTGTGCTTAAGGTCCTTGAACATTTTCACAGTATAAATTTTTTTCAAGTTCTTTTTTTTGTTTGCCTTGCTTTTAAATATTTAATACATTTAAACCGTGTCACTGGCCATGTGGGTTATTTTAACAGTCCTCTTATTACCCTTAAGCAAAAAAAAAAACACACACACACACAACAATAATAAAATGCTAAAGCCAGAAACAGATAGTAAAAGTGGCCTCATAAAACAAAGCTGTATGGCACTTGTCACTTGCCTGTCAATAGGTCAAAACCTTTAGGCCATATTCATATATGAATGTAAACTGCATACATACTTTCTTTCTATAACGAAAATAGTCACAACAAAAACATGACATTACAAAACACAATACAGACAACATCAACCAAGTAAAAATTATTATAAAAAGAACTATGAGTATACAAATAAAAATTAATATGACAAGGTAGACTGAAGGGACATTTACAATACAAAACGTAGTTGAAGCCTTTTAGCCACCTTTTAAAATGTGTGTGTGTGTGTACGAGCAGGTATAAAGCAAATGTTCATTCAGAATTATTTCACATCAAAGACTTTTTCCTTTTCAAAAATTTCAAAACGATTTGCTTAACACTCAAAGAAAAATTACCCTTCATATCAAATTCGCAATCTGAAGTTTGTTAAGTAATTGTATGCATTTATTTGTGTATGTGTGTGTCTGTGTGTGTGTGTGTGTGTGCATACGTGTATGTAATTTCCAATACAGTCACTGATTTTCTAGGAATGAGTACTGCACTAAGCCAATTACAAACAATAAGTTACACGACTACACGACTTATGCTAGGAACACAACTGGAACGAACGACGAATTTTCGTTTACGAATATTCGTCCTAAGAAATAGGATACATGTGTGTATAAGAAAATAAACACAATCAGTACGTTGGACGAAAGTTGCCGTGCGTAACGAACTTGAAATAGATTTATTTCTATTTTGTACGCCGACGAACGACGAAAAAACAATTTTCTCTCTCTCTCTCCTTCTCTGTCTTTGTACACACAACAACCAATTTTATCAAATATGAGAGAGGAATTCCGTGAGTAAATTCGTCGTTATTATGCTTTACACCACGAATTTACTTATCGAATGCTTATGCACGAATTCGTCGTTCGTCCCAATTGTGTTTATAGCATAATGCAAAAAAACTAAAAACAAACGACAAGAGCCGAAAAAAATGCCAAGGCTAAAAAATCGCTAAAACCAACAAAAAACAATAGAAAAATATTCCAAAAACAATTAGAAAAAATTGCCAAAACGAAAAAGCACTTAAATAAAAAATATCACCAAAAATAAAATAAGCCGCTCAAATGCAAAAAAATTCCTAAAGTAAAAAGGGGACAAAAAAAGTAAAAAAATTGCTGAAACCAAAAAAAACACAAAACTAAAAACTTTAAAAAAAACGCAAAAACCCGGAAAAAATCGCCAAAACGAAAAAAAGCACTTAATTGAAAAATATGAATAAAAAAACCGAAAAAAATCGCCAAAACTAAAAAAATATTTCCAAAAAAACCAAAAAAACGCCAAAACGAAAAAAGTACTTAAATGAAAATTATCACCAAAAATTGAAGAAATTGCTAAAATACAAAAAAAATATTACCAAAAGTAAAAAGGTCGCTAAAATCGAAAAAATCGCCTAAAAGCGAAAAAAATCGCCAAAATGAAAAAAGCATCAAACTAAAAATAAACGCTAAAACTAAAAAAAAACAAGCGCCATACGCAACCCTTCGTGTGAGAATCAGAGTCACACTTTACTGAATTTATTATTCTTTTTTTTTATTTTTTAAAAGAGTACTTTTTTTTATAAAGGTGGCACCATTGAAACATGTATTTATAATTGAATAGCAGGTGTTGATTCTGCTGCCGCTGCCGTTTCCCAAATAATGAAGTGGCTGACTACAAGGCGACATATGCAGCTTACGGCATTTCAAGTTTTGTGTTAATTGTGTAGTCTGCTGTGTGGTGAATGTGTTCAATAAAGTCCTGCACAAGACCACTTATAAGACCTTTCAAGACATAAGAGATTTTTCAAATGCTTTACTACAGCGAAATATTATAAAACAAACGCTAAACAACACTGTTGGCAAGACATTTGTTTCAGTTGTTTGCATTGCCAACAGTGTTGTTTAGCGTTGGTTTTAGAATATTTCGCTGTAGTAAAGCATTTGAAAAATCACTCATGTCTTGAAAGGTCTTATAAATGGTCTTGTGCAGGACACTAGTGTTTAATGCATTACATTTAAGTTAAAAGAGCTGTAGCTAGGCTTTTTGGTAGGAAGCTGAACCCGCTTCCAAGTTGTTTCGATGGCATAAAACACTAACGGCCCCATGTATAAGCAAAAATTGGCATGAAGTTAGCATAAGTGGCAAAATTGAACATGATCTTAAATAGTTTTGCCATGAAACTTCAGATTACAAATCATGCTAGGACTTAGAGGTGGATTAAGATTACTTAACGCGACCATTTTTAATGTCCAATTGTGTGGAGGTACTCGTTAACATCTAATTCAATTTCGTCACTTTTGCTAACTTCATGCCAATTTTTGCTTATACATAGGGCGGTAAGGATTTATGTTAAATATCAGTTTGCATTTAGAAATTGTACGATTTTGATGTCTCAAAACAACTATCCAACTGCCTCGTAAGTTTGCACCTCGTAAGTTTTCTTCTCCTTCAATATTGTAGCAAAATCCCAATCTAGCTTACCACCTTAAATCTTAAACAATCTTTTTTTTTCTCCAAGTTATTATAACAATATTTTCATTTACAACCTCTAGAAACTCTACAAGTACAAAAGAGAGAGAAAAACACAAACATTAATTTCATGTTATACCTTCCCTGGAAAGTTATATAAAAACCCATTCATATGAGTAATATGGATTTTTTTCTATTTACAAGACATTACGTTAATGCTGTAGGCCAAAAAACAATATGAAAAAAAAAACAAAAAAGAAAATATCTCTTAAGGAACCAGGAAAAAATGTACTAGTATTAATATGAAAGAACTAAATGAAATGGAAGAAAAACTTTCTAACAACATAAAAAAATTATATAACATGTTGTTTAAAACCCATTAAGAATAACGATGTATGAAGGCCAGGCATAACAAGAAAAAGTAATAATGGAAATCTGGTATTAGAAAAACAATACACAGGCAATAATCGAATATAATAGTTCGAGGCAAGTTGATAAGAAAGCAATAAGAATACTAAGGAAGACAAGGCCAAGTTTGATTTAGCAAAAGCAAAAAAAAATTGTTTAAAGTTTAAAGTATGACATTTGGCGTTTAATATAAACTTATCCAGTTAGAAAAAATACAAATGTTAAATCAACTTGAAAAAAATTTTGATTGTAAATCATACAATAAATAAAATAAAACTTCCAATAATCCAACCCATTACATTAACATGGCCTGAATGAGTTCGATCCAAGTCTACCAGCCTGATACGGGAAGTTTTTGCTACTAAAGCGAAGTTTGGTGTTGTTGTTGTTCACACAACACGACCTTTAAAACCAACAACTACGAAACTAAAAGTCACACAGCTGAGCATAAAGCAGTGTAATGTAGATGTGAACTAGAGTTGGGCATAGTTGTTCCTTTTGCGGATTGTTCCTTTTTGTTCCCAACAACAAAAAGAACTAGTTCGTTCTTTTCGTTCAGTTGTTCTTTTCGGTCAGTTGTTCTTTTCGGTCAGTTGTTCAGTGAACAACAGATCAGAGATTACACATACATACATTGAATCCTCTTCAATATTTTATTCGTTTGTTAATATTCTAAATTAATTTCATTTCATTCTTAACGACCTTATTTAATTAAAAATTTTTGATTGAAAATGGTTAAAATGAAGTTTGATCATTTGAAAACAAATTTTAATCACGTTTTTAATATTGATTTATATTCAACACAACAACTTATTTCTTTTAATTGAGTAAAAATTTTCCTTGCTTAGACGTATTTTCATTTGTGCTTTGTAGTCTTATTTGTTGTATGCTTTTAGTAAGTAAAAGGTAAAAATTAATATTTTTGAAGTTTTTAAAATGAAATCCGTTTTCAGTTTAAAACAAATTATAATCACTTTTATAATTCTAATATTCTTTGTCACAATCTGTTATTTAGTTCAATACTACAAATTATTTCTATTAATTTTGTAAAACTCACTTGTATATTTCACTAAGTATACATTTTCTTTTGTTTGTTTTGATTATTGTGCTAAAAATTTAATAGCCACACTACATTTGTGTATTTTTAACAGTATGCAAACGAGAAACTATAATATTTTACTTGAAATCTTTTGCATGTGCATTGGTCAGGGACAGACAATAAGATAAACAAAACAAAATAAAGACCAAAAATGAACGAACGAACGAGACCAATATATCAAAAAGTACCAAGAGAATAAGAAAGACCAAAAGAACAAGAAAGACTAAAATAACAACAAAGACCAAAAAGGAACAACTAGTCTGAACTAGTTCACATCGTTCACTTATGGGAATAGTTCAATTGAACTAGTTCGTTCTTTTTGAGCCCAACCCTACTGTGAACACAGCAAATAAATACCAACACACTTAAACAACATATTATTTTATTATTTACAATCAAAATTTTTTTCATGTTAATTTAACATTGGTATTTTTTTGGGTTCCGCACACCAATGGTGTTTTCGCACAGCTGTTCGTCTGTTTGTCACAGGATGTTTTCTTAAAATTTGAAAAAAAACATGTAGAACTGTGGCTGATACAACAAAAAAAAACATGTCATTTAAAAATTAAAGGGTGTTCCAAAACGAGCACAAAAATTTTTAAATCTTATGTTATATACATACAATTATATGTTGACACTTGAAATTTGCAAAGTTAATGTATTTTTATAGAGACTACAACAATTAAATCTAAAATAAAAAAAATTAAAATTAAAGGGTGTTCTATCAGTTAATGTAGTTTTGACAACTTGTGGTATCTTGAAAACCGTAAGACGCAAACTCTTGAAATTTTCAAAAGCGCTAAAAACTAAAAAAATCTTAAAATTATAAAATCTCCAAATATCTAAAAAAATGCAAAAATTAAAAAGAAATCGCTTAACCTAAAATAAATCATCAAAAATCGAAAAAATAGCCAAAATAAAAAAACCGCTTAAGTTAAAAAAATCGTTTAAGTGATAAAATCGCCAAAATAAAAAACGCCAAAAACCGAAAAAATCGCCAAAAAAAAAATCACCAAAAATAAATAAATCGCTTAAACTAAAATAGATCACAAAACAACGAAAAAAACGCTTAAGTGAAAAAAATCGACAAAATAAAAAAACGCCAAAAACCGAAAAAATTGCCAAAAAAAACTCCAAAACTAAAAAAATCGCTTAAACTAAAATAAATCATCAAAAATCGAAAAAGTGAAAAAATTTCCAGAGGGAAAAAAATCGCCAAAATAAAAAAAACGCCAAAAACCAAAAAATCGCTAAAAAAAACACCAAAACTTAAAAAATCGCTTAAACTAAAATAAATCATCAAAAATCGCCAAAGTGAAAAAATCGCTTAAACTAAAATAAATCATCAAAAATCTAAAAAAATCGTCAAATTGAAAAAAATCGTCAAAGTGTAAAAAATCGCCAAAAACCGAAAAAACGTCAAAACAAAAAAGCATTAAAAGCTAAAAAACGCTTAAACTCAAATAAATTGCAAAACCGTAAAAACGGAAAACTAAAATTAAAAAACGCAAAACTAAAAAAACGCCAAAAACACAAAAAAAAATCCAGAAACGAAAAAAGCTAGAATTCGTGCAGTATTACATATTTAAAGTCCGTAGGGGACCCTTAGTGTAAGAGTGAAATCCGTCCTTTAGTGAATTTATTACCAATTTAAATGGGTTTGATCTTGGTTTGTGTTTGTGTTTGTGAATTGCTGAATGAGTTCGATACAAGCCTACTGGCTAGTAGGCAGTATACTAGTCTTGTCGCATATTTTTAATATGTTAATGCTATAAGCACAATATCACTGGGCAGTGAATGATGATTTGGGTTAGTTACATTGTCCTTAAGGTAAATTGAGTTTAAAAAAACAACAGCAACCATAAAAAGCTTAAGCCCTCTCTAATTGAGCTGTACATACACATCCTAAATTTAAATACTCTTTTTATCTAAAGCAATTAACATTAATCTAAATTAAGTATATGCTTATCTCCTCTGCCTCAAATGTCACGTTACGCTTTCAATCATGTCAATTCTGTAATAAAAATCTTATTTAACATTTTCTATTACAACTTTTTTTTAATGTTTCTAACAAAATCTTATCATATAATTATGCTTGTAAAAACGTATTTTTAGCATAATATTTATCTCAGCTCTTTTTTTATATCTTTAAAACATGCACGTTTCAACTCAAGGTAAAGTATACCCTTCTGCTCTGTTAGCCAATGTTCAAGCGCTGACGAAACGAATGGATAGTTAGTTAGTTAGTTGGTAGGGTTGGTGCTGCTAAACTCTGGGTTACTTGGTTAATTTTTGGTTTAAAGCAATTTTTGCTCATTATTATTTTTGTGCTTAGTTTCTAATTTCATATTGCCATGTAACACGTTTCAGTAGTTTTTGAAATTTATTTATCTTTCAGCCAACAAACAAAAAAAAGCAAATAAAAACATACATTTGTCACGAAGTTTTGTGTGGGGAGCCATATTCAAATTTAAAAAAAGAAAAGAAAAAACTAACATGCAAAAATAAACTTGTTTTATTTTCTATTGGAAAAATAATTATAAAGGGAACTTAAAAAGCTTGATAACAATATAATTAAAGTCAAGCGAAGTTAGTGAAGGGTAAAATATATGTATTGCAATATTTTGCTATTAACGATTTCAATCAATTTCAAGAGAACGCAATATAAAGTAGAGGATTCTAACTCTATGTTTCAAGTCCCCTAAAAAAATACCACTCTTATAATGGTTGTCAAGGTGTACTAGAGGATCTGGTTAGGTTTCTTTGGAATTTTGAAACTCTGAAGAATTGCTAAATTTTGTTTTTCTGTTCCAATTAAATACTTTCAATGCCTTCACTTCAATTTATAATAGACCAATATTGACCTCAAAAAGACACCCCAAAATATGTGTAAAAATCTCAAATCTTCCATTTATTTGTCACTCTACATACATATTTCATATTCTATTCAAACAAATTGGTTTTAGCTTTTAACTTTCTTAATTAAAATTATTTGTTCATAAATAAATTTAAATTACATTTCCCACAAACCTAAAAAACAATGTTGTGGGTTAATAACTTAGAAAATTTTTCAATTTACAAAGAAACATTTCATTTTTATTTTAATTTTTTATTTTTTTGCAACAATATGTAAATCAACGAGCAGCATGATACAAAAAAAAATATTAATGAAACTGAAAGTTTGAAAAAGAAAAAGCAAATGGTAAGCAAACAACTTAATTAAAAGATGGTTTCGTTCAGAGCAGCAAAGATGCACAACAAAATGCACAATAAAAACAAAAGTAAACTCTTTTTCATCTTTTTTCTAGTACGATAATCAAATTAAAATCAAATTGAATATAAAAAACTATGAACATGATTTTTATTGCATATTTTGCTGTTGTTGTTGTTTTAATTTTTCTATGAGAAAACTAATATAATTTTTTTTGTTCATGCATGTTTAACGCAACAACACAAGTCACGCCTGAAAAACGTTCAAATTTTTAATGCCTTTTTAGTTAGTGAGAAGCTTAAAAGTGTATGAATGAAGTGCAAAAGTTCATGCAAGACTTCATTATACATCAGCAAGACTGTAAAAGTGTGTGATGCGAATACAGACGCTTATGGTATTATGCACCCACTGGCATACTACTCGAGACGTTGCATTACAAATATTTATAATGAAAGTAAGACGCTGTAATGTTATTTATTTTTAAATAAATAACAGATGGTATATACTCGTATACAGCTAATAAAAATTAAGGAAGGTATAAAGATATATGAAAACTAAATAGAAGATATAGGCAAAAAATAGCTCGAGATAGATGAGATATATACAAGAATTAAACCAGATAGATAAAAAATATGGAACAAATATGTAAGTAAGACTTAAAAAGACATAGACAGACATGGCTAAGACAGGTATAACGTAGATCAGACATAGACAAGACATAGATAAAACATACACAAGACATAGAAAAGACATACACGAGACATAGATACAACTTAGACAACACACAGACAAGACATAGATAAGACATATATAAGACAACGATAAGTCATAGACAAGATATAGGCAAGAAATAAATAAGAAGTAAACTAGACATAGACAAGAAATACACAAGACAAAAACAAGACATACACAAGACATATATACGAGATAAACAAGACATAGACAAGCCATACAATATAAATAGAAAAGACATAGACAAGACACCCACACACAAGACATATATAAGATATGGACAAGACATAACATATACCGAGGCAAGATATAGGCAAGACAGAAACAAGATATAAACAAGACATACACAGAAAAAAAGAATTGTAAATACAAATAATTTATTTGTGAATACAATTAAAATATTATCTAAAAAGGCACCTACAACGATTTTTGTAAATACAAACACACATTTGGAACATAAGAAAACAAAATCAACTCAATTATTTCCAATTAAAATTATTCTGTTTTTAACAATTGAGTTGTTAACAGAAAAAAAATTGTTTAATGAATTTGTTTTTCAAATTCTAATGTCTCGTTTCTTTGTTTTGTATTTTTTATATTTTTTAGAATTTAGTTTTTTGTTAAATTTTAAATCGTTATTAGATAAAAATATTGAATACGTACAAAATGCGAGTTCTTCTGTTTCTTCTACATGTGCGTATTCCATTATGCTATAATTTAACAAATAATTTTGTTGAGTAATTTAATTGACTAGAAAAATTTTAATTTGTTAAATCAACAATGAATTTTTTGAGTTTTTGCGCCATGTATAAAATAAAATTTGGTTAGTTCAGTTTATTGAAAAAAAATTTCTGTGTTTGTCATATCAACAACCTTATTTTTTATATTAACTAAATATTTATTTCAATTTAAATTAACTATGAACAATTTGTTTTGCTGGTTGCATTTTGATGATATTTTTTTCTGTGTAGCGAAGTTACAAACAAGACATAAAAATATATAGACAAGATATAAAAAACACAGACCAGACATAACGACACATAGATAAGACATAGGAAATAAAAGCACAATACATAGACAGGAAATGGACAAGACATAGACAAAACATAAACAAGACATAGATACGATATAGACCACACATGGGCAAGACATGAAAAACAAATAGACAAGACATCAAAAAGAAGCAGGCTATACATATATGTATGTGGGACATAGACTAGACTTATCCAAAGCATATACTAGACAAATACAAGACATAGAATAGCCCTAGGCAAGACATAAAAAAATATACAAGACATAAGCAAGACATAGACTAGAGACCGAAAATGAAAAGGCAAGATATAGAAAAGATATAAGAAGACAGACAAGATGAGACATAGGCAGAACATAAATAAGACAAGGCATAGTTAAGACTTGTAAAAAAAGACATAAACAAAAGGGGTATAACAAATTAAGACAACATAAACAATACGTTGACAATACCTAGACAAGACGCAGCAAAGACATCGACATGACATAGACCAAACATGTACAAGACATAGAATTGACATGAACAAGTATATGTAAATAAATGTGGAGAGACATTAACATAATATTAAGCATAGCCATGAACATCGACATGAGTATGTACTTATATAAGAACATCCACGTAGATATATATTTGAGTACCTACGAAAAGATAAACATAAGTTTCAATGTTTGGACATATAAGAGTTTTGTGCTTGTGCCTTCACAACGACAAGAGACAAAAATGCTTGCTTCTTACTTTGAAAACAATTAGAAATTAAGTAAGAGATTTCAAAGCTGTTTATTTCAAATATAATTTTCACAGTATTTGTTTTTGGACGTAGCTGATATAAACATTGATACTGATACAGACATAGAAATAGACATGGACATGAACATTGAGTTAGAGAAAGAAATGGAAATGGACATATATATTGGCATAGAGACATATACCGATCGATTTGAAAAGGCACGATTTTAGAAAACTAACTACGACTATAAAATAAAATAAAATAAAATATTTTTTTTAAATATTTTTGAAAGCGAGAAATTTAATCGGATTCGGTTTACAGAACAGGGCCGGATATGTCTTGCCGTAAAGACACTGACTATATGTCTTGTCTGTGTCTTAATGTCAATATTCATGTCCATTTCTATATCTTTATTACAATACAATACAGATATAGAAATGGACATGGACAT
Organism: Tachina fera; assembly: GCA_905220375.1. Lineage (NCBI taxonomy): Eukaryota > Metazoa > Arthropoda > Insecta > Diptera > Tachinidae > Tachina > Tachina fera. The sequence goes on from LR999966.1 coordinate 11,096,596, forward strand.
GAACATTAACTCAAAGGAAGAAATGGAAATGTACTTAAATATTGGCATAAAGACACAGACTAAATGTCTTGTTAGAAAGACACTGACTTTATGTCGTGCTTGTATCTTTATGTCAACAAACATGTAAATTTCTATGTCTGTATCTATATCTTTATGTCAATATTCATTTCCATGTCTCTATCCATAACTTTAACGGAGTCATTGTAAAACGTAGAAAGGACGCAAATAATAGTATTATACAGAAGGTCTTAGACGTGACATTTTTTATAAACATTTACAACATAGACAGAAAAATGGCTTGACATTTGTTAAGACATAAAGTAAGTAGAATAAGTCGTATTTTATATAAAGAATACATTTGCATATTTTATTAAAAACATTTGTGCTTCTAAATTTTATTTTATACCTTAAATTTCCTTCCGAGTGTAAAATCTATTTCTTATTTAATGAGTTTTGTGTGAATTCATAATTATGTATTTAAGTATTTGCATACACATTTCTAAATATTTGTGCTGATAAATAGTTGTAAATTTATTTAGCTCATGGCAAATGAATGCTACAAATATTTATCTTTTTAATAACCATCACAACTGCTACTTGTCCAACATTCAACATTTCATTTCTCTCACTCACTCCTTTTCTCAGTTTGACAATAATGCCAATTATTTTTGTAGCTTAGTTTTGGGTTTTGCTGCTGATGTTAGTGTTTCTTCTACTGAGACTTAAAACCATTTAGATTGTGGAGCAGAAAACCAGCATTTGTTAAATTAATCTCTGGATTTGGTCTGCAAGTTACTCGGTATCCAGTTTGTTTAAAAGGGAAGAGTATAAATGAATGATAAAAAAACGTTAATTTTTTATGTGGTGCAGCTTCCTTTGCTTGTTTTTCCTTTTTTTTTTTTGAGGAAGCTGTTTATAAATGAGCTAATTTTTTAGTATTAAATTGTTTAATTTTTTTTTTGTTTGGCTTAAAAGTGTGGAGTGTGAAAATGTTAGAATCAAAGCGAAGGAATTTAATATATTTTTTTTAAAATAAACCTGGGAAGCCCTTTTTGCTACCGCTAATGTAAAAGCCATAATATCAATCCAGCAAATGTGAGGTGTGAGGTATGAAGGGTCATGCGTCACGAGTCGAAATATTATTTGAAAAGAATGGAGAATGGAAGAACAAGCGAAAGATGTTTCTCTTTCGAAGTTTATTTTTATCCGTTCGCAACCCCATTGTGCACTACATCATACTGTTTTTTTTCTGTGTAAAAATTACACAAAATCTCGCTTTTGTTTAAAAGTTAAAGCTTTCCCATTTCAATTTTCGTCCAGCTAATAAAATACATCAACCATACATCAAAAAGTAATATTTCTGTTCTAAAAAAAAATCCAATTAAATTTGTTGAAAAGCGATGAAAATGGTAGCATGCATGTGGCAGTATAATATAAATACGCTGACTGTTAAATAAAAGTAATAAAATACATTAAACTATAGAAGAAAAATCAGCACATAGAATTTGGTATACACTTCAGCAAAGTGAAAGGTATTATATCCACGAGCGTTAGGAGGACTTTAGGTCTACTATATACGAGTATCATGCCTGGTTTTATTTGCCACCAGAACCCTCCATATATAATAACAATAGCCTTGGTTTAAGATTAAAAAAAAACCTTTCATTTTTTTCACTAATTATTTAAGAGAAGTTATGAACGAACCGAAAAGTTTGTGCACTCCTTCCAATTGTTTTGTAGGTGATGAAAAAAAGTGTGGTAATTAAAAACATTTCTCTCAGAGGAACTAAGCAGTTGGAACTCTTCTATACATTACGTTGCTACTTAAATGAATGATTTGCAAAATACAATAAATCACGAACAAAAGAATTATAAAATATGGCGCAAATAGCTTAGAAGGGGGAAAAAATGCGAAAACTAATTATTGAAGTAATAAAGAAAGCACGAAAAGAAATGAAATAAGTTAAATTAAAATTTCTTATAAGCACACAAGCAAATTAAAATAGTTCATAGAATATATAAGTTAAAGAATATGCCAAAATTAGTTTCTTCACAATTTTGCTAAAAAATTTATGAAACTGAAAAATTTTACTCTATAAACATAATGCTCGAAAATCAGAATATCTCTATAAATAGTTTAAAATACTTAAATGGATACAATTTTCATGTTCAGAAGATTTCAAAAATCATTTGAACTTGATTTCTTTGAGTTCGAAAAAAAACTTCTAATTTTCGAACATGCACTTTTCATATTTAGATAATAAAAATATAAATTGACGATTATGCCAAACTTAGTTTCTTCAAAATCTGTTTTAAAATTGATAAAATTCAAACATTTAATTAAGTCATATAATGTTCGAAAAATTTTTCGAATTTTCGAACACAACAAAATATGCACTTTTCATGTTAAGATAACGAAAATATAAATGAAAGAATATGCCCAAGTAAAAATCTTAACAATCGGCTTTAAAATTTATGAAACTCAGAAATTTAAATCAATCATATAATGTTCGAAAATCATAATATCACTATAAATAAATTTAGTTAATTAAATTTATACACTTTTCATTTTAACAGGATCTCAAAAGCCATTTCAACAAATTTGTTTGAGTTCGAAAAAATCTTCGAATTTTCGAACATAGGCAAAAAAGGCACTTTTCTTAATTAGATAATGAAAATATATATTAAAGAGTACGCCAAAATTAGTTTCTTCAAATCTACCTAGAAATTTATAAAACTTGGAAATTTTACTCAATCCTATAATGATTTCGAAAACCAAAATTTCACTATAAATGGTTTCAAATACTTCTTCACAAGTATTTCACAAGCCACTAGAACTTAATTATTTTGAGTTCGAAAATTTTTTCGATTTTTCGAACATACCAAAATATGCACTTTTCATGTTAAGATAACGAAAATAAAAATGAAAGAATATGCCCAAATAAAAATCTTAACAATCGGCTTTAAAATTAATGAAATTCAAAAAATTTTTATCAATTATACATATAGTATTCGAAAATCTAAGATTCATTATAAATAAATTTAATTACTTAAATCGGTACACTTTTCATGTTCAGAAAATTCCAAAAACCATTTGAATTAATTTTGTTGAGTTCGAAAATGTTTTCGAATTTTCAATCATAGCAAAAGATGCACTTTTCATGTTAAGATAACTAAAACATAGCTTAAAGAATATGCAAAAATTAGTTTTTTCAAAATCTGCTTTTAGATTTATGAGACTCAGAAATTTAAATCAATCATATAATGTTCGAAAATGAAAATATCACTATAAATAAATTTAATTGCTTAAATTTATACACTTTTCATGATCACAGGATTTCAAAAGCCATTTCAACAAATTTATTTTGAGTTCACAAATAATTTCGAATTTTCGAACATGGCAATATATGCACTTTTCATGTTTATATAACGAAAATATAAATTAAACAATATGCCAAAATTAGTTTTTTAAAATTCTGGTACAAAAAATTTATAAATTTTACGCAATCATATAATATTCGAATATCAAAACTTCACTTTAAAAGGGTTTATTTACTTAAATGGATACACTTTTCATGTTCAAAAGATTTCAAAAGCCATTTCAACAAATTTTTTTTGAGTTCGAAAAAATCTTCGAATTTTCGAACTTTACAGAATATACACTTTTCATGTTTAGATAATGAAAATATATATTTAAGAACATGCTAAAACTAGTTTCTTAAGATTCTGCTATAAAATTTATGAAACTCACATATTTAAATCAATTATATAATGTTCGAAAATAAAAAATCACTATTATCTGATTTAAAATAAATTTAATTGCTTAAATCGCTTAATTCATATCGTATGTACACATCGTTCGCTCTTTTTGCATTTTCATTTTGCATTTGACTATACACGATCATGAGCGTTATTTGTGAACTTTCGAACATATCTTTTTTTTTGTTTAGAAGGTGTAAAATTGTGTTTCAAAATTTAAGAGCCTTTAATATACATATAAATTATGATTTGAAAAAAAGTCGCCTGTTGTATATGTAATTTTTCATTTCCGTTTGAAGCATTTTTGAAAAAAATTTCTTGTCATTTGTTTTCTTTGTTCCGCTACTCTCTTTGTCATTTACAATAGCAATCATTATGTTTTTTCTGCTTTCAATAAAAAAAATGTAGCATATTTTAAGGGTGACTAAGCAAGGTGGGCAAAAACTTGCGTTTTTTTGTATTAATCGTAGGAAAAGTGTATAAAACAAAGGAATTTTTTTATATCCGTTTTTTTTTGTACATACACATTTGTCTTTGAAGCGAGTGGAAAATGTAATTTATTATGAATAACGATGGCAATTTTTTTTGCTGACTAAACAGAATTACAAGTGTAAGACAAAAAAATAAAAAATTAAGAACCTGCAGACAACATAATTGGATTTTTGACTGCAATACTTATAATTTTTGAAGAGGATTAAGATTTAATTCCACAAAAAAAAATTCATAAAATAAATTGAAAGGGGCTATGAAAATGATCTGGGGCTCTTTAAGTGATTTGCAAAAGAAAAACAGCTGAATAATGTCTACATATCGTCATAGGAAATAAAAAAGGTGGTAAATTGCAAAAAAAAATCTACTTTTTCAATGTAAGCCCCCATTTTTGTAAAACACAAGCTTTGTATGCAAAAAATATAAATTACAAATACAAAAACATAAATTTTTTTCGCGTTTTACATAATAAGGCCCCAGTCTTTTTACCTACGGCTTTTTGGGTTTTAGATGACTATAGGCTTAGCTTTATAGATCAAATCCACAGAGGCTAGATTCAACCCTACACCACCTACACATTATTTTAAGCATCCAGACGGAAAATATTTACTTTGCCTTAGAACAGGCGAAATTTTTGATTGCAGCTTTATGGTCCTAAGAATCTGATATTTTTTTTAACAGTTACAACTCTAACTTCAAGATTTTTAGCATAATGCTTCGTTCTAAGTTACCCTGAACAGTCACATCACAATCCCGTATTTCAATTTTTGACTTATGGCAAACATGATCTAACCAGAGTAAGGATAGATACAAAATTTATTTCACAATAGATTGTAGAATAGAATTATCAAAATAAATAGAATAGAAAATAAGTAGAATAGAATTATCAAAATAAATTAATAAAGCCATTTAAAGGTTTCACTCATTCATGATGTTTGAACTGAATTTCGAGCTGCATAGTCTTCAGAGTCTTGTCGTAGAATTTTATTGGGAATATTTTTTAAGAGCATTTCCAACTTTTTACTGATTCAAGCACTTTTTGCAGAAGGGACGAAAAAGACCCAAACGATAAAATGTTAGAAGATTAATGAGATCTTGCATAAAAAGTTTTCTTGCAAAATACATGTGAAAGCTGAAGACATTCTTCACTTAAAATGAATGATTTTAATGGTGACATATATACTCGTACAGGACGACGATTAACGCTAACGATGTTACAGAAGTGGTAGACCAGGAGGGTGAAGGTAAGGGGTATAAAAAAACAATTACACAGAAAATTAAAGTTTAATTCATTAAGTTAAAAATTACTACTTGAAAGTGACTATTTCATGAGAAATTCACAAACGTGACAGTCACGCGTGACTGAGCGTGACAGTGAAAAATTTTATTTTTTCTTTAAGATGAGCTCATATGAACATGAAGAAAATTATTGCGGCGTGAATGACCATAAGTGAGTGGGCTATTGCGTGAATAAGCGTGTTTACGATAAAAAATGCGTTTTGTAAAATTTAAGTAATAAAATTTCTATTAAATGAACGCATTTCAAATTTAAAGTGCAAGAATTCAATGGTTAAATACATACATACATACATATGTACATACATACATACATACCTGCATACATACCGCGAATTCACCGTAATAATGTTACACAAGTGGTGGCAAGGATTTAAGTGATTGGTATGCTCAGTCCATTTTATAAAAAAAAGTAATATTTCATAAACAAAAAGCTAAAACATTACTATTACAAGTGAAATTCAGTCACGTGATAGTCACGCGAGACTGAACGTGACAGTGAAATATTTTATTCTTTTATTATATGATCGCGCTCAAAGCTTAAATTGAAGGGTTTAATGGTTACATACTTTCAAACAAAAAGACATGTATTTGGGATTTATTTCATAAATAAAAAACTAGAATATTACTTTTACAAGTAAAGTTTACTCACGTGACCGTCACGCGTAACTCAGTGTGACAATGAAAAATTGTATTTTTCTTTTAGATAAGCCCATATAATATTTTAAGATTACTATTGCATATAAAATTCACACACGTGACAGTGACGCGTGACTGAGCGTGACAGCCAAAAATGTTATGAACATAACGAAAAATATTTTGGCGTGAATGAGCACGAGTGAGTGGCTTATTTACGTGACTAGGTGTTTTTTACGGTAAAAACAGTCTGTTTTTAAATTTAAATAATAAAATTTAATTCATTCATGTCTTAGTTTTACTAGTTGCGATAGAATTTCGTGAGAGTAAAGTATTCTTCTTTATATTGAGATAGCACGGGTAAGCATTTGAGTTTAAAAATATGGGAAGTGAGTAAGCGTGAGCGGAAATAAGTCAGTAGAGCTTCGCGGCTATGGCAATTTATCATAAGGAAAAATAATCATTCACGGAAAATAGTTTTTTGCTTGCTGGGTTACTTAATCGTGAATCAAAATTTGCCATGCCTTGAAATTTCTTAAATATTTACAGCCTTATTTACAAAAATTATTAAGGCTTCATAAAAGCTTTTTAAGAAAAGTTTTTTATTAAATTTTTTATTTTAAAACCTGTTATAACGCCTTAATAAGTTTTATAAATAAGGTTTTTAGAATGTAACAAAAATTGCAATAACAACAAATTATTGAATGAAATATTAGCTATTGATAGTGTTTGGTTTGGAAGGTAATTGCCAAGTCCTTTCCACTTTAAAAAAGTCTCTTCCCTAGAAGGAACATTAAAAATTTTTAAAATATCTACTTAAACTTAAATATTCTTGGAATAAAACGAACATTAACAAAAAAACGAAACACTTCAGTTGAATTTCTTTAATTTTTAGAAGGCATTAAGTTTTCTTCCTTATATCCTTTTAGATCCTTTAAAATAATTTTTTTTAAATTACCTCATTTGTTTAAATTTAATGTCCAAAATTTAATTCCTTGGAGTAATTTTCATTTAAATACTCTTCAGTAATTAAGGCCTTGCTATATTCATTATTCGTAACCTTTTATTTTGTATTTGAAATGCTCCCCCGATAGGAAATTTCTAGTTATAATTAGGAAATAATTAACTAATTAAATCTTATCGTAATCCTGAACATAAAATTTAATAATTGGTTTTAATAGCCATACAAGTATTATTATCACGAACGCACCAAAAACAATGGACACCGACCGCTTGCTTGACTGTGAAGTACGTCGAATAGTGAAATAAGACTCATGTGTATCAAAAATTAAAAGGATAGCCTATGGATAAAATAAATTCGCGTGCACATAAATAAAATGACCAAAAATTATACAAGCAAATTTTGGACCAACATTTATGTTTTAATTTTTTTTGCTGTCGGTCAGTTTGTGGGAGTTTTAGGCTTACAGCTTTGCTTTCTATTGTAACATTTTATAATTATAAATAACAATAAGGATAATAATAAAATTAATGCTTTCAACATGACTATAGTAAAATTAAAACAAATAAAAAAATTCTGGTAGCAGTTTCGCAAAAGGGAGGGAAAGGCCATAGAAAGAAAATATTGTAGAGGCCTTTAAAAAAGGCAAATAAAAGAAGATATCGAAAATTTGGGATATAGGATTGAAATTATTTACGCAAGCTTTAATTTACTTATTCTAACAGTAGAAAAAAAATATTTATACGTTTAGTTTACATCTGCAGGTATTTTAGAACACTGCACAGTGGGATGGATGGCTTTATACATTTTTGTACAAAAACTATGTATACGTTGAGAACGAGCATTATATTGACTAAATTAAGAAAAAATTGAATTTCATTAAAATCGGCCACGCCCACCACCCATGAAATCCATACAAATTTTATATAAAATTTTTTATATTTTATCATTCGAATAAAAAACTTTAATTATTCTTGATCTACCGTTTCCTTCACTTCATCCTCACATTCCAAATTATATTGACATGACAAAAAAGGCAAATAAAAGAAGATATCGAAAATTTGGGATATGGGATTGAAATTATTTACTTATTCTAACAGTAGAGAAAAAATATTTAAACGTTTAGTTTACATCTGCAGGTATTTCAGAACACTGCACAGTGGGATGGATGGCTTCATAAATATACGTTGAGACCGAGCATTATATTGACTAAATTAAGAAAAAAAATGGAATTTCATTAAAATCGGCCACGCCCACCACCCATGACATCGATACAAAATGTATATAATTTTTTTTTATATTTTGTCATTCGAATAAAAAACTTTAATTATTCTTGATCTATCGTTTCGTTCACTTCATCGTCCAAATTATATTGACTTGGCTCTCATGTCTTAAGCTGGTTATAAATGGGTCTGATAAAACCAGCAGGCGACAAAAAACGTCAGTGTTTGTTGAAACTTTATTGCATTTAAAGAAAAATATTAACCTTCTCTTCCTGTGGTTCTTATTTCTTGCTTCTGCCACTTTTTCCCTTAGCACAACAAATTGGAAGATTTGCTGCAACTATGATGTCTTTTTCATGTTGGTATTTCCGGGCTTACCCATTTGATATATTCCCTCAACAAAAAAAAAATATGTACCTTAATGGCGATATCAGGGTCTAAAATATTAAAAAAAAAATGGAAGATTTACTGCAACCATGATGTCTTTTCATGTTGGTATTTCCGGGCTTTCCCATTTGATATTTTCCCTCATTATAAAATATCCCTCTAAAATATTTTACAAAAAGTATTTGCATCGATTTCTCTATTTCGTTAGTCTCTGGTTACTCTAAATGTCGAAATTAAACTTAAATATAAAAAATAAGTTAAAGATTTTAAGCACGTTTAAGGGTTAATTTTATATTTATTCATACTTGCATTTTAAGTGCCAGACGTGTGCAACAGCTTTATGTAATATCTGACCAGTTCCTGGATTCTGTAACTTTTTGCGAACCGAAAATCGTTATATATGATGAATATGATATGAATTGTTTCTCCAGAATTACTTTAAATTTTTTTTCACTAGTCCTTTAAGGGTTAATTTCACCTTTAAGGTGGAGCTAGTGCTCAGAGCGGTTCAATGTGAAGTTTTTTATATGTGTTAAGAGTCTTTTACAAGAATTTAATGTTGAATAATTTTATGACACTAATTGCCGATATTATCGGTCCAGATTTCGAGAGAAGTATTATAAGAACAATGAAAAATTTAAGAAATTAAAAAATCCCTGTCTGCGATCTATTTTAAGTCGTTGAAGATTGACAAATCTATCGATGATTTTCAAATGTATGTCTTTGATATGGTTCGCGGAATTTTTATTTTTTTCGTATTAAAAACTGGCGTCTGTTGGCCACCATTTTGATATTTGACTAGTGTCCCGAAATATGACACTAGTGAAATACAAATTAACTGACGTAAGAATTATCAAAATTGGCCCTCGCGTTCGATTTAGAAACGAACTTACATGGGCTCATACATAATACCCTTCTTTGAGCAGTCTTTTAAAAAGGCCCATACAGGGAAAAGTTAGAGCGGTAAAGTGTTCCACAAAAATATTCCTCGTAAGATTAGAGATAAAAATTTTTAACACATCCTAAGCCTAATATGCAATGATTGTATTGGTGTGGATGTTTTTGTTACCTTTATCACAAATGGGCTCTTAGATGATGCAATTTAACTTCGTGAAATGTTTTTTCATTGTAATTTTTTGCGGTCAAACATTCTATTTGGGGCATTAAAAGAGGATATTCAATTTAGCAACATTTAAGCGAAATTGTGATAGGAAATTGTTTTTATCGTGTGTGTCATGATTACGTACAGGCCTCAATCCCATCCATCCAAGCATTTTCTATTGAAGTAAACTGTATTTTTAATATATTTTAAATTTAATAAGCCTATATTCTTGATTTTTTTTTGATTGGGGAAGGGTGAAGGGGGGTTTAAGTGATATATATAGAATATATATGTATATATGTGTGTATGAGGTCACATACGTTTTTTGATATTTTGGCAACAAAATGCTTACAAATATGTTGGAACATTTGAAAGTATTTTATTAAATTTTTTGAATGAAAGCATAAATGTTTTTTAAAACATAATTCCATTACCCCAATATTTCTTTAAAAAATATGCTATAGAATTAGTAAATTGCTCAAAAATTGTAATTATATTATTTAAAGCATTCTTTTGAGGGCTGAATTCAATTTTTTACTATTGCCTAACTATAATTTACAGTCAAGGTATTTGGAAATAATTCTTCTTACCAGTTTAAAATGGACAAATAATATCATCAATACTTTTTGTTATATTAAAGAATCATTTGAATTTCTTTTAAAAATGGTTTTTTTTGCCTCTCTGACATCACAAGAAAAAACAAAATTTTTGCAATCTTGCTGGCTTTTCAAATTGCCAAATGCAATGCAAATCAATAAATTTTACAGAAAACAGGTCTTCTTTGAACATGTTCAATTGCAGTAATATTACAAGAGAACAAGACAACAGGACACTACATGCCCAAAAGCTTGTAAATGGTAAAGTATTTTCTTTGCTGTTATTCATTTTAAATTCCTGCTTTTACTTTAAAATGTTTGCATGGAAAATTGGATGGCTTCTTCGAAATCATATTACTCAAGAAATAATTTTTCAATTAATATTTAGTTTGTAGAAAAATTTGATTTTTTAGCAAAGGCAGGAAGGTGTACGTACGTACAATCCTAAAGGATTACCATTCTTGCCATCTGCACTTTGTTTCCATGAATAATTTAATATTTTTAAAATTTTATATTTTCATATTTCATTTTATTTGGTTGTGGCTTTTGACCAGGCGGTGGTGGTCAGGTTTTCTAATTTTGCCAGCATCATGAGTTCAAGGTAACTTTGTTGCTATTCCTATTAATGCTATTGCGGAACTTTTGTTATATATGAATATATTATGCTCTCAATTTAATTAAGTTAGGGTACAAAATAAAAATATATTTAGCTATGTAGTCCAGTAAAACATACTAATAAATTATTTATTAAAAACAAATTTATATTATGAATTTTGAGCCACCCTAATATTGTTATTTTCTTCCAGTGTCGCTCTGCTACTGCTTGATTACTAAAATAGCAAAAAAAAAAACTTATGCTTGAGAGTATTTCAATGCCAAAAAACATAAATGAGCTGGTGTTATAATGAAGTTAAGGATTTAAATTATGTACATACATACATACCTACATATCACATACACACATTTATTATTTTCATTGCTTGTACGAGTACTACACAGAGTATGTGTATCCATTTCGTGTAGTAATACAAAGCAATATTAATTTAAAGGGATACACAATCAGCAATCCTGCCTGAAATGGCTAAAGGCATAACATTCCTTAATGAATATTTAAGTGTATGAATAATTGAAAAAATTAGACGAGGCAAAGTGAAGCAGAACATTTTACTTCATTACATTTAGCACTTAATTAGGATACAAATGAAATTTTAATACAAGGGAAATCGAGCAAAAGTACTTTCATTAACATTTATTTAAGACTTTAATATCTCTGAAATAATGAGTGAAAAATTGCGAAAGAAAGAGAACTGAAAAAATATGGGAATTGTTGAGCTTGCAGGCCATTGTTGAATCTTCCCAGACTTTTTCAGTTCAAAAACAAATTAATGGGTATCGAAAATCGTTATGAAAAACAGTCCGCCATCTTTAAATAAAAAGGTCGGCCATATTACACTTATAGTGGAGTCACTTTTGAACGACTCACCCGATTAAACACAAATTGTCAACAATCGACAAATCTCTTTGTGACTGATTCGATCGGCTTTTGAAACTTAAATTAAAAAAAATTTAATTCAAACTTTGTTTTCGAAAATTTTCGAAATCTAACGAACCTAATCAATTTACCATAGCTTATTTTGTTTCAATTGCAAAAAATGTTCTACTAATCCCTTGACCTATTCTCAAGTTATGAGATGTTGACATACAAACACTCAATAATACATATACTAACATAAATATCTCCACACGCTCATCACAGCGCAGATAATCAGAATGGACTCTCAGGACTTCAAAACGTTGAAATACGACTATGACGAATACTCGATTTTCGAAAATTATTTATTTATTGGCTTTTCATTTCATTAAAGGTATATTTGTTTTCCAACTACTAGGTTATTTAAAAATGACCTTTCTGAAAAAGTACACTTAGGGAAAAACTGCAACTTAAAAAATAAGAACGCGTTACATTAATTCAATAATTTTTAAAATAATTGAAAATGTACGAGTATATTTAAATACTTAAAAATAAATAAATAATGTAAATTAATACTTTTAATCCCCGACTAAAAAGTTTGTAACGTTTGTTTATGTATCTGTGTGTCTGTCCGTGTCCACGTATAGACCAAACGGCTGGTTCGATTTTGATTTAGTTTTTCTGTTTGAAAGTTGACTTGATTGAGAGGGTTATAAGCTTTATTTTAAGAAAAATGATACAGACGTTTAGAAGATATCACATCCTTGCTACATATACTCGGGGTTTTTTAAATTTTAAACTTTTATTATTCCAGATAATGAATTAAGAAATTTCAACATTACTAGATTTTCGTTAATGTTTCTTCTTAATACAATACGGTTTTATTCATTTCAAGCTTTTTTTCTCTGAGTGTAGTATTCTGAGATAAAAGCATTTAAAAAATCCAAATTTTGGAAAAATAATGCTTTACAAAATCCTTTTCATAAGAATTTAATTTTTACAGTGTTTTTTTTGGAACGTAGTCCAATTCTTAAAGCGCCTTTTCTTGAAATCAGAAGTAGCTCTTCATAAAAGTTGCTTGTTATGAAAATTAATATTTCATAAAAAGTACCTTTTCATAAATACTACTTTTTCATAAAAAGTACCTTTTCATAAATAGTACCTTTTCATAAATAGTACCTTTTCATATTTAGTACCTTTTCATAAAAAGTACCTTTTCATAAATAGTACCTTTTCATAAACACCATTTTTTAACAAAACGTACTTTTTAATAAAAAGCACTTCAAATAATATACTTTTTCACCAAATGTACCAATTTTTTTTTCATAAAACTTCTCATTAAAGGTACCTTATCATAACAAGCAAATTTTCACAAAAAGTTTATGCCTTTTCATAAAAAATAAAATTTTCATAAAAAGTACGTTTTCATAAAAAAATTATTAAAACATAAAAAGTACCTTTTCATAAACAATACGTTATTAAATTTTCGTTATAATTACCTTTTCATAACAGGTAAACTTTCGTAAAAAGTACCTTTTCATAAAAAGTACCATTTGATAAGAGGTACCTTTCCATAAAAAGTACCTTCACATGAAAAGTGTCTTTTGATAACAAGTAAATTTTTTACTTACTTTTTTTTAAAGTATCATGTAATAAAAAGTACATTTTCATTAAAAGCACCTTTTAATATATATTATTTAAAAACAAATTACCTGCGTAAAAAGTACTTGTTTACAAAAATCAGCTACTCATAAAATGTATCTTTTATATTAAGTACCTTTTCATGACAAGTACCCTTTCATAAAAAGTACATTTTCGAAATAAGTACGTAATCACAAAAAATTATTTAGGGCCAATTTTACCAACTTATTTAAATATCAATTTATATTTAAAAGTAATTTTTCCATACAAAAATTAATGAAAATCGACATTTAAATATGAATTGATATTTAAATAGAGTTGGTGAGTTGGTTGGTTGGCCCTTAAGCATTAAAAGGACGTTTTCATAAGAACAACCCTTTCTTAAAAAGGTATTATTTCATAAAAAATAGCATTTCATAAAAAGTACTTTTTCATTAAAAGTACGTTTTCGCAAAAAGTACAAGTTTCCTAACAAGTACCTTTTCATAAAAAGTACTTTTTCGTAAAATTACCTTTTCATATAAGAATTTTTTTTATAAAATGTACGTTTTCATAAAAAAAACTATTCAAACATATAAAGTACTTTGAATAGCAATAAAAATTACCTTTTGATATAAATAACCTTTAACCACCACTTTTTTAACAAGTACCTTTTTTAAAAAGACCTTTTTATAAAAAGTATCTCTTTTTAAAAAGTACTTTTTTTAAAGAACATTTTTTTAAAGTGCCATTTTTAAAAAGTACCTTTTCATAAAAAAGTACCTTTTCATAAAAACTGGAAATTAGCTTTTTATACAAATTTTAAAGTTTTGGTCATAAAAAGTACCTTTCCATTAAAGGTGTACCGTTATGAAAAGTAAATTTTTTATAAAATACTACCTTTTGATACGAAGACCCTATCATAGAAATTACTGTTTTATAAGAAGTACTTTTTGACAATCTTTTAAAATGTGCTGTAAAAAAATCTTTCAAACTTATTGCATACAAATCTTTCAAACTTATTGATTTAACCTAATATGATTTTTTTCGTTAAATGTAATTTATAACAAAAATATTTTTAAATACTACAATAATTGAAATTTATTTGCTGGTGGTTTAGCATGTCTATATACGTATTTCATTGGCGCTTAAACCAAATCATCAGTAGACTTCAACCACAATTTTGAACAGTCACAAACCTCTTACTTTATGCACAGACTTTCAAAAACTATATGAGAATTCATAAAACAATAATATTTTTGAAAATCACAAAGAAAAAATAAGCTTAGTAGACTTTGAAACTGTTACAAAACCCAGCAAATAATTTATATTCAGGTGAACTCATTTTATTTTTCTAAATACGTATATAGACATGCTAAACCACCAGCAAATAAATTTCATTAAAAATATTTTTATTTATATTTTTTTTTTATTTAAATAAATGAAGGTAATTTTCTAATTTTTATTTTCCTTTCTGCAACCACTAAAAGGTCAATTAATATATTTGTTTTAAATCTTTTACAAACCTAGTTTATAACTTATTTTTTGTGCAGGTCAACAGTGGGCCAGATAATATTAAACATAAAAATGTTATAACATGAAACATAATTTTACGAAAGGAGTAAACTGAACATAATGCAGTGTTTGTGCGTTTATGGATGGTTGGAAACTTTTGAAATTAATTTGAAATTGATTAATTATTTTTTTATTTATTTTTTCTTGTACGTTTTTGTGTATATCTGGTGCTTCCTTACACCTGCTACCCTTCGCTTCCATTTTTTGTTATATGTATCTTAATATCAATTACTGGATGGGGCAATATAGAGAGGACTTGCGAAAGATTTTCTACAGAGTTTTTTTAACTTTCGGCGCCCGTTACTCTTCTGCTTGTTTCGCATTGCTGTTTGTAATTTATTTAATACAACAGTTTCGTTGGTTTTTTTTCATGTTTTATTTTCATTTCATTTGCCCGACTGCAATTTGTAAATTTTTACTAACATGATTTCTGTGGTCACTTAAACAAAATAATATTTATTTTTACATTGTAAGTTGTTGCATATAAAAATAATGTCATCATATGAAAATGCATGGAAATTGTATTTTATTTTATTTAATTTTTTCAAATATAAAACTTAATTAAAATGGATTAAATTTCATTAAGTTAGCAACATGAAACTAAAAATAGAACACAAAAAGAGTAAAACTTTTTATTTTAATTTAAAAAGGATTCACTTTTGACTGTTTCAGCTAAATATTGCTGACACTTGTTTAATGAAACAAAACTATATAAATAGAAATATTAAATAATTATGCATTAAATAAAAATAAAAAAATTGCAAAAAATTAAACCTATAACTATGCTCTTATATTTATCAAACTGAAAGCCGTAAATTATACTTTAATTATATCTCTTTTGCAATTATCTTGTTAATGTCATAATTATATTAAACTTTTTGCCAGTTGTTGAAATTTGTTTGTCATTGTTTAACGTTTCTTTGTTTTTTTTTTTAATTATCAACTATGTAGAATGATTTAATTATTCCAATTTTTTTTAATAACTGATTAGTGAAAAAAAAAATAAATTTAATGGAATTTAATATAACAATCACTATGAAATTCATCTGCTTTACACAGAAAAAAATATCATCAAAATGCAACCAGCAAAACAAATTGTTAATAGTTAATTTAAATTAAAATATATATTTAGTTAATATAAAAAATTAAGTTGTTGATATGACGAAAAAAGAAATTTTTTTCAATAAACTGAACTAACCAAATTTTATGTTATACATGGTGCAAAAACTCAAAAAATTCATTGTTGATTCAACAAATTAAAATTTTTCTAGTCAATCAAGTTACTCATCAAAATTATTTGTTAAATTATATCATAACGGAATATGCACATGTAGAAGAAACCAAAGAACTCGCATTTTGTGTGTATTCATTATTTGCTTATCTAATAACGATTTGCTCTTTAGCTGAGTGGTAAGGATATTAGTCTATTAATCAAGAGATTGCCGGTTCGACTCATCCAAACATCTTTTAAATTTACCAAAACGCAAAATTCTAAAAAAATATAAAAAAAAATACAAACAAAGAAACAACACATTAGAATTTGAAAAACAAATTCATTAAAAAAATTTATTTTTCTGTTAACAACTCAATTGTTAATAACACAATAATTTTAATTGGAAATAATTGAGTTGATTTTGTTTTCTTATGTTACAAATGTGTATTTGTATTTACAAAAATCGTTGTAGGTGCCTTTTTAAATAATATTTTAATTGTATTCACAAATAAATTATTTGTATTTACAAATCTTTTTTTTCTGTGTATATTAATCAAGTAGCTGGCTGCCTGCCTATTGTTAAAATTGCTTAATTGTTTATTATTAATTTTTTTTTCTTGTTTCATAGGAAAATTAAAAATTCTATTAAATATAATATATATAATAATATAAAAAGTCAATGAATAATATAGGCGTATGTATTTTAATATTAAATTATGTATGATATAACTAACTGTAATAAATAATAAAACGTTTATTAAATTAAATTAAAACAACAAAGTGTACAGTGTACGAGTACTTTAGAGAAAATTAATATTAAATTAATCTAAAGCATATTTCCAGAGATTTGTAAAACAGAAATTTATAGGAATTTTCACAACATTTAGGGATAAAAAAATATATTTTTGTTACAGTATATTTTAAAAATTTCCTTCAATAAAAAGAGACTTTATATGCAAAAGCTTTTCAAAAAATTTTCTTTTAAACTAAGTAGAATAGAATAGAATAGAATAGAATAGAATAGAATAGAATAGAATAGAATAGAATAGAATAGAA
This sequence comes from Tachina fera, assembly GCA_905220375.1. NCBI lineage: Eukaryota > Metazoa > Arthropoda > Insecta > Diptera > Tachinidae > Tachina > Tachina fera. The sequence goes on from LR999966.1 coordinate 11,113,980, forward strand.
TAGAATAGAATAGAATAGAATAGAATAGAATAGAATAGAATAGAATAGAATAGAATAGAATAGAATAGAATAGAATAGAATAGAATAGAATAGAATAGAATAGAATAGAATAGAATAGAATAGAATAGAATAGAATAGAATAGAATAGAATAGAATAGAATAGAATAGAATAGAATAGAATAGAATAGAATAGAATAGAATAGAATAGAATAGAATAGAATAGAATAGAATAGAATAGAATAGAATAGAATAGAATAGAATAGAATAGAATAGAATAGAATAGAATAGAATAGAATAGAATAGAATAGAATAGAATAGAATAGAATAGAATAGAATAGAATAGAATAGAATAGAATAGAATAGAATAGAATAGAATAGAATAGAATAGAATAGAATAGAATAGACTAGAATAGAATAGAATAGAATAGAATAGAATAGAATAGAATAGAATAGAATAGAATAGAATAGAATAGAATAGAATAGAATAGAATAGAATAGAATAGAATAGAATAGAATAGAATAGAATAGAATAGAATAGAATAGAATAGAATAGAATAGAATAGAATAGAATAGAATAGAATAGAATAGAATAGAATAGAATAGAATAGAATAGAATAGAATAGAATAGAATAGAATAGAATAGAATAGAATAGAATAGAATAGAATAGAATAGAATAGAATAGAATAGAATAGAATAGAATAGAATAGAATAGAATAGAATAGAATAGAATAGAATAGAATAGAATAGAATAGAATAGAATAGAATAGAATAGAATAGAATAGAATAGAATAGAATAGAATAGAATAGAATAGAATAGAATAGAATAGAATAGAATAGAATAGAATAGAATAGAATAGAATAGAATAGAATAGAATAGAATAGAATAGAATAGAATAGAATAGAATAGAATAGAATAGAATAGAATAGAATAGAATAGAATAGAATAGAATAGAATAGAATAGAATAGAATAGAATAGAATAGAATAGAATAGAATAGAATAGAATAGAATAGAATAGAATAGAATAGAATAGAATAGAATAGAATAGAATAGAATAGAATAGAATAGAATAGAATAGAATAGAATAGAATAGAATAGAATAGAATAGAATAGAATAGAATAGAATAGAATAGAATAGAATAGAATAGAATAGAATAGAATAGAATAGAATAGAATAGAATAGAATAGAATAGAATAGAATAGAATAGAATAGAATAGAATAGAATAGAATAGAATAGAATAGAATAGAATAGAATAGAATAGAATAGAATAGAATAGAATAGAATAGAATAGAATAGAATAGAATAGAATAGAATAGAATAGAATAGAATAGAATAGAATAGAATAGAATAGAATAGAATAGAATAGAATAGAATAGAATAGAATAGAATAGAATAGAATAGAATAGAATAGAATAGAATAGAATAGAATAGAATAGAATAGAATAGAATAGAATAGAATAGAATAGAATAGAATAGAATAGAATAGAATAGAATAGAATAGAATAGAATAGAATAGAATAGAATAGAATAGAATAGAATAGAATAGAATAGAATAGAATAGAATAGAATAGAATAGAATAGAATAGAATAGAATAGAATAGAATAGAATAGAATAGAATAGAATAGAATAGAATAGAATAGAATAGAATAGAATAGAATAGAATAGAATAGAATAGAATAGAATAGAATAGAATAGAATAGAATAGAATAGAATAGAATAGAATAGAATAGAATAGAATAGAATAGAATAGAATAGAATAGAATAGAATAGAATAGAATAGAATAGAATAGAATAGAATAGAATAGAATAGAATAGAATAGAATAGAATAGAATAGAATAGAATAGAATAGAATAGAATAGAATAGAATAGAATAGAATAGAATAGAATAGAATAGAATAGAATAGAATAGAATAGAATAGAATAGAATAGAATAGAATAGAATAGAATAGAATAGAATAGAATAGAATAGAATAGAATAGAATAGAATAGAATAGAATAGAATAGAATAGAATAGAATAGAATAGAATAGAATAGAATAGAATAGAATAGAATAGAATAGAATAGAATAGAATAGAATAGAATAGAATAGAATAGAATAGAATAGAATAGAATAGAATAGAATAGAATAGAATAGAATAGAATAGAATAGAATAGAATAGAATAGAATAGAATAGAATAGAATAGAATAGAATAGAATAGAATAGAATAGAATAGAATAGAATAGAATAGAATAGAATAGAATAGAATAGAATAGAATAGAATAGAATAGAATAGAATAGAATAGAATAGAATAGAATAGAATAGAATAGAATAGAATAGAATAGAATAGAATAGAATAGAATAGAATAGAATAGAATAGAATAGAATAGAATAGAATAGAATAGAATAGAATAGAATAGAATAGAATAGAATAGAATAGAATAGAATAGAATAGAATAGAATAGAATAGAATAGAATAGAATAGAATAGAATAGAATAGAATAGAATAGAATAGAATAGAATAGAATAGAATAGAATAGAATAGAATAGAATAGAATAGAATAGAATAGAATAGAATAGAATAGAATAGAATAGAATAGAATAGAATAGAATAGAATAGAATAGAATAGAATAGAATAGAATAGAATAGAATAGAATAGAATAGAATAGAATAGAATAGAATAGAATAGAATAGAATAGAATAGAATAGAATAGAATAGAATAGAATAGAATAGAATAGAATAGAATAGAATAGAATAGAATAGAATAGAATAGAATAGAATAGAATAGAATAGAATAGAATAGAATAGAATAGAATAGAATAGAATAGAATAGAATAGAATAGAATAGAATAGAATAGAATAGAATAGAATAGAATAGAATAGAATAGAATAGAATAGAATAGAATAGAATAGAATAGAATAGAATAGAATAGAATAGAATAGAATAGAATAGAATAGAATAGAATAGAATAGAATAGAATAGAATAGAATAGAATAGAATAGAATAGAATAGAATAGAATAGAATAGAATAGAATAGAATAGAATAGAATAGAATAGAATAGAATAGAATAGAATAGAATAGAATAGAATAGAATAGAATAGAATAGAATAGAATAGAATAGAATAGAATAGAATAGAATAGAATAGAATAGAATAGAATAGAATAGAATAGAATAGAATAGAATAGAATAGAATAGAATAGAATAGAATAGAATAGAATAGAATAGAATAGAATAGAATAGAATAGAATAGAATAGAATAGAATAGAATAGAATAGAATAGAATAGAATAGAATAGAATAGAATAGAATAGAATAGAATAGAATAGAATAGAATAGAATAGAATAGAATAGAATAGAATAGAATAGAATAGAATAGAATAGAATAGAATAGAATAGAATAGAATAGAATAGAATAGAATAGAATAGAATAGAATAGAATAGAATAGAATAGAATAGAATAGAATAGAATAGAATAGAATAGAATAGAATAGAATAGAATAGAATAGAATAGAATAGAATAGAATAGAATAGAATAGAATAGAATAGAATAGAATAGAATAGAATAGAATAGAATAGAATAGAATAGAATAGAATAGAATAGAATAGAATAGAATAGAATAGAATAGAATAGAATAGAATAGAATAGAATAGAATAGAATAGAATAGAATAGAATAGAATAGAATAGAATAGAATAGAATAGAATAGAATAGAATAGAATAGAATAGAATAGAATAGAATAGAATAGAATAGAATAGAATAGAATAGAATAGAATAGAATAGAATAGAATAGAATAGAATAGAATAGAATAGAATAGAATAGAATAGAATAGAATAGAATAGAATAGAATAGAATAGAATAGAATAGAATAGAATAGAATAGAATAGAATAGAATAGAATAGAATAGAATAGAATAGAATAGAATAGAATAGAATAGAATAGAATAGAATAGAATAGAATAGAATAGAATAGAATAGAATAGAATAGAATAGAATAGAATAGAATAGAATAGAATAGAATAGAATAGAATAGAATAGAATAGAATAGAATAGAATAGAATAGAATAGAATAGAATAGAATAGAATAGAATAGAATAGAATAGAATAGAATAGAATAGAATAGAATAGAATAGAATAGAATAGAATAGAATAGAATAGAATAGAATAGAATAGAATAGAATAGAATAGAATAGAATAGAATAGAATAGAATAGAATAGAATAGAATAGAATAGAATAGAATAGAATAGAATAGAATAGAATAGAATAGAATAGAATAGAATAGAATAGAATAGAATAGAATAGAATAGAATAGAATAGAATAGAATAGAATAGAATAGAATAGAATAGAATAGAATAGAATAGAATAGAATAGAATAGAATAGAATAGAATAGAATAGAATAGAATAGAATAGAATAGAATAGAATAGAATAGAATAGAATAGAATAGAATAGAATAGAATAGAATAGAATAGAATAGAATAGAATAGAATAGAATAGAATAGAATAGAATAGAATAGAATAGAATAGAATAGAATAGAATAGAATAGAATAGAATAGAATAGAATAGAATAGAATAGAATAGAATAGAATAGAATAGAATAGAATAGAATAGAATAGAATAGAATAGAATAGAATAGAATAGAATAGAATAGAATAGAATAGAATAGAATAGAATAGAATAGAATAGAATAGAATAGAATAGAATAGAATAGAATAGAATAGAATAGAATAGAATAGAATAGAATAGAATAGAATAGAATAGAATAGAATAGAATAGAATAGAATAGAATAGAATAGAATAGAACAGAATAGAATAGAATAGAATAGAATAGAATAGAATAGAATAGAATAGAATAGAATAGAATAGAATAGAATAGAATAGAATAGAATAGAATAGAATAGAATAGAATAGAATAGAATAGAATAGAATAGAATAGAATAGAATAGAATAGAATAGAATAGAATAGAATAGAATAGAATAGAATAGAATAGAATAGAATAGAATAGAATAGAATAGAATAGAATAGAATAGAATAGAATAGAATAGAATAGAATAGAATAGAATAGAATAGAATAGAATAGAATAGAATAGAATAGAATAGAATAGAATAGAATAGAATAGAATAGAATAGAATAGAATAGAATAGAATAGAATAGAATAGAATAGAATAGAATAGAATAGAATAGAATAGAATAGAATAGAATAGAATAGAATAGAATAGAATAGAATAGAATAGAATAGAATAGAATAGAATAGAATAGAATAGAATAGAATAGAATAGAATAGAATAGAATAGAATAGAATAGAATAGAATAGAATAGAATAGAATAGAATAGAATAGAATAGAATAGAATAGAATAGAATAGAATAGAATAGAATAGAATAGAATAGAATAGAATAGAATAGAATAGAATAGAATAGAATAGAATAGAATAGAATAGAATAGAATAGAATAGAATAGAATAGAATAGAATAGAATAGAATAGAATAGAATAGAATAGAATAGAATAGAATAGAATAGAATAGAATAGAATAGAATAGAATAGAATAGAATAGAATAGAATAGAATAGAATAGAATAGAATAGAATAGAATAGAATAGAATAGAATAGAATAGAATAGAATAGAATAGAATAGAATAGAATAGAATAGAATAGAATAGAATAGAATAGAATAGAATAGAATAGAATAGAATAGAATAGAATAGAATAGAATAGAATAGAATAGAATAGAATAGAATAGAATAGAATAGAATAGAATAGAATAGAATAGAATAGAATAGAATAGAATAGAATAGAATAGAATAGAATAGAATAGAATAGAATAGAATAGAAAAGAATAGAATAGAATAGAATAGAATAGAATAGAATAGAATAGAATAGAATAGAATAGAATAGAATAGAATAGAATAGAATAGAATAGAATAGAATAGAATAGAATAGAATAGAATAGAATAGAATAGAATAGAATAGAATAGAATAGAATAGAATAGAATAGAATAGAATAGAATAGAATAGAATAGAATAGAATAGAATAGAATAGAATAGAATAGAATAGAATAGAATAGAATAGAATAGAATAGAATAGAATAGAATAGAATAGAATAGAATAGAATAGAATAGAATAGAATAGAATAGAATAGAATAGAATAGAATAGAATAGAATAGAATAGAATAGAATAGAATAGAATAGAATAGAATAGAATAGAATAGAATAGAATAGAATAGAATAGAATAGAATAGAATAGAATAGAATAGAATAGAATAGAATAGAATAGAATAGAATAGAATAGAATAGAATAGAATAGAATAGAATAGAATAGAATAGAATAGAATAGAATAGAATAGAATAGAATAGAATAGAATAGAATAGAATAGAATAGAATAGAATAGAATAGAATAGAATAGAATAGAATAGAATAGAATAGAATAGAATAGAATAGAATAGAATAGAATAGAATAGAATAGAATAGAATAGAATAGAATAGAATAGAATAGAATAGAATAGAATAGAATAGAATAGAATAGAATAGAATAGAATAGAATAGAATAGAATAGAATAGAATAGAATAGAATAGAATAGAATAGAATAGAATAGAATAGAATAGAATAGAATAGAATAGAATAGAATAGAATAGAATAGAATAGAATAGAATAGAATAGAATAGAATAGAATAGAATAGAATAGAATAGAATAGAATAGAATAGAATAGAATAGAATAGAATAGAATAGAATAGAATAGAATAGAATAGAATAGAATAGAATAGAATAGAATAGAATAGAATAGAATAGAATAGAATAGAATAGAATAGAATAGAATAGAATAGAATAGAATAGAATAGAATAGAATAGAATAGAATAGAATAGAATAGAATAGAATAGAATAGAATAGAATAGAATAGAATAGAATAGAATAGAATAGAATAGAATAGAATAGAATAGAATAGAATAGAATAGAATAGAATAGAATAGAATAGAATAGAATAGAATAGAATAGAATAGAATAGAATAGAATAGAATAGAATAGAATAGAATAGAATAGAATAGAATAGAATAGAATAGAATAGAATAGAATAGAATAGAATAGAATAGAATAGAATAGAATAGAATAGAATAGAATAGAATAGAATAGAATAGAATAGAATAGAATAGAATAGAATAGAATAGAATAGAATAGAATAGAATAGAATAGAATAGAATAGAATAGAATAGAATAGAATAGAATAGAATAGAATAGAATAGAATAGAATAGAATAGAATAGAATAGAATAGAATAGAATAGAATAGAATAGAATAGAATAGAATAGAATAGAATAGAATAGAATAGAATAGAATAGAATAGAATAGAATAGAATAGAATAGAATAGAATAGAATAGAATAGAATAGAATAGAATAGAATAGAATAGAATAGAATAGAATAGAATAGAATAGAATAGAATAGAATAGAATAGAATAGAATAGAATAGAATAGAATAGAATAGAATAGAATAGAATAGAATAGAATAGAATAGAAAAGAATAGAATAGAATAGAATAGAATAGAATAGAATAGAATAGAATAGAATAGAATAGAATAGAATAGAATAGAATAGAATAGAATAGAATAGAATAGAATAGAATAGAATAGAATAGAATAGAATAGAATAGAATAGAATAGAATAGAATAGAATAGAATAGAATAGAATAGAATAGAATAGAATAGAATAGAATAGAATAGAATAGAATAGAATAGAATAGAATAGAATAGAATAGAATAGAATAGAATAGAATAGAATAGAATAGAATAGAATAGAATAGAATAGAATAGAATAGAATAGAATAGAATAGAATAGAATAGAATAGAATAGAATAGAATAGAATAGAATAGAATAGAATAGAATAGAATAGAATAGAATAGAATAGAATAGAATAGAATAGAATAGAATAGAATAGAATAGAATAGAATAGAATAGAATAGAATAGAATAGAATAGAATAGAATAGAATAGAATAGAATAGAATAGAATAGAATAGAATAGAATAGAATAGAATAGAATAGAATAGAATAGAATAGAATAGAATAGAATAGAATAGAATAGAATAGAATAGAATAGAATAGAATAGAATAGAATAGAATAGAATAGAATAGAATAGAATAGAATAGAATAGAATAGAATAGAATAGAATAGAATAGAATAGAATAGAATAGAATAGAATAGAATAGAATAGAATAGAATAGAATAGAATAGAATAGAATAGAATAGAATAGAATAGAATAGAATAGAATAGAATAGAATAGAATAGAATAGAATAGAATAGAATAGAATAGAATAGAATAGAATAGAATAGAATAGAATAGAATAGAATAGAATAGAATAGAATAGAATAGAATAGAATAGAATAGAATAGAATAGAATAGAATAGAATAGAATAGAATAGAATAGAATAGAATAGAATAGAATAGAATAGAATAGAATAGAATAGAATAGAATAGAATAGAATAGAATAGAATAGAATAGAATAGAATAGAATAGAATAGAATAGAATAGAATAGAATAGAATAGAATAGAATAGAATAGAATAGAATAGAATAGAATAGAATAGAATAGAATAGAATAGAATAGAATAGAATAGAATAGAATAGAATAGAATAGAATAGAATAGAATAGAATAGAATAGAATAGAATAGAATAGAATAGAATAGAATAGAATAGAATAGAATAGAATAGAATAGAATAGAATAGAATAGAATAGAATAGAATAGAATAGAATAGAATAGAATAGAATAGAATAGAATAGAATAGAATAGAATAGAATAGAATAGAATAGAATAGAATAGAATAGAATAGAATAGAATAGAATAGAATAGAATAGAATAGAATAGAATAGAATAGAATAGAATAGAATAGAATAGAATAGAATAGAATAGAATAGAATAGAATAGAATAGAATAGAATAGAATAGAATAGAATAGAATAGAATAGAATAGAATAGAATAGAATAGAATAGAATAGAATAGAATAGAATAGAATAGAATAGAATAGAATAGAATAGAATAGAATAGAATAGAATAGAATAGAATAGAATAGAATAGAATAGAATAGAATAGAATAGAATAGAATAGAATAGAATAGAATAGAATAGAATAGAATAGAATAGAATAGAATAGAATAGAATAGAATAGAATAGAATAGAATAGAATAGAATAGAATAGAATAGAATAGAATAGAATAGAATAGAATAGAATAGAATAGAATAGAATAGAATAGAATAGAATAGAATAGAATAGAATAGAATAGAATAGAATAGAATAGAATAGAATAGAATAGAATAGAATAGAATAGAATAGAATAGAATAGAATAGAATAGAATAGAATAGAATAGAATAGAATAGAATAGAATAGAATAGAATAGAATAGAATAGAATAGAATAGAATAGAATAGAATAGAATAGAATAGAATAGAATAGAATAGAATAGAATAGAATAGAATAGAATAGAATAGAATAGAATAGAATAGAATAGAATAGAATAGAATAGAATAGAATAGAATAGAATAGAATAGAATAGAATAGAATAGAATAGAATAGAATAGAATAGAATAGAATAGAATAGAATAGAATAGAATAGAATAGAATAGAATAGAATAGAATAGAATAGAATAGAATAGAATAGAATAGAATAGAATAGAATAGAATAGAATAGAATAGAATAGAATAGAATAGAATAGAATAGAATAGAATAGAATAGAATAGAATAGAATAGAATAGAATAGAATAGAATAGAATAGAATAGAATAGAATAGAATAGAATAGAATAGAATAGAATAGAATAGAATAGAATAGAATAGAATAGAATAGAATAGAATAGAATAGAATAGAATAGAATAGAATAGAATAGAATAGAATAGAATAGAATAGAATAGAATAGAATAGAATAGAATAGAATAGAATAGAATAGAATAGAATAGAATAGAATAGAATAGAATAGAATAGAATAGAATAGAATAGAATAGAATAGAATAGAATAGAATAGAATAGAATAGAATAGAATAGAATAGAATAGAATAGAATAGAATAGAATAGAATAGAATAGAATAGAATAGAATAGAATAGAATAGAATAGAATAGAATAGAATAGAATAGAATAGAATAGAATAGAATAGAATAGAATAGAATAGAATAGAATAGAATAGAATAGAATAGAATAGAATAGGGGGAAAGATCTGGTCCAAAGACCGGCACTAAGTAACTCTTATTAAAAAAAACAATTTATATACATAAATACCTTTAAAACAATTATATGTAATCAAGTACTTTATAAAAGAGTAACGTTTAAAATAGTACCTTTTTAAGAAATACTTTTTGCAAGTCCATCCTTCTAATTATAGTCAAGTTTAAGAGCGTACCTTTAAAAAAGTACTTTTTAAAAAAAGTTCTTTTAAAAAGTTCATTAAAAATTAAATATATTTAAAAAAACATTTTTTAAGACAATTACCTTAAAAAAGTACTTTTTGTATATTTATATTAAGTACCTTTTAAAAAAGTAAACTAAAAAAATATACCTTTAACAGAAGTTAACTTATAAATTTTATTTTTAAAATACGTTTTAAAAATAAGTACCTTTTATATATAAATACCTTTTAAAAATACGTACTTCTTAATAAAGTATCTTTAAAAAAAAATACTTTATAAAAAAATTCCTATAAAAAAGTAATTTAAAAAAAAATTTATCTTAAAAAAAGTATATTTTTCAAAAAGCACCTGTAAAAAAACTTATTTAAAATAAAGTACCTTTTAAAAATTACCTTTTAAGAAAAAGTATATTTTAAGAAAATTACCTTTAAAAGAAGTACCTTTTAAAACAAGTACTTTTTAAACAAGTAGCTTTCACAAAAACTACCTTTCACAAAAAGGACCTTAAAAAATACCTTTTGAAAAAGTAAGTCTTAAAAAGTACCTTCTAGTAAAAAACAGTTCCTTTTTAAGGTTATACTTCTGTAAAAAGATACCCTTTAAAAATTAAATTTTTTATAAATTCCTTGTTATAAAAATATATATCTTAAAAAAGTACCTGTTGCATAAAAGTACCTTTAAAAAAATTATCTATTAAAAAAAGTATTTTTTAAATAAAAGTACCTGTTGCATAAAAGTACCTTTAAAAAAATTATCTATTAAAAATAGTACCTTTTAAATAAAAGTACCTTTTAAATAAAAGTACCTTTTAAATAAAAGTACCTTTTAAATAAAAGTACCTTTTAAATAAAAGTACCTTTTAAATAAAAGTACCTTTTAAATAAAAGTACCTTTTGAATAAAAGTACCTTTTAAATAAAAGTACCTTTTAAATAAAAGTACCTTTTAAATAAAAGTACCTTTTAAAAAAACTATATTTTAAAAAAGTACCTTTTAAAAATATTACCTTTTAAAAAGAGTACCTTTTAAAAAAAGTACCTTTTAAATAAAAGAACCTTTTCAAAAAGTACCGCTTAAAGATAAGTACATTAAAATGAAGCACCTTTCAAAATCACATTTAAAAAAAGGGCCTTAAAAATAAGGACATTTAAAAAAACACCTTTTAAACAAAAATACTTTTAAAAGAATACATATTAAAAAGAACCTTTTAATAAAAAAAACTTTTTAAAAAATTACATTTTCAGTCTAATAATTCTTTAAAAAAAATGACATTTTAAACAACGTACCTTCTAAAAAGTACTTTATAAAAAGTAGCTTTTTAAAGAAATCCCTTTTAAAAGAGTATTTTTAAAAATATAACCTTTAGAAAAGCACCTTTTAAAAGTAAGTATTTTAAAAATTACAGTTTAAAAATACGATATTAGTCATATATATTTTGAAAAATTTATATATTAAAAAGGATCATTTAAAAGAATAATTGAAGAAATACCTTTCAAAACCAAGTAAATTTTAGGAAGAGTATTAGATTAGAGAGTACATATTGAATAAAGTACCTTTTAAGAAATATCAGTAAAAAAAGTATTTAAAAAATGCGTTTCCAAGAAGTACTTTTTTAAGAAAGTAGCTTATAAGATAGTACCCATTATATACACTTTTTAAAAATAAGTACCTTTGACAAAAAGTACCGTTTAAGTACATGTACCCTTACAAAATATCCTGTTTAAAAAGTTAGCTTTTAAGAAGTGCTATTTGGTAAAAGTACCTTTTTTAAAAGTACTTTTTAGAGAAAGTATCTTTTGTAAAAGTACTTTTTGGTAAAAGCACCTTTTTTAAAAGTACTTTTTAGAAAAAGTATCTTTGGTAAAAGTACTTTTTGGTAAAAGTAACTTTTTTAAAGTACGTTTTTTAAAAGTATTTTTTTTTTGAAAAAGTACCTTTTTTAAAAGTAATTTTTTTGAAAAAGTAATTTTTTAGAAAATACTTTTTGAAAAAAGTACCTTTTAAGAAAGTAATTTTGTGGAAAAGTACCTCTTAAGAAAGTACTGTTTAAAAAAGTACCTTTTTAAAAGCACTTTTTGAAAAAAGTACCTTTTTAAAAGTAATATTTGGCAAAAGTACCTTTAACAAAAAGTACTTTTTACAAAAGTATGTTTTTAAAAACTAATGTTGCGAAAACATCCTTTAAAAAAATTTACTTTTGAAAAAATGCAATTAAAAAAAGAAACTTTAAAAAAGTATCTTTAAAAAGTACTTTTTGAAAAAAGTTTATTTCCCAAAAAATTGTTTTTCAAAATTGTCCGAAACAACACTCCAGAAACAAAATATCGAAGTGGTGATAAAAAAATAATTACTTTAGGCTGTTCTTTACTTGCTGAATAATAATGGTGATCTATATATGTACGTATTATTATGTATTATTCCTTTAAAACCTGTCTCGTTGTTTTGAAACTATAAATTACTCATGCATGTAAATGTTAACCTTGTAAATATTACATAAATTTAAAAAACATTGTTCGTTCATTAACATCTATATTAAAATCATGAAAATTTTTGAAGAAAAAAAATGAGACAAAAAAAGTAAGTTATGAGTTTGTTGCATTATATGCTTATACTCGTATGTATGTATGTATGTGTGTAGCATTTGTTTTAATTTTTTAGTGAAACTTGGCGTAAAATATGCATGACTTCCTTTTATTCTGCTTTATGGATAATGTTTTATCTAGAATTTTAAGTGATTTTTTTTAATACATACATACTTGCATACTTTGACCTTATGTGGAAAATATCCTAATAAATAAACAGAAAAGGATAGTTTTAAATTCTTTTTATTATCATTAATGTTTAATGGGCAGCTAAAGGACTTAAAGGATTTATTGTCAAGGGAAGAAAAAAAATAAATAAAAATTAAAAAACGAAAATCAGTATTTCAATATCATGACCAATAATTTCATATCTCGGGAGATCTTATAACTAAAAAGAAATTTTTTCATAAATCAACATAGTGTTTGCACTTCCAGTTCATGATTTTTTTTAAAAAAAACTCCTTATTTTTAACACTGTTTATAAAACACTTTAAAGAAATGCTTTTGGGCGAAGTCTTATAAGCATTTTTAATATCAATTTAAATGAAATTTTTATGTATTTTAGCAAAGAGTAAATGCATACAGGGAAACATATCATAAAAGAAACAATTACTCATAGAATTAAATTACAAAACCTGAGGCAAAATAAAGCAATAGCATAAATTATTTCACAAAAGATGTCTCACCGAGGTTACTAGTACAAATTAATCTTATATTAAGATTAAAAACATTATGCCAGTTTAATTGAACACTAAACTATGGCCAATTGATAATCAATAAATTTAAAATTTTCCACGGTGCAAAAATATGTAATATTTGCACCTTTTTCACGAAGTTCTGTGTCCTTATTTTGTTCTGTGCATACTTTATTCCTTAACTATGTGTGCATGTTAATTTCAGTGCTTCCTTTTCCCCAGTCGTATTCTGTTCAAGCACAAAGAAATTGCGTAGATAACTGTTAGAAGCAACATTTACATAGAACATTAATATTTGTATATACATAAGTATTTCTATACTTAAATACATATGTACATATACTTTAATACACTTTTAGATACTTGTTAGTACATACAAACAAAACTAAACAATAATTTTATATTCCCACTTGAAATACATTTAATGTAAATTTTGTCTCCTCACCACAGGCGGAGTTTGTTTTCTTTAGAGCGAAATATAGAAAAATGAATCCACACTTAAAAAAGTATAAATATGCTAAAATGACAGCAAATTTCAATATTTTTTATGTGAAGGTAGTTTTTTTATTAAATGGTACCTTTTTTATAAAAAGGTACATTATAAAAAGGAACTTTGTAGGTATGTACTAAAAAAATACTTTTTTATAAAATTATGTTCTGTAAAAAAGATACTTTTCTTGTAGAAATTATCTTTTTTATTAAGAGGTACTTTTTTATAAAAGGTACTTTTTTATAAAAGGTACCTTTTTGCAAAAGGTACTTTCTTACAAAAGGTACTTTCTTACAAAAGGTACTTTTTTATAAAAGGTACTTTCTTACAAAAGGTACTTTTTTATAAAAGGTACTTTCTTACAAAAGGTACTTTTTTATAAATGGTGCTATTTTATTAAAAGGTACTTTTTAAAAACAGGTACTTTTACATAAAAGGTACTTTTTTTTTAAATGGTACTTTATAATAAAAGGTACTTTATATTTAAAGGTACTTTTATATACAAGGTACTTTCTTTTAAAAGGTAATTTTTATATAAAAGTGCTTTTTTATTAAAAGGTACTTTTTATATAAGTGCTTTTTTTATTAAAAGGTACTTTTTATAAACCGGTACTATTTTAAAAAAGGTACTTTTTTATAAAAGTTAAATAATAGGTACTTTTTCATAAAAAGTAGTTTTATATAAAAGATATTTTTTTAAAAAGGTACTTTGTCACAAAAGGTACTTTGTTTAAAAAAAATGTATTTTTTAATAAAAGGTACTTTTTTGTAAAAAATACTTTATATATACTTTATATGTAAAAACGCTCAATTTTATAAGAGAGTTCTTTTTTATGAATCAGTCCTTTTTTAACATAAGGTACTTTTTAAAAAAGGGTACCTTTTTATAAAACATATTTTTTTTAGGTATGTACTTTTTGAAAAAAACTAAAATTTTGTGTAAAGTAATTTTCACTAGCTAAGTACTTTTTTATAAAGTACTTTTTCATAAAAAAGTACTTTTTTATTACAAGATAGTTTTTTATAATAAAGTACTTTTGTATGCAACGTACTTTTTTATAAATATGTACTTTTTATATAACAAAGTTCTTTTTGATAACAAAGTTGCTTTTGGCAAAAAGTGTTACTTTAAAAAAATCTACTTTTTAATTTTGATATTTGTTTATAGAAATAAAATTTGAAAAAATACTTTTCTTAAGCGCAAATTTTTTTATTGAAAAATTTCCTTTTTTGTTGTTTCTTTTTTTTTGTAAAAATTAATTTGTTATAAAAGTATATTTTCTAAAACGGTAGCTCTTTGGAAAAAAGCTACACTTATAAAAGCAAAAAACTTTGACTTTTAAAATTTGAGCCCCACACATACGAGTATTTAAAAACGAATTCCACCACACTTCCAACAGCGATAACAAGTAGCTGCAGATATTTTTCCCTACTTATGTAAATATTATTTCCTTGTTAACACTTAAATATTCACTCACTCTCACACCTGCTTTGATTTTATTCAATTTACATAAGCAGCAGCTATGAAATATTTTTAAAAGATTTTTGTTGAAATACTGAAATTTACATTTCTTGGCACACACGTTAGTTGCGCTTCAAATACTTTGGGTGGCTGTGAGCATTTTGTTGGCCAAAATATATGAATGTAATGACTTTAAATTATTCTCTTTCGTAAATATTTTAATGTTTGCTGTGTTCGCGTAATGTGGAAAAAACTCCCTTAAGGAGGAAAAGAAAATCTTCTTTAGCAAAATAATAAAAAGGGGGAAACAAAGAAACACAAACCTGGGGCAAATGTGCTGCAAATAAATATATTGTGAAGTGAAGATACTGATTACAAGATGTAACTCCACAATTGTATATACATACACATGTACATTCGTATGTAAATATATGCAAATTATTCATAGAAAATTATGTAAGCTTTAGGTAAATGTCCATAACTTGTAATGGGAATAAGGCCTTACTTAGCTGCTTTTAATGAATATATTTATTGCATTATTCTTCCTTTCTTCTGATAATTATGTTCCCACAATACTTTAATAATTTCTTTAAGCATAAAATTTCAGAATAGTAACCTGCTGCATACGAGTATTTATCTACATACTTTCTTTTTTCCATCCTTTGTCGGTTACTTTTGGCAAAAATTTTTTTGTTCGTATTTAATTTTTTATATCTGCTCGCTCATTGTTTCTATTTACTTAAGGTTTCTTTTGCTGTTTTGCCTGTTGGCTGTTACTTCTACTGGTCAATAATAATAACAATGCTGTTTGCAAAAGAATAATAAAAAATTGATTAAATTGAAATAAAATCTAGTTACTAAGTCCCTCACGATTTATAAACTCAATATCAATAACAATAGCTGTATCCGGTGTTTAGCACAGCAAACGGACTGAATAACGGACTGATTTTGCAGCTTCAGCATTGTTTATCTGGCTTAGTTGGTTGTGAAGAATTTTATATGACTGTCCATAAGTGTGTAAAAAAATCGTATCAGTTGGTATCGATATCATTTATATTATCTTCATTGTTTGAACGTATTTAATAAGAGCTTCTTTTATTTCACTAAAATCACGTCAATAATATTAAATTTACTTTGTTTCTTGGAGAATTAGAGGGACAATTTTATTTGCTGCCAGAACGTGTTAGAATTTTTTTAATTCTTAAATATGACGGCGAATATTACGGTAAATGAACACATAATTTCAAAATTAAGATGGATTTGATTTTAAAACAAAATTTAATGAAAAAGATATTTCTCTGATAAGGCAATTTTTAAGGAAAGGTACTTTTTGTCCAACGGAATTTTTTGTGAAAAAAATGCTTTTATAAAAAGATACTTTTTTTCAAAAGGCATTTTTATGAAAAGGTACCTTTTATGAAAAAGAACTTTTTGTATAAAGGTTGTTTTTATGAAAAAGTACTTTTTATATAAAGATACTTTTTATAAAAAGGTACTTTTTATGAAAAGGTAATTTCTATAAAGTTACTTTTTATGAAAAGGTACTTTTTATGAAAAAGAATTTTTTATGAAAAAATTACACAGTACTTTTATGAAAAGGTACTTTTATAAAAGAATACTTCTCATGAAAAGGAACTTTTAGATGCACTTTTTATGAAAAGGAGCTTTTGATGAAAAATGTACTTTTAATGAAAAGGTACTTTTTATGAGAAGATACTTTTTATGAAAAGATACTTTTTATAAAAAGATACTTTTTCTGAAAAGATACTTTTTATAAAAAGATACTTTTTATAAAAAGATACTTTTTATGAAAAGGTACTTTTATGATTAGGTACTTTCTATGAAAAGGTATTATTTATGAAAAGATACTTATTATGAAAAGGTAATTTTTATAACAAGGTACTCTTTCTGAAAAGTTAAGTACTTTTAACCACAAACTAGTTCTTATGAAAAGGTACTTTTTATACAAATGTACTTCTTATGAAAAGGTACTTTTTATACAAATGTACTCTTTATGAAGGAGTACTTTTTATGAAAAGGTAATTTCTACGAAAATATATTTGTATAAAAATGTAATTTTAATCAAAAAGTCCTTTTAATGAAAGGGTACTTTTTATTAAAAGATACTTTTTGGGAAAATGTACTTTTTGTGGAAGTATACTTTTTATAAAAAGGTACTTTTAATGGAAAGGTAATTTTTATGAAAACGTACTTTTAATGGAAAGGTACTTTTTATGAAAACGTACTTTTAGTAAAAATTACTTTTTATCAAACATTTACTTTTTTTTATTGGAAAATTACTTTTTGTCACAAGCTGATTTTTATTAAAAAACTATTTTTATTTTGACAAGGTTCTTTTTATTAGAAAAATACTTTTAAATCAAAGAGGTACTTTTTATTGGAAAATTACTTTTTGTTAAAAAGGTACTTTTTTAATAAGGTACTTTTTGTCATAAAGGTACTTTTTCTTAAAAATGTATTATTTTTCAATAAGATATTATTGTCACAAACGCTGTTTTTTTAATTTACTTTTTGATAAAAAAAGGTACTCTTTTCAGTAAGGAACTTTATGTCATAAAAGTACTTTTTGCTAAGAAGGTACTTTTGTTAAAAGGGTACTTTTTTATAAGATATTTTTGTCAAAAACTAACTTTTTTTAAATTTTCTTTTTGTTTAAAAAGTACTTTTTGTAAAAAAAATTTACTTTATGTCAAAAACATACTTTTTTAAAAATGTAATTTTTTTTACACTTATAGTTTTTATTAAAAGATACTTTCTGTTTAAAAGATAGTTTTTATTAGAAAGGTACTTTTTATTAAAAAAGTACTTTTTGGTAAAGAGAAGCATGTATTTTTTTGTTAACAAAAATAATTTTTTGTTGAAAAGGAATTGGTTAAGTTATTTTTATACAAAAGGTAAGAAAATAATCCAAATGATTTTATATCGTTTTTGCCCAAGTATGTAGTAAATTTCTTTTCAAATAATACAACTGCAGTTGGTGCATAATATTTTTGTTCTTTTTCTTGTATTTATAAACTGCTGTTTTATGATAATTGGTCGATTTAAGTCATTCCTTTTAGTTTACTACTTTGTAAAGCATTTTATGCTTCTAACTATTAGACTACCCCAACAAGAAGACTGACTGGACTAGACCCGACGGTCTTGTTGCTTACAATTACATACGTTGTGCTCCTAATATTTATGATGATCCTTTCTGTTTTAACGCTGTGTATTATTTATACAAGTGCATACGTTTGTGTGTTTTTAAACATACTCGTATGTATGTTAGTGTTTTATATATTTTATGACTGCTTTTAGCTTTTATTGTGTTTCCCAGGGTTAGAAGACGAGTTAAATAAATAAAATTTGTTTGCAGTTTTAAGTAGAAAATGTATAAGAAAAAAAAATTACATTTATGTAACCAACTTGCAACATATGCCATATGCTTTAAACGAGTACAGAAAATGAAACCCAAATGGAAGTGATCCAATGAGAAGCGGGGCTATCAGACGATGCAGCCGATATCAGCTGATTATTTTTTATCTTTTAAGGTCTTTTAATAAAATCGGCCCGGACAAGCCTGTCTTGACACACTGTCTTGACAGTAATTAAGATTTGACACTTGATATGAAAGCAGCTGATTTAAATACCGGCACTACCAGGCCTAGTGGATATTTTGTGTCTTTACACAATACTTTACAACTATACTTTGAGAGAAAAAATCCTATTGGCTCAATGTAGCCTGAGCAAAGTATATGCTAACATTGCAATTTATTATTCCGGTTAAAATTGCATTATAAAAAAAAACTGTTTGAAAAATTAGAGCATGTGAAAAGAAAGAACAGAAATAGCAAAAAGGAAGTTAACTGTTGCACAAAGAATTCGTTAACATTATTTTTCTCTAATTAACCCAATTTTCCTTACAGCTTTTCATTTATTTTCTGTGTGGCAAGTTAACCATATTTATGTTCATATTCTATTCTCTTTGCAAATATTCTTTTTTATTTTTAAAACATGTAAATAATTATTTTTCTTTCAACTATTTTCTTGCCAGTGTTGAAATGTGCGGTTGAGCTTAAGTCCTGTAGCAAGCTAGAAAAAATTGTGGCATGCAATGTTGTACAATATATAACGAAAAAAATTATTTTAATTGAGAAAACCAATAGAATATAGTGGAAAAAAGTGGGAGAATGAACAAACAATGTTTGAAACCATAAATGAAAGGGACACATTAAAAAAGATTTGTCGTTGCCTGGTGTGGTAATTGCATTGTGCTGTAGTTGCACTCTTACCTTGTGAGTGTGTGTGTGTGCGTGTGTGTGTGTGGCTGTGTGTGTGTGTGTGGGAGTGTGTGTCTGGCACCAATAATAACACTTTGTACTCGTATGTTGAAAATGCTAAAACTGTCAATGTTTCTAAATGCTAATGACAGTTCAGCATGTTGTCGTAGTCGTTGCTGTTTAGTATTTCCCCCTTTTACGTTTGTGCTTAACTATGTTTGTTTTATTTTTTTCTAAAAAACAATGCCGAGTGTTGCTTCAGTTACAATTTTCCTAAACTGAAGTTTTCTAAAGAGTTTTGAAATAAAGAGCTTAGGCGATAGGATTAGTGAGCTAAACGACATAATGAATAATTTCTAATCGTTTAACTAATCGTTTTGTACAAATTTTGTTAGGAAAAAAGTATTATAAAAAATACTAAATACAAGTATTAAAAAATTTTAGTGTTATTATCTTCATCCTTCATTTCAAAGAGATTTATATTTTTTTTTTAAATTTTGCTGAATTTACAAATGATATTCTTAGCGTCAAATGCCGATTTTTAAACCAGTAGCAGTGTAACCTGATATGCAGATGAAGTGGGTTTAGCGATAACCCAGGCACACTAGCCTTGAAAACGACCAAATATTTATTGCATAAAGAACCTTAATTAAATGACCAGCGTTAAAAGTTTATATTAGAAGCACAGGATTTTTAGAGGATATTTGGTGAAGTGTCACACAGATACGAGGGTGATACTACAAATGACGCGAAAGCAAGTCACGAAAAAATAAGTAAACAATTTTCATAAAAAAAAATCTGATCAATAACTTTACTCCAAGAACAAGTTGAGGATGGTGTGGGCTGAAGTAGTTAGAAAGTTGACTACAAAACCGAAATGTAGCAAAATTATCGTCGAAGAAAGTAACCAAGAAAATTACCACTAAGCAAAGTTTTAAAAATTGAATACTCGTCATTGACACCAGAGGCGCTGCAACACTGCATTATTAAAAAAAAACCTGTAAAAAAGCAGAGTTGTAAAAGAATGAAGCTTTACTCTATATATCTTCCTTCAACACCTGTCCTCTCTATCACTATCCCTTTCCTAAAGAAGGCAACATCTAGTAATAGTAACAAGCGTTCATTGCCTGAGTGTTACTTCTCCATATCAAAAAAAAAATTCTTTCATTCTTTCATTTGCAATATTTTTCAACTTCTTACAACTAATAATGTTCAGCAACAAAATTTTTGCATTCATAGATATTTCATAGAAAAAAATTTGTTGATAAATTTTGCATTGAAAAAAATTTTTATTGATAAATTTTCCATAAAAAATTTTTTTATCGAAAATTTTTGCAAAAAAAAAAAATTTGTATTCGATACATTATACAAAGAAAATTTAAATGTTTTATTAAACTTAAGAAAAGTTAACAAACCATTTTTTTATTTATATTAAAAATTTTTGTTATCGATAAGTTCAATGTTAAAATATTTTGTTATCGATAAATTTTTTGAGGTCAATTTAAGTTTTGTATTAAGAAATTTTAATAAACGGTAAATATTATCACATTTTTTTCATCTAATTTTTCGATTTTTTTTATATATTCAATTAAACCATTTTTTTTTGCTTTATGTCTGACTATATTTTTATTTATTTGTTCAATATTTTGTTACAAAAAAGATGAAAAAGTATATATTGTTCTTTCTGCTAAAAAAATAAACGACTTCAATGCAAAGAGATCCGATAGAAGAAGAAGTACGTGCAATATAAAATTATTTTTAATGGGCGTACCTCCACCCATTTTTTGAAATGCCAAATTGTGTGTGTTTTCAGGGCTTTAGAGTTTGTGTTAAGCTTTGTAAAAATCGATAAAATAAAATACTAATTTTTAATGGCACCACTCCACCCATTTTTTAAATAAAAGACCTTGTCTTCTTTAGAGCTCAATTTGTGTGGTAAGTTTGGTAAAAATCGGTTAAGTAGAACCGCGTGAAATATTATAATAAATTTTAATGGGCGTAACTCCGCCCATTTTTTAAACTTTTAAATTGTGCAATTACAAGAACCAAATGTGTTTTACAGGTTTCTCACCAATCGAATAAGTAGAATATCATAAAATTTTATTAAAAAAATTTTGGGCGTGTCTGCGCCCACTTTTTTACAATGGGACCAATGGAAAGCTATACCCTCCCAGACAACAAAACAAATTTTACAATCGGTCCAAAATGTACCGAGTTATGAAGCTCCGCACCTAAAAAAATGGAGACGAATTGTTGTCGGTTAAAAAAACAGAAACAATAAATATTTTGAAAGAGTAAACCAAAGGTTAACAAAATATCGACCAAAGAAATAAAAATATAAACAGAGCCAAAGCTCAAAAAAATAGTTTAGTTAAATATTATAATAAAAATTTTTGTTATCGATCAGTTTCATGCAAAAAAATTAAATAATAAACTTTCCACAGAACCTTTTTGATTCCCATAATTTTTCTCCAAAAAAGTTTTTTATCGAACTTTTGTTATTGATTAATTGTGTTTTTTTAACTAGTTTCTGTTTAATTAAAAAGTTTTGCAAACGCAAGATTTTGTACAGAGTATTTTTGTGTCCCATAAATTTTCTGCAAGAAATTTTTGTTAAAAACTTTTGAAATCGATTTCATTGAAAAATTTAATAATAGATAAATAATGTGAGAAAAATTTTGGTTATCGAGAAGTTTATTGCAAGCAAATCGGTCCTTATTCTCGATTTAATCGTAAGCGACCAAAAAAAATTCAGAGTTTTTTTTTAAATATCCAATGCGTAAATTGTCGTGGGCCCATAAAATTTTAATTTCAATAAGAAAGTATATTTTCGATTACTTGTCGCTTACGATAAAATCGAAAATAAGTCTCGATTTGCTTGCAATAAACTTCTCGATAACAAAAATTTTTAGCATTCGATAAATTACGATAAACTCTCAGTAAAAATATTTTACTTCTTTAGTAAAATTTTGTTATCGAAAAATTTTTTATTAAAAATTAAACGTTTTTATTGTAGGTAAGTTTACAATAAAAATTTTCATTTCCATTTCCAATAAAAATTTATCAATGGAAAAAATAAATTTTTATAAATGATAAGTTTTGCATTTAAAAGATTTTTCTTATCGATAAGTTTTCAAAGTCTTACTTAATTTTGGAAAAAAAACTATGATGGATAAAAAAAGTTTATTAAATATCTATAAAAATTATATTTTTGAAAACTTCTGTTCAATTTTATTGAAATAATTTTTGCTATAGATAAGTTTTCTACA
This sequence comes from Tachina fera, assembly GCA_905220375.1. Classification (NCBI taxonomy): domain Eukaryota; kingdom Metazoa; phylum Arthropoda; class Insecta; order Diptera; family Tachinidae; genus Tachina; species Tachina fera. The sequence continues at coordinate 11,137,135 of LR999966.1, forward strand.
AACATTTTAACGTATCGATAAACTTGATGATACGTTCCTCGTACATCTGGTATATACTAAATACATAATACCACTGATAGTTTTATTTCCTCCCTTTTAACCATTACATAGATTTTATTTCCTCTTTGTAACTGTTGTCGTTAGTTTTTACTTTCCAATTTTTTTTTCTCATTCAGCTCTATATATTTTAAGAGCTTTTTGAAATCTGCGGTTATTGAGTGTCATTTCCAACGACACAAAATAGTGTTTAAGCTTTTAGTATATACTCGTATATTTGAATTTGCATTGGTTTTATTTTGTTTTTGTTTATGGCGGATTTGTGGTCAAAAGTGTTTTTTTCCTCATTGAAAAAATACATCTAGTGGTGACTGCAACCACAACAACAACAACAAAAATTTTTAGAATACAATAATATTGGTTAAATTATTACAGTAAAAAAATATTTTTTCTTCTGCCTTCTGTGTGCGCCTGAAATTGTAAAATGTGGGGCAGGCAACGTCTGATTTTAGAGATGTGGATAGATTTTTGGTTTGAAGAAAAAATGTCTGTTTGTTATTTATTCATCACTTGTTTAGATTTAAATTTATTGAGTAAAAGGAATTTTTGTGGAATAAGGAAGAAAAATTTAGTGCAGAGCTTAAGTAAAGATATGTATGTACTTAGGACAAAGGCTTCTTAAAATTAAATTTTCCAAAAAAAACTCAATCATAAAATTTAAAAAAAAATTTTCTAATACATTTTCTATAAAATGTTTCCACTAAATTTTTTATAAAAAATTTTCTACTAAATATTCCATAAAAGTTTTCTAAATATTTTACTAAATTTTAAATAAAATGTTTTTATTAAATTTTCGAAAAAAAATTTTTTACTAAATTTTCTATACAAATTTTCTACTAAATAATTAATTTTTTGTTAGAAAGTTTTTTATCCTCTAGAAAATATTTTGTGAATAAATTTTTTTATCGATATTAAAATTTATCGAATACGGCAATTGAAATTTTTTAATCGTTAAATTTTATATAAAAAAATTTTTGTTATCGATTTATTATTCAAAGAAAATTATTTTCTGTAAGAAAATATTAAAAAAAAATTACTGAAATTAAAAATTTCTATAAAATATGTATCGATAAGAAAGGCTTTTATAAAAAATTTTCTACTAAATATTCCATAAAAGTTTTTTAAATATTTTACTAAATTTTAAATAAAATTTTTTTATTAAATTTTGGAAAAAAAAATTTTTACTAAATTTTCTATACAAATTTTCTACTAAATAATAAATTTTTTGTTAGAGACTTTTTTATCCTCTAGAAAATATTTTGTGAATAAATTTTCTATAAATTTTTTTATCGATATTAAAATTTATCGAATACGGCAATTGAAATTTTATATAAAAAAAATTTTTGTTATCGATTTATTATTCAAAGAAAATTATTTTCTGTAAGAAAATACTAAAAAAAATTATTGAAATTAAAAATTTCTATTAAATATGTATCGATACAGAAAAAAATCCTGTTAATAATCATTTAATTTTTTATTTATTTAATATATTTAAATAAATTTTTTTAACGTTGTTTATTAATTTTTTTTAATATTTTTTAATAAAAATTTTTTTAATATATTTTTATAAAAAAATTTTTTGTTGTTTTTTATTACAAAATTTTTATATATTTTTTAATAACTTTTTTTTATATTTTTTAGTAAAAATATTTTTAATATTATTTAATAAAAAATTTAATTATCAGCAAAATTTTTTTTAAGTTTTACTTTTTTTAAGTTTTACTTTTTTTAAGTTTTTATTTTTTTAATATTTTTTAGTAAAAAATTAAATAATTATTATCAGCAAGGTTTTCATAAAAACTTTTCTTATCGATAAATTTTTTATAAGAAATTTTGAATTTCGATAATTTTTTTTAGAAAATTTTAGTATGGAAAAATTTACTATAAATAATGTTCGGTATTAAAATTTATATCTACTAGATTGCCGCTAAGCTTTCAATAAAAGTTTTGTTGTTATCGATAGGTTTGCAAAAGACTATTACTGTTATCGTTAAATTGACGTTGATTATCGATAAATATTTAGTATAGACTTTTTATTATTGAAGCTTTCAATACAGATTTTGTTTATCAATAAGTTTGCAAAATAATATTACTGTTATCGACACATTTTTTATACTCAACGTTGATTATAAAGTTTTTATTATTGAAAAAAATTTTTTTTGCCGACAAATTTTTGAAGCTTTCAATTAAGATTTTGTTATCGATAAGTTTGCAAAGGAATATTATTGTTATCGTTACAGTTTTTATACTTAACGTAGATTATCGATAAATTTTTAGCATAAAAATATTATTGTCGATAAATTTTCTTAAGAATTGATTTATATTCGATAAATTTTTAGCTTTCATTGGAGCTTTTCTTATGGATAGATTTACAAAAGAATATTACTGTTATTGGAACATTTTTATACTTACCGTTGATAATCGAAAGTTTTTATTATCGATAAATTTTCTGACGAAGATTTTTATTGGCGACAAATTTTGGAAGCTTTCAACAAAGATTTTGTTATCGCTAAGTTTACAAAAGAATATTACTGTTATCGTTACATTTTTTATACTTAACGTTGATTATCAATAAATTGTTGGTATAAAATAATTATTATTGATAAATTTTCTTAAGAAAATTTTGATTGCCGATTAATTTTGGAAGCTTTGAATAAAAATTTTGCTGTTATCGATAAACTTGCATAAGCATATTACTGTTATCGGTAAATTTTTTATATTAAATTTTTTAAAATTAATAATATTGATAAATTTTATTAGGAATAAAATAAAATTTTTATTGCCGATAAATTTTTGAAGCTTTTAATAAAAATTTTGATGTTATCGATAAAGTATCTTTTAATCAACATAAAATAATACAAGTTTTCTGCAGAAAGTTTTTATTATCGATAGATTTTGTGAAGAAAATTTCTTTTATCAACAAAATTTCAATAGGAATTTTTTATGAAGCTTTTATTGCAAATAAATTTTTTTCAGAATAAAATAAAGGAAATTTTGAACATACATACATATATAAAAATTTAACAGCATTTATGTACAAGAATAAACTGGCTTGAAGTTAGGGTATGTACTGAAAATTATTGAAAAACCCTTCGCTTCTGACACATTTTTATTAATTTAAGCATAACCCAGTAATGTGGAATTCAAGAGAATTTGAAGTTGAATTATTGAAGTAAATTTTACTATTAATAAACTTTTCCGATAAATCATTTGCTTTGGTTTGATATACATATAAACATATGTACTCGTACATATATTATACATTAAAGCAAAATGTAATTTATTATTATAGTCCTAAATTAAAAATAAATATGCACTAGAAATATCAATGTGGAGGTAAATGAATCTAATATTTCATTTATTAAATATTTATAACAACAAAGTGTTTTCTTATTATGTCGAAGGTATCAAACTTTAATAACATTAGTTTTCTTAAAACAATTTCCCTATAATTATAATATATTTATTATAAAATTCCATTACAAAACTAATCAACACTTTGAATAATTTTTGGCACACCACACAACTGACCCGTTGCAACAACGAAGGGCAACAAAAAAACACCACATTTTTGGCAGAAGGCTCAATAACAACAGCTGCAACCGAGAATAGAAATTTTAATTCGAATGAATTTTGTGTATAGATGTTTCATTAAAAATTAACTGATGCCAAACTCTCAATAACAAAATTTTATACATACATATTTAAAGTCGTTTCTAGAGTTAGTTGGTTGTAATTTATGCAAATTGCAAACGGCAACATCAGCATCAACAGGAACTAAATTATATTGCATATTTGATCAAATTGCAGCAGGCACTTAAGCATAATGCTACAGCGAAACCATTTAATATGAAATTTCTGTAAATACCTTTAACCAGAAAGCCACAAAGCGATAGATATGTTGGACAAAAGCTTATGTACATGATGAAAACATAGTAAAATATATTTTGGTCTAAATGGAAATTTGTTATGGCGCCCAGCAAACGAAAGGATTAGGGGGACCACAGGTAGTGTAAGCCAACTGTAATTAAGACAACAAAAACCATAAATGACACAAAGTATGTCACAATATGAATATTTATTAAGTTATAATATGAGGTTAATGTGAAAAGGATTTAAAAAAAACTCCCCCAAAACAAGTGTTAGAAACTCCTCGATTTGGGTATTTTGTGAAAAGAAATGGGAATAAATTCAATTTAGATTCTCTAATGAAATAATAAATTTTAATTTGTTTATAAATGTTTTCATATTATTTTATGTATATTATATAAATTTCCAAGTAGAGATTTTTTTATACTTTTTTGGAATTTGGTTAAGAATTTGTTAAGATTTATAAAACGTATACCAAAACTTTTGTAAAATGTATTACTGAAAGTGGGGAAGAAGCCTAAAACACCAAAAATAGCGTTACGTAATGTGTGAATGGCCCCTTATTCTATATATAAACATCCCAATAGGGGGGATTTTGAAATATTTTTTTGGGATATTCTTTTAAACCAAAATATGGCTGTCAAATTATATATTGCATGTGTATTTATCTCACTGCTTTTTTATGCATAATTATTTAGAAAAATTCCACAACTCTTTGTTTACTTTGCCGTAATACCCATATGGGGATTTTTAATTGTTTTGTGCGAATTCACTATCACTTTTTTTGACTACTTTCCCAGATTATGCTAGGCTGAAATTACCTTATTTAAAATTTAATTTAAAATTGGTTCTTACATATATTTTATAATACTATAAAACTAAATTCTTAAACAACTCAGTGGGGATTTTTTAATTCTTTTGGGAATTTTTTTATATCATTTCTAAATTTCAATACATAATTTTTTTATCTTCAATTATTTTTTGATATGTAGCACAATTCCCAAAAACTATTCCAAAATATCCAAATGCAATTATTCACAAATTTATTTATGTGTATATGCAAATGGCAGATTTTTAAAAAATTTTTGGGGATTTTCTTTTAGGCCAAAATATTGCTTTCAAAATATTGCATTTTTATACACACATATTTCTATAGCGTTATAAAATGATTTTTTTGAAATGAGAAGTGGCGATCTTTTAAATACTTTTTGGGAATTTCTATACTGTGTTGTTTGTACTGTACTCATTTATTTTTAATATATAAATTAAAATAATGTTTTAATACTTTCAGGTATTTTTTGAAACTTAGCACAATTCCTAGAAATAATTCAGAACACACAAGTGGGGATTTTCCGTATTTAGGATTTAAGCAATTTAGAATTCATAAGAACTTTAGAAATTTCTTTGTGTATTTATAGAAAAAATTTTGCAGTATGCACCCAAAGGGAGATATTTAAATGATTTTTGGGGGATAGTCTATTATGCAAAATATTTTTTTCAATAGAGAAATCACTCGTTTTTTATATATGTGTATTAAGAAAAATTCTACAACTTATTATTTACTATAACTAAATACTATTATAAGGATCTTTATTTATTTTGTAGGAATTCTCTATAACATTTTATTGACAAGTTTCTCGTCTTAAGTTTTTGCATATTTTTATACAATATATAAAAGTAAATTTTTAAATTGCCCAGTGGCGATTTTTTAGCACTTTTTGGGAATTATTCATATATTTTTTTTTTAATTTACTGTTTTACTTCAAAATTTTTCATGTTTTTATCTTTTCTTGACATATAAACCTCAATTCCCAAAAAATATTGCAAAATACCCAAGTGGAGATTTGTACCTCCACATTTAGGAATTTATTACATTGGAATTCAGATGATTTTTAAGAAATTTAAATTTTTTACTTTATTTACAACGTTTTTATGCAATACGCTCACAAAGGGGGAATTTTTAAATATTTTTTGGGAATATTCTTTTATGTCAAAATATTGCTTAATATACACACCTGTTTAATTTCTGCTGTTTAATTTCCATGTACTCCCTAATCCTTAGTAAACTTGAATTTGTTTTTACATATTTTTATAAAACATATAGAAGTAATTTTTTAAATTGCCCAGTGGCGATTTCTAATCACTTTTTCGGAATTATTTACTTCTTAATTGCATTACTTCAAAAATGATTTTCATGTTTTTATCTTTTCTTGACATATAAAGTTCAATTCCCAAAAAATATTTCAAAATACCCAACTGGGGATTTTTACTTGCATATTAAGGAATTTATTAAATTTGAATTCAGGAGATATTTAAGAAATTTTAATTTTTTAATATTTTTTGGGAATACTATTTTGTGTGTCAAAATATTGCTTAATATGCCCATATCGCTGTTTAATTTCCAGGAAAATAATAAGAAAATATACTACTGATTCTTCACGTCAAAGAAACACGACTAGGGCGATTTTAAATCGTTTTGTGGGGTTTCACTTTTATTCACTATTTTGGCGAGTTTTTAAGGTTAGGTTGGGTTAGATTTGGAAAAGTGATGCCTAGGCCTTTCCACACTGAGACTTTTGGGTTTATTGTGTATCCATCCCTTCCCTGAGTTGATGGGTATCAGTGCCATTTAATCAAACTGGGGGATTATTATGTAATCCGAATCGAATGGAAATGTTTTCGAATTTTAATGTTATTAACATAAAAAAAGTCGTGGCATTTTTATATTTTGTTCACTGAGTTTCTTTTTAATTTAATACCAGAGAGCTGCAAACAAACTTTACTAGATCCTATAGGATCATAAAACTAAGTGTTAAACAAATTAAGCTCATGAGAAGGTATGGAACGCATTTGAAATTATTTTTACTTAAGCATATTAACACGAATTTTTTAAAGGTAATTTTAAAACCTTCCTAAGTATTCCTACAAGTATTCAACCACTTTTTGTGTGCAAATTATAATACTATGCGTTCAAAAATTATATATGTACAAACGTTAAACAAATTCCTAATATCGAAACAGGATAAACAGTTTATGTTTGTATAAAACAATTTCCAAACGAAAGCAATGTAAGTGTAATAATTAGATACGGAAAAATATAATAGAAGTTCTAAAATTTTTTATGCTTTTTATCAAATTAGATTAGAATTTGAAATCAGTTTTTACTTTATATTTACTTCTCATGTTTTATTGTATTAAAAAAATATTAAGATATTTATATTCAAAAAAGGAAACCCTAAAACGGAGTTTAATTGCTTTAAAACTAAAAGAAAAACTGAAATATTAGATTAAAAAAAAATTTTATGAAACTGTTTTACACTAATATATTTCATATAAATATTACCCATATAAGATAAAATCCACATTTGTATGAAATAAAATCCCCACTTGGGGGATTCTCACACATACTCCGAATGTTTTAAAATGTATGCATAAGTAAAGAAAATTTTTTTAATTTCTTAATTGGGTATTTTCAATTCTTATGGAATCGAGCATTTTTATTAATTATTTTTTTATTTTTAATTTTTCTCAAATAATTTTAAAACAATTTTCTGCAAAATTCTTTTCATTAAGTTTTTCTTGGAGATAATCTAAACATTCAAGGCAAAAGATCAAGAAAGAGATCTTAATTTAACTCATATCTTATTTACCTCAAAATCTATTTGTAATTGATTTCTTTTTCTCTCAGTGCATGTATGTGCATGCTTGCGTTTACTTCCCGTTGCGTGTTAAAAATCTACTTTAATCGTACGCGCTAAGCTACTGAACTTTTTTCAATACTCTTCATTTGTGGTATTGTGGCAAATAAAAATAAAAAATACAAATAATAAAAATTTATGTTTATTAAGAAATAAATATTAATATTTAACTGCAAATAAGCATTTCGGCTCAGAGTTCTGAGAATGATGAAGAGTATAATAAAAAATATGTAATTTAAATTTCATGAAATTAATAATAAAAACAAAATTAAAGAAAATCGCCTTTATGAAATTAAGTGCCCGCGTTTCGTTAGTATTTCAACAAAACATATATTTATAGTTTAATACAACAAACAAACCCTTTTTAAGTACATATTTTTTTGTATTCTTTTTTATTTTAAATAAAATACAGTTTTATGGACAAAAGCTAGCAGTTTAATAAATAACAGCTTCATTTGCGTTAAAAACCAGAAAAGTCACCCACAACTATCAACGCTACAACGCAACAATTTATGCACTCAACGGCGAAAGAGGGAAAAACTCACGCTGGCCAGTCATCCAAGTTTTGTACACATTCAACTAAAGTTATATGAGAAGTTCAAGCATTTTATTTTGTCTGTTCGCATATTTTTATCTGCTCGAGGCAGTTAAATAATGCAAGTTAACACCCATAAAAATATGCAGTGCAACACAGAAGTAATAAATTTTCGTAAATTTTATGCTACACAATTGCGGCGCTACACGGGAAATGAAATAAAAAGTGGGTTAAAGGGATAGGAAAGAATTTATCAGAGTTGTATAACATTTTTTTAAAGCTCATTTTGGGTTAATTTTTTTATAAAACTTAATTCCCACACATCTTCTGCATAATCCCCAAGTGGGACTTTTCTTAAGAATTCTGGGAATTAAAATTTGTAGGCCATTTATTAATGAGATTTCAAAAAACAGTTTAAATGCTTATTTTATGTTTATTTTTTATTCAAACCCTAATTCCCAAACAGATTGTTCATAATACCAAAATGGGAGTTTTCTTTACAATTTTAGGAATTAATATTTAAAGTGCATTATTGTTAAGATTTAACAAATGGGGTTTTTTAAATTAAAAATTAATTCCCACACATATTCTTAAAGCGGGAGTTTTCGTTCCAACTCATTTTATTTTTTATTTAAACCATAATTCCCACACATATTCTTTATAATCCCCAAGTGGGAGTTTTCTTTACAATTTTGGGAATTAAAATTTGAATTGCATTATTAAGATTTAAGAAACAGATTAAAGGTTTATTTTGGGGGTTTAAAGCTAAAAGTTAATTCCCACACAGATTCTGCAAAATTCTCAAGTGGGAGTTTTCTTTAAAGTTTTAGGAATTTAAATTTGTAGTCCATTATTATTGAGATTTATGAAGGTTTTTAAATATCTTGTGGAACATTAAATGTATTGGCATTGTTGCCTTAAATTTCCTTGAGGGAATTTCAAAAGCAGGGAATTAAAATTTTTTTAAGTCAAAATAATAATATTATCCGTCAGTTTGAGCATTGTCATTGCATTTTCAATTTTAATTTTTATTTGAATTAAATTCCCGTAATACACCTTAACAATCCCCAAAAGCAGATTGGCTATTTTATTTAAATAATGATTTCAAAACTAGAGGCTCATACTTTGAAGTATACCTAGAAATTTCAGAGAAACCCTAATTGGAAATTTTCTTTGATGTTTTCGGAATTGAATTTTTAACTCAAAAGTGTTATACATTCTGATCTTTGAACATGTATTTTTATATCTTAAAATTCCCAAAGCTTTTTTCGATTACTACAACTTTTTTTAATAATCCCAGAGAAAATGTGGTTTATTTTATGTGAAAAATAAAAATTACTAAATATTAAAGTGAAATGGGAAACATTTTACAATATCTACAGTAAATTTTTTGCAAACTCCTTAGCGGGATTTAGCTGTGCAGCTTTTGGGAATTTAGGAATTTGGAAGTAAAGCAGTAGTGTGCAATTCCTTGCTCAAATATTGAACTTTTATAATTTTTTAGTATAATTCCTTATTGCATATCTTTCCCGGTAAAAAATTGATTTAAGAACAAATGCAAGAAGCTCTTAGCAGTTTTCAATTAATAAAAATATTAAAAAATTTATTTAGAAATACACAATTTTCTTAAATTCGCAAGTGGGGACTTATTTTAGATTTTTGAGAATTGAAAATTACGAATTTATACAACAGCAAATATGTTTTTAAGCTAATCAGTTGCGTTTAAACACAAATTAAGCTGATTCCCAAAAATGTTTAGTAATCCCAAAAAGTATAGTGATTAATCCCACAGGTAATTTATTATTTTTGCTGGAATATAGAAAAAATTTATAGCAAAAAACTAAATAAATTCTTACGAGATTTTAAACTTCTAAAAATATAAATAAAATAGATTTTGAAAAACAAAATTTAGTCCACCAGTGGGGATTTATTTTAGAGTAGCGGGGATTTATTTCAGAGTTTTGGGAATTAAAAATTACGAATTTATACAACAGCAAATATTTTTAAGCTAACAATAGCTAGAACAGTTATGGTTAAACGCATTTAAAGCTGATTCCCAAAAGTTTTTAAGTAATCCCCAAAAGTATATTATTTTACTGTGTATTAGTTTCAGATGTCATGTTGCTTAGAATTAAACATTTAGAGCCATTATTATAACTTGTCGTTAGCTAAATGTAGGATGTTATTGGATGATAAACACTTTTTCATTATTACAACTTCATTTTAACAAAAAGTGAGCGATAAGCTAAAGGCAAGCTCATCCTACCTGTAACTTTTATTGCGAGGTATAGTCATTTGAACATGCCACATTTTCGCCGCTTGCCACACTTTCTACTTTATAAAACAAAATCAAATATATTTGTTCCCAATATGGCATAAAACAAAAACAATGCAACACAAAACACATAAGAATAATAAAAAAAACAAAAGAATTGACAAAAATATTTTCATGATGTTTGTAATTTGACAAATAAACAAAAGCAAGTTGCCACTAATTATTTTTAGCAAACAGTATCCACAATATCCACAGAAATGTTGCCACCAACCAAGCATTTTATTATTTATTTTATCGGACAGTTGTAATAATGGAAAATTTTAAAGGTCACTTTATAGTTCAGTTTTGCTAAAGTTAGGAATAACTATCTGAAACTTTATCGTTAAGTCATAATAATGGCCCTTAATAAGAAAATTAAGGATCTTTAAAAATAAAATAAAAATATATACACAGATATGCAAAATTTACCATAGTCTTTATGTGGGGATTTATTTTAGAATTTTTGGGAATTAGGAATTGGGAGTTTATACCATAGCAAAATATTTTTTTGATCATATAACAACCATAATATATATTTTTAAAGATATATTAAGCAGATTCCCACAAATTTTTAATAATTTCCAAAAGCATTTTTCTGTTATTAATTCCAGAGCTGGAAAAAAACTTATTTTGAAATATGAAGAAATTGTTAAGTCTTCAAAGATTTTAAAAATAAAAATAAACAAATTTGAATTAAGAAAACTACTTACATCCCCAGATGGGGATTTATTTTACAATTTTGGGAATTAAGAATGATAAGTTTAAACAATAGCAGATATATTTTGAAGCATATAACAACTACAAAAGATAAGTTAAAAAGTATATTACGATGATTCCCAAAAACTTCTTAATAATCCCCAAAACTAGGGTTTTTGTAATTAAGATTTTAATATCACATAATTTTAAATAAAATTAAATTTTGTATATTTAATTATTTTTCTTTAGTAAATTTGGATTAAATATGCTTTACAAATAATTCCCAGAAGTTAGTATAAAATCTCCTGGAGTAGGAAATTCAGCTCAATGCAGTAAATAACTAAATGTTACTTAGAAAAATATAATTATCCATTTCCCTGACATCCCATTAATTGCTTTTGTTACTTAACCATGGAATTAAGGTGTTCTTAATGCGACCTCTATGTATGTATTGCTTTCCTTTTATTTATTTGTTTAATCTATTTTCCGGTTTTACATGCTACTGGCTCATTAATTATAAACAGCGTTCATGGATTCAATTAAAGTATTTTAATGTCGTCAAAGATTAAAATATCCAACATAATCCCCTTTCATTACTCGTATTAACATACATATTTATATACTACTATATTTTTTTAACATAAAGCTTTATACTCGCCTGTATTAATTTATAATTATGGCAAAAAAAAAATAAAAAATTAAAAGTAATTTTCCCATTTTCGCCCCTTTGCACTTCGAAGTCTATTATGTGTGTGTATTTGTTATACATACTTTCACTACGATATCACTAATTAATGTGGCGAAGTCATGATTTAAAACACAGCAAAAGGATTAACAGCAACAACCATACAGAAGGCAAGCAAAGTAATTAATTTAAATTATGAAGTACAACATTTACAATGAAAGTAATATTAAACCCTGTAAAAATAAATAAATAAATATTTTTAAATTGGCAGGCCAGCTCTAAGATGAATTAAGAAATTGCCAAAGGAGGTCAACAAGTATTAAAACATTTGTGTGGTGGGCATTAAAAATTAAAGCAGGAGGGTAGCGAAAATTTAGAGGAATTCAAAATGTAGTTCATTACAAAGGATTTCCTCTGAAATTCCAACATGATTTGGACTTGCCGCTTATAAGGGTACACCCATATATACATTTATACATTTCTTGCTAAGTCTATCCAAGTATATTTATAATTGAAACCCAAATCCTTGCTGTGGCTTCGGTTCCTCTTAATCAGGTCAGTAGTTGCAACATAAACTTTTGAATACCAAAATTTGCGGCATGCATTTTAATTTTATGTTTATATACTAACGGACGCTACCCGCCGTTATATTAGTTGTTGTTACTTTATTGTCACATAAAACTATTTGGCAATAGCACAAGATTCACTACAGCGATTTCATTGCCTTGCTATTAGACCCACTCATGAACATACAAGTTCGCATATTTGTTAGCAATCATAAGCAACAGGGGATGCTGCCATTAATAAGGACTTAATGCAAATTGTGTCCGATTTAGTGGAGTAGCCGCCTTTCATAACAATTTAATGATCTTACGCCAAGTGAACTTGATCAAAAACTATTGGCCTCCATGAGGTTTGTGAGGCACACCTGAAGATGGGAGTTGTAGGACGATTTTGCGAATAATTGCACGATACCATTCACTTGGCTTGTTTTACAACGTTTGCTTCAGATATTACACTTCACTTATCTGCATTCACTTAAACCTTGCCATTTTCATTTTCGTTGCAACCTTCCATAAGGGCCATATCCTCTTAAAGGTTCAATCTCCGTTTCCTGCCAGTCAGGTTTCATTCTTTAGAAGGAAACCTTACCAATAACCTCTTGAGGAATTAGTAAAAATTTCAAAATAATTTACAAATTAAGAGACCTGCCTCTTTAAAAAGTAAATATTTTCTTTCTTCCAATTCTCTTTCAACTTGAACTATGGTATACCAGAAGCAGCTGGAGTACTCCTGATTAGAGACAGGAGGATTATGACACTGCTTTTCCTCCTTTAAGAATAACTAATTATTAGTTCAAGGTAAATGATAAAGGTAATGTACGTCTATTCGATCATTTTCATCGTTAATTTTTATATACTTTCCAAGGCAATCTAAGTAAATATCAGCCTCTTGTATACCAAAAGGCTTTAGGCATGATCCATGAGCCACCTTATTATTTAATGCGTAATAATTTCAGAAATTTTATTTCTGTGTCTCTAATAAGAGCACCATAATTTTCATTGTGCTTAAGTAGTGCTTATTACACACTTTTGCGCTTATGGTTAAGCCATTTTAAAACATCATGTACGTACAACAGTAAAGGTACCGTAAACTTCAAACTACTACAAATTCTCTAGGTTTCCAATATCAACTTCTTTCTGCCTTGTTAATATTTTTCATTAACGTTCACCTTCTCTCAACAGTCGGAAGAGTTACTACTTACAGCTTTAAATATTTCACACACTTTCACTCTCTATTTTGATTTGATAGTGTACCTCACTTACTGTAATGCACTGTATCACAATAAAATTGCATTTTAACACAGTTCATTGTAATGATCTGATAAAATATAAGTGACACGCTTTTATTTTGATTACTAGATCATCTAATTTTATGAGTGATCAACAAAATGTTCACGCCACGCCCATTTCTACACATATTAGTAGTGTCCCACTCACTTTTCTAAAGGCAAAATATCGCCACTTACAGAGCTCAAGGATGTGTATAAAGTTTTGCAAGAATCGTTCAAGTAGAAGTATGTAAGATATTATATTAAGTTTTAATAGGCATGGCCCCGCCCACTTTTTTAATCACAATATTATAACATTCCAAGAAGCCAAATTGTTCGAAAAACTTCTTGGAAATCCAAGGAATGGAATTACATAGAATTTAATTTTTTAAAATTTATAGACGTGACCCCGCCCACTTTTTTGAATGCAAGAGCATGTCATTCTCAGAGCTTTGGTTTTGTGCCATGTTTCATAAAAAAGGCTCAGGTAGAAGCATGTGAACTATAATATTAATATTTAAAGGGCATGACCCTGTCCAATTGTTTAAGCATAAAATTATGTCATTCTAAGGGTCGAAACTCTTTGGAAATCAGATAAGCAGAAGTATACGAAATTAAGTACTAACCTTTCACGACCACTTTTTTTATCACAAAAATCGATATAGTAGAAGCATTTGATAAACAATAGTCAATTTTAATGGGCGTGGCTCTGCCCACTTTTTATAATGCGATATTATTTTTTTAAGCTCAGGGTGTGTGCCAACTTTTGTAAAAATTGGTTAAGTACAAGCACGTGAAATATAATATTAAAATTTATTAGGCGTGGTCCGCCCACTTTTTAAATACAAGATTTAGTCTTTTTTGAGGTCAGGTTGAGTGCTAAATTTCTCAAAATTTTTTCAAATAGAAGTATATGAAATATATCATTGAGATTTAATAGGCGTAGCCCTGCCCACTTTTCTTAATGCAAGATTGAGTGTTTTTGAGATCAGGGTGTGTGCTAAGTTCCTTAAAAATTGCTTGAGTAAAAGCATGTGAAATATAATATTTTAAAGGGCGTGGTGGCGCCCACTTCTTTGAATGCAAGATTGTGTCTTTTATTGAGCTTAAGATGTGTGATGTTTCGTAAAAATTTGCATAAGTACACTTTTTTTTAACAAAAGATTAAGTTTTTATCAGAGCTCATGGTGTGTGATAAGATTCGTAAAAATTGCTTGAGTATATAATATTAAATTTTAAAGGGCGGTGTGCGGCCTACTTTTTTGAATGTTATATTGTCTTTTTTTGAATGGTGTCTGCCAAGTTTCATAAAAATTTGTCAAATAGAAGTATGCGAAATATAATATTAAAATTTATTGGGCGTGGCTCAGCCCATTTTAACAGTTTCAAGATTATGTCGTTACGAGAGCTCAATGTGTTGGTTAAGTTTCGTAGCAATCCAATAAGTAAGTAGAAGTACATTAAATGAAATGAAAAAAATTGAGGGCGTGTCCCACCCTAATTTTTTAAACGTGTAAAAAATGGAAGCTATAACTGTCGGACAAAAACAATGCATTTTTAAAATAGGTCTAAAAGGTACCGAGGTATGTAAAATAACCAAAAAAAAATACAGATGATTTCATAATCTCCTGATGTTTTTGAAGGACGACGTCCCATTCTCCTTTTGTTTGAAGAAAAACCTCTTCTATTTTTGAATTTGGTTAAAAAATTAGCATACTTTTAGGGGTGCTAAATAAATAATTATGTTTGAATTTCCGTTACTCCCCGTCCAGAATTGACAACTTTGTTGCGGTAAAAAAGAGTGAGAGAGGAATACAAAATACGTATATATCTTTTCATTCATTCATTAATTCCTGTTACGTTCTCCTTTTTTAATTTGGTTAAAAAGTTAGCATACATTTTGGAGCGAAAAATAAATATTTCCGGCTTGAATTTTCGTTACTCCCGTCAAGACTTGTGACAGCAACTTTTTATTTTTTAATGCAAAAGGGCGATAGAGGCATACAAAGTGCATATATATCTTGTTAGTATTCATTAATTCCTACAATTTTCTCCTCTTTTAAATTCGGTTAAAAATTTGCATACTTTTAGGTGCGACAAAGACATAAATATTTTTGGATTGAATTTTCGATGGAGAGTCAAGACTTGTTACGGCAACTTTTTATTTTTTTAATGAAAAAGAGCGAGAGAGTCATACAAAGAGTATATATTTCTATTTAAACACTATCCCATATATCCAAGAATTTCTGCAACAAAAATGCAAGTCTGGAACGAGACTTTTTAGGAATTGCTTTAGAAGGCATGATTTATGATTTTATTTTTATTATACTATTTACAAAATGTTGCAGCCTGTAATTTGCAGGCCATTGTCTTTCAACACATAAAAAGGAAAAGACAAATATCTATTTGTATGTGGCCTCCTCTATTCATTTGAGCTTGATTTCTAGGTAAAATCTGAAACATTGACAAAGTAACCATTCTAAATTTACATACTTCCAGTGTCATGACAATTTATAATGGCAAATTTTGGGTTGGAAATTCGTATTAATTTCTATTGAATGGCAATTAAAACTTGTGCAAGCACGAGCCAAAGACTGCAAAGAGGTTACAATGTCAAACACATATGTAAGATTTGATATTTCGAATGGAATAGAGGAGGAGATGCATTTAAGAAGAAGATTACAAAATATTTGACACAACACATGAATTGATGTGTTATATGTGTAACGCAGCAAAGTTCAAAGACGTCTTGCATTTGGCTTCAATTTAATGAGTTTGTTGGAACACAAGTGTATGTAAAATTAATTTTAGTTTTCAACAGTAATCTGGCCAGTGGCTTACAAAGCAAAAGCATTAAATTGTTATTTCCAAGAGCAAATGATTTATTAAATGCAAGCAGTAACGTAATTATTTCAAATTAAGTTTCTTTTGAATTTTGTTTTCATTCAATTTAATTGCATTTCTGGTTTATCTTTGTTATTCCTTTTGATTTGAAAGTTAAATTGGTTTTGGTTTTATGTCTATGGAACTCCAAATGTTTAAAGCATGCAAAGTTGTTCGTCATATTCTTAGCCAACTTAAAGTTGTAATTGCAACAACATTAAGTCAAACCCCTTTATGCAAAAAAATATTTTACTATAGCTTTAAAGTTCATATTAGTTTACAAGCACTTTAAGGCTAATATTGCTTTGTTAAGAAATCGTATGCAAAACACAACTTTAATTATTTTGTTATTTAATAATAAATACTGGTAACACCACCGTGTTCAACAACCACTTCTCAGCTTATGATGTACAAAATTGAATAAAATTTCATTCGGGTATTCAAATATTTTTTTATTTTATTAAATAAATTTTTATTTTTTTGAAGTAAAGCAACCTAATTTAAACAATATGAGTTCTGACATGGAAGGAAACCAGATAAACATTTCTATGAAGTAAAAGTAAATAAAATATTTTTTTTTTTTTGCATGTTTTTTATTTATTGTATCTTCATATATGAACTAACAATAAGTATTCAAATCTTAAATCTAACATATAATTAATAGGCCCGACCAATGCCAGACCTAACTAAGTGATAGTTGTAAATAATACATAAGTAGTGATAAGCAAAAAAAAAATAAAAAAATTTCAAGCAACTTCATTCGGAGTGTTTAGTATAAGAGCCCTTGTATCTCTCTTTTTTAAGCGGATGTGTCCAGTAAAGTTTAAAATATTACGAGCAAGCGGATTAGGATGTGACTCGAGTTTGTTTAAGTATTTGCCTGCGTATCTTGCAATTTCTTCAGTCACTAGTGGCATTTTTAAATCACGATGCAAACTTGAATTCTTAATGTACCATGGAGCAGATGTTATTAACCTTAATATTTTGTTTTGTCTTCGTTGAATTCTCTCTACATTGGAAGCAGAAGCAGTGCCCCATAACTGGATACCGTAACACCATATTGGCTTTAAAAGCGACTTGTATATTAAAAGTTTGCAGTCTAGGCTGAGTGTTGAATTTCTGCCAATCAGCCAATGTACCTGAGTTAATTTTAGTTTCATTTGAGTTAACTTATAGTCAATGTGATGTTTCCATGTAAGCCGTCGATCGAGGTGTATACCAAGATATTTCACATGTGAATGTTGAGGAACAACTTGATTATTAATCCGAATGGGGGAACAAGTATCTCTTCGTAAGGTAAATGTTATATGGACACACTTTTGTTCATTTACCTTAATTCTCCATAAGTTCAACCATAGTTCCATCTGGCTAATGTGTTCCTGGAGTTTTCGGGATGCCTCATCAGGGTTTTCGTGCATACTAAGGCAGGCGGTATCGTCGGCAAATGTAGAAGTGTGAATACTACTGCTCACAGGCATATCACAAGTATAAATCAAATATAAAAATGGCCCCAGTATACTCCCCTGTGGCACACCGGATGAGATAGTTTCAGGCATACTCATAAAGTGTCCTTCCACAACTGTAAATTTTCGTGCAACAATGTAACTTTCCAAAAGATTTAGAATGTTTATTGGTAAGTATGTCTTCAATTTCAAAATCAGGCCTTCATGCCACACTTTATCAAATGCCTGAGAAACATCAATAAACACGGCAGAACAATACTTCTTTTCCTCAAATGTTTTTCTGATAAATTGAACCAATCTATGCGTTTGCTCAATGGTGCTATGCTGGCTTCTAAAACCAAATTGATGGTCCGGGATGCACCCATTTTCAGTTAAAATTGAAGACAATTTTGTCATGAGTAGCTTTTCAAAAAGCTTTGACATTGTTGACAGTAAACTTATTGGCCTATATGACTCAGCCTTGGAAAGATCTTTACCCGGCTTTGGAATCATTTTAACCTTGGCAAGCTTCCAGCAGTCTGGATAATACTCCAGTCGTAAAATGGCATTAAAAATGAATAACAGGATTCTAATTGCAGTACGAGGTAACTTAATCAGCATCTGATTACTAATTCCATCCATACCGGGAGCTTTTTTCGGGTTGAGTTCGGCAATTAGTTTTTGTACATCACACATCGTAAATTTTAAGGGTCGAGGTGGTAGAGCAACTACACTCGGCAAATCAGCAACATTGGTACATGTATTTGGTGTAAATACGGATTTTAAATGCTCAGCAAATATGTTACCTTTTTCAGTATCGCTTCTTGCCCAACTTCCGGTAGATGTGCGCACAGGTGGCTTAAACTCAACGGGTGTTTTAAACTTTTTAGCAGCGCGCCACAAAGAGTAATTAGATGCTGGTGTGACATCAAGGCTTTCCAGATAGTTTTTGAAAGATGCAGTTTTTTCAGATGCAAGCAACTCTTGGAGTCGTTTAGTGCACTCTTTAAATCTGATTTTGTGTTGAGGTGATCTGTGCTGTTGCCATTCCCTTCTAGCTCTTCTTTTTTCACGTACGAGATGTTCAACGTCTGTAGAATAAATTTTATTGAACCCAGTATGCGGATGGGAGGTAGTGGCATGTTCAGAAGCTTGTTTAATATTCTCGTTAAGATTTGCAATGTTCGATTCAATATCATTGGGTGTTCTTAGCGTAATATTTTCCGTGCAATGACTACTAAGATATTTTTTGAATCCCAGCCAATTAACACGATTTATCATCTTGACATATGGGTGAGGTAAAGCGCTTCTCAGTGGACTACAGATTGTAACGATCGTGGGAGAGTGATCAGACGACAGATCTAGGGAAGCTTCAACGTGAATTAATTCCCTAGAAATACTTTTTGTGACGCCGAAATCTATAACATCTGGAATTTTTCGTACGTCAGTAGGCCAGTAAGTAGGCTCCCCACTTGAAATAACATCCAAACCCATTTTTGAAATTGTGTTGAACAACGCCCTACCTCTAGGCGTAATAAGACGCGAACCCCAGAACGTATGCTTAGCATTGTAGTCGCCAGCTGCTACGAAACAAGGTCCAAGAGATTTGTAGAACTTCTCGTATTGGTCCTCAGTGATTGAAAATCTGGGAGGTGAGTAAATTGATGATATCACGAAATTAGAACAAAAGTTTTCTACAAAAATATTCGTAGCTTGCATATATTCTTCACTAACATTGTCAAGGATATAGTGCTTGAGTCGTGACTTAATTAAAATTGCTGATCCACCGCATGCTCTCCCTCTAGGGTCCTTTGTATCATACATAGTATAGCCATTTATTTTGAAAAAGCTTCTCGAAATAATAAAATATGAGGAACAAAAAAGAATTATCACAATTTATTTTATTCGAATGAAATGAGTATTTGAATATCCAGCTTTTTTCGATTTGTTTTGATTGTATGTACATCACTAAAACATTTTCGTACAATTGTATTTATTTTAATATTTTTTTATGGATTTTGCGATGTATTTTGAATCAGTTGAATAATTTGGTGATGTTTTCCATCACATTACAGTAATAATATATTTAAGATAAGAGCTAGCACTTTTAGCTTTATTTTCAGATGTAACATGAATCAATATGTGTTATATTAACAAAAATATTTGAGGTACAAAATACACATTTTGAAAATATCAACTTAAAGTAGTCTTAACAAACGTGGGGACCTACTTTAGAAATTTGATATAATAATTTTTTTAGAATACAACTTTACTTAACATTGCTTTGCAAAGCTTTATTAAGTTTTTTTGCATAAGACCCAAAAGCTTTAAAATGAAATGGCATAGAAAATCTAGCCTTTCATAGTACTTCGAAGCCAGCAGCTTTTAATAAGTCTAGAGTAACCCAAATTGACCTTAAATTCCCTTAATTATATTGCTTTATTCAGCAAATATTAAAAGGATTTTTTTTACTTCCCTTCACACCATAAAAATGTTTAATTTCATGAAATGTCCTTTCAGTTTTAATATTCTTTCCTGCAGTTGCAATAATTCATGAGAACCGCATAGTAAATTATGTTATATCTTTCATACTCTTGCCATACATTCCATTCCATGTCCGGTTAATTTTTAATAAATGTCAGACACCTGTGAATAACAGCGAACTATTTCATACCACAAGCTCCTTCCATAAAAAATAAAAAAAAGAACAACTTCTGAAAGAATTACGTTCTTCCACAACTACAAACAAGTTCACATTGTCAAATGAAAATAAATGAACACGTATAAAAGAAACGAAAAGAAACAGAAAAGAGTACCGAAGGCCATCAATAAAGATAGCAAAATAAAAAAAAAATAGTGTTAACTCGAAAAAAAATTATATTTGCATAAAAAAACTCCAGGAATCCAAATATTAGCCAAGGTAAACCCTCCACCCCTCCTCCTTCAAGGGGGCAAATTTCATATAAAAATTCAATATACTTCTTGAACATGATGAATAAATAAAATACATGCTAAACTTAATGAAAATTAGTTATGGTGCACTCCAATGAAAAAGTGAAAAAATCCCTGATTGGGAATGTGATCAACTTAAATAATTTCTATAAAAATCAATTTAAGATATGTTTATAAATTTTTTAATTCCATTATACAACAAATTTTCCTTAATTACCAATTGGCGATTTTTGCCATAGTTTTTGGGAATTCGTTAACATAAATTTTTCAAACTTCAACTAAAGCCAAGCTATTGGAAAATAATTTTTTTAATACCTTGAAGTGTTTTTGTTTAAAAAATAAATAAATTCCCAAAAATTATTTCGAAATGCCCAAATTGGAATATTCAACTCCATATTTAGGAATTAAAAACTCTTATTCTTTTGACATCTACTCCTCAAATCCTTTCGTTTGAATTTCATGATTATGAGTCGCGAATCAAAAATGTGGCCACTGTGCACTAATGTAAATATGCCGCGATTTGAATAATGCAAAAACATATTTTTCGAACTTATGCCCTGATATGAGCTCTTACCATTATGTGTTATATTATATTTGACATCTATTCGTTGAGAGCTTTAGTTTCACTGGGATGATCTTTCAAAAACATGCTGCCCGATTTATTTTATTATCGATTTGGTAACACTGTGTGTCGTTCTCAAGTTAAATTGCTGGTCCCAATTTTTTTTCATTCTTTTTTTACTACCTCTTGCACTGCAAATCAAGTGACTTTATTATTGTCAAACCCATTAATTAAAATAAAATCCTGATTGGGGATTTTTTTGAAAGAAATGGGAATGTGGTCAACTTACATATGTTCTATCAAATTCAAATCTAAGTATATTAATGCATGTTTTTATTTCATTATAAAACAAATTTTTTTTTTTAATTTCCAATCGGCGATTTTTGCAATACTTTTTGGGATTTTGTCAATATCAATTTTAAAATTCAAATGAAAGCAAAACTTTTGGGGAAATATTTTTTTTAGTACTAAAAATTCCTAAAAACTATTTCGAAATACCGAAATTGGGATATTCAATTCCATATTTAGGAATTAGGCAATATATCGTGCTATATCCGCCAAAATAGCTTAAACGACACATTTTTGGACCTGGTTTTTTTTTTAACGAAAATAAAAATAAAATTTAGATCAACAATAATGTCATTTAAACTTGTTTGGCGGTTATGGCAGGATATTTTGGGAAATTCTTTAACTAAGGGTTTTCAAAATTTAACTACTGCAGAATAAGATTTTTTATATATTCAATAATATTTTTTGTAGTCTACGACACAACTCCAAAAAAAATATTTGGAATCATTTTCTTATTTAAGAATTAGGCAATACATTTTGGGAAACTCTCTTAATAATGGTTTAAGATACAAACCAAAATCTATCTACTGGGAAACAATTTTTTTTCATAAAAAAAACGCACTCCCAAAAAATATTTCGAAATACCGAATTGGAATATTTATTTCCATATTTAGGAATTAAATTCTTTAAATAATGTTTTAAGATCCAAGTCCAAATCTAAATACTAAGAAACATTTTATTTTTATAAAAAACGCAATTCCCAAAAAAATATTTCGAAATACCCAAATTGGAATATTTATATCCATATTTAGGAATTAGGCAGTATATTTTGGGAAATTCTTTAAATACTTTTTTAAGCCAAATTTAAATACTAAGGAACATTTTTTTTAACACAATTCCCAAAGTTAATTTGGAAATACCAAATTGGAATATTTCTTTCCATATTTAGGAATCACACAACACATTTGGGATTTTATTTAAAAAAAATTATTTTATTATATTTATCATCTAACTAATAGTCATTTTCTGATATACTTTTTGTGATGTAATGCATAATTCCCAAAAAAATACTGCAAAATACCCAAATTGGAATTTTCACTTCCCTATTCAGGAATCAAAAATTTTTTTAATAAGAAAAATACATTTAAATATTGTTTGTTTTTTTTATTTACAAAGTGTTTATGTGATATACAACTAAATAGGAGGTTTATTTTTTTTTAGGAATTTGGTTTCAAATATTTATATTTTATATAAAATTTAGCGAAATTTTCACATCTCGTCGTTTTTTTTTATTTACATATTTATAAAAATACTTTAAATTGTTATTAATAAATTTGAAAGAAATATTTTGATGGTGATTTTTATTTTTTTTTTAGGGAGTTCGGTATTACATTTCTATAGTGAATTCTAACGTTAGCTAAACATATTTTCAGATTAAGAGAAATATTTCTTAAAAGGTATGAAAAGTGTCACTTTCAGCGACTTAGTTTCATCAGTTTAGCTCATCATTTTACTCGATTAGAATTGAGGGGCTTAATGGCAAAGGGGCATAAGTGCAAAAAAGAAAATTCTGAGTAATTAAGCTTAAAAATTGTTCCCAATTAAGTTTCTTTCTAGTAATAAAACTTTCAGTCAACAGAGTTCAGTTTAATGTTACTATTAATAATAACTTATTATAAAGGTCTGAATTTTGAGTTTGTAGATATTAGTATTAAGTGTAGATTGCTGCCATCTAACTTTTTACTTTTGGCACTTATACCCTTTTGCTTTAAAGACCCTCAGTGGTTATGAGAAACACTGATTTTTACATATTATTATATACCTACATATATATATTTTAATTTCATGTCTTTTGAGGGACTATTATGATGATATCGATATGATGCTTCAATGATTTATCCTGATTTATTTTAAATTGACGACCCCCTGCTGCCTATAGAAGCAGAGAGAAATTTGACCTACATATATGTTACATCCTAAACAGAAATATTGTAAAGAAAGGAAGAGAACAAAAAAATATATTCCAATATGGGTACATATAGTGATTCTTATTTGCATGGATGTTGATCTCCAGAGTCAGAGTTGCTAAATCAAATAGACAATAAGCAAACTATGAAAAACAAAATAA
This sequence comes from Tachina fera, assembly GCA_905220375.1. NCBI lineage: Eukaryota > Metazoa > Arthropoda > Insecta > Diptera > Tachinidae > Tachina > Tachina fera. The sequence goes on from LR999966.1 coordinate 11,161,076, forward strand.
AATGTTAAAACGAATGAAGTGTTACCGGCAAAGATAACCAGTTATCACACACACAAACATACATACGTAGAGAGGACTTACAAGGCAGCTCAAAATTTAGTAATGAAGAAGGGGGGGGGGGGGAAATTCGTGACTGTCATTGAAATTAAAGAAGATGTATATAATTTTGGCTAATGAAAGAAAAGAAAAAACGGGGAAACAAAAGCACAAAAAGAAAAGTGAACCCAAAAAAAAAATTCTGCAAGAAAAAAGTAAATGTTTCCAAAAATAACAATAAAAAACCAAGAAGAAAATAGCTAGCAGTAATATAAGGATTCCTGCAAATACTTTTATAGTTAGAGAAAGAAAATAAAATTTTTTTTATTCACAATGCATTTTTCACGTTGCCATTTAAGTGTAAAATGGAAGTTTTGGATTTTTTTTGGAAAAATTTTTAAACGTGACAAAAGAAAGGAACACAAGGAACTCAGGGAAATAAATGCTTTTGTTCAAGAAGAAAAAAAGATTTAAAAAACTTTTAAATGAAATGGCCATAAAAGCTTTAGCACAAATCACAGAATAACAAAAATATTCAACTCACCATCCCCTTCACATGATTTTATGGATTTAGGTATTATATTAATTTACAGCACTTAAGTTATATTCGTAGTCAAGTCATAGTCAGGTTATAGTCAAGACAGAGTCAAGTTATAGTCAAGTCATTTTCAAGTCATACTCATCTTCTATTAAAGTAACAGTGAAATATACCAAGTTAATAATGAGGTAAATTGTTGTAATTATAACATGTTTGACCGCGAAATTATTACAACTTACTTAGAAAATCAAGTGATGAAAGCTCTGGATAAAGTAATGAGCATATTGACAACAAACCCGAAGATCCTGGGTTCTAATTCGAATGTAAATTAGTGTCCATTTGTATCAGTTAGTTGTAGGAAAGTTCAAGTGATAAGAGTAACCTCCTTCGTTCGTATTGTGTAGCAGAATCATTGGAGAAGTAAAATAACCAATAAAAGGGCTATTAAACACAGCTTTGAAAATTTAATACGCCTCATTGACACCAGAGGCGCTGCAACACTGCATTATAACAAAAAACCTGCAAAGACGCAGAGTTGTAAAAGAATGAAGCTTTCGTCCACCACCTGTCTTGTCTATCACTATCCGTTGCTTAAAGAAGGTAACACCTAATAGTAGTAGTAGGCATTCATTGCCTGAGAGTCCTACTTCTCTTAAAAAAAAAACAAACAAAAAATCGCAGAGCCGCAAAAAACCACATATACGGCTGCAGTGGGAATATAAGTAGTGCATAAGGACTTCTAATGAATTTCGTATGTCCAGGGGCCACCCAGAAAATTCCGGAGATCTTGAGATCAATTCTGTTCTCCAGTAAAAGGTGATTTTTTATAAACTTTCTTTTTGGCAACACTGTGTTCTTTGAAAACTCAGCTGTTTTCGTGAATCATTTTACCGTTAAACATGTTCAGTTTGGTCTATAATTTAACCATTCTACGCTTGCAGATTATTAAATATTATTATCAAAATTCATGCTCGGTTAAGAAAGTGCATCCGCGCACTTCTTCCACATCTTGATCAGTTTGGGTGACCTTCTGAGGCGGCTAATTGGAATATTGTGATTAAATTTCGCACCAAAGTTACATTATTGAATTTTAAACCACCAACACGCATACGTAGAGTGCGGACAGGTTGATGACCGTGAATTATCAATTCGCCGCCATGCGCAGCAATTGGACCTCTGTTACTTTTTTCCACCCACCAAAATGGTAGAGCTTAACTTGGATGACATGTGGTTTCAGCAAGATGCCACACATCACTCGAAAGAATGGCCCAATTGAGAGGCTAGATCGGTGAACAGTTTATTTCACGTTTGGACCCGGTCAATTGGCTACCTAGATCGTGCGAATTAACGCCTTTAGACTATTTTTATGTGGAGCTATGTTAAAGCTCGTGTATAAAGGGGCAAGCCTGCAACGTTTCACGTGCTAAAAGACAATATTGAAGAACTTATTCGTGAGATACCGACGATATAATGGGAAAATTGCGCCAAAAATTGGACCCAGCGTATAACCCATTTCAGATATATCCGCGGTCAAAATTTACATGAAATCATCTTTAAACATTGAATTATATAGATCGTTCTACCGACTCAAATAAAACGTTAATACATTTCTTTAAATTGTATGTTGTTTTTTTAAATAAAACCCGAAAGTTTTTAAAAAAATTACCCTATATAGATAAGTATGTGATGACCTGTATTCCATTTCTGTGACTTGTGAGAAGTTCTCGCATCGAGAAAAATTAAATAATTGTATTGGTTGTCATATTTGACAAAGGGTTACTCACATAAAAATTTATATAAACTTACAAAATATATCAAAAAATACAGTTTTTTCTTAAACATTTTTTCGATTCGAAAAGTTCTCACATTCCTTACAGAAACGAGGCACTGGATAATAGTTATTTCGTCCTGGTGCGGAGAGGCTGAAGACATGCGATATGGCAACGTTAACGTATGCTATACGTACGCTCAAAGGCACTGCTTTCCCCACCACTTTCCCGCACAAAACATAATTATTTGCAAAAGGACATTTCGATGACACCAAGGAATCTTTAAACTTTTCCTAGAAGATCTCTTCTGATTCCCTCGTTTAGGTCTGGAAAAAGGGAAAACTTTTCAAAACTTTATTTATGTATATAAAACAAAGTTTTTCTTCTATTAAAAATAGAACTGAGAAAAAAACCTTTTCTGCTTATCATATTGATTCGTTTTAAGCTAATAATAAAAAAAGCAATAGTTTGCTTGCTTAATTTTTTATTAAAAAAAATCTATAAAATGAAATCGTTGTTTGTTTGTGTAACGAAAAAAAACAACGTTGGTTGGAGGAGTCATAACACTTTTCATTGAGTACGAAAGATTTTGAAAGATTTTGGCTGATTTATTTTTGTTTGCTGGAATAAAATTCCTGCTTCAGGTCTTTCTTCACTTTGGGGATTATATTTGCTCAAGTGGAAAATCAAATTTTGTTAGCTTATTTGTTATTGAATTTTACCTTTTTTTATATAAATTGGCTGCTTTTCTTTTGGCATTAAATCTCATTCTCTAAATAACTAAAAAAAAAATAAAGAAGAGTATGTGAGGGGTCAAAAATCATCACATTGGGAAACTGTATTTTTGTTTTCCATTTAAAAGAAATTTTGGTTAAACAAAACTTTTAATATTCATAAAAAAATTAATATTTATTTTGTAAATCCTTTTGTGGTTGGTATATATTTTAAGACAAAAGAAATGTAGAATAAGAAGTGTATGTATGCATGTTCAAATATTTAATATACAATATTACACAGAGGTATAATATGTATGTGTGTTTTTGTATTTGAATTTACATTTAAAACCATTTATGTGGGATATTTAAAATATCTTATGAATACATTTTAAAAGCAGGTTATGAAAACTTTTATGAAAATTAAGGAACAATATTTTTTGATTACTCACATAATCCTTGATGAAAGCCAATATGGATATATGTATATATACACATACATAGAAAAATTTCCTAGTAAAATCTACAAAAAGAAGGTTAATTCAACATTTTTCTTCATAACTGTTTTAATTTTAATTCAACATGATTTACAGTAATATTCGAAGCACATTTTTTTCTTTTAAAATAACTTTATTTCATGTTGATTTCATACTGGCATAGTGTTAAATCAACATGTACAATCATGTTGAATTAAAGTTATATTAACGTTGAAACAACGTGAAGTTGATGCCGAAAGAACACGATGAAGAACCATATGTCCTCGTCCATACAGTGAAACATTTGCTGCAAAACATTTGAATTTGTGGAGGAGAGGGAAAAGAGGAATGGCAAAGGGTACTTTGTTTCATGTACACGAAGTTCTTGTTGAGTACGTCATTCTCGCCTCATTCTTATGAAAAATATATCATAAAAGGTATTAACCTGCAAAACAAAAACGTCACAGTGTGGACACGAATGCAGTTTCAAAAGAGAAATCAAAAATGTTTCGCAGCAAATGTTTCACTGTATTGACGATGACTATTGGAGCAATTTTATTTCACGTTGAAACAACATGAATTTAATGTTATCATTTTATTTTAATAATTAGTTAACTTACGGAATTGAATTTATTGGCACAGGCATATTATTTCTAATTGGTTAGGTAAGGAATGGCGGCACACTTCCACTCGGAGACCATGTTGGGTTAATTGTGATTATATTCTATTGCCCCCCCCTTTTTTTGTACACAGAAGTGACCCTATTATCAGCCATTAAGCCACTGAATTCCCATGATGCAGCCCCTGATATCCTCCAGCTTACACTTACCGATATCAGTAATGTTCTTATGGAAACCTCTAATCACCTATCTAAGCCTATGACGTTGCATTTTCTGGCATCCCCGCATATCTTACAGAAATGTGGAGTGCCAGTTTCCAAATACTGGTTCTTGTTTTTACCGAGCTGTGACCATTCAACGCGACTATCACGATCTCAGCTTGGAAAACCCTGCATTAATTCGGCAAACTGAAAGATCTATGAATGTTCGTTGCCAAGATATAGACACCAGCCTTTTTGCCTTCCCCTATTTTTAACCCGTCTGTGAAGATCGCACCACCCTCATATAGCTTGTCGAATTTGACCTAATAGTCCCTATCAGGAATTACCAGTAAGGGTGTTCTACTCAAATCAACTTCAACGATCTTATAGTGCATGAACCCAGGAGTTACAGATCCCTCATCTCTAAAACTGATCTTATTTAAGATTGATGCATTACCTGTTATTCCCTCTTCATTAAACCTGCTTCTACAACCCTAAGAAGACTAGTCTCACCACAAAAACCTCTATAGAAAGTAGGTGAAGCATAATGTCTAAGGCCGCCTGAGGTGTACTCCTCTGAGCAACTGTGATAGCCAGCGAGGCTTACATCTAAACCTTAGCTAGTAATTTCTTGTCACTTTCTTTTTCTAATAAATTGAATATGATTTCGAATCAAAATTTTTTCATGTTGATTATATATTGTTATTTTTTTTTCTGTGAGCATGTTTTTTAATCTTTTCAACTTTGTGTATGAATTACATATGTATCCTTAAACTCAGGCTATATACATATGTAAATGGCAGCAACAGGATAATAGACTAAAGACAAACGGAATTCAAGGCTTCAATGAACTATAAACGAACTATATTATACTTAAAATCATTCGAACAAAATCTGCTTAGGAGTTTAAACACCCAACGGGATGCTTAATATTTTTTAAACAATGTGGTAGATTTTTCATTTACTTGATTACACACACATTTAAGAGCCCTCTCATCTTTCCAATAAAAAAAATAACAGCCTTGTTATGAATTTTCTAGTTTCAAACAGCAGGCTGCCATAAAGGTTTTGATTACAGCATAAAATCCTAATGAATGGAACTCTACTAAAAATGAGCAAGTCAAATAGCATAAAAAGTTTTGCCTGAATAAATAATCAAGAAAAGATAATTTGAAAACAATACTTATCCCAAAAAAATATTAGATTATTTTATAGCAAATCATTTTTATAATTAAGTTTTATTCCAAAATTTAGCATATGAGTAAATTTTGTGTGAGGCTTTAAGGACTGGAGTAAGACTGACATATACATACATATGTATGTAAGTATGTAAATCAAATGAACCTTCTGGAGAACTGTGGGTAAGATTGCTGGAAAATAATAAAATAATAAAATTATTAATGTACGAGGTGATGAACAGGTTATAACAAGACCATGATGTTGGCTGAAGTAGTCAGCATGTTGACTAGGACATCAAAGGTCCTGGATTCGAACCCGGTCTTCAACAGTCATTAAATAACAACAACTCCTATTTTTTAAAGTGCATTAGTGTTCTTTGTTGCAGTTGTTGTAGAAAAGTTCAAATGATGACAGCATACAGACTGGTCACTGAACTACAGCGGCTTCAGAGGATACTAATCCTAGTGTTACATCAGAGCGCCCTCCTTTGCCGGTATTGTGTAGCAGCATCATCGGGGAAGTAAAATAACCAATGAAATGGCTACTACACAGTTTTGAAAAATTTAATGTGCCTCATTAACACCAGAGGCGATGCAACACTGCATTATAAAAAAACGCGCAAAAAGCTGAGCTGTAAAAGAGTGAAGCTTCCCTTTAACTCTGCCTTCACCAGCTGTCTTCTGTATCAGTATCCCTTTCCTCTAAAGAAGGTACCACATATTAATGGCAGTAGACGTTACTTTTCTTTCTGTAAAAAAGTATGGATTGACTATAACAAGACTATATCCACACTATGAACCGACTATGACTATGACTGAAGTAAGACTAGACAATAAACTATGGCTAAGCTAGGATAACACTAAACTATAAGCAGAATATGTGAAGGAAATGACTTAATTATGAACATGACCATCACTTTGTCTGCACTACGGCCAGCCTATGAAAAGACTATGACCAGATTATGAAAGTACTAAAATTAGGGTATAAATAGACTATGAACAGGCTATAAATAGACAATAGTTGGACTATGAAATAACTGCGAGTAAAATATGAATAGGCTGTAGCCACACTATCACTAGACTATGACCAGAATTTTACTAGATATTGCCTCCATCGAGGGCATAATAAGTCCCCCCTCCCACCCTTGATTATAATTTATAAAGCTAAATATATATTTTTTTTTTTGATTCACTGTCTTCTACTTGTGCACATACTACTTATGTAGACAATGTTTATCATCTTAATTACCCTTAGACATGAAATTTGTTTGAGTGCAAAGAAATTCTTCAATTAAAAATTTTTACAAATAAAACTTTCCACTTCTTTACAAAAGTTTTATAATTAAGAAGAAAAAAATAATATGATACTCGCTCGTACCATGTACAAATTTTCCAACAAAGGCTAAGACTTCTCAACACTCCGTTTGCTTTGCTTTCATTTGCAAGTATTTGTGCAAAACAAACAATGAAGAAAAATATTTTATTTCATAAAAGTTTGATAAAAAAAAGCTGTCATTAATGTGTCATTATTGCTGTTGTTAATGAAAATTAAAAAAAAATAAGACAAATAATTTTTACTCTCAATTGAAAAACATTAAGATGTACAAGGAAGGAGGAGGAAAGTCAAAAGGTCTATCTAAATGAATGTTGATATAAATTTATTAGTAATTAGATAAGGAATGCCAGTTTAGTTTGCTGGTAAAAATATTACAAAAGAAATATTTACTTCAATAATGGAAAATTTCATGGTAAACAACAACAACAACAAAAGACGCCATATCGTTTTACTAGTGATTGACGGCAAATAGATTTAAATGAGTACTTGACCTTTTATGCAAGATTCTTTTTTGTTTCATCCTCCTTATTCTCTATTACCTCATCCGTGTGTTTTTATGATACCTACTCTCGACTAAATTGGTTTGTTATTTCAGTTTGAAACTTTAATGGACACAAGTATTTGAGTTGCAAACTTAAATTAATTAAATCCTTTGATTGTTATTACAGCAATGAGTAAAAGGATGGCGAGGTTTTTGCATTATAAGTTTGGAAGAAAGAAAATTGTTATTTGAAAATAAGTTTGCTTGTAAAGAATTGTTTTAAGACTATTTAGTAAGGTAAGTTTGATCATAGCAAATTATTTTAGATTTGTGTACTCAGTAAGGTAAAAAAATTTGAAGTGAGGAACAATTGAGGTTAAGTTAGGTTAGCAAGGTTTGTGCTATAGTGATGGGGCAGTATCTATTGAAGCCAACGACGAGGTTATTGAATTTTTTTTACCACCATCTTCCAACCTAGTGTCCTTTAAGTGCATAAATTGGCCCTCACCCAGTGAAGTAAAGTTCCAGAGAAAGTATTGAACTGCATGCTCTAATTGTTACTTTTCCTCTTTGGGCAAAGAGTTCCTTTAGTGATCATTATGTGCAAATATAGACTAGCACTCATATTCGTGAGAGGTATATGTGTGTAGTAATGAAGCCAATCATGCGTGCAAAGAGTCTTGTCTATCCTATAAGAGGTAATTTTTTCCTCTTGAGTAACCTCATTTTCCTCATTTGCCAATTCAACTGAGGAAATAGGAATGAGTTAAATCTTGCTTTACTTTGATGTTACTTTACTAAAAGCCTGATAACTGGCTTACCTAATTTGTGTTATCATATGAGATTAGTGGGTACTGATTTTCAGTACCTCCAAAATTTTTTTTTTCAAAATTCGTTATTACTTGGATGCATTTTCACACATTTTTATTTCACCTAACCATCTATGCAAAAAACCTTTTAACTTTACCATTAAAGTTTCCTCTATTTTCCATATTAATTAATCTTATTTTCTGCACGGGCATTGTGTTTTGCTAAATGCAGTCAATAAATTTTTTGTGTGTGTAAGAGTATCTTGTGGCTCTTAAGGTTTATAAAATTTTCTCTACTTTTCATATAGAAATGCAAGCTAAAACGTGACTTAACAATTGTACACGTTTCCTTAAGGCTTGGGCAAGGAATTGCAAAAACGGGCGATGGGAGAGAGATAAGAGAGATGGTAGTGAATGAAGTGTTTGTGATTCTTAGCTAACATCTGGTTTATATGTGTCAATAGATACCAGAGAAGTTTGTTGAACATTAACTAGCAAACATATTTTGAATAGAAGACAAATGAGGGATAGAATAATAGTAAAATTGTGCAAAGTTAAGACTTGCTAAATCGTGTAGGTAATTTCGTTAGTTTACTTTAAAATTTAAAATTTTAATGAAATTAAAGAAAATAATTTTTTTTTATACAAGGATATATTTTACCTTTTTTATTTATATTAGGCTATAGTTTTCTTAGTCTCTTTGCGTCTTTTGGCATGGTGTTAATAGAAAACTTGATTATGATTTAATTATTTAACATAAATACAGACATGTTAAAGGTATTTTGTATATACAGATATCTCAGCAAAAAACACTGCTGCGGCCGAAGCAGGTTTGTTAGCGAGAAAACCTGCTCCGAAAAGGCTAAATTTTGCTTCGCTATGTCATACTTGGGATCTCTTGTTTTTTAAATAAGACAGCAGTTCTTTTAAAGCAGTAAAGAAGCAACACTAAAATCAAGTCTTTTTATTAAAATTTACAAGAAAACGATGAGAGAGAGAGGAAAAGCTTCTAAATTAATTTTTTTCTCACATTCCTTATTTCGTTCGATATATATAATTTCAATAAGCTTAACAATAGGTTGATGTACCGCTCTAACTTATCTATAACATCTATAGAGCATTAAAAAAATTTACAGTTCCCAAATTTTTTTTAAATGATAAGTTTAGGTCAATAGAGGGATTACATTTGATAGAGTAAATTTCATCTGTTCAATTTTGCATATCTTTGTATTATCTCTATGCTTTGAAAGCACTTACATGTTTCCCCTAAGCATTAGCTGAAGGTGGCAGGTTTTTTTTTTTGCGAGAGAAGTTAAAATTAGACAATGAACCCCTTCTACTTAGTTCTGCCCTTTTTGGGAAAGGAATAGTCATAGAGAATACCGGTGCAGAAAGCAGAGATAGAGGAGCAAAACTTTGTTATTTTTACCTTGTTTTTGTTAAGGACACTTGAAATAATTTTTAGGATATTTTGGCCTCTTATTTTTAAGCTACAGGAATTGTAAAATTTGTTTAGGTTTTTTTTTTGAGAGAGAAGTTACAATTAGACAATGAACCCCTTCTATTAAGTCTTGCCCTCTTTTGGAAAGTAATAGTCACAGTTAAGACAGGTACAGAAAGCAGAGATAGAGGAGCAAAACTTCGCTATTTTAAACCTCCTTTTTTTTGTTAAGGACACTTGAATTTATTTTTTTGTGGCTATTTTGGCCTGTTATTTTTAAGCTACACGAATTTTAAAATTTGTTTAACCTTCACTCTCTTCAATTCAAATTCCATTAGTTGCTTTAAATTTTTCATTAAAGTATTTCCTGATTTTTTTTTTCAAAATTTTCAAATTCATTCAGGAATTTGCAAGTACATTTCTTTTTCTTTTTTTTTCATTTATTTAACCCCTTTTTTTCTCTGTTTACTCTCAATCTCCTTTTAGCTCTGTTAGCCATACCTGTTTTAAAATGCCATAAATTCATCACTAAACTTTTTCATTTAATAAAATACCAGCAGGAAAAGAAAAACATTGTACTCGTACACAAACAGCCCGGAGTAGATAGACGGGTATAGGCAACAACACGATAATTTATCTGCTCTGCAAAACTACTAAAAGCTCATTCATCCAAAGGGAATGAATGTTTTTTCTTCTCTTGTTTACCTGTGAAAACAACACAGCTAGCTGATAGAGGAATAATACAAATTGGTTGTTGTTTTTTATTTTCAAATATGCAAAAAAAAATCATGAATGAATGAATGCTGTTTATAAGGATTGAGGATTGTTATTTAAAGGGGGTTAATCAAAGAAAAAAATATATGCATGAGCTGTTACAAGCGTGGCCAGTTAGCCAAATACCCGGCAGTTTTTTTTTTAATTTTAAAGACATGCACAAAAAAGCTTATTTTGCTTATTTAAGCATATGCCTTAAATAATATTTATTGCAAAAATTGTTTATATTTTAATCCCCTAATAAACTTTAAATTTAATGTCATAAAATACTAAATTAAAAATAAAATACGTAAATAGTGATAATAGGAAAGTAGGAAAGTTCCGCTCGCCGGCTTTAGAGGAAGTCCAATCAAAAGTTAAAATTCTAAGGTTAGGCTGAGTTTACATCTGGCATGTCCCAAAAAAAGGGTAACCATTAATTACTAATAATAATTAATTTTTTTAAATGAAAGTTTATAACATATTAACTCTAGTTGTTCTAAGAAACTTTGGGTAAAGGTTCCCTGATGACCAGTGAAATGCACATAGGATCCAGCTAAACCCTTCAAATAATCAATTTCAATGTATTTTTTAATAAAAAATTATTTTACTGAATAAGTGAAATAATAATTTGGGATTATTAGTGCGTTAATAAATTTTAAACTTAGCTTGCAACAATTCCCAATATAAAAACACTAAAAATAAAAAAAACTGTTTGATTCTGAGAGCTGGGAAGGTACGTTCATTTGTTGCAGTTGGCAGGTTTGGTCAAGGTGCTCTCAGTGAGGAATGTGGCCTCTGGATGATTGATAATCGAAACGTTAAGACTGTCTATGCTTTTTAAGCTCTTCCTGGATAAAAAATTTTTGTCTTGAAGTTTTGTGAGGAAAGTATGTTTATTTTCTTGGGGAAGGTTGCCTCTGGATGGTCGATAATCAAAACTATCTATTAAGGTCGTCTTTGATAACGATTTTTTGCCTAACGGTTTTGGAAAAAAATTAAACATTCATTTGCTCGAGTTAAGGTACAGCAGTGATTTGTAAGCTCTTCCTTGATAACGATTTCTTGTCTACCAGTATTGGAAGGAAAGAAGATTTATTTCCTTGAGTTGACGAAGGAGGTTAAAGGTTGCTCTGTGGGGAAGGTGACATCTGTATGGTCGATAATCAAAACTTTTAAGCTCTTCCTTGATAACGATTTTTGCCTGTTAGTTTTGCAACAAAAAATTAAGCATTCATATGTTTGAGTTGGCAATGAGGTTAAAGGTTTTTCTCTCTGAGGAAGGTGCCACCTAGATGGCCGATAATCAAAACGTAAAGAAGAGCAGTTATTTCTAAGCTCTATTCTTATAACAACTTCTTGGCTGCCAGTTTTGGCAGGAAAAAAAGATTTCTTTGCCTTGATAATGATTATTTGTCTGCCAATTTTGAAAGGAAAGCTCATTCATTTGCTCGAGTTGGCAGATGAGATTATGGGTTGCTCTGTGAGGATGGTGAAATCTGGATAGTCGATAATCAAACTTAAAGAAGAGCAGTGATCTGTTAGCTCTTCCTTGATAAAGATTTTTTGTTTGCCAGTTTTGGCAGGAACATTGCACCTTCATTTCCTTGAGTTGATAAATGAGGTTAAAGTTTTCTCTGTGAGGTAGGTGGCATCTGGATAATCGATAATCAAAATGTAAGGAAAAGTCGTGACTTTGAAGCTCTTTCTTAGTAACGATTTTTTTTCAGTCAATTTTGGCAGGAAAGCACCTTAATTTTCTTGAGTTATCAGATGAGGTTAAAGGTGAGGTGAGATGAGGATGTCCGGGACTTTGAGTTTCTGTCTTAGTAACGATATTTTGTCTGCCAATATTGGGAGGAATTTACATTCATTTGTACAAAGTAGCAGATGAGGTAAACAGTTTCTCTCTGAGGACAGTGGCATCTGGAAGATTGACGAGGGAAAATGACTAAAGAGACTTTAGTTTTTTAAGGAATTCCGTTATTACTACCAGTTCAAATCTTGACAAGACACATCTAAGACATCTTTAGCTTGATCAAGAAATATAACAGTTGGTCAAGCATCGTATCTACAATTACGCTTTGCTCAAGGAGCACAGTTTCAGACATATATGCTAGCGTTTTCCTGAACATTAGATATGTGAACTAATTTTAAGAAAAAAAGGTCCACTATGGAATTTTTTAGCATAATAACATCAAATACAGAGTAACACAGTCACTTGGCTCGCATGGTTGTGATTGGCAATACAACATGATGTAGAGCTTGCCAGGAAGATGATAAAACTCTCGAAGAATACTTTTAACACTGTCCTGCATTCAGTTAAATAAAAGTACAAATCTTCCATCTGGAAAATATGCCAGACCTGGATTATATCAGGGATTCAGCCTGAAAAAACCTAAGAGAGTATATTGAGGAGACTAGGTTCTTAACCTGACTAAAATTTTATAGGTTTTCATGAATTGTATTGGGCATCTCCTCAATCTCTTATTAAGAGTGGACAATATGCTCTAGAAGCATGAGAGGAATTCGAAATCGAATTTGATTGCTCCTCTTTTTAACCTAATCTTATCCAACCTAACTTTATATTTAGTTCAAGATGATTATTAGGAACTATGTTCTCTAACTGCTCATCGGAGCATTTACACCAGCACAATGTTTCTCAAATTAGTTTCTGCATGAACTTGCTTTTTGTGCCGCTTGCTGCTGCTCCATATTTTAACCTACAACTATTTTTATATTTTAGGCAAGATTTTTTTCAACTATGATTCTATATTTTTTATCACTAAGACGGCAGCTAAACAATTTGTTTTTTTCACTTCGTAAGGTTTCTGTACCGTTATAATGGTACCCTTATTTTTGTAGTTTTAAATAACTATTTTTAGTCTTTATGAACTTTTTATAAATTTTTTTCCCGCTGTTTCATAAAAGTGTGGATTGAAAAGGAAATGCTTTAACACAAACATGTTGTATTTGTTTTTCGTTCATTGTCGCTTTTAAGAGCAAAAAAAATTAACAAATAACAAACTCCTAGTCACAACTACATGTGCAAATATTTTGCAACATTTCCGCCAAGTGCATCAACAACTTTTCAATTTATCGAACCCCTAAAATACGAGCACATCACAGCATTTCACTTGTTTTACAGTTTTTTCTTTTTGCTCCATAGATTGTTTTGAAGCACACTTTTAGGAGAAAATACTTTGGAAGTTTAGTTTAATTTTATGGCAGAGTTGGGGAGGAATTTGCTAAAACAAAAATGCCTGGTTGTTAAAAAAAAATTCAAGTTGAATGAATTTTGTGTCCTTAGAGGTGACGGCAAAGTTTTTTATTTGTATATTTTTTTTGTGTTGGTTTTTATTTTCTGATAACTCTTCATGGATTGTGAGTGGTTTTTGTTTTTTGCTCAAAGTTGTTGTGCATGTTTTTCACAAAAGCTCAATAACAACCAAAGTTTTAAAGAGAATTTGTTTACCTGTTATAAATTTTTTTTAGAATATTTTACGATGGTGGTTTCAAAATTATTTGCAATGATATAATTTTTCAAGAGAGGTAATGAATGCCTATTACAAGGTATTACCTTTTAAAGGAAAGGGAAAGTGGTAAAGAAGACAGGTGGCGAAAGGAGAGATGGAGGCAAGCTTCATTCTTTTACAACTCTTCTTTGTGCAGGTTTTGTTTTTAATACAGTAGTATTGCAGCACCTCTGGTGTCAATGAGGCGTATTAAATTCACGATGCTGTGTTGAGTATTCATTTTATTGCTTTTTTTACTTCGCCTATAACTCTGCTACACAATACCGACGAAGAAGGGGGCTCTCTGATGTTATATTAAGATTATAAACCGCTCAAGCCGGTGTAGTTCAGTGACTATGCCTTCATCACTTGAACTTTCCTACAAAAACTGATACAAAGGGACACTAACGCGCATCAGAAAAATGCTATTTAACGGGCTCGAACACAGGACCTTCGGATTTGTAGTCAACGTGCTAAGAAGTGCAGCGATAGCCATAGTATTATATTTTATATAGAGAGTTATAGTATAGAGTCAATGACTTCATAAAAGTGAGACACATGGCTTATTTCAGTTTACGATTATTTCTGCTCTATAAACGACCATGTTCAGGAATGACCGCTCCATCACAGCGCAAAAATTTCTTTAATAAAGAAGGTCATCTTTATAATGTGGAGGAACCTAATGCACAATGCTACAATGGCAAATCTTCTGAATTATTATTTACTTGTATTTATTTAGCGATTCCTTAAGATCCCTTAACCTAGACATTTTGCTCTAATTTTAATGTAAAACTATGCCTTCGTGGCATTTCTCTATATTCAGTAGGAGCAGTACCTACAAAACTGTGAAACTAAAAGCTATTATATTGGCTCCGGTAGCTACTCTCGAGAATTATAACTAATAGAATATACATCTCATCTGCGGTTAGGTACAATTAAGAGATTGGATAAATTATAATACTCACACGGATCTGTTTTATATCCCCTGGAACCCTGATTTGAAGCAGCTCAACGAATCCCAATACAAACAGAAATTTGTAAGCGCAAGTGGAAGTGAATAGGTCACACACTTCGTAAAGATGGTAATGATATTGCCAAGCAGGCAATCGAATGGAATCCCCAGGGAAGCAGGCGTAGAGGTCGACCTGCTCATATATGAAAGCGGCAAATCGATATGGAATTGACGAGACTTTGTAAAAGCTGGAGGAAAATTAAAGGCATTGCATTCGTCAGATCTGAATGGAACAACATTGTTACGGCCCTATAGTCCTTTTATGATTATATATATATATAAAAGGCTAAACTAAAAATTCGACAAATAAACTCCAAGACCTCAAAAAGGCTCTTCAGGATAGTGATAATCAAGCCTACATTTTCAGATCATAAAAGGAATAAAGATAAAATGATATACAGGAGAGTAAAATATCGTGGAACGAAATTAAAGCGAAGTCATCCGACAGATGTGTTTCAGATTAACGTGAGCACCTGTCTTTTACGGCCTTATGTCACGACGGTCTAAACGTTCAACCAGCGCCCCCACGCACCCTTAGGAAGAAAGCACCACGTGTGACTTACCAAGAACACACACGTTGCAATCTTTGAACATGATTATCCCTGTGCTATGAAAAAATACTCGTACCTTGCTGAGCTGCTTTATCGCACGGCGGTGAAAGCACCGGGTGAAGGTGAGCGTCTAAACATCTCCCCACGCACCCCTAGTAGAAAGCATAATGTGACTTACCAAGAACACACAGGTTGCAATCTTTGTACATAATTATTCCTGTACTATGAAAAAGTACCTTGCTGAGGTACTTAGAGTTGACCAAAATCTTGGTGCATGAAATACTATCTGGCTAACCGCGTCACGTTAATCACTAGCTTGGATTTAACACTGGGAAGCCAAGACTATTCTCCCAGAATGTTTGGTAGCAACCACTCACAGCCACCACGTACGATTCTCCGTGATCGCAAGCTGCAAAAGTAACTGCTCACACCCACAGCGAGGTATCCAAGATAATTCCTCATCATTAACCGTCACAGCTTAACCACTCATCTAGAGCCAGAAGAATGCCCGAACCAGCACAATCCAGTACCTACTCCATTCAGATCAACATCATCTATTTAAAAACGTGAGGTTATACGAAGTCGACTTTTTACAGCCATCCATATCCTAAAGCAGCTCGTCCGTCGGCCCGCCGTTAACCGTGGTAGCAGTTTTAAGCCACTGGTTAAACCTTGCAGTTCCAACACCGAAGGCCTTCACCTTTATTGTCTTTTGAACGAGGGGCAGTTCCAGGAGTCCCTTCGCCTCCAAGGCAATATAGCAAACCTACTTTCTTTATAAATATGAGCACATGCTTTCCTCTGTTGCCAGAGATTGGGTAGGTAACATATATGTTAGTGCTATGGATAAAAAGCCAAAGGTACGCCGAGAAAAAAGTCAAATTACTCCGGCTGGGGTCCCAGAGATTGCCACACCCATAATCTCCTAAAATATTGCCCTGAGAGAGAAGTCATCTGACACAATAAACAGGAGGAGCTTTATAAAGGTCCTATGCTCCGATAAGCGGATAGAACAAGAGAGAACACCTCGCTTCATTGACTAAATGACAACAAGTGCCCATGCACTTTTCCTTCTAAGAAACTCTTTCAGATGATGAGCTGGCTGATAGCTGGTGAAGGAATTGAACATAAAATCAGCGACTACATTACAAGCCTTCGATGCATGGCCTTGCTGTAGTACTAGAACAGTTAGAAGATTTTCCAAAACAACACAGACTATCGCTCATATATACCTTTGGCAGTTATAAGATTTGATATTCCATCTTGTAGATACCAATATCACACCGAAGTACTTAAATTGTTAAAAGATATCTCCAATTTCCACAAATGAGTGCCCTAATAAATTTATTTACAACTTCCTTTACTAGCTGGTGCATTTAAAAAGACTCCTTCGTATACATGCAACGCTTAGTAACCAGCTTGGGGAAACAGCATGAACTGTTAAGGAATTTTTTTTGGGTTATCCAATTTGGCAGCAAAACTTTAACTATTTTTATTTATGCTTAAAGTTTTAAAAAAAAGTGGTTATAAATTTGTAAACAGAAATGTTTCAAAAACACTAAAAATTCTTGAAAAATTTTTAATCAATAGAGGAGGACAAGGGTTTGGTTAAACAAATCGAATTCCAGCAGACAAGCCACAAGGCTTCGCGGTTTTGTAGTGATAACCATAAAATGTAAATAAAGAGATAAATGAAGTGTAAAGAAATACCAAAGAAAAGTGGGTGGAACCACACAACCTTATTAGAGGGCTGCGTAAACAGTCTTGAAATGTAAATACGTCTTGTTTTTTATACTAAACTAATAAATAATAATAAAATAATAAATGATGTAGTTTAATAAGCGAAGCACTTGGGATTTATTGATGTTTATGCATATGAGTGTTTACAAGCGATGTCGTGAAGACTTCCTGATCTATAACAAACAATCAAAAGAAGTAGTGTTGATGAGTGTATGCTTGTTATTTTACATATGTGTACGTTTGAGTGTGTGTGTAAGATGTATATGGTAAACTATTATGTGTTTAAGGGTGGTTTTTCAAAAACAAGCACACGCAGCTAATGTCAATGCATGTGTGAATTTGTAAGTGCGCAGAAATATAAAAGATCATAAACACAACGTGTGTGCGTATATACATTAGAGCGACTCAAGTTGTCTGGAAGCGAAATTAGTACAAGCTGTACCCCGCTCAAAATAAACATTGGTATTTTTTATAATGACATTTCAAATATTTTGGCACCAGCTTTGACCTCTCGTGACCTACACCATTTTAAAAACGGGTATATTTTTGATGTTTTGCCAATTTGCGAATCTGTTTCCTTACTAACATATACAATATGGGTATCATAAGAAAGGTTCTTTTAAGGCGCGTCCAACAACAACAACAACAGTTTGTCCAAGGATTATCATCCATGTCCTTTTTTCTTAAAAAATTTTCAGTAAAAAAATTGGTTTAAGAATTTTCTGTTCGGGGTTGTTTTTAATAAAAATGTTAAATTAAAATATTTTAATCTTTCTTCGATTTAATTAAATACGGGTCTCAGATTTTTTTGAAATTCGCACTAGTTCGCTTTTTGACAAAAATGCAATGGGGTGGTAACCCTTTCTTTTAAATAGGTCAATATGGGCATAAAATTTTTTCTTTTGTCAAGTACATCATCTTACACTCGACATGTGTTCGTATGTACATACATGCATGACGTTTGTATACGCGCCCATATGTATGAAGAAGCAAGCATCACAAATTTTTTTATTCACGAAGTATTTTCCTTTTGACTTATCTGCAATAATAAGATAATAAATAATGTTGTTTAGCGTTTGTTTTAGAAGACCTCACTGTAGTAAATCATGTCTTAAAAAAATTCTTGTAAGTGATCTTGTGCAGAGGTCTAAAACGCATTTCACTTGGTGAAACTTTGTATGTGCTTTAAAAAAAACATACTTTATGACAAATTAATTGACACATTTTTGATAAAAATTATTAAATTGTTTAGGCTTCTTTGATTATATTCTTCCTGAATTTTAATATGTACATATTTAAACGTTTAAACTGAAGTTTTAAAAAATCTTCGAGTACTTCAAAAGTTTTTATTTATTTTTTATTAATTCAGTGTTTTTTTTTAATTTTAGCGGTCTTAGTTGGTTTAACAAACAACTTAATTATGTATGCAACAAAGTTGAATAGCAGCTCAAAAAAAAAAAATAAAGTTTAGCATCATCTTCGCATCAGAATATCAGAGAAAACGAAGCAGCAAAAACACATGTTACATAAAAAAATATTGCTGCTAAATCATCATATCATAACGAACAGCATGACAGCAGGGATGTGAGCTACATCCTGCTAACACAGATTGAGATGAAGGTTTGGTCATAACAGCATGAAGCAGTCTTTGAACGAGAAGTCAAACGAAGTCAAGATGGAAACAGTGACCCGCATTAAGTTCGGCTGAGTCTTTCCACAACGAATTCATATGACTCTTTCCATAGCGACTCCTGTTAATTTATTATTTTCTACTTGGATCCCGGTTAAAGGCATTAAAACTGACTTGGTCCAACTAATTCTACAGCATTCCTACAGCGGCTTCATCTGACTGCTTCCATAGAGACTTTGGTTGAATTTTTTCACAATTTATGCGGCTGTCGGTTTCCTTAAATCAAATGACGAGCTTTCTCCTTCCTTCTACTTTATTATTTTCTTTAAAAAAATGCAAAAAATTAGAAACTTAAGGAAACCTTGATACGAGTATTCCAAGATGTAAGGCACATTAAATTCCATACAACCTATTAAAACAGTCTTCCTTGTCAAATCTTTCTTTTTCCTGCTTTAGCAGCATTCGCTTCACCTCACATCCATTTATAATGTAAGCGCGAAAAAATCTGCATGTAATCGTGCTGCTTTTCAACTTGTGTTCCATCTGCCACAACACACATGACTTGCAAAAAAAAACCTTTGTTTGGAAAATAAAACAAAACTTTGAAAAATATCTCTGAATATTTACACTTATTAAAGTCTCAATTTAATTTTCGTTTTATTTCCACACATTTTCATAATTACTTCATTTTGAAAAGAGAACAAAGTTTCATTGACATTCTGAAATTGTGTGAGGAGTTCGTATAATGCAATGAATATGCGTGGGCAGTATATTTTCAATTTAAAATATCGTCAAATAAAACTTTTGATTGGATACAAGAATCAAAAATTTTTTTTCAGGAATAATGTTAAACGTATCAAAAAGTTTGCTGAATGACTGCAGAAAGGTCACAGGCATCTAAATACATAAAGAAATGTACCACCTAGTTTAACACAAACCTTTCATTACTCATAGAAATCTGATACCACGCGTGCAATGTTACTTAAAATATTTTATAAAGAACGTAGACAAATTTCTTAGCTAAGAAATCTTTTATTTGCTTATTCAGCTAACTTAAGATACTATAAAATTAAACGTCCAGTGATTTATTTACAAGTCCCAAGTATCAGGAGTTAATTTTAAGATATAGTGCTGCATCAAATACTAACTATCACACAAGAAGCTGCAAGCAGCTGGCTGAATTATAAAACAAAATGATTTTGATGTTAAATCAAAAAAAATTTACTTATATTCTGCCTATTCAGCTACAAAAATATAAAAAATTAACGTATTCAGCTAGCTCATTATTTTTATTTTGATCAGATTGTTGAATAAGAGAATTAATTTACCAAGTAATGCAATTATTTGCCATATATATGCCAACTGAATTATTTGAATTCAGCCGACCTAGCAAATGTGTTCATAGTTTTACAATTAACTGTTCTTAGTTCACTATTCAGCTAGCTGAATACAAGTTTATAACACATGGAGACCTGGAAACTGAAAATTTCCACAATATTGAAAAAAAACTCCGATTCTTCTTACAATTAAAAGATATTTTAACTTAGCAACAGACTTAAGGTAAGTTTTCTTATTTGGCTTTTGGTTGCATTTGATTGAAAAGGCTAATTTTAAGCCGCAAAATTTTTTTAAACAGCTGAATAGCTTAAACTAAACTTATATCTTATTCATACGGAACTAGGCTATTCAAAAACCATTTTATAAAAAATATTTTCAAAAAAATTAATTAATTAATTAATATTAATTAATTAATTAATTAATTCCTTCGAACTCTTTTATATGACTCCTTTAAAAAACTGACTTCGTTTGCTTAAAGATCAAATTTCTTTGTTTATCCAGTTCAATAGCAATCGTTTTCTTACAGTGCTAGGTTAGTCTCGGTTCACACGTTTCAACTCTTTTCTTGTTCCACTCGTAATTCAGCTGTTAGAAAAAACAAGATATTTGTATTTCCATCTCCGTCTTTCTTACAGCTGAATAACGACTTGAGCAACTAAAGTTGGAACGTGTGAACCGAGCCTAAGTTTATTAATTCAGCTAGCTGAATATCACAAACTTGCTTATTTTTTATAGCTTAATTTGGTTTTATTGCTTTTTCGAAAAGTTTGTGGTTATTAAATTGATTTATCCAGCTGGATATCAAAATTTTCCTTTTTTTGTTAGTTGTGTAATATATCTTTAACACGTAAGCTCCTATATGAGCTAATTCTTTCTTCTTACATTTAACAAATTGCTTATTCAGCTAGCGTAATAGCATTTTTGCTTGTAAGACTAAGCGAGAAGTTGTATTTCATTAATTCATTTAGCTGAATATCAAAAACTTGCTTATGTTTTACAACTAAATTTTGTTTAATTGCTTTTCTGAACAGTTTGTGGTCTAAAAGTCAAATTTATTCAGCTGAATATAAAAATTTTACTTATTTTGTTAGTTATGTAATATGTTCTTAACACTTAAGATCCAATAATAGCTAATTTTTATTTCCTACATTTAATAAATTGCTTATTCCGCTGGAGTATTTGTTTTTTTCTTACAAAAATAAGGGAGTAGTTGTATTTTGTTGACTCAGCTAGCTGAATATCACAAATTAGCTTATTTTGCTAGCTGAATTTTATTTTATTGCATTTTTTTGTTATCTAAAAGCTTATATATCCAACTGAATATCAAAATTGTTTCTAGAATTATTTTATTAACGCTTTAGATCACTTAATACCTAATTGTACTCTGTTAAATATTTTTAGTTTGCTTATTCAGCTAGCTTAAAAATATTATTTTGCTTATAAAATTTAGCGAGATATTCTAGTTTACTAATTCAGCTAGCTGAGTATGAAAAATTAGCTTATTTT
Organism: Tachina fera; assembly: GCA_905220375.1. Taxonomy (NCBI): domain Eukaryota; kingdom Metazoa; phylum Arthropoda; class Insecta; order Diptera; family Tachinidae; genus Tachina; species Tachina fera. The sequence continues at coordinate 11,182,718 of LR999966.1, forward strand.
GTTAGCTGAATTTTATTTTATTGCATTTTTTTTATTGTGTAAAAGTTTATTTATCCAGCTGAATATCAAAATTGTTTCTACTATCATTTTATTAACACTTTATATCATGAAATAGCTAATGCTCTTCTCTTAAATTTTTTTAATTTGCTTATTCAGCTAACGTAATTGTGTTCCTTTGCTTATAAAATTATGCGAGATATTCTAGTTTGTTAATTCAGCTAGATGAATACCACAAATTAACTCATTTATCTACCTGAATTTTTTGTTTTATGACATTTTGTTGTTGTCTAAAAGTTTATTAATCTAGCTGAATACCAAATTTTTTTACTATTGTTTTATTAACGCTTTAGATCACACAATAGCTAATTATTTTCTCTTAAATTTTTTAAATTGATTATTCAGCCAGCGTAATAGTATTCGTTTAGTTATAGAGTAAGATCAGATATCCCAATTTTATGATTCAGCTAGCTGAATATGACAAATTAGTTTATTTTTCCAGCTGAATTTTATTTTATGGCAGTTTTTTCTTGTCTAAAAGTTTATTTATCCAGCTGAATATCAAAATTTTTTCTACTATCATTTTATTAAGCCTTTAGATCATGCAAATTAAGCAAGCGATTCTAGTTTGCTAATTCAGCTAGCTGAATATCTATGGCATTTACTACGACGAGGTTATTTTTTATGGCTTAAGAGCCCAAAATAGCAAAATGTGCTTATTTGATATTATTCAGCTGGAGGAATAGCATTCGTTTGCTTATAAAGCCTTAGCTGGCTGCATATTCTATTAGCTTAAATATTTGTTTTTTGCTGATTTTCAATGCAGTATTTTATTAAAGTTAAAAATCTACTCTCTTTTTTAAGAGTTTAAAAATTTTCTTAGCAGAAATCTATACGTTTGCTTACAAAAATGAGCTAACAGCCTTAATTTCCTAATTCAGCTAGCTGAATAGAAGACTTATCTATATTTCTAGCCTAGCTTAGCATTGAACTGATTACCTGGCATGAATTGGTGGCTTCTAACAAATAAATATTTAAAAAAATCGTTACTCTTCAAGCTAAGAGTTAATTATAATTATTGTAGTCAATTGTTAAAAGAATTTCAAAGCAAATAACTTAACATGTCAGCAGTTTAATGGGCTGCTGGCTTTTTGGTTGCAGCATTTATTACACTAAATGTATGTAAGTAATAAAATCGTTGCACAAGCGTTTACAAAGTTTGACAAGAATGGCATAGAAATTGCGATATTAATCAGCCAGCACCTTGAAAAAATAAATGATGCAGCTAACAATAATAATAATAATATTAATTTACTAGATGTCTTCAATGATGCACAGACAGCATGTGTTGTAAGAAATATCTAAACCTTAAATCAAAATTAACTAAAAAGTTTGTTTTAATTTTATTTTTTTTCTTGTTGTTGCTTTGCAACATCAGCTTGCCTTTTAATTTTAGTGGGCTTGAAGGTATGAAAAGATTGTTATTTTTTTTAAGTTTGTGGGTTAATAGCAATTTTACGATTAGGTTGAGTGAGTACTTCTACTTGGTTGCTTAAGAATCTTGGGGTTTTATTTTGTTGTTTTTTTTTGTTGCACAAAAATTAGCATTTATTTTGTCAAGAAGTAGCAGTTGTGGGGGCTTTTATTAAATTGAAAAAATAAAAAGAAAAGAAAAACTTTAACTACTTAGACGTGACTTATCACAAAATATTGATTTTGCTGAAAAGGCTAAAAAAATTTAATTAATTTGAAATGAAGAGGAAGGGGAGAATGTGACAGGCAGCCTTAAGGTGTTTGACATAATTGTATGTCAGCAACTGCATGAAGGTAATAACATTGTTTTGAAAAAGAAAAAAAAACGTTTAGTAAGTAGAGGTTGGAAACACATTTTTAATTTTATTTTGCAAATTTTAAATCAGCGATTTAAAACAAATATTGACCTTGAATGGCAATTTTTTAATTCCAATAAAATTATAATGTACCAAAATGAACACTTTGACATCAAAGTATCATTGAATCTTTAGATTATAAAAAGACCTTAAATGTTTAAATTCAGGTCTTTTACTAAATCTCTATATGCAAAACAACGTTTATCAATTGCAAAAAAAGGGAAAAATATTGCTGTAAATTCCTTTTATACTTCTTCAATTAATTTAGACATTCAAATAGATTCTTGTATTCCTTTTCAACTTCTTCGGCTTGGCTTTCAACACAAATTTCAATTTATTTGTAGGTCTAACACAGAAAAAAGAATCGTAAATAAAAAGAATATAAAAATACAAAGCAGAAATATCTCTGCTTAAATGAAATTGAAAAAAAACGATTTCACATACAGATAGTTAGAATTAAATCCTATGAAAGGCAAACGAAAATGTTGTATTTTTGCATGAATTAACATGCACGTACACACAAACACACCAAATGCATTGCATACTTTAAGGGACAGCCAAGCAAACAGTTATGCCAAAACATACACACACACACACACACATACACACATGCAATTACTTGCCTACAACTGTACATTCTCTCTCAAACGACATTTTAACAAAACACAAAGTGACAATTTGATATATTGCTTGCAACTTGTGCAAACATGTTGAGAAAACATTTTTTTTATAAACATGTAAAATTGTTGTAATACTAGCATTAAAGCCATTTACATAAAGACTTGCACGTACTGCACTGCATACATACATACATACATACATACAAATGTATGTACATACAGTTTATATGCAGTGGTAGCTAAAGAAAATAAACCTATTGATACTCGCAGTTTAAAACAAAACTCTGAACAAAAAAGTTTGAAATTAAACCCAGAACTCATGTGTGTGTTTGAACCATTTTAATGTAAGCTTCAATCCTGCCGACAGCTTCTAAAGTTACCACAAAGAAAAAAAATTGTGACAAAAAAGAAATCAAGATAATATACATAACAGCCGCCACAATATATATCAATTTTTTTAGAGCAAATCATTTTTTATAACGTCTGCTGGGCAAAACAATTTGCTCTCAAATTGTGAGAAACCGTGACCGCCAGCCAACTGGAAATCAAATATTAGCAAACTTTTGCTTAAAATCTACCATATCATTTAATAACCCAGCAAAAAATTACTCATTACCATCAGAACTACCATATGCCATATAATGACTAACCTTTCTGATTACCAAATTTCATTAATCGCTTACAAATCACATTACCTAAAATGTAAAAAAATGATGTACAAGTTGCTAAATGAGGAGAATGACTTTTTTAGATTAAATAGATTACGCGAACAAGTTGTCAAATAAAAAAAGTAAGTACTTTTCATGAATCGATTATTTTAGTCTCACGTCTTGTTAAAATCATTAGGTTGGTAATCCAATAGGGAAGTGCTTCCACCTTTTTTTGAAATTTTTTTCCGGGAATATATTATATTTAATACACTACGAACTTTATATAACTGACGTTTAACGAAAAATTTTTTTTTAGTTTTTTTACTTTTACTGTCGACTTTTTTCGGTTTTTGGCGATTTTTTTAGTTTCAGCGATTTTTTCGTTTGGCTATTTTTTCAATGTTGAGCGATTTTTTTTTCAATTGTTTTTTAGTTCTGCCGCTTTTTTCCGATTTTTGGCGATTTTTTTGGTTTTATTATTTTTTTTTTTTTGTTTTGGCGATTTTTTTTTAATTTAAAATTTTTTTTTGTTTTGGCTCTTTTCCGTTTTTTTAAATCTTACGATTCTCGAGAAAACAGCCTGTGACAGATAAACGGACATCGATATTAAAAAACAAAAATTGTTGTGGATATTTTATTAGTTTTAAAGTTTTAACAATTTATTTTAACTTTTGCGATTTTTTAGTTTTTTTTAGTTCTAGCGTTTTCTTAATTTTGATGATTTTTTAGTTTTAGCGATTTTTTTCGATTCTTGGCGTTTTTTTTTTTTTGACAGTATTTTTTGGTTTCGGTGTTTTTTTCATATTGACTATTTTTTTCTATTGTTTTTGAGTTTTAGCGATTTTTTTTGTTTTGCCGATTTTTTAGTTTTAGCGATTTTTTTAGTTGTGGCGATTTCTTAGTTTTGGCGGTTTTTTGGTCAAGCAATTTTTTTAGTTTTGGCGCTTTTTTTCGTTTTGGCAATTTTTAGGTTTTATATGATTTTTTCGGTTTTTTTAGGTTTACCGATTTTTTTTAGTGAAGGCTGTTTTTTAGTTTTAACGCTTTTTTGCGTTCGGCGTTTTTTTAAATTAAAAATTTTTTTTTAGTTTTGGCGCTTTTTTGTTTTAACGATTTTTTCTATTGTTTTTGAGCTTTAGCAATTTTTTTAAATTTTCCTGTTTTTTAATTTTGGCGATTTTTTAATTTTGGCAATTTATTTAATTTAAGCGATTTTTGGCGATTTTTTTAGTTTTGGCAATTGTTAATTTAAGCAAATTTTTTCTAGTTTTGGCGCTTTTTTGCTTTTTTTAAAGATTTTTTTAGTCTTCGACGATTTTTTTTAGATTTAGCGATTTATTTAATTTTTAGCGATTATTTAGTTTCGGTGTTCTTTTCTGTTTCTGACGATTTTTATCGGTATTCTGCGATTTTTTCTATTGTTTTTTTGTTTTTGGAATATTTTTAGTTTTGTCGGTTTTTCTATTTTTGGTGATTTTTCTTTATTTTTTTGACGACCTTTTGGTTTTTTTTTTATTCATTTTACTGTTTTATTTTATTTTTGGCTATATTTGTCATTTGAGTACGTTTCTAATTTTTCAGGAATCCGTAAAATACAGATAAACTGGTCGGGAATGACGTTACTACACACGTGGCCGAAACAGATACGTTTTGTGGATTTGGATTGGATTAAGCAGGGAACATCTCTGGTTGTATCTCCCCATAATGAAGCATCGAATGCTAGTGATTGGAAACGTATAAAAAAATCGTTTCATAGTTCTGAAGCCTCTAAGAGAAAAAAAAACACAATATAGAAATGCTCAGAGGTTTCCCCACAGGGCATTGCAGACTAAGAAAATACCTCAACCGACTTGGCTTCTTTGAAAGTAGTAGCCTGTGCAGATTCTGTGATTATGATAATGAAGAACCTTCAGATCATATTCTGAAGGTCTGTAAAACTTTATGCCACAAAAGATATGTTCAATTTCGCAAACACCTATTGAAGGACCAGGAACTGTCAGCACTATTTGGAACCAACCACTTTTAATCTTGAAATTCTTCAGGAGAGCAGATATAAATGAAGTGCTCTTGCTTTTCGGTCGCAGTGTCCTTTAATACTTCAATTCTTACTAAACTATGAGTAGCTGATAAAATTGTATATCTTTTGTTACCCTGTGTTTAAAAAAAAAGTCACTGGTAATCTCATCTACACCTTAATGTTGTTAAAACACTCGATAACTGGCGCATTCTTCGCAGCGAAATTCAGATTAAAACTGTTGGAAAATTAGCTCTTTTTTTATGACTGTTAATTTTATTTTAATTTGGAATTCTTTTTGTTCGTCGAGTCTTTTTAGCTGCAAAATAAAGTGTTGATACGATTTCGTTTTCGTCAATGTGCAGCAGCTACAAGTGAATATGAAATTGCTGTGAATATTTCTTTTTTTGTTTTCGTTGGCAACTGAAAGGTTATGAAAAGGAATTTAATTTATTGCAGTAGAGAGGAAAAAATTTCTATAGCTTAAAATTGGGTTATGACAAATAAGGGAAGGAAAAAGAAGCCGATAGATACACAAGTGTGAAAAGTGAAATATTTAAATGATTAACAGACTTTTAAGGGTTTCGATAACAGTGAATAACGATTTTTTTAAACCGATTGCGCAACGCCAGGAAGGGTATTGTGCTTATTAGCCTATGTATTTTCACATATATGTTTGTATGGTCCTTTGCGGCACTAAATAGACAAGCAATTTGTCTTAGTCCTGGGAGTGTTATTAAAGATATGAGAGTAGTCAAAACCCAATAGGGCGGCCAACAGACGCCATTTTTTTATATATTTTTTTAAGAGAAGTGGCACTTAGGCTATGAATGCCTCCTACTGTTACCTAAAGGGATAGTGATAGGGAAGACAGGTGGTAAAGAAGGAGATCTCCTCTTCATTCTTTTACAACTCTACTTATTTTTGCACATTTTTAATAATGCAGTGTTGCAGCGCCTCTGGTGTCAATGAGACGTATTATCATTATTTTTTTTTGCTTAGTAGCCATTTTATAGGCTATTTTACTACACCGATGATACCGACAAAGGAGGGGCCTCTGATGTGACACTAGCATTAGTATCCTTTGAAGCTGGAGGTGGCGTTGGCTGCAGTAGTTAGCACGTTGACTATAAAACCAAGGGTCCTGGGTTCGAGTCCGGTCTCTGACAGTCGTTAAATAATACCACGCATTCTTCTGATGTGCATTATTGTCTTTGTGTATCAGTAAGATCTTTTTGTTAATTTAATGACTACCAACTGACTTAAATAAAGTGAACTTTAAGTTAGTTGAAAAGTAGAGCATAGTGGGACAATTGACTGCTTCCTGGGACAGTGCAATGTTAAAATAGTTAATTTTTTTCATTGGAAAGTAAAACAAATGTCAGTCAGTATTAGTTGCAAAATAGTTAACTTAAAGTTAGTTTAAAGTTAACTTAGGTTCCGACAGGGATCATTTGTAAGACTAACACATATATCTATTTGGAACCGAAGCGCATACACAAACAGAGGATAGTGTATGTTTGCCCACCACTGATATAATAAACATTCGTTTATAAACAATGTTTTTATTGAAATTATCAACATTTCAGTGCAAACTCTGACTCCTACAAGAGATTGTGAATTGAGTAATTATTAAAAATACTGAACTTTTTTTCTTTTTAAATACCATGAATGTTTGTGTGCATATTTTATGGACATTTCAAATTTAAATTTATGACTTTGTAGGCTTGCAAATATTTATAAAAATGCTGTTCAAAATTATTTTGTCATGTCGTACCAGCAAATTCGTTATTATCATGCTGCCACTGGGAACTAACTTTAGTATAAAATTTTTACCTTACAGCGGTAATTAAATCGTCGTAGTAACTACAGGAGATAATCACAAGGAGAATCTGTATAAAGAAAAATAATTAATGAGGGGTCATTCACATATTACGTAAGGCTTTTTTCAGAGTTTTTATACCCCCGCCCCCACCGTCCCACACTAACGCTTCTTACAATTACATTGACTGTGTTTTAAGTAAAATATGAATAGGCAACATAAAACATCGCAAAGCAAACCATGTATTGCTTAAAGGGCGGAGAAAACCACGCCTATTAACGTTCTTTATTAAAAAGAAGAATTTTTGTTTGTTATTGGTTAAGCGAACTCTAGCGCCTCTGGTGTCAATGAGGCGTATTAAATTTTTAGAAGCGCTGTTTAGTAGCTATTTTATTGGTTATTTTACTTCGCCGATTATTCTGCTAAACAACGAAGGAGGGCGCTCCGATGTTACATTAGAATTAGTATTCGCTGAAGCCGGTATAGTTAAGTGACCAGTGTCTATGCCTTCATCACTTGCAACTTTCTTACAACAACTGAAACAAAGGAACAGTAAGGCACATGAGAAAAATGCGTGAGTATATAGGAATTGCTTGTTCTCCCAGAAAGCAATTAAAATAGATAATGTAGATAACTGTTATCTATAGCCAGGTTTGTGTCTTCGCTAAATACTGGTATGAGAGTTGCCATATGATGGCGGAAAATGGTAAAAGGAGTATGTATTTGCTAAATAGTGGTGTGAGTGTTGCCATAGTCAGACGGAAAAAAGGGGTAAAAGGATAGTGAATTGGATAAATTTAGTATATTTACGTCATATGGCAGTGCTGTAAAGAGGTAAAATGTGTGTGAGTTGGATAAGTCTTGATCACTGTGGCTGAGCTTACCCCAAAAGTAATTAAGTTTATCTTAATGGGTTTTGGGGTGAGCATTAGTATACAATAATAAGTGTAGGTGTCACTAGTGGAGAAATAATAATGGTTATGAGTCTTTGCTTAACAAAAGGCAAAATAAGTTTACCTTAATGGGTTTTGGGGTGAGCATTAGTGTACAATAATAAGTGTAGGAGTCACTAGTGGAGAAATAATAATGTTTATGAGTCTTTGCTTAACAAAAGGCAAAATAAGTTTACCTTAAAGGGAGTTGGATGAGCAGTAGTGGAGAAAATAGTAGCGGTTTATGAGTTGGTTAAATCTTGATCAATGATGCTTGGTTTATGGTGGTGAACACTAACGGTCTTTCCCACGATGTCAGCAGAATTCGATCGAACGATTTTGGTGACATCGTAGGACAGGCCGTAAATGAAGTTGGGATTTGTATTTAATGTTTAAAAGTATGTACCCATAAATTTTAGTTGAACTTGAATATGTATTTTGTGTTGTTATAGAGCGAACCGCAGCACAAAAAATATTAGAATTTGTTTTCGTATTATTTTCGAATGTTTTGAGAATGGTAACGGCTAACAATAGTTTGTTTTGTATGCAGGCAGGAAAGATTGAAAAGAAAGTATTTGATGATTTAGGGAAAATATGTACATACATATGTATGTTTATGTGTATGTATGTATGTATGTATATATGTATGTTATTTAGTAAAGGCACATGTAATGTGTTCGTATAAAATTTCTAATTGATATTTTTAGTTGATATTTTTGTTTAATAATTTGCATATGTCAATTCTATTTTTGTTTAATAATTTGCATATGTTAATTCTATTTTTGTTTAATAATTTGCATATGTTAATTCTATTATTTATTATATATTTAGTTTTGTTAGAGATTTTAGTGCGGAAATGCATAAAAATTAGACGAATTACTAGATTTGTTAATGCATGTGCGAATAGAAAATATGTTAATAAGGGTTAGGATTTTATAAGTAAACGATCGTGAGTGGAATAGGAAAGGGTTTAAAATGTAGTGAATTTGGTCAGCGTTACACGTGTATGTATGTATGTAATTGTATGTATGTATGTATGTATGTATGTATGTATGTACATATGTATGTACATATGTATGGATGGATAGGAGTGGATGTGTGTATGGATATGAGTGTGGAGTGAGGGAACAAATGCAATGTTTATGTGCATTAGCTTATCTCTTGATATTTTGTTTGTATTACGTTGTTGTTGTTGATGATTTTGTTTTTAGTATAAATGTCGAATCGTGGAACATTTTGAAATTATTCAGTGAAATTTAATTGCAAGCGATACATCTAATTTAAAAATTTAAAAAAACAAATCAAAATGGAATCTAGTCCGCTTATTATATCGTTAGAGGAAGACTTCGGCGTCATCAAACCTTCGGTCAGCCCACTTTCCATAAGCGGTTTGACGGAATTTGACGTCAATAATTCAGTACAAGAAGTAGTATTAAACTACATAAACTCTACGCAGAATTGGAGCGAAGAGGATATTCCCAACAACCAGATGGGATACCATACTAACTTTTTCGAGGATGAAGTTTACGAATTCCTGTACGATAAAGAAGGGGATGACCTTCTGTCCAGATTTCATGAATTCTGGTGGGACGACGAAGGAGATAAGATTATATTAGATTTAAGTTTTTAAATATATTATATTAGATTTAAGTTTTTTTAATTATATTTAAATAAAATCTGTTTAACATTATATAAATGAAATAAAATACAACATGTAATAAATGTTAATAAAGTTGAAGGAAAAAATTAATTAATAAGGAAATAAAGAGAGAGAGAAAGAAAGAGAGATAGAGAGATGAATATATCTTTGATGTGAAAAAAATTATAAATAATTTGTACTGATGTATAAAAGTTCACAGTTTAATATAAGTTACATAACAATGAGCACCAACGAGGAGTTAATTTCTACCTTCAATAAATTGAACGCCAGGCAGAGACTTAGTGTGAAGGACATGTTATCTCTACAGGAGTACCATATAACTGGAGCTGAGCGTATTACGACAAAGTATGGGGAAACTATTGTCTTAGAACTGGGAACGAACATTTTATATTTACCAAAGAGATTTAATTCACTAAGTGAAAAGGATATTGAAAATTTATCTACAGGCGCTTATCTTATTTCTAAATATCCTGTAAATGATAGCCACAATAGTGATTTATACAGATTGGAGTTAAAGCCAGTTCCTCCTGTAAGAGATTATTATCCTTTTGCTACATTTAAATAGAAACTATTTAAAAAGTATTTAAAGAAATATTTTAAATAAAAACAAAAAAACAAATGAGATTGCACAAATATTTGTTTAATTTATATGAATTCAACCATATAAAAAACATATGTACATATGTAAGTATATAATACGAAGATTTAACAAATCAATGAGTAGTTTTCATTAAGATTTTAAACTGGAACGATGGACTTTATAAATGATTTTTTACAAGAGTTCGGAAATATAATTTTCGAAGAACATCTGTCTTTTCTTCGAGCATTCAAAACTGATTACGAGAATTTTGATGATAAGATACCTTGCTCTCATGACGACAATTCAAATGAAGACGTTGTTGGCATGTGTACATGCTACTTTTTTCATATGAAAAGACTAAGGGTGAAGAAGATTATTGAGAAATATAGAAGCTTATTTCATCACATTTTATCGACTGCCACCTTTAACCGAAAGGAAGATTGAAATGAATTAATAAACATTTGAAACAAAATTTTCAACCAAATTAAATTTTATAATTTTTCATTAAAAAAAAAAATAAAATATTTAAAAGGAAACATAAATTACATGTTTTATTTTTTCTCAGAAACGTTGAGACAACATACATATATGTATGTATGTAATTGTATGTATGTATGTATGTAAGTACATAGATAAGTAAGTAGAGCATTGTACTCAAAATATTTTCAATATAAAGGGATTTTTTAGAGTGAAGTCATCATCAGTTTAAAATTTACTTCCGAGGTGTATAGTAAAAAAATTAATACTCTCTTTTGAAAATGGAAAATAAAATGAGAAATTTTTTTGAACAACCAAAGAAACCTCAAATACAGGATGTGGTTTTTGAGCTTGAGTACTTCCTGAATTTAAAATTAAAAATTTCTTGTGGGTTTTCAACTCTAAATGGATTTAAGCCAATGATATGGCTACATTATAAAAATAAACATTTTATTGGATTGGATCGGGATGAGTGGCTACGTTTAATGCACTATAAAACTTATATTAGCAGTGTCCTTTCTCAAAGAGAATTTTTAAATTCAGTCAATTTAATAGATGACACTACTGAAAGGAATACCGCCTATATATTTCAATATAAAAACGGTAGCTATCGCTTAATTATTCAACAGGACAACTACAAAATAAAAATAGAGCCAGATACATGGAAATCTCTAATTGGGGTTGGAATATTTTTAACTTCAATTATATGTTGGAACGGCATGCTCAGGAAGCAAATTCTACATTTTTATTATGACTACTACATTCCAACGTGTTCAGTATTGAGAAAAACTAATATACAACTAAGCGACATAAAAGGAATTAATGAAAGAGATATTGAAGTTGATCTGACACGTCTTTGTTACGAAATAGGAAAAAAAATGCAAAGCAAAATTTTAACAGATGTAAAAATACACAGACTATTGTTAAGAATGGATAATAAATGAAATGAAGCTATAAATAAATTAAATAAACAAATTATGTGTGTTTATTTTTCTTTTTTTATTCCGCATAGTTTTTTATTTCGTATTTTATTAAAAAGTTTAAACATAAATGTCCACAATTAAATGCATTCAATTTCTGATATCTCTTATAGTTATACTTTATATTGTTTCCCAAATATCTTAATACTTCTAAGGGTGGTTGAAGATTACCAAAACTATCAAAATATTCCACCTTATCATTATTTTTATAATATGCTACCCAATGTGTACCATCTCCGTTATTAGAGTCTAAGTTGATAATTCCACATTCTATCCTCCGTGGAATATTAGGAAGTTCATCTCTCATATAAACTCCTCTAAAGTGATGAATATACTTCTTTCCAAAAGTTTTTAAATCCATATCTGTTAGTGGTCTTTTGGGTAGCTGCTTTAATAGTTTTTTGGTGTAGTTTTCGTATAAAATATTCCATATCCCTTTTTATAAGGTTTAAGATAGAGACCTTTTCCTATTGCTATTTCCTCTAATGCTCTGTTATGTCGTTTACTTTCTTCCAGCTGTTCTCTACCATTTTTAGCTATAGTAATAGCTTTAGCAATTTGTGAACCTCCAGAAGCCATTGCACCTAATGTTCCAAGTGCTGTAAGTATCGGTATCAAAGGTAATAAGCCGCCAATTTTGGGAACTCTAATAATTCTTGGAACTTTTACTTCAGATTTTTTCCCAAGAAAAGAATGTTTAATAACATTTCGTGCAAGTTGTATAGCATCGTTTATATCTGTAGGCTTATTTTTCTTTAAGATAGTTGTAGCTGCTTTAATTGCATTACGAAAATGGTTTTGCTTACAATTTTTCTTAAAGTTTTTGGATTTAACACCCAAACCAAATTTCACTTTAGATTTCATTGCGTTTGTTACAAGGTACGAATTTATTTTTTCTCCGAATGTGCTGTCTTTAGCTGTTACCCTTTCCCAAGCTTTATTAGCTAGTTCTCTATCCGCCTGATGACGTTTTTTAATATCAGTACTCTGAGAATAAGCAATATCATGAACTCGACAAGCAGCATCCAATGGATTAATTCCTCTATCTCCTCTCTTCAACCGTTTTTCTAATTTTGTTCCAGGTCCACAAAATTGATATCCAGGTAAATGAAGTTCAACTGGTAGTGAATTAATCAAACTATTTACGAGTCCTTTTCCTTGAACAGTCTGTTTTGCATTAAATTTTTTACTTGAATACACAATCATTTATACTTTTAATTATATCTGTAAATAAATTTAAAGTTGTCAATATACATATATATGATTGTGAATGAATTAAATTTTAAAATAACTGTCAGTTGTAAAGATGCATTTGATTAAGCAACATTCAAATATCTTAGTAAGAAATTTTGATTTCATTGAATACAATAGCCGAACTAAACACAGTTGCCTGTTACCAAATTCTATAAGAGCATTAATAGTAGGTCCATCTAATTGCGGGAAAACAAATGTAATGCTCAGTTTAATCGAAAGCCCGAATGGATTAAAGTTTAAAAATATTTACTTGTATTCAAAATCATTACAACAGCCAAAATATAAGTACCTTGAAAAACTTATTTCATCAGTAAAGGGAATGGGTCTTTACACATTTACAGAGAATGAAGATGTCATATCACCTGATAAGGCAAAGGGAAGCTCTATAATGATTTTTGATGATGTTGCATGCGAAAAACAGAATAATATTAGATCATATTTTTGTATGGGTCGTCATAAAGATATAGATTCGTTTTATTTGTGTCAAACATATACACGTATTCCAAAACATTTAGTACGAGATAATGCAAACTTTATAATAGTGTTTAAACAAGACGACTTAAATTTAAAACATATTTATAATGATCATGTTGGAAGTGATATGAGTCCCAAAATGTTTCAGAATATATGCAATGAATGTTGGAAGGAAAAATATGGATTTCTTGTGATCAGTAAGGATGATGATGTGTGGAATGGGCGCTATAGAAAAGGCTTTGATGTTTTCATTCAACATTAGTTATAAATATTCATCCAACTGCTGCGGACATTTTCTAATTAAAAGCTGGCTTACCTGTTTCAAAAAGCTGTTTAGCTGTTTAAAAAAGCTGTTTTGCTGTTTCAAAAAGCTGTTAAGCTGTTTAAAAAAGCTGTTAAGCTGTTTCAAAAGGCTGTTTTGCTGTTTCAAAAAGCTGTTAAGCTGTTTCAAAAAGCTGTTAAGCTGTTTTAAAAAGCTGTTTAGCTGTTTAAAAAGCTGTTTTGCTGTTTGAAAAAGCTGTTTTGCTGTTTCCAAAATCAATTTGTAACTAGCTAAGCTATTCTCCAGCAACCCAACATGGAAGAAAGTATATTAAAAGAATTGGTTAAATCAAGAAAAGTTCTAAAAAAGAAATTCGATAGTATCAAACAAGGTGAAGCAGAATCGTTTAATAAATTAGAACATACATTTAAACCTATAACAGAACCACTTAAAAAACTTGTAAAGTTATCTGATGATTCATTGGATCCAATGAAATTTTCTGATGAAAGAATTAAATCTGAAAATTATAATAAAATTAAAGGACACCAGAAAAAGATTATTACCAGTACTCCCACTAAAAAAGAGTGTTTTAGTCCTTTACCAGGAAAAAGTGAAAATAAAGAAGATTCACACTTGAATGAATCATTTTATTCCCAAGATAATGATTGGAAACTTAATTTAACAGATTTGTTTGAAAACAAAAAATTCGATACCATATTTGGACCTTATAAGGATGAAAATGGTGATTGGAAATTTGGAAATTCATATCTTAAGCTAAGTGATGACAAAATAACCATAGGAAATAAATCTTGGGCATTAACTCCAGGCCTTTACTCATTACTATTTCACAAAAGGCCGGAACAGTATGACTCAACTGAACTAGATATTTATAAACAAATTTTACTTGATACAAATGCACATAGAGTAAACTACGATCCCAGTAACCGACTTAAAGGAAATAGAGGCTTCAAGTATAAAAAAATAATTAATAAATTATTTGCTACTACTCACATTGGTGAAGGTTTAATGAGAGTAAATCTTAATAAACCAAACTATATATACTGGGACAATCCTAATGAAATTGTAGATCGATTGAGACTGTTAATAGCATCACAACAAGCTGGAAATAATAATCATTCTAATGAAATAGTATCAATAATTGAAGAATTGAGAGAAGCAAATATAATTGAGTAGAGGTGATAAAACAAAGAGTATGACTGTCGACAAATTCGGTCATTATTTTAATCAAAGGTCTAGTAACGAAGGAAGAAGAAAATACCTCTTGAAGCATTTTGGTTTTATACTGGATGGAAATAAAATAAACATTGACAATAAAAGGATTATAAACGTAGCTTCACCTTTAGATGGACTTGATGCTGTTAACAAAGCTTATTTGATTTTACAAATAAGACACATGAAAGAGAATTTAAAAAGGGGAATAAGTGAAGAAGTTGTGCTGCTAAGAAGTGAAATAAAAGATTTAAATAAGAAAATAGCGGATATATATAACGTAATGACAACAATATCACCATACAATGGAAAAAAGAGCAGTAGTTAATGAGCTTCATTCACGAGCTCGGAAGAACTTCTTACGACGCAGAGTTATTATGAAAGGAATTGATGATCTCTGGCAAGCCGACTTGGTAGAAATGGGAAATTATTCATCATATAATAATGGTTATAAATATATGTTAACTGTCATAGATACATTTTCAAAATATGCGTGGGCTGAAGCAATTAAATCTAAAACTGCCTCAGAAGTTTGTAATGCATTCAAGAAAATACTTGTTATGGGGCGTGTTCCTAAAAATTTACAGACAGATGATGGTAGAGAATTTTTCAACAAAGAGTTTGGAGGGTTGATGCGAAAATATTCAATTAATCACTACTCTACATATAGTGTAATGAAAGCTTCAATTGTTGAACGCTTCAATAGAACCTTGAAAGAGATTATGTGGAAAGAGTTTAGTAACAACGGAACTTATAAATGGATTGATATTTATAAAAGTTTGATTAAACAGTACAATAAGAAAAAACATGGAAAAATAAAAATGGCACCAAATGAAGTAACTCATAAGAATGAAAAGCATCTCTTGAATACTGTATATAGTAATTTGAAAATTTTCAAACCTTCACGATATAAAGTTGGAGATTACGTCCGTATTAGTAAATACAAAAACGTTTTTGAAAAGGGATACACTCCAAACTGGACAACAGAGATATTTAAAATAAGATCGATACAGAACACTTTTCCTATAACATTTTTGTTAGAAGACTATCAAGGAAATAAAATTAAAGGAGGCTTTTATAAGGAGGAAATACATAGCACACGTTTTCCGAATACATTTTTGGTTGAAAAAGTATTGAGAACTAGAGGAAATAAGGCATATGTTAAATGGTTAGGTTTCCCAAGTCAACATAATTCATGGATAAATAAAACTGAAATATTATAAAATATGCAAGCATTATTATTTCATTTACAATTGAGCATTCACCATGTCAATAACATTAGCATTAAGCGGAAACTCTTCCATTTTAAAAGCAAATTATTTCCCACCTATAATTTTAACGGATGAGTATGAATGCTCCCTAATCGACTTCCATTCATATAATTCTATTCCAAATGTAGACTACGATAATAATCTTTTCCATATTGGAGATGCAGTTATTGAAATTCCCATAGGGTCTTATGAGTTGCAAGACATTGTCGATTTCATAACTACACAATATAAAAAAAATAATTTTAATAAAACCATAATAATTGAACCAAATAATAATACTTTACAAATAGAAATAAGTTCTTCACACGACATAATTTATTTTAATCGAACGCGATCAATTGGTAAATTGCTTGGTTTTGCAGAAAAATCTTTAAAGGCAGGAGTAGTACATTTATCTAATCAACTTGTAAATATTATGAAAGTTAATGCTATACAAATTCAATGTAATATAATACAAGGAGCATACATGAATGACTCTCCAGCACATATACTTCACGAATTTGCCTTAGACGTTCCTCCAGGTTATAAATTGGACGTGAACCCTAACAATCTAGTTTATCTACCAGTAAACGTTAAGGAAATAACATATCTTAAAATTTGGATTGTTGATCAAGAGGGACGTTTAATAAACTTTAGAGGTGAAGAGATAACACTAAGGTTGCATTTAAGGCCAAGACAAAAATGATAATTTATAATAAAACCACAAGAAGAAATATCAATCTGAACATTCCTACAGATACTGTTAAAGCTATAAGACCAAAGTTAACAGAAGAAAATAAAAGATTCTTAAAGCTACTTAAATTTAAAGTAAACAAAAATGTCTGATATACTTAACGTATTGGAGCAACCGCTTTCGGACGAGAGTATAACAAAAAAAGACTTTCATAGTTATGTACCATATATTCAGTCATTTAAAAACAATGATGAAATTCGAATTACCCTACAAAATCAAGACCTATATGTTTTACCTTCGGAAAGCTTTTTATTTATAGAAGGAAATATAAAGAATAGTAAAGGCGAAGAACCGTCAAATGTAAGACTGAAGAATAATTGTGTTGCATATTTGTTTGATGAAATACGTTATGAAATTAATGGAGTTGAAATTGATCGAACCCGATACTTGGGAACATGTAGTACAATCAAGAATTATGTTTCATTAAATCAATTTGAAAGCAATATGATGAGAAATGCTGGATGGTGTGTTTCTGAGGAACTAGCTATATCTAAATTCAATTTTTGCGTACCTTTAAAATTACTAATGGGATTTGCTGAAGATTTCAATAAAATTATACTGAATAGTAAACATGAACTTATTCTACTACGAAGTTCAAGTGACGCAAATGCATATTATTCAACAGATGCAAATGCAGTTCTAAGTTTATCAATTACGAACATAACATGGAGAATTCCACACGTTCAACTATCAGATTCTAAGAAACTACAAATAATGAAGATTATTAAAGGTGGCTCTTCTTTACGTATTGCATTTCGCAGCTGGGATTGTTATTTCAATCCCACTTTTGTTGGTGGGAGGAATCACAATTGGAATGTAAAGTTATCACTGAATAGAGAGAGGCCCAGATTTATAATATTAGTTTTGGAAAATGATAATAAATATATTCATTCAGACTTAAAAAATATTAAAGTACACTTAAATTCAGACTCTTATCCATATGATGACTTGAACCTTAAATTTGATGATAATCGTTATGCAATTTTATATGATATGTATGCAAAATTTCAACAAAATTACTATATGAGGGAACCTCAACCACTTCTCACCTGTGAAGAATTCAAAAACAAACCAATCATTGTAATTGATGTGAGCTATCAAAATGAAATGATAAAGAGCGGACCTATTGATGTTAAAATAGAGTTTGAAACTAGTAAGCCGGTACCACAAAATACAAATGCCTACTGTTTGATTCTTTATAATCGATTGATGGAGTATACACCACTAACTGGAATTGTTCAAAAAATTATTTAAACACTTTATAGTAATACTTACACATTTCCCATGTACTCTATGAAATAAATAATTAATAAAGAATTTTTCAAAAAACAATATAACAATTTTTTTATTTACAAACAGTTTTTCTTATTTAAATTTAAAAATATTTCAAAATGGTACAACGTTTGCAGATAAATATAATATTTATTATTTACAATCAAATTTTCTTATTTTATATTTACAAATATTTTTAAAAATTCTATTGCATATTGGAAAATGTAGTTGATAATGAGCATTCGTTTATTAAGAAAAATAAATTTTCAAAAAACAATATAACAATTTTTTTTTATTTACAACAGTTTTTCTTACTTAAATTTAAAAATATTTCAAAATTGTACAACGTTTGCAGATAAATATAATATTTAATATTTACAATCAAATTTTCTTATTTTATATTTACAAATATTTTAAGTGTTTGCTATAAAACATTACTGTTTTTATATATAATCACTTATTATTCTAAATTTTCTATTTGATTAATTAATAAATTCAAAGCATTTGAATTTGCGTTACTCCTTTCTATTTCTTTTATTAACAAATCTAATTCTACATCACCATTACCGCTTTCTAATTCGTAATGGTGCCACGCATATGTGTTAATATTATTATTACTTATTCTACGTTTTGTATCTTTACAACTTAAGGCTACTTTATTTGTTTCTCTGGTTAAAATAGTATGTAATTTTGACGTAAATGTTTGCATACATGTTGTAATTTCTTGTTTTGTAAATAAAACATTTTTATATACATCTAGAGTATAATTATTTACAATGCACTTCTTAACCCCCTTTGCCTTATTAACATTTTCACCACCTTCAGTAGTGTATGAATAAACTTTTGGTGCTAGTCCAACAAATTCGGTTATAAACTTCCCCTCTGTTTCATCCTTCATCATACCCAATACCTTCTTGTTTAAGAGCGGGAAATAAAAAGGATTATTTTCTGCGTATGACGAAGTGTCAAAACGATCTTTCAAGTCATCCCTTATGTCACTATAGAAATCATCTGTTTGAATAGAATAGATAAAGGAGGCTGTATCCATATAGTTCAAATTTACTTTCTCTTCATATTTCGGTTTCATGTAGCTATAGTGGAAATCATACATTTTCCACTTTGATAGTTCTAATATGCAGAAACCTAAATAAATGGGCTTATTATAATATGTTACAGTTTTATTCATTTGTATAGCCCACATTGAGTCTGTAAATTGTGATATGCTATGAAAATTCGGTTTGGATATCAGTTCTCCTATACCTAAATGGTTGCGGTTAGTACGACTCCATTCACTACGTAAGTGTACATCTTTCCGCTTGTCAACATTTTCCATGGTTTTGCCATACACAGCATTATTTAATAATTTGAAAAAGTCTTTTTCGAATGAATTATTAGCTCTGGCTCTATACTGTGTATTTAAATCAATATATGATTTCAACCATGGTCTTTGTTTGAATTGAAGAATGCGGTAAACTTTCTCCAAAACTACACCATTACTCAAACATTGTTTCAAGGTTTTATAATGTATTATATACCTCTTTTTATTTGAAAGATCAGCTACTAATTTTTCATGTTTACTTCCGCCAATTATTTTGTTTTCAGCACAAAATGGTAAGTCATTGTGGCGATCATGACAATCAGAAGGGTAAACTAGGTCAACTTCATATATATAACCTATTTCCGAATTAGATGGAATGTCATGTGGGTGTATAAACTCATTTGTCCATGAAAAACCACCTGACGGAAGATATTCAGACATAGCCCAACCGTATAGGTTATTTGCATCTAAGTATAAAATATACTCAGAGGGTTTTGTTTTATCATAAGTACTCAGATACTTATGATTTGCCTTACTATGTCTTTTACAGCACTGTGTAAGACCACCTCGAATGCCACGTTTGATGAAATTATATATTTCCAGATCTGTCAGAAGTTCTAACTCAATTTTTGTATGCTTTAACATTGCATCCCAAGACAGACCTGGGAGTGTATAATAATGAGGTGGATCAAGACAATGTATTTTTTTGCAAACTTTTCGAAAGTTTTCAAAAATGTCTGTCAGCAAAAGAACATCAGTTTTAAGGTACAAACTCATGTAATCGCGTATGGTTCTACAACTAAATGTTTCCCATACTTTTTGCGCATGTAAATAGTCTTCTTCTGAACATTTTTTATTATTCAGTTCAGAAAAAAAATGATTAATTCCAGGGAGTTTTTCATCATCTAATTTGGAATATGTATCAACATACTCATATGGAAAAGTGCCTTTTCGCTTCATGAGATTAAAATCATCTTGTTGTGGGAAAAACCTTTTAACTGTTTTTAAATCTTTATCAGATAAGTTTCCAGCTAAAGTGTCTAAACTAGATGCCATAAACCTGAAAGAATCTAGAAACCTTAACTCAACATGTTTCTGCTTCTTTCCAGTGTCAATTTCATCGGAACTATATACCTCTATAGTATGAGATAAGGAAATATAACGTTCCTTAGTCAAAGGTATTACGTTTGTATTTCCTTTCACATTTAATAATTCTTTTACGAATAAATGGCAATCGTAAGAGGAGAAGTTGTGAAATAAAATTGGTATAAACTTTGACACTTTATAATTTAAATTGCACGATTTGTGTGCTGCCCCTCTATATTTACCTGAAAAATGGCAGTGATCTTTTACTTTTAATTCATTGCCTAAGGGGTTACCGCAAATATGGCAATCTCTAGCACTTTCAAAAAGTTCTTCTTCTAAAAGAGTTAAGGGGGTCATTGATAAAACATTTTCAAAATGTTTTTTGTAAATATCCCTACATTCAATAATTATAGAATTCACAAAATGTGCACCTACATTTACGTTTTCATCCCTATTTACAAAAATGTTAAACCTATCTAAACTATCATTAAAACTACACTTAATATAAAATGAATAAGCACATGGTATGTGCTTCTTAATAAAGGAATGCTCATTATCACTTACATTTTCCAATATGCATTCAAAATCTGCATATATTACGAATGGAACATCCATCTGGTTTTGGAAGTTGGTAAATTTTAACAACGCCTTGTGGGTTTCTGGCATTCTCACAACACATTTTCCACACTCTTTGGTTTTATGCACTGCCATAACCTCAGCTGAATTGGTGTGGAATAGGCACGAGTTGCATATGAGGGTGCTTATGCTGTTATGTTGAGAAATTTGTGCTGATAGTAATCTGAAATAGAAACATATTAAGTAATTAACAGTTGTAATTATAATAAATTAATAATTCATGCATATGTAATAATAATAGTAATAATAATAATAATAATAGTAATGATAATAGAAATAAAAATTATAAATAAATACCTTGAAATATTTTTTATTAATATGTAGTGATAATTTTCACCACATGGGCTTTCCAATAATATTAAATTAATGTGGACCTCTTTTTCCAATTTTGTGATGTAAAATGGTCCAACCACTTTTTTCAGGTTGTTGTCATAGCCAAAAACATTAACGCTAATGTCAGGATTTTTTCTTTCAAACACTTTTATGTCCTTGACATCGTTTGGAAACATCATGCCTTCAAAGTTCAAACTCCTACCGCATTCCAGCGTAATGTTTGTAGCGGATATGTTTCTTATTCTATAGGTTGACGGTAGATGCATGTTCTCCGCAGTATAGAAAGCTGCTATCACACACCATTTAAAACAATATATATCATTGTTTTGTATGTTGATGCATGCTTTCTTAAGTTCTAGTTCCACGGGTGTTTTAACGTGCAGAGATCCTGGAATTGGTGATGCTTTGCTGACGTTCAAATCCATCCATTTGATTTGGATTAAAGTCCATCCAGAATCTCGTTCCTGGAACTCAGACATCTTTGTTCTTATTGATTCTATCTGAGTCCTTAACATGTCACCTATATTATCCGCTCTTGTCAACCGAACCATTTGTGTTATATGAAACATATCGTCCTCTGGCATTGTAGGATTCGCAGGTAATTTATAGCGAGCTGTTAATTCCAAATTGAATTTTACTAGATAGTGTACAGCTAAGCTACAGTTTAGCAATTTTTCAAACATTACGCTTCCATCTCTTAAATAATTTTCTAAATTTAAGTCATTGTCACCTTTGGGGAAGCGGTAGGATTGAATTCGACAATTAAATGCACTTTTAACCAACACTATCTTGTTTCCAAAAAATTTATTCAGATTAATCCTATGATAATCTTTTCCGCAGTGGTTGAACCATTTGCTGGAATTTATATCCACATTACAAGTCTCACATCTTACAAGGGGTCCCTCCTCAAGCCGCTGAATTTTTGGCATTTTAAAATCTTCAGCAATCTTCCGTTTCGCTGCTGCTGTTGATGTGGACGGAGGATCCTGCTGTTCATCTTGGCACTCATGGATCTTAGCATGTTCTTTTTTCTCGAATGTGGTTAAAGAGACATGGCCGCAATATGTACAGGGCCTATGCACCAGTAAATGGTTATTTAACTTTAGCATACGTGAGTATGCATTTGAACAAATACTGCACTTGAAACTCATTTTTTTTTAATATTTTTCCACTGATTAATGTATATGTTATATTTATTTATTTATTTATTTAGTATAATGAAGAATTTGTTCTTTATTTACACTTTGGTTCTTCTTTGGCACTTCTTCTTTTCACTTTAATAAGAACGATCAATGAAATCGATTTATTTATTTAGTATTATGAAGAATATATTCTTTATTTACACGTTGGTTCTTATTTGGCACGTCTTCTTTTCACTTTAATAAGAACGATCAATGAAATCGATGAATGCAACTTGACTGACTAAGTTTAAAATGTTCCACGATTCGACATTTATACTAAAAACAAAATCATCAACAACAACAACGTAATACAAACAAAATATCAAGAGATAAGCTAATGCACATAAACATTGCATTTGTTCCCTCACTCCACACTCATATCCATACACACATCCACTCCTATCCATCCATACATATGTACATACATATGTACATACATACATACATACATACATACATACATACAATTACATACATACATACACGTGTAACGCTGACCAAATTCACTACATTTTAAACCCTTTCCTATTCCACTCACGATCGTTTACTTATAAAATCCTAACCCTTATTAACATATTTTCTATTCGCACATGCATTAACAAATCTAGTAATTCGTCTAATTTTTATGCATTTCCGCACTAAAATCTCTAACAAAACTAAATATATAATAAATAATAGAATTAACATATGCAAATTATTAAACAAAAATAGAATTAACATATGCAAATTATTAAACAAAAATAGAATTGACATATGCAAATTATTAAACAAAAATATCAACTAAAAATATCAATTAGAAATTTTATACGAACACATTACATGTGCCTTTACTAAATAACATACATATATACATACATACATACATACACATAAACATACATATGTATGTACATATTTTCCCTAAATCATCAAATACTTTCTTTTCAATCTTTCCTGCCTGCATACAAAACAAACTATTGTTAGCCGTTACCATTCTCAAAACATTCGAAAATAATACGAAAACAAATTCTAATATTTTTTGTGCTGCGGTTCGCTCTATAACAACACAAAATACATATTCAAGTTCAACTAAAATTTATGGGTACATACTTTTAAACATTAAATACAAATCCCAACTTCATTTACGGCCTGTCCTACGATGTCACCAAAATCGTTCGATCGAATTCTGCTGACATCGTGGGAAAGACCGTTAGTGTTCACCACCATAAACCAAGCATCATTGATCAAGATTTAACCAACTCATAAACCGCTACTATTTTCTCCACTACTGCTCATCCAACTCCCTTTAAGGTAAACTTATTTTGCCTTTTGTTAAGCAAAGACTCATAAACATTATTATTTCTCCACTAGTGACTCCTACACTTATTATTGTACACTAATGCTCACCCCAAAACCCATTAAGGTAAACTTATTTTGCCTTTTGTTAAGCAAAGACTCATAACCATTATTATTTCTCCACTAGTGACACCTACACTTATTATTGTATACTAATGCTCACCCCAAAACCCATTAAGATAAACTTAATTACTTTTGGGGTAAGCTCAGCCACAGTGATCAAGACTTATCCAACTCACACACATTTTACCTCTTTACAGCACTGCCATATGACGTAAATATACTAAATTTATCCAATTCACTATCCTTTTACCCCTTTTTTCCGTCTGACTATGGCAACACTCACACCACTATTTAGCAAATACATACTCCTTTTACCATTTTCCGCCATCATATGGCAACTCTCATACCAGT
Organism: Tachina fera; assembly: GCA_905220375.1. Lineage (NCBI taxonomy): Eukaryota > Metazoa > Arthropoda > Insecta > Diptera > Tachinidae > Tachina > Tachina fera. The sequence goes on from LR999966.1 coordinate 11,207,138, forward strand.
ATTTAGCGAAGACACAAACCTGGCTATAGATAACAGTTATCTACATTATCTATTTTAATTGCTTTCTGGGAGAACAAGCAATTCCTATATACTTGCGTGGTGTTGCTATTTTCTTAATGACTGTCGGAACAGCATTCGAACCCAGAACGTTCGGTTTTGTAGTCCACTTCAGCCAGAGAAAAAATTGCAAATTTTAATTTATGTGATTTTTAAGAAAGTTTACTATCCAGTAACTTCTAAATTTATATTCAAAGCCCTCCAAAAATTTCAGCTCTAAAATCGTCAAGCTCTCTAGTAGAGAGAAGCTCTATTAAACCTTACACAACAATTTATTTATGAGTAAATTATTTAAAGCTTTAATGGGTGTATGATACATAAAATTCGTTTCAGCTGAATAAAATATTTAAAATGAAATATTTGTTATTATATATTTTCATTTTCTATTGTTTTACAAATATTGAATAGTTACTGATTTGTTAACTGTCATTATATCAAATTGTATGGGAATTATTTATGAATAATGTTACGATCTTTTTTTTAATTTTTGAGGAAATTAAAACACATACATCAGTGTTTTATTGATTGTGGTTGATTTATGATTTTGTGAATGACAAAACATTTAATTAGGAATTTTAGGAAATTTTATGTTTAAAAAAAAAACCAAGAAATTTGTGAATGACAAAATAAAAAAATTCCTAATAAATTTTATGAAATTTTATGTTTAAAGAAAACCAAGAATATAAATAACTACAAATCATGCTCGTGTTTAAAAATATTTTAGAATTTAATAAGGACGTTAATAAAGATTTAATGGTTACTTGGTGCTTGAGTAAAAAAAAATTTGGAATTTTTTTCTAAGGCTGTTAAATAAAAGAGCATACGAGAATTATTAGCGTTGAAGCTTCGGGAGTTAAAAGCAAAGTCTTGTGTTCAACTAGTTAAACTTTAGCTGGCAATCGGATTCAAATATAAATGCTTTCTAAAGTTCAAAAATAGCTGTTTTTAAATCGGATATTTTACATATCACAAATTTACTTAAACAACGTCATAACTCAAAAATTTAATTTTTTGAGGAAATGATGCAGAATTAATCTTTATATCGTTTTTTAAACAACGTCATAACTCAAAAATTTAATTTTTTGAGGAAATGATGCAGAATTAATCTTTATATCGTTTTTTATATTATGCAAAAATGGCATAAAAATATTTTTCTCTTGGAGAGAAAAAATTTAATTTCCTTTCTCCATTAAAATGTGTGTAAATTGAAAACTTTAAATTCATTTGAAGATTTACGTGATTTCAGCATTCGGAATACCTTTAAAGCTGAATAAAGCTAAGTTAGATTTCTCTTCGAAAATCTGCTAAGCTTGTATTATCTTAGCAACAGACTGCAAAAAAGCATAAGTACAAAATTTTGAATTCATTTTCTGTAAAACTAGCATTTTTGAGTTATGACTATAATGCCATAAACGAGCGATATGTATGTACGTTAGTAGCGATGCCAACACTTAGTGCTTTTGGCACTTTTTTTAGTGCTTTTTATCAAACTTTGGCATTAGTGCCAAACTAAGAAATAGCACTAATTATTGCTTTTAAAAATTTTTTTAAAAATTATTATTATTTTTTTTTTAATTATTTTAATAAACGCTTGGTGTATTTATTTTTTGAATGTAAAGCAGCCATTTTTTGTCTGATATATTTCATTAAATAGAGAATAGCTTTTAAAATATTAAACGTTATTAAACGTTATTAAACTTCGCTCGTTTTCACGCTAAAGCTTTTTACAAAATTACGCTTTTTAGTGCTTCCTTTAAATTTTGATGTTCTTTTAGAGAATCTACGTCCAAGCCATATTTACAATGTGCAAGGTTTTGAAAAGAGCTTTTTGTGCTTTCACGCCGACGAGAGTACAACATCCACAACAACAACACAACAGAGAGCAATGTTTGCTCTTAATTTGCAAGGAAACAAGAACAAATTTAAGAGCTTTCAAAGCTATTTACCTCAAATGGAAATACCAGTGTATGTGTGTTTGGACGTAGCTGTTTTAGAGCAAAAAAGTTGGCATCACTGTGCGTTAGACTGGCTGTTAGTTGTATGGAGACTTTTTTTTTTATTTCTTATATTCTCCCTCCCACCCCCAAATCAGTTCAGTTTTATGTAAATAAAGAATACAAAAAATTTCATAGCGATAAGTTGAGTTTTAGGGGGCGCGTCCTTCTCTCAAAGTGGACCATCAAGCCCATTTTTCCGGGAATTTTTTTTTACTTATATATAAATATAACGCAGTGGTACACGAAAAAATATAACTATATATGCAATTTTTTTATGGGTCCCCAAACATTGGAGGAATCGGTGTCAATTTTTTATTTTCTCAGGCTCATATCTTGCAAATGGTTCAGAATTTTGATTTACTTTCTGAGGCAAAGCTGTAGGTCTTGTCATAAAAAACAAAAGTTATAATTATATAAAATCCAAAAAAAAACTTCATCTTCAAAATCAAAATCGCAAAAAATTTTAAAATATTCGATTTTTTTCACCTTTTTAACTGTTCAGGTCAAGAGGTAGCACAAACCATTCAAAATTCAAGGAAACAATCAATTACCAAAATGTACCTAAGATCTCAATAAACAACTTTTTAGAACATATGAACTTCCTAGCAATGATTCTTAACAACGTTTAGGTAGCGCTTAGATAGTCGCAAAAGTGAAAAATTTCTGAACAAATGAAATTAAAAAATTTTCGAGCAAATTTTTCACTTTTGCGGCTAAATAAGCGCTACCAAAAAAAATTTACCTAAAATCTCAGTAAACAACTTTCTAGAACATATGAACGTCGTAGGACGTTACCATTTTCTCTGTTCAGCTCCATAGGTGGCAAACCGTTAAACATTCAATTTCCTTGATTTTTTTTTAGGTAAATTTTTTTTGGTCTTTTATCACGTAGTGATTATATTTCTATGACTTAAAAAATGACACACAGTGCAACTTTGGTATACATATCGATGGCTTAATATAAGAAGGGCGTATCTCAATTTTTTTTAGAAATCGCGCTTTTAACGTTTTCTGGGAGACAGCGTATAATTGCATCCTCCTTGAAGATTCTAGTACGTTACAGTTCAAAATCAAGAACTTATGGCGACCTAAAAAATATTTCTTCATGTAAATAAATGCTCTAGATTTTCTTGTTTTACTTCTCCTATAAAATATCAAAAATTTGAGTTCCACGTTTCTTATGTTAAGCTATCGATATATAATTTTTTGGCATTTTGTTGGTTATTTTCTTCATTATTATCTAAAATATTAATTTTTGCAAACTTTCTTTGAGACTAATGTTGTTGACTCAAAGAGGTAAAATATTGCCATATATTATACTCTTGTAAAATTATTTTTTAAAAAGATACGACATATGCAAGCAAATTATATTGAAGGCCAACTTTGAAGGACGGACGCAAGTCCCTAAACTAAACTTATCGCTATGAAATTTTTTTGTATTTTTTTTTTGTTGACATAAAACTTAACTTATTTTGGGGGAGAGAGAATATAAGAACTCAAAAAAATAATAATAATAACTAACGGCCACGCTAATGTATGTCTGTATTTCGTTAAATTCACAAAAATTTAACTTAAACTTAACTTAAACTAGGTTCATATTAAGAAAATCACGACTATAATTTCTTTTAAATAACAAACACACACACAAAAAAACAAACTTCTTCAAATAATAATATCAAATCACATTTTGCTAAATTTTTCCAAAAAAAATCCACTTTGTAATCATGATGCAGGAACAAAGAAAATTTTTTTTCCTCTTTCTGCCACTGCCACACAATACAGTATAAATCATAAATTCATCTTTTATTTAAGTATATACAGCAAAAGAATTTAAAATCTTTTTAACTTGTTCTATTCGTTAAATGAAGCTTTTTTTGCAAAAAAAAAAATAAATCATTTATCATTTTTTTTATGATGATGAAAATATTACAGAAAAAATAACAACATACAATGAAGAAAAATTCATCATTGTTAAAAGAAAAATTGTATGTAGGTTTCAAGTAAAAAAGAAACAAAGCAGTTAAAGAAGGAGTGGAATATAATACCAAAACGGGCGCACAAAAAAAAATGTCTTGCATTTATGGAAAAGGAAGTAAAAAAAGGATACAGCATGATTTGTAAGTAATAGGAAACATGGAAATAAAAAGAAATATCTATATTGTGCAATGAAAATTAATGATGTTTTGTTTTCTACTAGATACAAACTTTTTTCTTTTGAATTTAGGATTCATTTTGATGTGACAGTCTGTAGACAAAATCTTAAGCTTGTAACAATGCATGCACTTTGTTTCCGCCCGGCTAAATACGCCAGTAAATCATTAACAGCGAGCGATAAGCAGCTAAAGCACATTAAAGCTGGGGAGAAGGATGGAATAACTTGAAATTGAATATTTAAAAAAAACCTTCTGTAAAAAAAAATTTAAAGACATTTGTTTAAAATTGATTTACTTAAAAAAGTTTGATAAAAAATTTTTATTAAAAAATTCAGTATAAAAATTTTTTGACATAAAATTTTCTATAAAAATTTTTTGACATAAAATTTTCTATAAAAATTGTTTGACATAAAATTTTCTATAAAAATTATTTAATAAAAATTTTCTTTAAAATTTTTTGATAAAAATTTTCTACTAGATATTAAAAAAATTTTATTGAAAATTTGATTTAAAAAAAATTTTAAAGAAAATTTTATTCAAAAAATTTTCCCTAGAAAAAAATTTTATAGATAATTTTTATCAAATAATTTTTATAAAAAAATTGATATCAAAAAATTTTTATTCAAATTTTTTATCAAAAAAAATTGTAAAAAGTTTTTATCAAAAAATTTTAAAGTATATTTTTATTAAATAATTTATTTAGAAAATTTTATGTCAAAAAATTTTTATAGAAAATTTGATATCAAAAAATTTTCACTAAGAAATTGATGTGGCCAAAAAATATTCTATATAAAATATAGAGCTCTACGAGTATATAGCGGTCGAAAAATTTTTTATAGAAAATTTATGTTATCGAGAAACGTTTTATAGAATATTTGTTATTGGAAAAATATTACAATACAAATATTACAAAAATTTTCTATAGACAATTAATTATATCGATTTATGCTATCGAAAAATTTTTTATAAAAAGTTTATGGTATCGAAAGATAGTCCGGAAAACGTTGTTTTCGAAACGCTATCTTTCTACAGAAAATTTAAATTATCGAAAAGTTTTATATCGAAAAATATATGTAGTTATCGAAAAGTTTATGTAGAAAAACTTTCAATGGAAAATTCATGTTATTAAAAAATTGCATAAAAAAAAATTTTTACTATCGAAAATTGTTAAGTTATCGAAAAATGTTCTATAGAAAATAACTGCTATTGAAACACTTTCTACAGGAAATAATTGTCATTGAAAAATTTTAAATAGAAAATTTATGTTATCGAAAAATGTTCTATTAAAAATTCATGTTATCAAAAATTTTCCTCTCATGTTATAAAAAAATTTTCTACAAAACAAAAAATTAAAAATGGAAAATGTTTGCCTTCAAAAAAATTTCTGTAGAAAATTTATATTATCCAAAAAATTGTTTACAGAAAATTAATGTGTCAACTTAAAAATTGCTATGGCAAAATAATAATATCACAAAATTTCCTACAGAAAATTAATGTTTTTAAAAAAATTTTCAATTGCAAAGTTAAGTTTGAAGAAAAATTTTCTGTAGAATAAACTTTGTTATCAATAAATTTTTGTACGAAATATTTTTAACGAAATAAATATCTATAGATATTAGAACTCAAAATCTTAAAAAAAACGAATAAAAGATTCACTAACATCACCCTAAAGAAAAATTCTGTTATCAAAAAGTTTTATATGCACATGGAGTTTATATTATCGAAATATTTATGTTATCGAAAAAGTTAAAAAAATCGAAAAACTATTTTTCAAAAAAAATAGCAAAAGAAAGTTTTTGTTACGGAAAAATTGCGTAAAAAAAATTATAGGTATTTCAAAAAAAAATATATAAGGAAAGAAAAATAAAAAAATATTGAATATCACGTCATGACACAAAACATTATCTGACACATTAAAATATCCTTAAACCCAACACAACTTTTCCTGGAAAATGTTAATAATGTTACAATTAATGTCTGATTACTTGAGTCATGCCAGCAAATATTTGTTTAATGAAATTCAATTAAATTATTTTTCGGTTTTTCTTCTCATTGTTAACTTCCTTCAATAAGTAGAAATATTGCAACATGGATTTCATTAATGTATATTTTTGTTTTAATGAAAAACAAAAAACCAAATAATCCTTGATATTGTTTAATAGTTTCTGACTGCTATCCTTGTTTTCATTTATTTATTTTTTTTTTATTGTAACTGCAGCAAAAAAATTTACTCAATTATTCCACTACAATGCTATAAAAGCTTATGGCTTTATGCGGAAATATTACTCTCTTTTACTTGTTTCGGCTTTTAATGAAAAAAAATGTGAAACAAGCATTTAATGCAAACAAACAAAACAAAAAACAAAACAAAAAGGAACAGGATACAGTTTCGTTTGTAATACACTCGACGGGACATTTAAAAACAATTTTTGCGTAGCAAAAATGAACAAATACGAGTAGTAGTGAATATATTTACAACTGAAATGGCTTTACGCGATATGTAAATTTCCTTTCATTTCGATTTTCACTTACAGCTCAGGTCTTTTGGCTGCTGCTGCTTTTTCATGTTTATTTCATTACACCCTACAGCGAGAGAAAGGTTGATTTAAAAACAATAGTTTTTAGAAAAAACAAAGCTAGATATTAAATTATTTTGCGAATGATTAGCACAAATTTTATGTTTTTTGAAAAAAGTAAAAATTTTTAAATTTTGCTATCGAAAACTTTCTAGAGGAGGAAATCCGTTACCAAAAATTGTTCTAAAGAAAATTTAGGGCCAATTTCACCAACTCTATTTAAATATCAATTCATATTTAAATGTCGATTTTCATTAATTTTTGTATGGAAACATTACTTTTAAATATGAATTGATATTTAAATATGGCTCTTAGTATAGAAAATAACTTTTTTTTTTAATTGTTATCGCACAATTTGTGTAAAAAATTTTTAAAACAAAAATTTTTCTACGAAACATTTTTTTTATCAATCTGCATACTTTAAAAATCTGTTATCGAAAAATGATCATGAAGAAATTTGTTGCTCTCTAATACTTTTATAAGCAAAATGGCTGTTATCGACAAGTTTATATGAGAAAAAATTTGTTATCGAAAATTTAAAAACTAAATAAACAAATAAATATTTTGTTATCAAAAATTTTTCAATAAAAATTTGTTATTGAAAATTCTCTATAAACATTTTTGCTATCGAGAATATTTTTATAAAAATTTCGTTATCGAGAATATTTTTATAAAAATTTTGTTATCGAAAAATTTTTATAAAATCGATTATCAAATATAAGCTAAAAAATTTTTGTTATTGTAAATTGTCAGATATTTTTGTTATCGAAAATTATAAAATAAAAATATTGATATCGAATATTTTGTTAAAATATTTATAAGAAATCTTCTAATATAGTTTTTTGCTATCGAAAAATTGTCTAATAAAAATTTTTATTATTGAAAAATTTCTAATAAAAATGTTTGTTAGCGAAAATTTTCAAATAAATATTTTTTTAATATAAAATTTTCCAATAAAAATTTTTGTTATCGAAAATTTCCTAATAATTATTTTTGTTATCAAAAATTCTGTAATAAATTTTTTTACTAGCGAAAATTTTTTGATAAAAATATTTGTTATCGAATATTTTGAAGTAAAAATGTTTTGTTTTGGTTGTTATCGAATATTTTCAAATAAAAATTTTTGTTATCATTTGTTATTTTTGTTATTATTTGTTCTAACAAAATTTTTTGTTGTCAGATATGATCTAAATTTTTGTTATCAAATATATTCTAATAAATTTCTTTGTTATCGAAAATTTTATAACAGAAATATTTATTATCGAATATTTATAAATATTTTTGTTATCGAAAATTTTCCAATCAAAATAACAAAAATGTTTGCTATCAAAAATATTCTTATAAAAATTTTACTATCGGAAATTTTGTAATAAATATTTTTGGTATCGAAAATGTTTCAATAAAATATTTTGTCAGCGAGCGATAAAGTTTCTGCATAATTTATTTGTTATTGGAAATATTTTCAACAAAATTTTTATAATCGGAAAAACTTATTGAGAAATTTTCTTTTCGAAGAGCTTTCTATGAATTTCTAAGGCCACTGTAGTATGATCATCGAAAATTTTTTTGTTTAAAAACTTGATTATTTTTTGAACACCTCTAATAATAAAACTTAGCGAATAGTATTCGTGGCGGCTGCATTTTTTATAGGTAGTGGTCAACCAAACGTCGTTAATGCTCTTCCATTGCAAGTAACTTTATTTGAAAAAACATTTCAGCATTTAACACGTTTTAGTTGTTTTAAATAATAAATAATTTTTCGAAAAATTGTTATTCATTTGCAGACTTAAAAATCGTTTATGAATGCATGAAATTAACTATTTTTAGTAGTAGTTTTTTTAATCCCTTTCGCTATGTAGAATTTGGTCTACATTGTGGTCAATTCAACGATAGAAAACAGAATAGAGGTAAGCAGCCATGAACGAACGGTGAGAAAATTACAGTAAGTAACAATTGCGTTTTTTTTAATTTTTAAGGCATCGTTGCAGCGCCTCTGGTGTTAAGTAGGCGCATTATTTTAAGCTTTTTATCAATTTTATAGTTATTTTACTTGGTCGATGATTTATGGGCACAATAATGGACGAAAAAGGACGCAGCGATGTGCATTACTATACACAGAAAGGTGGGTGTGGCCAGGGATTGGCCAGGGATTGAAATTGGGCTCTCCAAGACCCTAATTTGCTCCGTAGTAGAATTAAACTCTGTAAAGAGTTTAACTGAATAACAAGTCCAGAGGGCAAATTACGGCATTCGATACGACTCGTAATACGAAAATATTTCAATATAGTTTATATGGAAATATTTTTAAATTACGAGTCGTATCGGTTGCCGTGATTTGCCCCCAGGCTAATGATAACCAACCAAAAAAGCATTTTTTATGTTATGTCTGAATAAAAAGCATAATTCATCGTATCGAGCCATAACCGCTAAAATAGCTTAAGTGACACAATTTTTTGTTTTCGTTTTTCTGACGACAATCGACTATTTACGATTGCAAATAATCGATTTTGTTCAAAATCAAATTGAAGATAGAAAATTATGTCGCTTAAGCTTTTTTTTTGTCGGTTATGTACGATATGGGTTTGTCTTTGTGCATGACTTTGCATGCTAAGAGAAAATAGTTCGCTTGTTTTTTCATTTATATTCCATATTCACCTCATATGCCAATAAATGGCTGCACTGTTGCTTTTCATACTCCTTATCAAAGTATTTGCTTGCAGAGCTGTAAAAGATTGCAATCAATTTAATTGCAATCACATGATTTCACGTCACTGATTTCTAATTTTTTGATTGCAATCAAACCCGTAAATTGTTTCATGATTTCCATTTGAAATCAATTTACGATTTTGATTGCAATAAATTTTTTGGAAATTAATTTATACATCAATTGATTGCAATTAAATTTGATTGCAATCGATGTTATTGCAATTAATTGGATTGCAATTAAATCTTAGTTGCAATCAAAATTAAAACATAATCAAAATAATAGTTCTCTTCAAACGAAGCTCCATCTTCTAGAAATAAATCTGATTCTGATAATTTTGAATTGATAATAATGGCAAAATGTTTTAAAATTACTGAACATAATTTTTAACTGCAATCCGATAAGTTTTAAATATTTTATAATATAATCTACTTTGCGGGAATTTTTCTTTACCGTCGTAGTTGACTCAAGTGTCAAATTGCTAATAATATTTTTTTTTTTTTTTTTTATGCATGTTTTTTTATTTATTGTATCTTCATATATGAACTAACAATAAGTATTCAAATCTTAAATCTAACATATAATTAATAGGCCCGACCAATGCCAGACCTAACTAAGTGATAGTTGTAAATAATACATAAGTAGTGATAAGCAAAAAAAATAATAAAAAATTTCAAGCAACTTCATTCGGAGTGTTTAGTATTAGAGCCCTTGTATCTCTCTTTTTTAAGCGGATGTGTCCAGTAAAGTTCAAAATATTACGAGCAAGCGGATTAGGATGTGACTCGAGTTTCGTTAGATATTTGCCTGCGTATTTTGCAATTTCTTCAATCACTAGTGGCATATTTAAATCACGATGAATATTTGAATTCTTAATGTACCATGGAGCAGATGTTATTAACCTTAAAATTTTGTTTTGTCTTCGTTGAATTCTCTCTACATTGGAGGCAGAAGCAGTGCCCCATAACTGGATACCGTAACACCATATTGGCTTTAAAAGCGACTTGTATATTAAAAGTTTGCAGTCTAGGCTGAGTGTTGAATTTCTGCCAATCAGCCAATGTACCTGAGTTAATTTTAGTTTTATTTGAGTTAACTTATAGTCAATGTGATGTTTCCATGTAAGCCGTCGATCGAGGTGTATACCAAGATATTTCACATGTGAATGTTGAGGAACAACTTGATTATTAATCCGAATGGGGGAACAAGTATCTCTTCGTAAAGTAAATGTTATATGGACACACTTTTGTTCATTTACCTTAATTCTCCATAAGTTTAACCATAGTTCCATCTGGCTAATGTGTTCCTGGAGTTTTCGGGATGCCTCATCAGGGTTTTCGTGCATACTAAGGCAGGCGGTATCGTCGGCAAATGTAGAAGTGTGGATACTACTGCTCACAGGCATATCACAAGTATAAATCAAATATAAAAATGGCCCCAGTATACTCCCCTGTGGCACACCGGATGAGATAGTTTCAGGCATACTCATAAAGTGTCCTTCCACCACTGTAAATTTTCGTGCGAGAATGTAACTTTCCAATAGATTTAGAATGTTTATTGGTAAGTATGTCTTCAATTTCAAAATCAGGCCTTCATGCCACACTTTATCAAATGCCTGAGAAACGTCAATAAACAGGGCAGAACAATATTTCTTTTCCTCAAATGTTTTTCTGATAAATTGAACCAATCTATGCGTTTGCTCAATGGTGCTATGCTGGCTTCTAAAACCAAATTGATGGTCCGGGATGCACCCATTATCAGTTAAAATTGAAGACAATTTTGCCATGAGGAGCTTTTCAAAAAGCTTTGACATTGTTGACAGTAAACTTATTGGCCTATATGACTCAGCCTTGGTAAGATCTTTACCTGGCTTTGGAATCATTTTAACCTTGGCAAGCTTCCAGCAGTCTGGATAATACTCCAGTCGTAAAATGGCATTAAAAATGAATAACAGGATTCTAATTGCAGTACGAGGTAACTTAATCAGCATCTGGTTACTAATTCCATCCATACCGGGAGCTTTTTTCGGGTTGAGCTCGGCAATTAGTTTTTGTACATCACACATCGTAAATTTTAAGGGTCGAGGGGGTAGAGCAACTACACTCGGCAAATCAGCAACATCGGTACATGTATTTGGTGTAAAAACGGATTTTAAATGCTCAACAAAAATGTTACCTTTTTCAGTATCGCTTCTTGCCCAACCTCCGGTAGATGTGCGCAGAGGTGGCTTAAACTCAACGGGTGTTTTAAGCTTTTTAGCAGCGCGCCACAAAGAGTAATTAGATGCTGGTGTGACATCAAGCCCTTCCAGATAATTTTTAAAAGATGCAGTTTTTTCAGATGCAAGCAACTCTTGGAGTCTTTTAGTGCACTCTTTAAATCTGATTTTGTGTTGAGGTGATCTGTGCTGTTGCCATTCCCTTCTAGCTCTTCTTTTTTCACGTACGAGATGTTCAACGTCTGTAGAATAAATTTTATTGTACACAGTATGCGGATGAGAGGTAGTGGCATGTTCAGAAGCTTGTTTAATATTCTCGTTAAGATTTGCAATGTTCGATTCAATATCATTGGGTGATCTTAGCGTAATATTTTCTGTGCAATGACTACTAAGATATTTTTTGAATCCCAGCCAATTAACACGATTTATCATCTTGACATATGGGTGAGGTAAAGCGCTTCTCAGTGGGCTACAGATTGTAACGATCGTGGGAGAGTGATCGGACGAGAGATCTAGGGAAGCTTCAACGTGGATTAATTCCCTAGAAATACTTTTTATGACGCCGAAATCTATAACATCCGGAATTTTTTGTATGTCCGTAGGCCAGTAAGTAGGCTCCCCACTCGAAATAACATCCAAGCCCATTTTTGAAATTGTGTTGAACAACGCCCTACCTCTAGGCGTAATAAGACGCGAACCCCAGAACGTATGCTTAGCATTGTAGTCGCCAGCTGCTACGAAACAAGGTCCAAGAGATTTGTAGAACTTCTCGTGTTGGTCCTCAGTGATTGAAAATCTGGGAGGGGAGTAAATTGAAGATATCACGAAATTTGTACAAAAATTTTCAATGCAGATATTTGTTGCTTGTAGATGTTCTTCACAAATGTTGTCAAGAATATAGTGCTTGAGTCTTGACTTTATTAGAATTGCTGATCCACCGCATGCTCTCCCTCTAGGGTCCTTTGTATCATATAAAGTGTAGCCATTCATTTTAAAGAGGCTTCTAGAAGTCAAATGAGTCTCAGAGACCAACATTATATCAATATTTTTTTCCGTAAGGAAGTGCTCAAGTTCATTTTTATGTTGGCGAATGCCGTTAATAATATTTATTGTTAAAAGTGAACAAATTAAAAGATTTGGAATTTGTTGGTTTCGACCACAAATTTAGTAATTTCTACTAAAATCTGGGGCTTTCCACTTTCCCGTGAATTTTCAGGACACAAAGGTCAAAACTGCAAGCTTAAACTCAACCTCGCTAAGCACTCCACAATATTTTATTGAATGCTACCCCTTTAGATTTGATTTCAGGCAAATTGATTGAAGTCCTATGATTTCAACAAAAATTTGATTGCAATCAAATTGATTGAAATTAAATTGATTGCAATCAATGATTTCTAAAAAAAAATATTTCAAAATGATTGCAATCACGCAAGATTGCAATCTTGTAATGATTTCATTTTGAAATCTGAAATCATTTTGAAATCAAAAGAATGAAATCAGTATGACTGAATCAATTTGATTGCAATCACAATTGATTGCAATTTTTACAGCTCTGTTTGCTTGTTTTTTGTTTTATTTTTTGGGATCAGAGTATTGCAAATGTTTTAACAACTCTTTGCCTTCAGAACGAAGGCTCTTATTGCTTAAACGTTTTCCTTTTCTTGTTTTTAACTCAATTATTTTCCATATTCCTGGCTGCTTGTACATATTATTAAGAAAAGAGGAAAGCCACTTCAATTACAGCGCATGAAATATACAAGAGGATTTTTTTTCATTATGAAAGTTTAAAGGAATTTTCATTCATTTTCGGAATAACCGATTTAATTGAGCTTTCATAATTCAAGCTTTTAAAGAAGGGGAAGGGGGATATAATAAAATAGCTGCTAGGTAGTAAGAGAAATTAAATATAATTGTCATCTGTATTTTAAGTTCTTATTGCCTTGAAAGTACAGCAACTTCTGTTCAAACAAAATGAAATGGCTCTAAATTGCCCGGTAATAAAATCCAATGAAATGCAATAAATCAAATAAAAAATATGGTATGGAATCCCCATGAAAAAAACACATGTTGCCAAAGCCTCTAAATTATTTTTGACCGTACAAATAATATAAAAGAAATTGTAAGGACAAGATTTTTTCTTCACAAAACCTTATTATTGCTGTCGTAAGTAGTCGTTCGTTAACAAGTTTCATAAAATTTATGCTGTTTGTATGGAACAATTGTAAGTCACTCAAGTGAAACATAACGATACATTTTCCTAACAAGTTTTTTTTTTGTTGCAAAGCTTTCTATAAGAAAAAAACAAACAGTTTCATACTCACGTTAACATTAATTTAAATGCCATTCACTGGGTCAGCTAATTTCACTTAACAATGGTAGCCAGTGTCACTGCTTTCGATGGCAAAGCCTATTTAGGGATTTTTTTTAAAGCAGTATGTATTTTAGCCCAAACCAAGCCCAAGCACATGAATATGAAAACACAACAAACTACGTGATGGGGCAGTGAAAAGAAAACAAGTACAAAACACGAAGAAAACCAAATATCGTTGGTCAATAAATCACCATTTGTTTGGATTTCAATTGTTTCTTTCACTTTTCTCTATTGTCGTTGAACATTTCGGCCGGATATTAAACATTTAGACACATTAAACAAATGTCACAAAATGTGTGTGTGTAGCACGGGTATTTACCCAGCGGGAACTAGAAGGAGTAGGGATGCCTTCTAGAAGGCCCCTGTATGCCTTCTTTTGAATACATAAGGCCTGTTCGCTCCATTCCATACTGATATCTTCTTTACACGCCTTGTCATTGCGGAGGAGGCCTTCCGGTTTTGCTTCTTTTGTCAGAGTTTATGGAAGGTCTTCAAACTATTATATTTTGTTTTTGCTTTGGTAAAAAACAAAACAAGACATTATACTCCTTCTCTTCTCCCTTCTCATAGAAGCGAGTGTGGAATGTGCATCGTATATTTTATGCGAAAGAGTCCTTAAGGCCTGCACCAAGAAGGTCTTCTGAGTTTTACCGCTGCGTATTTCTTAGAGAATATCCTTATGTGTGTGTTTCTGTATTTGTGTGCGTGCATTGTTTCCTTCTGTCATTTTTAATCACACTTCATTGTGTTGAGCTTTATTTCCACTTACATATACTTATACATATTTGTATGCTTTATTTTTCTGACATCTTAAATGAGCCATATTTACAGTTGTTTTATTTCTTTATAAGCCATTTCCATTGAATATATTTCATGTTAGGGACAGTTTAGTCATTGATTGATTTATGTACACATTTTTTATTAAGATCCTTAATGTTGGCAAAGTAGTAAAAAGAAGTAGGTAAGAACCTTAGTAAATGTAAGAAGCAAGAATGAGCATGAGAATTAGGAAAATTATACAGTAGCTTAAATTTATTGGCCAAATTAATTAAAGGTTTCTGTTTCTAAATTCTTCAAATAAATGTTTTAAGTAGACATAAGTAATATTAAGGAAGTACAAGTGTATAAAGCGATTCTCATTAAATCATCCGCAATACCATACAATAAGAGTATTTGACATCACCTTAAGTACAGCTTTAGACAATTTAATTCATTCATGTATACAACAACAGGGTGGCGCCGGCTGAAGTAGTTAGCACGTTGAATACAAAACCGAAAGATCCTGAGTTCGAGTCTGGTATCAAACAGTCATCAAGTAACAACACCACGCATTTTTCTGATGTGCATAAGTGTCCCTTTTTATCAATTGTTGTAGGAAAGTTAAAAAAATTAAGGCATATTCACTGATCAATGAACCATACCGACTTCAGCCGATAATAATCCTAATGTAACATTAAAACACCCTCCTTTGTCGGTATTGTATAACAGAATCATTGGCGCAGTAAAATTGCTACTAAGCACAATTTCAAAAATTTAATACGCCTCATTGACACCAGAGGCGCTGCAAAAAAATCAGAGTTGTAAAAGAATGAAGCTTTCCTCTGACTTTTCCTTTACCGCCTGTCTTTTATATCACTATGCCTTTCGTAAAGAAGGTAATACCTAGTTATAGCAGTAGGCATTCATTGCTTGAATGTAACTTATCTTCCAAAAAAAAAGAAAAAAAAGATGTATTGCTAGACGTACGGTTAACAAATAAACAGAGACATGCGGTTACCCAGCAGAGAACAGATTGAATGCCTAATTTTGTTTTTTTGAAAGCAATCAGAAAAAACCTGCATATTGACAACAATCCACAAAATCTGAAAAAAAAAACAAAGCATGGCACAATCGAAAGAGATGATTGCAGCGAATTTTATTGCGTGCATGGCTTGTTTTATATAAATGTTCACTGGTCTTGTCAAAAGCAACGAATGCTCAGACAATGGTGCGAATACTTTTTACTGTGATTAACCATAATATAGTCTTTGTACTTTTGTGCTTGTATAAAACTTTTATACATATTAGTATTCATAAAACAAGATATATATTTGAAATGTATTTTATGTCAAATTTTATATGAAACAGTTATTTGAAATACATCTCAGATCTATTTTAATTTTTCAAAATTTTACTTTTGTAGTTTCATTCTAGCACCGTAAATAGCGGCATTTATTTTTTCTAAAATTTTCTCTATCACACTGCATTTTTTTATTTATAACCATTAAAATCACTTAAAACAAACTTGGTATTTAAACGTGATATACAAAAGATCAGCGAATACTGAGTGAATGGTATGAAAGAAATCCATTCTTTCATGCTGCATCATTTCATTTCGCTGCTTGTGTTATAGCGTCATTGTAATAATAGAGTGCGTATGAGCAATCAACAAATCGCAATGAATTGTATCATAGCATATTACATTTGTTATTGTTGTCGCATAAATGCATGGCAATAGCAACGAATTAATGAATTGTTAGCAAATGCGAATGATTTCATTCTGTTCTCTGTTACCCAGATCTCCTCTGTTAAATTGTTTCAGTCTCTTCTTAAGCATTATTAAGGTTCTGGAAGAAGTCTTGCCAGAGTTACAAATTAGATAAGGACTCGTAGGACATTTGTTTAACAAATAGGCAGGAAGGCCTCTGCTCCATCATTATCAAGTCTCTATAAGGACTTACACACTCGACAAGACCTTCAACTTCCACAAAAAAAGGCATGAAGGCTCCTCTCTCTTCCTTCATCATTAAGACACTCTACAAAGACTTTTTGAGTCACTCATTAAGAAGCAAAGTCTCCAACTCAAACTGTGTAAGCAAATAACTGAAAGTGTAATGAATAAAATCTTGGAGTAGTCAGTTCATGGCGACAATTCGCTCTATTCTTCCCACAAACCCGCTAATCCTTGGAGAGAACTCGAAACAAGGCGGCAGCAAAAATCTGACTTGTATTATCAGACAATTTTATCACATCTTTCCATAGTGCGATCAAATAGTTTATAAATAATAATACGAGGGCTACCATTTATATTTCGGGAATAGCAAATAATAACGAATATTTTAAAATGAAATTGGCTTTATTGTTTTTCGAAATATGCCCCTTGATGATCGATACTTTTTTGGATTCGTTCAAACTATTTGTCATATAAGCTTTTCCATTCCTCTTGATAAACCTAAAAAATATGGTTTTTGGACTCTTCAACTGCTTCTTTGCAAATCATTGAACACGCAAATTACCTTTGATACTTAGGAACAAGAAGAAGTCAGTGGGTTCTTGAGTCATGACTCTGCGGAAGATGAGTAATCAATTCAATGTTTTTACTGCTCAAAAATTCAGTTGTTTGGCGAAATGTATGAGAGCATGTGAGAGAATGATTCGTCTTCGTGGATTAGTTTTACAAACTTCTCCAAAGACTTTCGGCAAACAAATGGTCGAGTAGCCCTCAAAATGGAATTTTCTAAGTTTGCTTAAACGTAACTGTGGACACATGACCCATTCGGCCGAAGAAACAGGTGACCAATTGCTCGGCTGTGCTTCGTCCACGAACAACTTTTGTTGGATTTAACTTATCTTGAAATGCCCTCACGGTTGATTGCTGTTTTGTTTTCGGCTCATAAGCATATATCCGTGATTCGTCAGCTGTCACGATTTTATACACGTCTTTGGAACCACCATGATTGAACTTTACAATCAATTGCTTACACCACATGACGCGAGGTTTTTTTCAGCGGTTGATAAATTATGGGGTATCCAACGAGAGAATTTTTTTTACAACTAAATGCTCGTGAAAAATCGAATGTATTGAAGTGGAGCTAATGTGCAAGGATGCCTCTATCACAAAATATGTCACATGACGATCCTGCATTATCAGTTCACACTGCGTGTGATGTTTTGTGGCACAACAACAGATTTCGAACCACCTTCACGGAGTTCGTGGCCGTAGTTCCTTCGATGATTAAATTCACTATACCAGCGATATACTGAGGTTTTTAACAGTGCTTTATTGTCATACAAAGAACTGAATTCATGGACACATTATTGTTTAGATAGTCTACGTCGGAAGTTATGAAAAATAATCCAACGAAAACCTTCTCTTGAAATTTCCATTTTTTTGTCAAATTAATTTTTGAAATCACTGTAAACAAAACAAATAGCAACTGTACATCAAAACGTTTATGCCAAAAAAAATTTCAATCTTTATTATGGTGTTGCCAGATTTTAGCAGTTGACATTAGTGTTGCCCAGTTCCCGAAATAAAAATAGTATTTCTCGTATACGATATCTATAACATCATTTCGATTGCTTCTGTGCAGAACAAAGATTTTGATGGGTAATAGACATCCCATCCTTCTTCTCAAAAAACTAAGGCTATTAACTGCTTCTTCTGACAATTTTTAAGTGTCACTGCTTCATTGGTTGTCCCGCAATAGTCAAGAAAATTTCATGATTCTCAATCGTTAATCCCACATGGCTCCGAATCCTTAATCATCTGCTACTTGTGCATTTTTGCTTGGACTAAATACGGCGTAAGATTTTTATATTGGTATAACTTTAAATCCTTGTCTATGAAATTGCAGCCATCTAAAATCCCAAAAATTAAACTTTATTCATTGGCATCATGTATGTTCTGGCAATTCACTCGAATGATAAGGAAGACACACATTTTGTTCTAAAAAAAATGACTGATACGAGTATGTGTTTGAAATTAAATTATCTTTGGTTACTACTTTTTCGTCACATCTCTGCTTTAATTCTGTTGCATAACATTTCCCCAGCATTACACATACATACAAACATATTTCAGCACTTTGTTACTGTGACATCAGCTTTCTCTGTATAAATGTCAAAAACAGCATACAAAAAATTTAGTTTACAAGTCAAGTTTGTTTCTTTTTTTTGTTCCTGCAACATGTCATGTGTCACATGTGTGCTGTTTATTTTGTTGTTTCATCTGAATTTCATTGCCTCTCGTTATTATTGTTATTATGTTTTTCATTTCGATTCGGAGAATATTTGCAACTTTGGGGAAATAAAAATTCCAATGACAAACTGTTCTTCTTTGTTTGCTGCAGTGTGAAATAATTTTTTGGAACACTCAAAGCCAATAGTAATTGGAAAGTACATACATAAACATGTACAGAGAGGACACAGTGTGAACGATTTGTTTTTTATGGGAGGACTTAATCAAGTTTAAGTTTTAATATTTCTTGGAATATCGACGTCAAAGAGAATATGAAACTTAAGTAGTAAACGGATATCAAGTAATTGTCGAAATTTAATTACTCGGCTGTTGCTTTCTAGGATGGTATAAATTTAATTGGGCTCATTTGACTCTATTTTTTTCAAGAGAAGTAACGATCAGGCAATGAATTCCTACAACTAGGTAAGATTAGGTTAGGTTAGGAAAATTGGTCCTAGAACACACCTCCAGTCGGAGACCTAGTTCAGTTGATTACAATTCCCTTCTATTGATACCCATTAATAAACATTTTGACCCCCATTTGTATCCAGAAAAGACCCAATAATCTGTCATTAAGCCACTGAATTCCGATGATAAAGTCCCTGATAACCTACAGCTCTCAAGGAAACTTGTGCTTAGCCATCTAGCAATGGCAGATAACAGGTTCAATGGTTTCTGGTTGATCTTCATCCCCCTACATCCCACAGAAATTCAAAGTGACAGTTGCCCAGTCAATGCTCCTATCAAGACTTGCATCGCCTTCCTCCTCATATCAAGCAGCAGTTGGGATCTTCCTGCGTCAAGTTTTGGCCACATACCTCTCGAGACTCTACAATTTACCGTCCTTTAACTCATTTATGCCGGGACAATGGCAACACTTTCATATTATTTTTATTTTTTTGCAAATACCAGTCCCTTCTACAAATTTACAAAATTGAAATTGAATTGAAATCAAATTCATTTTGGTAACAAACCTCAAACACACTTATTCTCAAGCTTACTGCAACACGAAGTGATTACTGCAATGAGTATCTATCTGTATGGGTGTACAGTAGAATACAGATTAAGCGAACCAGAAGGAGAAACTATTAAATATAATATGTACACATATTTTTGTAGTATTTTGTAAGCCTTTAGCAATTTCATTACTGTAGTGGTTTAAAAAAAAACTTGCAGTGTTCACTAAGACCACATTTTACTGTTTTAGTTTTAGTTTTTTTTTTTTTTTTGTTAGTTCGTTTGTGTTTTTAAATGGGGACTACAATTTCCACAATATTTTAAATTTGACTTGATTGTTGGTTAGTGAACAACTTCATAAGCATAGAATGGAGTGGGTGGCTGAGTAGATTTTTTTTTAAGGTTTCAATGCATTGATTGCTTTATAAAACAAAAAAAAAACAAAAAATCCTATTTTTCTTTAGACCATGTTTTTTGTTTGGCATTAAAAATTTATTTTATTTTATAAGTGGAAAAATTTAATTTTAAAACACTTAAGGCCATATATCAGTAGCAAAATTAGTTTGTAATTTTATAATGAAAAACTTACATATTGACAAATAGCAAACAAACACTTACCTGAAAAGAAAAGAAATTAAGAACAAAATGTTAGTCAAATATATAATAATATTTTCTTTTTTTTTGAATCATAAAACTTTTTTAAAAATTCCCACAATTCTTCTTAATTCGTATTTTACTACAAATCTTCTGCTTAAGTTATTTTTCGTTTAATATTTTTTTATAATTAAAAGTAAAAGACTTTTCTTGATTGTATGCCAACAACCTTTAAAGGCAGTGTTTCGTAAAACGCATAACAACGCTAGAGCCTTTAGCTTACTTACACTTAAGCTTAAAAGGTTTTTTGGCACAACTATTTAACAAGGCATAACTTTAAAACAAGGAAGCATTTTGTATTTACTTATGACCCAAATAAACAGCAGAAACTCAAGTCTTAAGCACTTATACTTTCTTAAATTTAAGATATTAAATATCTGCACTTAGAATTTTTTATTTAAAAAAAACTTCAGTTAATTTATTATTTATGTTATAAAATTTTGCATAATTTACAGCTTTAATTTAAAAAAAATTTATATAAATTTGCATGAATAAAAATAAGAAAACTAAAAGAGAAAATAAATAATAAAAAAAGCAACATAAAGTCACTTTGTTACTACGCTGAGAATGACATTATTCATGTCATCAGCTTAGCGGTGCTAAGCGCAGGAAACACTCACACTCAGCCACAGAGACTTTTGCACAAGTACAGACATACATACATACTCTTTTGCACTCTAATAATACTTTACGACACTTATTCATTTGCATATACATTCAAACACTCCAAAATAAAACCAGTCGTTTCTGAAGTTTAAAGTTTCAGGCGTCATGTTTCAAGTTTAATATGACATGAAGACAAATCGCTTACCTGGAAGTAGTTATTTACTCAGCTCTATATACAACTCATGGCCTAATTTGCTCTATACCATACCAAACAACAAATTAACTTTGAGCTATCCTGCACAATCGTTCGAGTTTTGAGAAAATGCAACCCTGATCTAATAAACAACTCATTGTGTTTTATAAAAATTTTCATAAGCTCCATTAGATCTGGTTTGCATTTTCTCAAAATTTGAACGATGATGTAAAATAGTGAGTATCAGGCCTTAGCTAAACAAGTCATATATTTTTTCCATATAATTATCATACTCAGAACTGCCCGGTGCTAATGTTTGCATACGCATTTACACATGCTTGCGCTCTTGAGGAGGATATTTGTGTGAAACTGCTATTTTTAAATCCTTGAATAACTTAAAATTTATGTTTATAAAGGTTTTATTTTTATAAATTTATATCATTTTTAGTTTACTTTTAATGCAATGCAAGGAAGCACAAATGTAAGTGCTATATACACATACATATATTAAAGGAATAGGTATGAAACGAACAGAAAATGAGCTACAAAATCATCGAAACCTTAAAAAGCATTAAGCTAATGAGAATTCGATAAAGCAAATTCTAGTGTCCCATGCAGTTTGCAGCAAAAAAAAATATTTCTCCGTGTTAAAATAATAAATACCTCAATACAGCTCACACACCTCGTCAGCTGAGGATAGTGCACCTAGGATCTTGTATAAAACAAATAGTGTTGATAGGTTCTCCTTTTATACATAGTATCTATGTATATTAAAAACTCACTTAAAAAAAATTTACGATATTAGAAAAGTAAGACGACATTACCTAAAAACTCTTATTTTGTAAATGAAAAACATATTTTAAAAACAATTTTTGAAAATAAAATTTACAATATTAAAAATGAAATACGATATTATACGATATTTGTAACGTTTTAAGAAATAGCGAAAATTTCGCTCGTTTTGTGCTAACAAAGTCGTTTAGATAAAGTCTCTCGAATGTAAACAAAGAAAACTTTTATACTGGAAAAACTACTTAAAATAAAGTTACGATATTCAAAATGTTATACGACATAAGAAAAAAAAATTGAAATATATAAAATGTTTAAAAAAGACCCAAATCCGTGTTGACAATAAATTGAAAAAATTACGATATTAAAAACTGGGTAGGATATTAAAATTTATATCAAACTCAATTTACGATATTAGAAACGTTATAGGATATCGCCATAATTTGCTAGTTTTATGCAAACAAAGTCGTTTAGCTCAAGTCCCTCTGCATTTTACATAAGTAAAGTTAATATATTAAAAATAATATGCGATATTACATACGTGATTTTAAGTACATCAAAATATATAAATACATTAAACTTAATTTACGATATTAAAAACGTTATGAAAAAAGCAAAAATTTCGCTAGCTTTGAGCAAAAAAAAACATCTGCATCTTGCCAAAAAGCTACTTCAAACAAATTTACGATATAAAAAATGTTATACGATATTACAAATATCACAATAGCAGGGACATTACATAAAAAATTTTCCGATATTAAAAATTAAATACGATATTACCTTAATTAAATATTTTGTATATATACATACATATATATAATAAAATGTTTTTTAAATCAACCAATCTATATAAAGAATTATAAGGAAAATTTAGTATGCCCAATCTACGATATTAAAAGCATAAAAAATTGCCGAAATTTCGCTCATTTTATGTCCAGCTAAAGTATCTCAAAAGTTAACTAAAACATCTGCATTAAAAAAAACTACTTTAAGTAAATTTACGATACTAAAAATAAAAATACAATGTTACATATGTAAGTGATTTTAAAATTCATATGCATTAAAAATATAAATAAATACATATATTTTTAAATAAACCAATCTATGTTGAGATCCTTAAAATACTACATCAAAAAAAAATTTACGATATTATAAATGTTATAAAAAATTTGAAATGTTAAGAAAAATTTACGATAGATATAACCAAATCATTTTCAAGGAATTTAAGTTTGCAATTTGACTTAACATAAAACTTTTGCAGTATTTAAAAGTCTTGTATAGGGCACTTACATTCTAAGTGATTCAACAATGCAAAGAAACGTTTGCTTTTTTTCTTCCTCTATTTTTTAAGGATTTTGGCAAAACTGTTGGAAATTAAAATTGCAAAACGATTCAACGCTGCTTTTGAAGCTAAAACTTATTCAAACAGTTGCTTAAGTAGTTAAGAAAAAATATTGCATAAGGTTCTAGTTGTTAAGTGGCTGATTTTTCATTGTGATTTATAAACTTTACCCCCTGCCGATGCCCTGCCAGAGAAAGAAAATGTAAAACTTTACCTTTGATTGTTGGAAATTCTGGTTTCTTTTTATACTTCCTTTTTACAAGTAGATTCAATATAAAATTTTGTAACTAGAAACGTGTGAGACATGTTAACAAATGTGTTTATATAAATATATTTTGCAGATTAATTTTCTTACATTTTTTTCAGGTAACGCACATATTACAAAGGCAAAATGATAAGGGAGCAATAGAATTGAGCTTAATGTTGAAATCACAACGTGTCGTTGAGGTGTCTTGCTGTTTCATACATAAATACACACACACACATACAAGCATACGTGTATCTTAGCTTTCGCCTTGACTCGAGTAAAATGGCGGACATTTAACGTCTTGAATATATGTATGTATGTATGTAGTTGGTTTTATTATCCTTTCAGCACTTGGTTTTCAATTTCATGTAAATCGCTTACAATAAATGGTATTGCTTTTTCAGGCTTCTGTTGCTTGCGTCTAGTTGTCATAAATTTTTTTTTTTTATTATATTTTATTTAATTTTTTTTGTTGCCTGTTACTTTCAACAAACACTGCTGGCGTTTGTAAGATGTAAATTCAATAATTTACCTTATGGGTAATGTTACCTGGAAAATGTATCAGGAAAGTACGCAGGCAATGTGTGCTGTAGAAGCAATAACGAAAAATACATAAAACGGGCATAAAATATAACTTAAACTCTTGTAATGTCAATGCAAATAATAAATATTGAAAATGTTTTGCTATAAGGAAATAAATAACAGGTTTTTTTATTAGAATCTTAATTTAGATTCGTTGAAATTTTTATTCCAAATGTTACAAAACACAAACTGTTGAGCAGTTCTATAAAAAATACAATCAGTTACCAGAGAGACAGGTAGAGAGGGGGAGAGGGAGAGGAATTCAATCACGCCGCAGTTTTGTGGGGCACAATTTGCAGTAATAGGTGCTTTTATTTCAGACAAGTCATCCCAATTTAGTGCTCTTAGATGGCCTTGAATTAAATTTACTGCAATTGGTCTCGAAGCGCCACCAGCTATTTACTATCTTTTTGTTTCTAGTGAATCTAAATTACAGCTTAACTGGGCACCACTAGGATGAAAACAGATTTACATTTTAATTTAGCGGTTTCTTTAAGATAAAATACCTTCTGGAGAAGTTTTTTAAGCAATGTGTAATTTGCGTTATCAGACGCTTTTAGCGAAAAATTTTGTGTAAATAAATGATGAAAATGAAATCAAATTCCATTTATTGCAACCAGGCTCGTAGGACCACCAGCTATTTGGTTTTCCAGCGTTTCATCTTAATTTAGCGGTTTCTTTTAGATTAATTAGCTTCTAGAGAAAATTTGAGAGATGTAATTCGTGTTATCGAACATTTTTATGAAGTCAAATTTTATTCAGAAAAATTTATATTTTTGCTGTCTCCAGAACAGAAAAATATCTAACAATAAATGGAAAAAATTGCTAACATGGAATACATATACAAAGGCTAATTTTCATGATCATACGTCTTTTGTCGTTTGAAAACTTGCCATGACATCCAGCATAACAGGGTTGTATTTTCTAAAACAGAAAACGTGAAAAAATTTTACCAAGAGGGCAAAATTACCAAGACGAAATAAAACTGCCAAACACAAAATTTTAATATCAAAAATCACCCATACAGAGGCTCACACACACGTTTGCGGTAATATAACTCCAATTAGAATTTCAAAAGTTATCACCAGGGAAACCGTAAATATGGCATTGCATGTGCTTTTTCTAATGTGATGTATTAATGGGGAGATAAGATATTTATCCGTTAGTGCATATTTTTTTGCATATTTCAGTCTTACACGCATATTTTAAGAACTTTTTTGATTTTTAGATCATATTTTTGATGCTTTTAGGACATATTTTAATACTTTATAGATTTTTTTTATTAATTTAATATGCTTGGATATTACTTTACCCGTCCAAAATCTAATTTCTAATTTGCTATGCAAGTAGTGTATAGTGTAAACATTTGGCTCATTTACACAATTATGAAACTTTTGACGATTGGACGTTAATTTCAATAAAAATTTGGATTTTGCTATTTATGATGGTCATTGCCCCGATTACATCAGTAGAAGTTGGAAGAAAAATAGAGTTCGAAAGTTTAAATGCTGATATAGGGGTCTATTTTCAAGTTAAAGTTAAATTTCATTTATTTATTTATTTACTAAATTTTTTTTCATTTTCTTTCCTTTAATTTATGTTTGTCCTATTTTATATGCAAATGTTATTGAAGTGTTGGATTAAAAACATATTTTTTCCAAATAAATCAATTTATATTATTTTTAAGAGCATATTTTTTTAAATTTTAAGGGCATACATATTTTCAAGTTTTAAGTGCATATTTAAGGGGCATAAAACAAGTTTTTTAAAAGCATATATGTGGTTTCCCTGGTTAAAACCATGGACCTATGGGTTGGCAAGAAAACGCGCTATTGGTAGGACAAGGTAATCTTACTACTAGAAATTTGTTTAAAAGAAACTTTGGTTTTAAAATTTTCTCTTAATCAAAGAGAGGACACGATTTGTCAGCTTGAGTCATCATTCTTACTTAAAAGCCTCTTATACTTTTTTAAGGAAATATCTATGTGATTATTGTGGTATTTTTACAATCTAATCCTTGTTTTCTTTTTCTATTTTATTTACTTATTATATTTATTTATTTATTTTTTCTAACACGCTAACAAAGAAAAAAAATTACCATAAAGCCAACAATCAGCAAAAGAAAAACTATAGGACAATACAATTCAGGTGGTTTGTTGGGAAATCCTTTTTGTCTTTTATTTTTAATTTTTTTGTTTCTTTATTGTATATTTCTTTGTTAATTTTTGTGTTACTTTGTATAACAAAAAAATAAGAAAAAAAAGAAGGGAAATTGTTGAGATAGAGGAAAGGAAATGAGTTGTGTTTAAATAAAAACAACAAAACAGAAGCTTATAAAAGAATAAAATTAAAAACGAAATTAGAGGAAATAGTCTTTGTAAAGCAGTTGTTTAGGAAAAGCAGCAGAAAATAAAACTTATAAAAATTTAAGCTGAGAAAACTGTGATTAAATTTTTATTTCTAGATTTGAAAGCTTAACAGTTCTATTTAAATTGGGCCAAGAAATGTTATACTAAGATTTCAAGAACTTTTTAATGCAGTAAAAAATTTAGATTGTTTTTGTTATTAGAAAGAAATACAAATTTGATTTAATCCAACGCAATAAAATGTTCTTTTAATTCGAGATCTGACATATCAGTCCATCAAAATCACAATTTTATTTTTTAGAGAAGAAACTTTGAGGTAATGAATGCCTTCCTTCCTTTCCTTTACTTTATCCTTCTTTTGGAAAGGGTTAGTGATAGAGAAGACAGGCAGTGAAGGAAGATATAGAAGAAGGCTCCACTAATTTTACACCACTGTTTTTGCACGTTTGTGTTTTTAATAATGCAGTAATGCAGCGCCTCTGGTGTCAATGAGGCATATTAAGTTTTTCAAAAGTGTGTTTAGTAACAATTTAATTGGCTGTTTTACTTCGCCGATGATTTTGCTACACAATACCGACGAAGGAGGGCGCTTTGATAGTTCAGTGGCCAGTGAATATGCCTTCATTAATTGAACTTTCCTACCACAACTGATACAAAGGGATACTAATGCACGTCAGAACACCGCGTGATGTTGTTATTATAATGAATGACAGAGACCGTGCTGGAACCCAGGACCTTCGGTTTTTTAGTCAACTCCACACATATTTTTTAATAAGCCCAAAATCCGTTTAAAGGCATCAGAGTGCCGAACTTCAAACGGCAATACTCAATATAATTTTCTTAGGCACTCAGCACTGGTTTAAGGAATGATTTTACTTTAAGATAATACATCGAAAAGCTCTTTTTTTCTAGCCTCTAAATCATTTGTGATAAATTTTATTTATTTTTTTCGCACCAAAAAAATCCGTTAGATACTTATTTGTTATACATATTGGCCTATTCCTAACAAATTTTCTGGCTTTTAAATAATATAAATAAACTTCATATTTTAACAATCAATTTATTAGGTCAATAAATAATATTTTTTCTCAAACTTTTTCTACGAGTAATTTGAATACTTTTATTTTACTTTTAGTTCACTGAAATGTACAAACAAACATACATATAATAAAACTCATAGCGAGCATACAAGTAAGTAAATATTTATGTTTCATCGCCTCAAATAGATCTATAACAATTTTACATAAGATATAATAAATATTTTACAGAAAAAAAGCTTGAAAAAAATCTAACCCTCATAACTTTCATTCTAATGTTTGCTTTTACTTGCTATTATGATTATCGAAGAATTTCTTGGATAATATCGTAAATATTTAAAATGATAGTACTTTTTTTTTTTGCCATTTACTCATCCATATATGAGCAGATTTAATAGTGTGTGGGTAAGTATTACTTGCACAAGAAAAAGAAAAAGATGCACGCATAGAAATACACGCTCATACACTTTCAACAACTTTGAGTAGAGTTGAATGTTATATTTTGTAAACTTAAAGTCCTGAAGCGTATTACGTGTGCACATGCTTCAACAATTCGTTTTTTTTAATTCAAGTATCTTTTTTTTCTTACTCTTGGTTTGTTGGTTTGCAAAAATGTCAGCTGGCACAAGCGACTGCAACAACAGAATAGAAAACGCCAAAACCGAAAAAACGCCAAAATGGAAAAATCGCAATTAATAAAAAAAAATTTAAAAGTACGACTTGAACGACTTGACTTATTGAAGGCAAAAAATCGTCAACACAAAAGAAAAAACTCACTAAAATGGAAAATTTGGATTTTCAAAATTAAAAAGCCCTCAGAAAACCGGTTCAAATAACATTTCAAAAAAAAAATTTGAAATAGATAACTAACCCTCATACCTAAATAAGAACGGCGGCAAACGTCGCATTTGAGGGTTAGGCAGACCCTCTCAAACAGAAAAAATTTTAATGGAAAAAGGAAATCGTCAACACTGAAAATAAGTCACCAAAATAGAAAGGCAAAAAAAAACTAAAAAATTAAAACTAAAAAACCCTCAACAAATCGGTTAAACGAAATAAATTTTCCAAATAAAGAAACGTCAAAATTAAAAAAAAAAATCTCGCCAAAAGGAGAAAAATCGTACCAACATAAAAATCTCCAGAACAAAATAGAAAATAACACAACTAAAAATTAAAAAAAAAAATAAGTAAGACAGAAGCTCTCTTAAGTAGAAAAAAATCGCCATAGAAAAAGAAAATCGTCAACACAAAAAATTCACTAAGATGGAAAAGCCTAAGATTTTCAAAATCGGAAAAAGGCCACAAAAATCGCTTAAATGAAAAAAAGTCTACGAGTATTCATTCAGCGAAAAAAACCCAGAAAATCGTTAAAACGGAAAAGAAATGATTTTGAAAATGGGAAAGAAAATTTCTGAGCAAACCAAAAATCGATTAAACAAATAAAATTGCAAAAAAAATATATCATTAAAATGAAAAAAAGCCAAAACGAGAAAAATCTTCAAAAATCGGGAGAACAAAATAGAAAAAACACAATTAGAAATAAGTTCAGTAAGGTGCGACTTTGACCCGCTGTACGAAGGGTTCGTACGGACACGAGATGTGTAATTCAATACGAACTTTAGCCTATATAAAATATAGTTTTGGCATTTTTCTTGTCGTTTTTTAATTTTTTGCGATTTTTTTTTTGAAGATTTGTTTAAATTTGGCGATTTTTTCATGTAGGCGATTTTTGTTTGTTTTAGCGATTTTTTTTAGTTTTTGGCGATTTTTTAATTTGGAGATTTTTTAGTTTTGACACTTTTTTTCTCGTTTTGGGGATTTCTTTGGTTTTTTGGCGTTTTTTCTTTTTTTGCGATTTTTACCGTTTTGGCGATTTTTGCAATTTTGGCGTTTCTTCATTTTGGCGACTTTTTTTCATTTAAGCGTTTTTTTAGTTTTGACACTTTTTTTCTCGTTTTGGCGATTTTTTTCGGTTTTTGGTGTTTTTTTTTCAAATTTGGCGATTTTTTTTTAATTTTGGCGATTTTTTATAATATTGGCGATTTTTTTCATATGAACAATTATTTTGCTATTGGCGTCTTTTTCGTGTTTTGGTGATTTTTTTTCCTTTTTTGGCGATTTTTTTTAATTTTGGGGTTTTTTTTTTCATTTGGAAGATTTCCTCGAATTTTCCGACTTATTTGAGTATTAAAAATTTTTTTAATTTTGGCGTTTTTTTAAATTTTTTGCGTTTTTTTCGTTTTTTTTTTAATTTTAGCGATTTACTTTTAAGTTTAGCGATTTTTTCATTCAGGCGATTTTTTTATTTAAGCGATTTTTTAGTTTTGACACCTTTTTTCATTTAGGCCACTTTTTCATTTAGGTGCTTTTTTAGTTTGACACCTTTTTTCTCATTTTAGAAATTTTTTTCGGTTTTTTGGCTTTTTTTTAAATTTTGCATTTTTTTTATTTTGCCGATTTTTTTTTAATTTTAACAATTATTGTGGTTTTGGCGCCTTTTTCGAGTTTTGGCGATTATTTTCGGTTTTTGCGTTTTTTTTTTAATTTTTACGATTTTTTTTATTTGGGTGATTTTTTCGAATTTGGCGATTTATTTTAGTGTTAGACTTTTTTTTAATTTTGGCGATATTTTTCTTTTTGGCGATATTTTTTTTTTTGCGATTTTTTTTTTGGTTTGGCGATTTTATAGTTTTCGGATTTTTTTGTTTTTGAAAATTTCAAGTATTTACCTTACTTACTTACTTACTCTTACGGTTTCTAAGATATAACAAGTATTAAAAATTAAATAGTCAACGTTAAATAGAACGACTTGACTTGTTTAAGGCAAAAAATCGTCAACGCAAAAGAAAAAACTCACTAAAATGGAAAATTTGGATTTTCAAAATTAAAAAGCCCTCAGAAAACCGGTTCAAATAACATTTCAAAAAAAAATTTGAAATAGATAACTAACCCTCATACCTAAATAAGAACGGCGGCAAGCGTCGCATTTGAGGGTTAGACAGACCCTCTCAAACAGAAAAAAATTTTAATGGAAAAAGAAAATCGTCAACACTGAAAATAAGTCACCAAAATGGAAAGGCAAAAAAAAACTAAAAAATTAAAACTAAAAAGCCCTCAACAAATCGGTTAAACAAAATAAATTTTCCAAATAAAGAAACGTCAAAATTAAAAAAAAAATCTCGCCAAAAGGAGAAAAATCGTACCAACATAAAAATCTCCAGAACAAAATAGAAAATAACACAACTAAAAATTTAAAAAAAAATAAGTAAGACAGAAGCTCTCTTAAGTAGAAAAAAATCGCCATAGAAAAAGAAAATCGTCAACACAAAAAATTCACTAAAATGGAAAAGCCTAAGATTTTCAAAATCGGAAAAAGGCCACAAAAATCGCTTAAATGATAAAAAGTCTACGAGTATTCATTCAGCGAAAAAAACCCAGAAAATCGTTAAAACGGAAAAGAAATGATTTTGAAAATGGGAAAGAAAATTTCTGAGCAAATCAAAAATCGCTTAAACAAATAAAATTGCAAAAAAAATATCATCAAAATGAAAAAATAGCCAAAACGAGAAAAATCCTCAAAAATTGGCAGAACAAAATTAAAATAAACACAATTAGAAGAAATAAACTCAGTGCAGTGCGACTTTGACCCGTTGTACGAAGGGTTCCGTACGAGCACGAGATATGTAATTCAATACGAACTTTAGCATATATAAAATATAGTTTTGGCATTTTTTTTGGTCGTTTTTTTAAATTTGGCGATTTTTTTTGTTTTAGCGATTTATTTCGGTTTTTGGCGATTTTTTTAGTTTTGACACTTTTTTTCTCGTTTTGGGGATTTCTTTGGGTTTTTGGCGTTTTTTTCTTTTTTTTGCGATTTTTACCGTTTTGGCGATTTTTGCAATTTTGGCGTTTCTTCATTTTGGCGACTTTTTTTCATTTAAGCGTTTTTTTAGTTTTGCCACTTTTTTTCTCGTTTTGGCGTTTTTTTTTTCGGTTTTTGGTGTTTTTTTTCAAATTTGGCGATTTTTTTTTAATTTTGGCGATTTTTTTTCATATGAACAATTATTTTGTTATTGGCGTCTTTTTCGTGTTTTGGTGATTTTTTCGGTTTTTGGCGATTTTTTTATTTTTGCGTTTTTTTTTCATTTGGAAGATTTCTTCGAATTTTCCGATTTATTTGAGTATTAGATTTTTTTTTTAATTTTGACGTTTTTTTTAAATTTTTTGCGCTTTTTTCGTTTTTTTTAATTTTAGCAATTTTTTTTAAGTTTAGCGATTTTTTTCATTCAGGCGATTTTTTTATTTAGGCGATTTTTTAGTTTTGACACCTTTTTTCATTTAGGCCACTTTTTTCATTTAGGTGCTTTTTTAGTTTTGACACCTTTTTTCTCATTTTAGAAATTTTTTTCGGTTTTTTGGCTATTTTTTTAAATTTTGCCTTTTTTTATTTTGGCGATTTTTTTTTTAATTTTAACAATTATTGTGGTTTTGGCGCCTTTTTCGAGTTTTAGCGATTATTTTCGGTTTTTGCGTTTTTTTTTTAATTTTTACGATTTTTTTTATTTGAGCGATTTTTTCGAATTTGGCGATTTATTTTAGTGTTCGATTTTTTTTTTAATTTTGGCGATATTTTTCTTTTTGGCGATTTTTTTTTGGTTTGGCGATTTTATAGTTTTCGGATTTTTTTGTTTTGCAGTTTTTGAAAATTTCAAGTATTTACCTCTTTCGGTTTCTAAGATATAACAAGTAGTCAAAATTCCATTAACCGATGGACCACCCTTTAATTTAATTTTTTTTAAATTTTAGTGTTAATTGTTGTAGTCTATATAAAAATACACGAATTTTACAAATTTCAAGTGTCAATATACATATGTACATACAATTGTATGTATATTAGATGAGATTTTAATTTTAATTTGAATTTTTAATTCTCATGTATTTCTTGTTGTAGCGTCAAAGGTTTTACATACTCTGTCTAGATTTCAGGTCCGTAGCTCTTATGGTTCCTGAGGAAATAGCCTGTGACGAACAGATGGACAGCGTAGCGAAAACAATAGGATTCCTTTTCACCTTTGGTGTACAGAACCTTAAAAAAGAGGGATGGAAGTCTGTTAAATAGAAAAAAGCAATCGCCACTAAAAACGCGTGCTGTTGCCTTTCACCTCCTGTTGCCAACACTGGCTCTTCGAGCAAAGTTATTTATTTATTCCTTTAACTTTTTCTACTGATTTTGAAATAAAAACAAAAACGTTCCATTCATTCCATTTTTTTTTCTCAATTCGTTACATTCTTTCGTTCGTTCGTTTGTTTTTCATGCGTGTAAACAGCACATAGTTCAAATATTTTTTTAACCCGGTTCATTTTTTGTTTTTTGTTTTATGTTTTCTTCTCTTTACTACCAACAAAAGTTTGTATTTGTTTGGATACTCGTATTTTTGTAGCAACTAGATGAAATTGATGAAGAAAAATAAAGCATGCCAAGTGCATAAATAAATAAATAAAATACTTTTCCAAAGTGCACACACACAATATATAAGAATACTAAAGTTTAAAAGATTTTACATAAATGAAAAAATCGTTTTAAAAGATAAAGACAAGATTCAATATCCATGCAAACCTTTTTTGTTTATTATTTGAAAATCATGCTGAGAGTATTAATTGACTTGAGCGGCCAAATTTAGGGCGGCTTTTTTTGTTATTTAAAAAAAACTTTAAAAAATTCCTTGAACTTAGTTTAAAGCTCAAAACTATCAAGGTTTTCACATTGAATTGATATTGGGTCAATAGCGTACGGTCGGCTGAATTTATATCTATAAAAAACAATATAGAAAACCTTGCATGTGTATAATTTAAGAATTGTATAATGTATTCATTCCTCTTGTCGTTGAGGTACATAAACATCAAGTCGTTTTCCTACACATTTTTCTATAAGAAAAGTAACACTCAGGCCATGAACGCCTACTACTATTACTAAGCGTTACCTTCTTTACGAAAGGCTTGGTGATAGAGAAGACAGTTGGTAAAGTAAGATATAGAGAATAGCTTCATTCTTTTACAACTCTGATTTTTTGCAGCGCCTCTGGTGGCAATGAGGCGTGTTAAATTTTTTAAATTATGTTTAGTAGCAATTTTAATGGTCATTTTAATTTGCCAGTGATGCTGCTACACAATACCGACAAAGCAGGGCGTTCTGATTTTACATAAGGATTATTTGCTGCTGAAGTCCGTTTAGTTCAGTGACCAATGTCTATGTCTTCATCACTTGAACTTTCCAACAACAACTGATACAAATAGACACTAACACTTTAGAATAATTCATGGGGTTGTTATTTAATGACTTCTGGAGACCGGACTCGCACCCAGCACCTTCGGTTTTAAATTCAAGGTTAAAAAAAATAATTAATAATACCTGTTCGTTATTGCTCAAGCAAAGTCTAGGTGCATTTCGTTTCTGCTAAAGAAACTCTTTAGTAGGCTGCAACCAAAAAATTCTTGAGAGCAGCTGAAAAAATGTTTATGTTTATGGCAAATCTCTTAAAATATTATTGAGAATTATATACGCAATTATATGAGGCAAAGAGACTTTACTAAAATTTATTTGTTAAGCATAAACACATCTAAATGCATTTCGTTGCTGCTCAAGCAACTCATGAGTAGATTAAAAAAAATTATTAGCAGTGCGCATATCTAGACAAATTTGGATGGTGTTGAAGCAATTCAATTTTAAAAATTTAATTTATTTATTTATTTTACTTATTTGAGGAGTTGCTTGAGCAGCAACGAACTTCATCTTAGATGTGCACAACGAATACATTTTTTAGATTGGCCTACATTTTGACAGGCGTTGTTAAATAAAAATAAAATAAAAACATTGAAATAAAAACATTTTACAAAAAAATCCATTTTCCAATTTTCAAGTCTACTATTCAGTTTCTTAAGCAGAAACGAAATTCATATAAGCGTTGCTTAGCTGATAATGAACAAGGATTCTTCGTAGTAATAAATTGTTAGTGAAATACGAGCCCATTCACCACAGCAGGCTACACGAACACACGACTTCAAATGTCACTAGCTGAGTTTGTGGCCTGGTAGTCAGCTGCTCATTTATTTTACAGACTACAACAGCTGATATGGA
The DNA here is from genome assembly GCA_905220375.1 of Tachina fera. Classification (NCBI taxonomy): domain Eukaryota; kingdom Metazoa; phylum Arthropoda; class Insecta; order Diptera; family Tachinidae; genus Tachina; species Tachina fera. The sequence goes on from LR999966.1 coordinate 11,242,121, forward strand.
AGCGCCGTGTAGGGCACAACTATCTTCAAAATAATCACTCTCTTATAAACATGTGTATTGAATAAATAATAAAAATAAATATTATAATATTGTAAAAAAAAATATTTCGGTATTTGTGACTGCTCAAAATTTGTTGTTGAAGTCTACTGCTGAATTGGTTGAAGCGAGCTTGAAATACGTATTAAGACATACTTGTTGGAATTTCTTTAAATGAAAGAAATTTATAACTTTTTATTATCGTTATCATTTATGCCACTTCCTCTAGTCCTAAGCCTTTTTATTTGCAATAAAATTTGGGGAAAAATTTAATAAATAATTTCCAAAAACCACAGTAAGCAATTCTCTTTGGTATTATATTTGCTTTTTATAGTCTTTTAATTTGCTTCCTATTTTTTTACAAATTCTATCCAAAATCAGTTGTAGCATAAATATTTGTTGCTTAAACTTCAAGTGGTCCAGAGAGACCATTTTCAAACATTTATTGAAAAATTTAATAATTAAAAGAGTTTTCTATTTCAGTTATTTGCATAAATATTTCAGCAAGTTAAGAAATATAGGTTGGGCAGAAACAAATGCAGTATTTAAAAGTCAATTAAATTTTTTATTTTATATTGTAAAATAATTCATAACGCCGCTTAATAGCCGCCCCCACTATAAGCTGTGTATAGTTGACTATGTCTCTCTCTCTCTCATTTCCCAGTTTTTTTTCAAGATTTTCAGAGCTATGGCTCCAATATTTTTTTAATATAATTAACGTCTTCACTCATGTTCTTTCAAAAAAAAATCGGCATCGATTAACTTGCGGCGAAATAAATTCACTGCCTACTGAAATAATGCGCTCACTGTAAAATGCTGCGTCACAGCACGACTGTTTTCAAAATAAAATTAATTTATGTTAGTTCATTGATCCGTTGTAGACCATTTTTTCTGGCCACCCTGTACATGCATGGTTACAAAGACAATATTAAGAAAATATTAATATTGATGATAGTTTGAAAAAATAAATTCTTATGTCTAAAAGAGCAGTAGCAAAAAAAAAATATAATAGCATACATTAAAATCAAATATTTCCATTATCCTATAAACATACATGCCTAAGCTGGGGATCAACTTGTTTAGTTGTGTGAGAAAAAATAGCACAGTTTCCAAAAAAACAAATCATAATAATAATTAATAGCTATTGCTGAAAAAGTAAGCACCAGCACCAGACAATGACTAAGGTATCGTTTTAACTTTGAATGCGTACAGTTAAAAATAAAACACACATTAATTTTAAACCGAATGCGCATAACTATAAACTTTCAACAGCTTTATTTATACACATTTTTTAAATCACGCAGCACAAACAACTATAACTAAAATTTAAAGACTGAGTATAAAAATACTCTGACTACTAATCGGCTACACATGCTTATATACAGGGCTATTCTATTAACACCCATATGTAACATGTTTTCACACAGTCACACATATACACACAATTTCCATTCCATTTTATATACACAAATGATTGTATATGATGACCAATCATGAATAAATATCCCGAGCATCCTGCGTATTTTGTTTCCACTTAAATATCCATAGCCAGAGTATAAACATGCTCAGACTGTAAGTATGAGAGAGAGAGGGAGAGAGTCAATGCGTTTGATACTCAAGTGCCTTTTTAGTTTTACTTGTAGCGTATTTTAGTTTTTCTTATAAACGAAGTAGAGATACTTTTGTATGTTGGAATCGGCTGTTGTCAAAGTTGCTTGAGAGAAAATATGTGAGCGTACGACTTGTTGGCGCTACGATTATGATTATAGACAGTTACTAAAACTAAGACACATGGGGTGTGTTCGTAAATGCATCACTGCTCTGCAAATAGAAATTTAGTTCACTCAAGTAGATAACGCACAAATAAATGTAAAATATAAATAAATAAAACTTAACTAAAATTAATAGCCATGGGCCTGTGGCAAAAATTAAATAAATATATATAAAATAAAAATTAAATATACATATAATAAAAATTAAATAAATATATAAAAAAGTTTGTCTTAAGTAGAACAAAAATAAGCAAATTAACTAACATGCGCATAATTAGTAAAGAATTAAACGACAATGGTAAGTCTGTTGTAAATTAGAGATGGTAAATTTGGGCTTTCATTACAAAACATGTTTCAGCAAAATTGAAATACGATGAAGATCAGAGATGCATTTACGAACACATGTCCATGTCAAATAGACTTTGCTGTGATTTATTCAAACAAATATAAAAATATATGATTATGGTCCTTCGGATTGCATTGGCTGACGTTAATATGAAAACTAATCACTAATAGTCTTGTACTGCAGGCAGATGTGCACAGCACAAGTATAATTGCATTAAGTCACTAGATTGACCCTGACTTTTGACTTTTGTTGAAAGAGGATGAGAACGTCTAAGCGATACCACAAGTGAATTCTTACAAGAAAGCAAGAAACTAAAATAAATCAATGGTTTTCAAAAAAGGATTCACTGATTGCGCAAAAATCCTTTCCCATTTAAAGAAATAAAATCTTCTGACAAAAGTGAAAATTCAAGAGTGTAATATTTGCGGATTATGGTTGCCAAGATGAAGCTCATCTTAAAATGGAAATTAAAGCTATGTAAAAATAAAGTCAGTTTATTTATTTTATGTATATTTTTTTATTTTTATTTTTTTTTATAAAGAGAAGTAACACTCAGGCATTGAATGAGTACTACAATTACTAGGTGCTACCTTCTTTACGAAAGGCATAGTGATAGAGAAGACAGGTGGAAAATAGAAAAGCTTCATTCTTTAACAAGTCTGATTCATGTGTTGCAGCGCCTCTGGTGTCAATGAGCCGCATTAAATTTTCAAAGAAGTCTTTAGAAGCTATTTTGTGGTTATTTTGCTGCTCTGCTACACAATACCGACAAAGGAGTGTGCTCTGATGTTAGTTGCATCAGGGTTAGTATCTGTTGAAGTCGGTATAATCCAGTGACCTGTGACTTCGCCTTCATCACTTGAACTTTCCCACAACAACTGAAACAAAGAGACACTAATGCACATCAGAAAAATGCGTGTTTTTATTATTTAATGACTATCGGACTATACCGGACTCAAAACCAGGACCTGCGGCCAACGCCATCCTCAGAACATTTATGCTATTTTTATTAACTCTACTCATATGTCTTTTTAGCAATTGATTTTCATATGCATAAAAATTTTCTGTTCAATGTGATTTGTTTTGGTTGCTCTTCTTTAATATATAGTAAAGAAAAGAGAATACAAATAGGTGCATTTATATATTTTTTGCACATAATTGAAGAACTTTTCGCTCATGAAATGAACTGATTGGAAACGATAAAATAAGTTCCATTAGTCAGGTAATCGTATATCTCTAAAGACTCACAACTTTGCTGGAAATTTACAAGAAACACTTTTCGCATTTTCCGAAGTTTTGAGTTCTTTTTAAGAAACCCTTTATTATTTAATAAACTTTTTTTTGCATAAATACATATATGTGGACCCTCATTGTCAATAATAAATTCATACAAGTATTTTACTTCCACTTTAACACACTCACTTGAAGCAAATATTACTTCTTTGTGGACACAAAGAATATTTTTGCGGTACAACAATTATTAAAACAAAAAAAAATCGAAAAAATTGTGCAGAAATACCTTTGAGTATTTCATTTAAGAATTTTGTAAGAATAAATTAATAAAGAAATACGTGCGGCATTGAGCCACCAGAAAGAGAATATTGAAAGGCTTAAAAATTAAATATTTAAAATCACATAACTTATTGATAACAAGGGAACGGAAAGAAATGCAAAATAAATTTGTAAAAAAATTGATTTAAAACATTTTTTATGGTACTTAAAGGCAGCAAGTTTAAACTACACTCTTGCCAAATGGTCCTTCGAGCCTAGAAAAAAAATAAAAATCTTAAATTGTAGTTTATTTTAATTTTAATGATTTTAATTACATTTTCTAACTTTCCGTATATTTTCTTTATGTGAATCTTTAAGATTTTACCTTTTACATTTCAATTATTGCAAGCAACTGCAAGAGAACGAGGCATCATAATAGGATAATAATAACTTTTCTTTTGTTTTAGAATTTCCCTTATAAAAATTTTGCAAAAATAAATTGTTTTTATATTCATACTTTACTTTCGTTTTTAAGGCAAAAAAAAGAAAAAAGAAATGAACAACAGCAAGGCAAGAGCGGTTAAAATGTTGAAGTAATTTCGAATCCCTTTTTGACGTCATTTCTTTATTAATGAGTGCAACAGGAAGCAGAATGAATGAAACGGCAGAAGAGGCCAAAGAAAATATTTTCATTTGAATTTTCCCGATAATTAAAAAATAAAAGTGCATCAATTAAAACCGAATTGAATTTCATTGTTATGAACTGAAATTCTAATTAAAGATTTTTTATTTTAATTTGTCGATCGTTCCATAGAGAAGATGCTCAAGAAAGTTAAATATTTTGAATAAAAACAAACAAGGTTTTCAATACTGATAAAGCAAAAAAATCTCTCCATTTTAGTTATATCATGTGTAAAAAGTTTGGGGGTAACATTTAAACTCTTGAACTATGCTCCGGTTAGGGTCTTTTTTACCTTTTTTCAAATAGAGTCAAAAAAGTTCTTTTAATGCGAATGCAACAAGTTGAAAAATTCTAACATATTCTATGGTTCGCAGGACCATTATAATGACTTCATAGCTGAACATTTTATACATTTAACTGCCATAAACTTACAAGTTTAAAATGGTTTAGAGGAGTTACTATCAAAAGTACGCTGTTGTGTCGGTTTCAGTATTATGAACGCCGTCAATAATAATGTGGTTCGTAGGACCATAACCCAGACATGAATGTCATAAGAAAACAATTTTAAATGGGTTTAAAATAGTGAAAACAAAAAATAAGTATTAAGTATTTTGATTTCAACGCTGTGAATTCTTTGCATTTTAGGTAAAGCAAAGAGGAAAATTTTTGAAGATTATTTTAATCCTTTAACTCTGCTCTGTATTGGTATTAGTTTACTTTCCTCTGAAAAAACTAAATCTCGTAATACAACTTGGAATTCCATTACAGCAGGGGGCGTGATTCTCTTTTACCTTATCGAAACAAAGACCCCGTTTTATTTCTACCGCAATGCAGCAGTATATTTGTTATGATGCTTTTGTTGTTTCGTATATAGTGTGAGTCATCTAGTGCGGTTCGTAGGACCATTAATAACGAGCTCATATCTAAAAATTTTATATATTTAACTGCCACTTACCACCAAAAGTGCGCAGTTCTCTAGGTTTCTGCATCGTGAACATTGTCAATAATAATGTGGTTTGTAGGACCATAAAAAAGACATGACTCACACATCTCACTGTTTTGGGAAAATTAACTAAATTGGGTTAAAATAGCGAAAAACATAAGCGTTGCATAACGCAGTAAATTTTTTAGGATCTTTTGTAGTTCTTTTAAACACTATAAGGCATCATCTAGTGCGGTTCGTAGGACCATTAATATTGACCTCAAAAATTTAATTTTTACAAGTTTCATCGCCATAGATTACCAAGCTTAAAATGATTTATAGGAGTTACAATCACAATCGCGCAGTTTTTAAGGTTTCAACATAATGAATGCAGTCAATAATATTTCGGTTCGTAGGACCATAAGCTAAACATGACTCACACATGTCACTGCCTTGGTAAAACGAACTAAAATAGTTATAAAATAGCAACAAACATAAGCGTTTAGTATTTTGGTTCCAATACTGTGAATTCGTCGGATTTAGATAAAGCAAGTGTTCAACTTTTTGAGATAAAATTCAACGATGAACATTTTTGTAGAACATTTTAACTTTTTAATTCTGTTCTACTCATGCAAAAAAATATTTGCCATTAAATTCTAGTTATTTTGTAGTGTAGATCTTTTGTAGTTTTTTTTAATTATATAAGCCGTCATATAGTGGGCTTCGTAGGACCATGAATAATAACTTTAGAACTAAAAATTTTAGTTTCGTCACAATAAATTACTAGGCTTAAAATTATTTAGAGAAGTTACTATCACAATAGCGCAGTTTGTTGTTAGGTTTCAGCATAGTGAATGCTGTCAATTATTGTCCGGTTCGAAGGACCATAAAATCAAAATAACTCACACATGCCACTGTCATGAGGAAACGAAATAAAAAAAGCTTTACAGAAGCAAAAATCATAAGCATTTAGTAATTTGGTTTCGCAACTGTAAACGCCGATGTAAATTGGTTCGTAGGACCATAGAATAGGAGAAAGATCTAGTACAAAAACCAACACTGCGACACCTAATGTAAATTAAATCAAACTCTCTATGACTCTCCTTATGAAAGTCAGCACAGAGATTGAAGAAGCCCGCCTAAAACTATCTGAACACAGAAACTCAGAGTGAAAAGCAAGTCTTCTACTGTTTTAAAAGATTATAATACACTCACAAAGAATGTGTGCCCGATGTCTCGTCATTCGTAGGACCATACCTTAAAAAAAATATATGTATATACAGCTTCGTCTAGGTTACATTAATGAGATTTACTTCATAAATCTTGTTACGAAACTCCCCAATATTTTAAGTGCAAATAAAAACGCTTAAGTAAATGAAAGGGTTTTTATTGAGAAGGAAAGCAAAATGGATAATGAAAAAGTGCTGTTTGCTGGTGTGTTTTATTTTTGCTATTGTTAAAGGCAGCAACAAAAAAAAAAATGAAAACGATTTGCACTTAAGGATAATTGGAAAATTTTATGGATTATACTTAGAACGATTAAAGACTTTTTAAGCAGCAATAGCATCAAATTAAAGGAAGAAAAAAAGTCACCAACTTTTTATGACTTTGTTTTACTACAAAAAAACTTTTTTTAATGAGTAACTAGTGAAAATTCAATTATTTAAAATGTCTGGAAAAAGCACAAAATTTTAAATATGCGATAGAAAGGCCAAAGTTTTAGGGTTAAATTATATTAGAAGCAATAGCCGGGTCAAAATTAGAGTTTTCAAAGAGATTGGGAATTAGTCCAATGAAATATACAAAAATCATAAACTCGAGCAAAATACTAAATTAATGTTTCATATATCAACTAGAAATTGTACTTGCAAATGGCTCACAAAACTAGCACAAGAATGAAATCATTTCAAATTACTGAAGCTTTAAATACCAAGAAGATATTATAGAAAAAGTACCAAGCTTGTTTTAAACATTTTTTCGACATCAAATTATGTTATTGATCTAAATGCATCAAATTGTAACGCCTAAAGATTCTTTAATATTCTATAATTGTAAGTTAAACAAAGGAAGGAACAATGTTCTAAACAAAAAAATATAATGTTGATTTAGCCGGCTTTAGCAACCATCACAAAAACTAATTAATAACAACGAAAAGCCTTTAAAACACTGCCTTGCCCGCCCTCTCAAGTATAAATACCCGAAATTAGCTTGGCAAGAGCCAACAACAAATTGAGCAGCTGTAAATTATACGAGTAAGTCTGTATGTGTACGAGTTTATTTAGAGGGCATGGGTTTTCACTCACATCACATTTACACATAATGTGTACAACTTAATTTGTGTATGCACGAGTATAAATTGATATGTAAGTGTGTCTCTGCTTTAGTTGATTATCAATCATGGGATTTAAACTGCAAAATGTTTAGTTAGATACAGCGATAACGCAAATATAAATTTAAGTACGAGAACAAGCGGAAAAGACTTTTTTTAATCATATGTACTAGCAAATGGCCAGGCTTCAAAATTTCTATAAAAAAAAACGAACTTACGACTTAAATTGGCTAAATTATTTCAATATTATTTATATTAAGTGATTCATAATTTACTTCCCCTTGCCCCTTCTCTTCCCTTGC